>CM035171.1:9451544-9871073 GCA_020205615.1 Panax quinquefolius
AAGAGAATTGTTATTATTTAATCCACGCTCTAAATTTATAGAATGGACGAATATGATGTTATTTATCCAAATTTCCTTCATAGCAAATACTTGCTATGGATCATATATATATATATATGTATAATCTATCCAATAAAAAACAAATAATTTTAAATTTCTGGCTCATCCTAACAAATTATCTGAGTCGTTCAAAATTTAAAATAAATCTCACTATTCATAGTGCCGAAGAACGGAACTGTTGCTAGTAACTATACATGATAGGCTTCTATATCTGATAAACATAATAGAACAGAATTCAAATGGATGATCATCTATATCACTTGTTGGTTAATTGTTATGATCAGATGGCATGCATGTGTATCCATTATCAAACTTGATCTAATAGTATAGTAATCCAAAACAACTGAAGATTCATATAATCAATTATTTGCATCCATGATTAACAAGATTTAATATATTTAAAGTATATGTAAAATAAATTATCTGCGTTCTAATTAAAATGATAGATATATTTTAATAATTATTTTTTTTTGGATCAATTAATCTGTAAATTGTTAAAATTCAAAGTTAATCTGAAATTTTTAGATTAATTTTAGTGCAAACAACTACATATAAATGATATTGTTCCGTTTGGATTTCTTTTTTCTTTTTATTTCGTTAGGATGTTGCATTAAGTAATTAAATGGAAGATTAGTGAGAGAGATATAACTAGGTAGTAGCTAGTATTATTGACTGGTATATATATATACATAGATTGCTTGTGTTGCTGACAAACTAATTATATTTTAAACTTAAAGAACTGTTTGTGACGAAGAGATTGCGTTGGCTTTTCCAAATGCTCGTTTATCCATGTCCTTTTTTTAACACAAACAAAAAATAAAAATAGCGTTGAACAAAGCTGATATAGCAAAAAAAAAAATATAACTACTCGCCACTTATTTAATTAATTCAGAGTTTTTTCATTCTCTGTCCCCTTATTGATTTTTTATTTTATTTTATTTTAAATCTAATGATTATCCTGTAATTAAACATAGAATTTAAGTTTGTTGCCGGATTTGATAAAAGCGGAGCTTAAGCTGTCCTTAATTTGGTCAAACCGGATTAATTAGCCTGGCCTGCACTAATATAAGCGCATTTTTCGCTGTCATTTCTATATGCGGATATAATTATTGTAGTATATAATGACATAATACAGCAGAAAATATATTTCTTTGGTTTAATTAATTAAACGATTAGGATATAGTGAACACTGTACCCCCAGAAACAGTACCCACAATGGTGGTCTTTTAGTGTTTTTTGATTAGAAATAATTTTGTTTCAATTAATCTCAAATTAAGTTTATCGGATCCACCAACCCTTATGCGGCTATATAGGGTTCAAGTCTCACCACCCCCTACCTGATCCAAGTGTATTTAGTGTTCTGGTCTATCCTACCGGTACTCCAAAAAAATGCCCTAGTGCAGAACTGCAGATAGCTATAACAATATATTTCTTAATTAATTTCTTATTTGCATTCAAATATTGTATTATTATTTTTAATCAAACAATTTAACCGACTAAAATATATTAAAATAGTAAAGTATTACAAACCATGAAAATATTATAATACAAACTAATTAGATTGAAGTTTTGATTTGATTTTGTCATTAATTTCATTTATCAAATGAGTCTAATTTTTATTTTTTTCCATTCGCCAAATAATAGTGCATGCTCTTTAACATGTAATGACAGGAATAACATGTTTTTCGCTTGATGAGTTGCAAGCTTACACGTCTTTGGTTTGATATAAACGCGTTACATGAGCAGCCATATATATATAAAAGTCACCGAAATTCAAAAGTCAAACAAAAATTATACTACTAGAATTCGAAAGTACCACAACCCTCCAGGTTTCTTCTAATAACGGTATGAGATTAGCAGGAATTTGCATGCATGCACTGATGATGCACATTCCTTGCTTGCTTCTAGTATATATATATATATATATATATATATTGACAATATGTGGCATGACTTTAATTAAAGTTTATATATAAAAAAACATATATAATTGTATCATATAACACTTTAAAACTTTTTTTGGGCATTATTTTCGAGTAAAAATGTGTCAGGCACGTACCTTAAAAAAATTCTTCCAAGTTTAACAAAGAGTAAGATATGCCTTGCCAGCAAATAGAACCAAAGTAAGATGAAAAATAAAATAAACTAACCACATTAAATGGCTTTATGAAGAAAAAATATATATATATATATATATATATATATATATATATATATATTATGCAAATAAAATCATTTAACGACTCGATCTCGGATAACTTTTTCGATTGATCTATAATATTCTATGTAGTACTTAATTAGTTATACGTACAAGCTATATAACAAAAATTAAGAAGCACTCGCCAATTAAAGTGATAAAAGTAATCATTGTTGCATCATTCATTCTATATTAAATTTCAATACTACGTACTATTATACGTACTAGCCAGCCTTAAAATTCAATTTCTTCTTTAATTTTTTCATTAACATAAGCTAATATATATATATATAAAACAAATTAATGTTTATTTTCTCAAATTAAGAATATGAACAATTATATTAGGAGCTAGATTGCACGTATTAATGGATCGACATTTTCGGTTGTTCCAAAGGCGGGCTAATTCAATTCATGGAGCCAATTCCGTGGTCAACTTAAGAGTTCCATATCTACATATATATGATATATCCACCGTGGCGCACACAGATCATCTTGCATAGCGAATGCTTTTGGTAGAAAGATAATTAATAATAGTTTAAATATAGATAGTACGAGTAAAATGCAAAAATGATCATTGTACTCTTAATATATTTAGATATTGCGTCTTTTTTATTGGTCAATGCAAAACAAACTTTCTACTGTATTATATAAAAATTTGGATAAGAAACATTTATGTGACAATGATGACATGTAAAGTAAGCCAAAGTAAGACTAAAAAATTCGTTTCGGTCAATATTTGAACTCAAAACATCAACCTTGTAACTTTAAGTAAGTGTCCAACTGAGATACATGTTATAATTGCAATTAAAACAACATAAATTTTAATTAATTATTTAATTATTGTGCCTATTTCATGTTTTATCTTCAAATTCTCTAACTGTTCTTTACAAAGGTCAATCGACCACTCAAAAAATAACATTTTTCATGTCAATTTTAATTTTTTAAAATAATTATACCTAAATATGTCCAAAATACATACTATCAATATCAATAAAATGTTAGAAAAAATAAATGGGTTACAATTTGACATAGTTTTATTTACACAATAAAATTATTTGCTCATAAAGTAATTAAATAAGAAAACTTTTTTTCCTCTCCAAAACTCCTTTTATTAACAACTTTCATAATACTCAAAATTCTTTTACTACGATGTTATATGGATATATGTAAATTACATACTCCCTTTATTCTTAAAAGATTGTCGTTTTAAAAGAAAAAATTTGTTCCAAAAAATTTGTCGTTTACAACTTTCGAGGAGAATAAATTATTTACTTTCCTATATTACCCCTACCTTCTCTCATTGTCCCAAGAAATTCTCTCCCTTGTATTAATAGTTTTCAATTTCCCATAAAGGGTAGTGATGAAATTTCAAATAAATTTTACTTGGTAAATGATATTTTCTTAATCCATGTGTGTCAAAACCTTAAACGACAATCTTTTAGGAACGAATGTAGTATATAAATTCAAATGAAATGGAAAATTTTATTACTCATAATGCTCAACTTTTAGTTAACATCCTCCTTTTATGTTCTTAATATAATAATTACCAAGTGGAGAATCCTCAAATGATATAACTTGTCCGGAAAACATGAAAAAAAGATAAAAATGATCCATATTTTGTAAACAAATTATAATAAGATGTGTGTTTTATCAAAGAGAATTGATATTTTTATATATATTTTTACCGAGGGTTTCACCTTCATGTGATAAGAAACTATATAAAAATATTAAAAAGTTAAAATAGTGATACCCTTTTACGTAAACCATATAATATACTCTACCCATCTCAATTTAATTATTATCTCTCTCCCCAACGAAATTCAATATTTTAAATACTTTATTGTTATTTAAAAAAAATTACTTCAAATATTCAATATTAATTTTTTTTTAATTACAATAAAAATTATGTATTCAGTTTATAATGGAGAAGTTGATATAAATAAAATTTATATTTTCTTATTTACAATTACATCATGAGAATCTTTCCACTTGTTTTTGCCTTTGAATGGGCCTTTTGTTTATTAATTGTGGCACACCAGTACGCGCGTACGTTCAAATAAAGATCACAAACACAACCACCAACCAATTAGGTCTTCTTCATTCGACTATATAAAGACAACCTCCACACACTTATTTCCATCCCAACTAAGCCTAGCTAATAGCCCAAAAAAAGAAGAAGAAAACATCCTATCAATGACCATAAAGCTTGCTGATTTTTTTATTTTATTCTTATCCTTGTCGTCAATCCTCTCCGTAGCCCTATCGAGTCCACCACCCGGTAATGATGTGAACTGGTGGTGCAACCAAACCCCAAACCCCGAGCCATGCAAGTACTTCATGAGCCAACGTGGTCCTCGCCACTTTGCACCCAAAACAAAATCCGAGTTCCGAAAATTGGCCGTACAATTAGCCATGGAAAGAGCTCTCAATGCAGAGACTCACACAAAGGGGCTCGGGTCCAAGTGCCGTAATGAGCGCGAAAAATCTGCTTGGGCCGATTGCTTGAAGCTTTACGAGAGCACCATTCTTCAACTAAACCAAACCCTAGACACCAACAAAAAGTGCACCGAATTTGACGAGCAAACATGGCTTAGCATGGCCTTAACAAACCTCGAGACTTGTCGTGCCGGGTTCGCTGAGCTCGGTGTTTCGAACTTTGTGTACCCCCTCATGTCCAATAATGTTTCTAAGCTTATTCGCAACACTTTGGCCCTCAAGAACAATGATTCTTTTGAGAAGAAAACTTACAAGGATGGATTTCCTACGTGGGTTTCGCCCCGTGACCGGAAGTTGTTGCAGTCTTCCACCCCGGCGGTGAACCTTGTGGTGGCTCAGGATGGTTCTGGAAATTATAGAAGCATAAAAGCGGCTCTTGATGCTGCCTCTAAGAGAAGTGGTAGTGGGAGGTTTGTTATACGTGTGAAAAGTGGTGTTTATAGGGAAAATCTTGAGATTGGCAACAAAATGAAGAATATAATGCTTCTTGGTGATGGCTTGAAGAATACTATTATTACCGGCAGCCGGAGCGTCGGAGGAGGTTCCACCACCTTCAACTCTGCAACTGTTGGTAAGGATTTCACTCCTCTTATTTTTTTGCATTATTATTACCAAATAAAAAATGGATATTTTTTTTTATAACGTCACTTGTATTTTTTTTTATTTGAACATCTCTAGCTATCAGCATTTCAGGAGCTTACTTACTAGTCAAGAAACATAAAATGAGTTATATGGAGTATATAGTTAATAATTTAGGCTCTTAATGATGTTAATCAGCGAACCTATGGAAAAGATTTTGTCAACTTGGATTTTTTTATTGAATATATATGTTAACGCAAAGATCTTTCTCCACGTCCCAATCACAAGACGCGTCCCAATATCCCCTTAGCATACAACAATGTCAACACTAAAAGCTTGACTACCGACCGTCGAGGGATAGCTCCTCGTGAGAGTCAAGATGAAGCGATCACAAGGTTAACCATGGAGGATAAAAATATCTAGTGTATTGAGAGGGATAAAATATCGCTTAAGTGTTACCTTCTAGATTGTGTGTGATCTTGCTCATATATTCCAAGGTCCTCAGTATGTGGCGATTTCTGCCCACAACCTTTAGCCGACTAAGCCTTGTCCCATCCTCATTAATGCCATGCGAAATGTCGATCAAAGTTCTATCCCCAATCTACAATGATCAAAAGCCCAAGTGGAACCATACTCATTTAGTCATTCTACCAATCGTCACAAAATCAATACTTCATGTAGCCCTAAATAAAGATAATATCCACTAAAAATGGGTGGCCCAATGAACCGACCTAATACTTTCAAGACCCACCTCAACATATCTCAAAGTATTGTGGCCAACATTGCCCCAGCCTTTTATTAAGCAGGAGGTTTAATGAAAGAGTATAAAGTGAATCGGTCCAAAACAAAAGGAATTACAATGAGATCAACAAAGGCCCAAGATACTGACTTACCAAGACCCAATAGGTAAATCTCAAACAATAATTCAAATAGAAACCTGATACACTCCTTCAACAACCAAGGATGGCATAAGGAGTGGTTTTTGTCAAAGGACCTGAAATCTCCTTCATACTGATGGACCACTTCCAATCGCATCTCTCAAACTTCTAAATATTTCAATGAACGAGTGAGAGAAATGGCGAGCCTTCTGTAGAGAAGATTCACATTAAGGAATGGAGCTTTGGACTTGTAAACAAGCATGGTTGTATGCGACCATAATCGTAAGTCTCAAACCCATTTCATTGTTTAACTCCCAATTTCTATTAGTAGTTATCGTAAAACAATTATTCCTCATCTGCATTGCGGTGTCTCCGATCAAACCAACGTCAATCGATCAAGGGATCTAGATGATTTCTTTCTAGTAGACATCTTCACGACTTCCTCCAAGAAAGAAAAGTCAAGCCGAAACCCAAACACATCCCCACACAAACTCACACCGAAAGTGCCTCCTCGATATGCCCTCCGACGAATCGGTCCGGAAGTCCTTCACGCCAAAAGAGGAAAACCCAAGGATCCTCCCATTCAAGAACCACACATCCTCGGCCAAACACCCCGGTGAAATTGTTTTTAAGAGCGAAGACCGAAGAACAAGTAGAGCGATCACTCAAACTTTCTCGAAAAAGACAACCAACCTCCCTGACATCATCGTTCAAGCCTCAAATCCCCACTCTCTCGCCGTAATCCAAGAGAATTTTCCTTTGAGCTCTATAACTCCTTTTCGTCAGACATCATCTCCATTCCATCCAACCCATTCTCGAGTCGCCAAATATATGGTACGTAAAAATAACTACAACTTTATTACAACAATTGTCGTACTGACTTCCAGCGAAAATAAGTAAAATACAACAACACATATTTTGTGAGTTTTGATACCAATATATACCAAATGTAACTCGACACCAACTCGATAACACGTCACCATGACACCTTACATAAAGGTATAGTCAAAACCTGCTTTTAGAAATTAGAATCTTTGGGAAGTGCTCAAGAAACCTTCGTATACGGGAGGCCATGCTTTTTAGGTTACGGTAGATATCATATGGCCACGTAATTATCCTTGGTCAATCTAATAGACCCCAAAGAAAAAAACGAGAAGATTACTATCATATTCTTCCCAATGGTGAGTCTTCTCTCGATTTATCATTATCTCCACTGCCTCTAATTGGGAATTATACTTCAAACAAACACCAAGATCATATAGTAAAGGTCAGAATATACTCAAAGAAGTGGATGAGCACAACCATGTCTTATGATAACACGAAGTTCAGATGTCATTAGACATCTTCTGTATGATAGTGACAAAACACCCTTCCAAAGTCAGGTTCGCCTTCACCCTATTTAATTCACCAAAATAACTATTAAATGATGTATAAAATACAACACACTAAAGCCCTCAATAAAATTATTTTCATACTTTTTAGGAGAGAACCTCAATAACTATAATTCACCGCTCTATTCCTTGTTATCTCCGGCCAACCCAAATACACTTTTTATTACCCGAAAGGAATTGTGAAAAGTGAGGTGAGCACAACTAGCTCAAGAAAGAATATTATGACTAAAGATAAATAAATTATCAATAGTTTCATCAAGAATAAATCGTAGATTTAGAAATATATGGTAGATGATAAAACTTTTCAACCATAGTTGCAAATGAACGAGCAATCCATTAAAAGAGTCAAATAGACTATAAAGTCTATTGTCTTCCACACGTTAAAAGTCCACCAACAATGTTTTATCCTCAGAACATCAATCAACAGCCTTTCCACAATCATATGAATAACTCATAATCATAATCAGATTCTAAATTCTCTTCTCATCCAGACGAAGATAATTTTCATCACCGCCTTTACTCCGAAACATCAAATATCATGGTTATACCAAATCACAGCCTCTCATCATAATCATACTAATAAATTCATCTTTGCACTACTTGTCAAAGATATTCATCAACAGCTTCATCTTTACACTACAAAGCAAAGATATTCAACAACAGTCATCTTCAGCATTACGAGCCAAAGATATTCATCAATAATTCATCTTTGCCCTACAAAGCAAAGATATTCAACAACAGTCATCTTCAGCATTACGAGCCAAAGATATTCATCAATAATTCATCTTTTGCACTACAAAGCAAAAGATATTCAATCAATAATTCATCTTTCAGACTACGAAAGCCAAAGATATTCATCAATAATTCATCTTTGCACTACAAAGCAAAGATATTCAACAACAAAAAGTCATCTTTGCATTACGAGCCAAAGATATTCATATATCAAAGAAATACATAATCATTTCGTGGTTATATAACAATAATTATAACCACGTTGATCAATTCACCTTTGCACTTAAGTTAAAAATATTCAATTGTAAATTCAATGGTCATGATCATACCAAATAACAATTCAACTTTTCCACCATCGCCAAAGAGAACCCTAGTCACGATCATACCAATAATCTACCCATCTTTACACTCAAGTCAAAGAGAATATCATCATTAGGGTTATAAGAATGTTATATAAAACAATATAATCAAAACATGGTTTTAATTTCAAGAGTAAGATTCATAAATCAACGATAATTTGGTCGAGAAGAAACCAATTTGTCGTGAATAAGACCCCGTATTCATACATAAGACCGTAGATACGCGCATAAGAAATCCTCGATAACCTAAAAGATAAAGTTTCATAATAAAATTCATATCCATATTTATAACACCTTAATCCAAATGTTATAAATCACTTAGAAATCTCATAATCTAATATTATTATTATTACAATAATATTTTAATCATTTCTAAAACTTATAAACAATTTATTTAAATTGTTTACACTTTACTAATTAATGCATTTAATCATCATAAAATGCCAAACTCATAAAATTTCATCACCAATAACCAAAACCTCATCAAAATCTGCATATATACCTCATATATGATTCTCAAACCATAAAATCATATTTTCTAATTTTCTTACTTCACATAACATATTTAATTCATTTACTCATAACTAGAATATTTTCATGAAAATACCAAATCAGTTCCAAAATATTTCTTTTCTGGGATTTAGCATAACATAGTCCCATATTGAATATATATTTTTCTCTAAAATTTTAAAAATTCATTTACTATTTTTCATATGGCCAAAACCACCGAATATATTTAGACATTTATCATAAATTATACTTTTGTCCAAAAATTTGAAATTTACACGGTATACTGATATTATATAGATGTACTCCCAATAAAAATTTCATCAATTTTGGAGTTAATCACAAGGATTTATAAGCGTTACTTTTAAAATAGTCTTTTCTCATAAAATCCATAACTCCTAATCTATACATCCAAAAATCGCCATTTTTGGACACAATCTACAAAACTCATCAAAATATCATTTCAAATTTTTCCAGAATTTTGAAGGTTCAGAAAATTTCGAAACTAAAACATAATAACCCTTAAAATCCCTTTACTATCCCTTACCTCAAAAGAGCAAAGATTGACCTGAATAACGCCGAATCTAACTTGCACCAGAGATAGCAATACTCAAAGTATACTCAAAATACTCACAAGAATACGCTCAAAATATTGAGAGAGAAATAGAGAGAAACTTCAGCTTCGTGTGATTTTCAATTCTAACCCAAGACCCTATTTATAGAAAATGCTAGAACACCAAAGCGTAAAATTTAATATAATATTAATATAATTATACAAATTTTCCTTAGCCCACCTTTTGGTCAAAACACCAGCCACACATGTTAATGATGTCCAAAAAATACAAAAACGTTTTTCTTAACAAAAATAATTTAAACTCCCAAAATCAATTATTTTGAGCTTCTAACTTCAATAATTCATAATAAATAGCCTTTTCATCAGAAAAATTCGAATCTCACGAGTTTTTATAGGAAATTCAATTCTCTACAACTTTGCGTAAGAAAGTTTTTCCAAATTCCAAACAAAAATCGACCAAATCCACAAAACCAAGCGATTTTACAAAGTGCTATAATCAAATTTCTACAATAATTGTGTCCACCAACACACAAAACATGTGTTAAACATTTAATGCCACAAAATACTCTTCCTCCTCATATACTCATATATCCCACATTCATTGTAAAAATATCACCGCTAATATATTATTAAAATAATATATTTAAATGAATTATTTTATCGTAAAAAGATAAAATATTAATTTTCAACAATTGTCATTTTAAAAATTTTCCCATCTATATCCACATAAAATCAATATTTTCCTCATCATATAAATCAATAATTAATTATTCACAAATAATATTACGTAATCACAATATTGACAACCAGTGCGCCCTGTGAGCAGGGGGGCTTCCAATAAGAATTTCTTCTTCTTATGCAAGCAATTAGTTTTGACCAAACCTCTCCTTAGACAGTAACTTTCTAGACATCGCCAATAATGTTATCTAATAATATTATTCAGATAATATGAATTATTGTCTCGATAATGAAAAAATATCGTAGTAATGACAATTATCAAAACAACAATAATATAAAATATCAACGTAAAGAATTATTAAATCAATAAAATATAATATCGAATAAAGAATTACCGTAATGCTTATCGAGTAATGCCTTCTTACTTAAAAAAAAATTATCATGCTTCATGAATAGTACTTTCGTGAATAAGAACTCGTGAATAAGAAACTCATGAATAAGAACTCGTGAATAAGAACTCGCTGAATAAGAATCGTGAATAAGAATCTCATAAAATAGTAACTCGTGAATAAAGAACTCATTAATAGTAATTAAAAAAAATTGAATACTTTTATTTCATAAAATTCGGTCTTACAATCTCCCTCCTTATGAAATTTCGTCCCCCGAATTTACGTGACTGGTATTTCAAAGAGTTGAGAATACCTTGTTTTCATTTCGCATTCTATCTCCTCGTCATCATGATTTCTCCATTGCTCATCTCCTGTATTTCGGATATCATTCTAGAATACAATTTCAAAACAAGGGTTAATTTAACAAATTAATATATCACATAATATCCCGATATTATGACCGACCAACAAATAAGCTTTAGTAGACACACTAAATTTTAGTAGGACCTACACTAATCCCATCTCCGCCAGATTTACCTCATCTCTCCTCTCCTACACCAACTTCTAATCCACATCGATCTCCATCACTTGCCACACCAGAATCTCCCAGGAGATCATATCCCCCATCAATGTGAAGCTCCAAATACTCAAATCTTTACTATACGTAATAACCCCAAAATAGGTCCATTCCATCCAACCCATTCTGAGTCGCCAAATATACGGGTACGTAAAAAACTACAACTTTATTACAACAATTGTCGTAAAATACAACAACACATATTTTGTGAGTTTTGATACCAATATATACCAAATGTAACTCGACACCAACTCGATAACACGTCACCATGACACCTTACATAAAGGTATAGTCAAAAACCTGCTTTTAGAAATTAGAATCTTTGGGAAGTGCTCAAGAAAACCTTCGTATACGGGAGGCCATGCTTTTAGGTTACGGTAGATATCATATGGCCAAAGAATTATCCTTGTCAATCTAATAGACCCCAAAGAAAAACGAGAAGATTACTATCATATTCTTCCCAATGGTGAGTCTTCTCTCGATATCATCATTATCTCCACTGCCTCAAATCGGGTATTATACTCAAAACAAACACCAAGATCATATAGTAAAGGTTTCAGAAATATACTCAAAGAAGTGGATGAAGACAACCATGTCTTATGATAACACGAAGCTCAGATGCTATTAGACATCTTGTATGATAGTGACAAAACACCCTTCCAAAGTCAGTTCGCCACCCTATTTAATTCACCAAAATAACTATTAAATGATGTATAAAATACAACACACTAAAGCCCTCAATAAAATTATTTTCATACTCTTTAGGAGAACCTCAACAACTATAGTACCACCGCTCTATTCCTCATTATCCCCGGCCAACCCAAATTTACACTTTTATTACCCGAAAAGGAATTGTGAAAACAAAAGGGTGAGCACAACTAGCTCAAGAAGAATATTATGACTAAAGATAAATAAATTATCAATAGTCTTCATCAAGAATAAATCGTAGATTTAGAAACATATGGTAGATGATAAAACTTTTCAACCATAGTTGCAGCTGAACGAAGCAATCCATTAAAAGAGTCAAATAGACTATAAAGTCTATTGTCTTCCACGTTAAAAGTCCACCAACAATGTTTTATCCTCAGAACATCAATCAACAGCCTTTCCACAATCATATGAAAAACTCATAATCATAATGGTGATTCTAAATTCCTCTTCTCATCCAGACGAAGATAATTTTCATCACCGCGCCTTTACTCAAACATCAAATATCATGGTTATACCAAATCACAGCCTGCTCATAATCATATTAATAAATTCATCTTCGCACCACGGTCAAAGATATTCATCAACAGCTTCATCTTTACACTACAAAGCAAAGATATTCAACAACAGTCATCTTTGCATTACGCAGAGCCAAAGATATTCATCAATAATTCATCTTTTGCCCTACAAAGCAAAGATATTCAACAACAGTCATCTTTGCATTACGAGCCAAAGATATTCATCAATAATTCATCTTTTGCACTACAAAGCAAAAGATATTCATCAATAATTCATCTTTGCACTACAGTGCCAAAGATATTCATCAATAATTCATCTTTGCACTACAAAGCAAAGATATTCAACAACAGTCATCTTCAGATTACGAGCCAAAGATATTCATATATCAAAGAAATACATAATCATTTCGTAAGTTATATAACAATAATTATAACCATGTCGATCAATTCACCTTTGCACTTAAGTTAAAAATATTCAATTGTAAATTCAATGGTCATGATCATACCACCAACAATTCAACTTTTTCCCCATCGCCAAAGAGAACCCTAGTCACGATCATACCAATAATCTACCCATCTTTACACTCAAGTCAAAGAGAATATCATCATTAGGGTTATAAGAATGTTATATAAAAACAATATAATCAAAACATGGTTTTAATTTCAAGAGTAAGATTCATAAATCAACGATAATTTGGTCGTAGAAGAAACCAATTTGTCGTGAATAAGACCCCAGATCATACATAGTACCGTATACGCATGCATAAGAAACCTCGACACGAAAAAGATAAAGTTTCATAATAAAATTCATATCCATATTTATAACACCTTAATCCAAATGTTATAAATCACTTAGAAATCTCATAATCTAATATTATTAATATTACAATAATATTTTAATCATTTCTAAAACTTATAAACAATTTATTTAAATTGTTTACACTTTACTAATTAATGCATTTAATCATCATAAAATGCCAAACTCATAAAATTTCATCACCAATAACCAAAACCCTCATCAAAAATCTGCATATACCTCATATATGATTCTCAAACCATAAAATCATATTTTCTAATTTTCTTACTTCACATAACATATTTAATTCATTTACTCATAACTAGAATATTTTCATGAAAAATACCAAATCAGTTCCAAAAATATTTCTTTTCTGGGATTTAGCATAACATAGTCCCATATTGAACATATATTTTCTCAGAATTTTAAAAATTCATTTACTATTTTTCATATGGCCAAAACCACCGAATAGTTAGACATTTATCATAAATTATACTTTTGTCCAAAAATTCTAAAATTTACACGGTATACTGATATTATATAGATGTACTCCCAATAAAAATTTCATCAATTTTGGAGTTAATCACAAGGATTTATAAGCGGTTACTTTTAAAATAGTCTTTTCTCATAAAATCCATAACTCCTATCTATACATCCAAAAATCGCCATTTTTGGACACAATCTACAAAACTCATCAAAAATATCATTTCAAATTTTTCCAGAATTTTTGAAGGTTCAGAAAAATTTCAAACTAAAACATAATAACCCTTAAAATCCCTTACTATCCCTTACCTCAAAAGAAAGAAGATTTCGATCGAATAACGAATCTAACTTGCACCGTAGATAGCAATACTCAAAGTATACTCAAAATACTCACAAGAATACGCCAAAATATCGAGAGAGAAATAGAGAGAAACTTCAGCTTTACGTGTGATTTTCAATTCTAACCCAAGCACCCTATTTATAGAAAACGCTTAGAACACCAAAGCGTAAAATTTAATATAATATTAATATAATTATACAAATTTTCCTTAGCCCACCTTTTGGTCAAAACACCAGCCACACATGTTAATGATGTCCAAAAATACAAAAACATTTTTCTTAACAAAAATAATTTAAACTCCCAAAAATCAATTATTTTGAGCTTCTAACTTCAATAATTCATAATAAATAGCCTTTTCATCAGAAAATTCGAATCTCACGAGTTTTTATAGGAAATTCAATTCTCTACAACTTTGCGTAAGAAAGTTTTTCCAAATTCCAAACAAAAATCGACCAAATCCACAAACCAAGCGATTTTACAAAGCTATAATCAAATTTCTATCAATAATTGTGTCCACCAACACACAAAAAACATGTGTTAAACATTTAATGCCACAAAATACTCTTCCTCCTCATATACTCATATATCCCACATTCATTGTAAAATATCACCAAATATATTATTAAAATAATATATTTAAATGAATTATTTTATCGTAAAAGATAAAATATTAATTTTCAACAATTGTCATTTTAAAAATTTTCTCCATCTATATCCACATAAAATCAATATTTTCCTCATCATATAAATCAATAATTAATTATTCACAAATAATATTACAGAATCACAATATCGACAACCAGCGCTTCCTCAGAGCAGGGGCTTTCCAATAAGAATTTCTTCTTATCTGCCAAAGCAATTAGGTGACCAAACCTCTCCTTAGATGTAACTTTCTAGACATTGCCAATAATGTTATCTAATAATATTATTCGGATAATATGAATTATTGCTTGATAAAGAAAAAATATCATGTAATGATAATTATCAAACAACAATAATATAAAATATCAACGTAGAATTATTAATCAATAAAATATAATATCGAATAAAGAATTACCGTAATGCTTATCGAGTAATGCCTTCTTACGAAAAAAAAAAAAAATTATCATGCTTCATGAATAGTACTCGTGAATAAGAACTCGTGAATAAGAACTTCATGAATAAGAACTCAGTGAATAAGAACTCATGAATAAGAACTCGTGAATAAGAACTCGTGAATAGTAACTCGTGAATAAGAACTCATGAATAGTAATTAAAAAAAATTGAATACTTTTATTTCATAAAATTCGGTCTTACAACTTATCCATTTACATATCGGCCATTAATTTTGAATCGATAGATTAACACTCGATCATTCGCAGTAAACATCTGGACGCCTACGTCCCAAATACCAAGAGGTCAAGCCAAGAGAAAGCCATTCAAGAGAATACCTAACTTAAGTTTGCTTTCATGTGAAGATAGAAGTAGTCTCAAAGTTGCTATTCAAGACAATGAGTGCCTTCAGAAAGACCTTGCCCGAACCAAAGAAGATTTGAAGACATTCCGGGCCACTCATCAAGTCATAACTGATATAAATATCGATTTTCAAGAAAATCGAAATTTTGGTGAAGAAAATCGAAGATTTGACCCAATCCAACTCAGTTCTGTCGAAGCAAAATAAAGATATCCAAGCTAAAGATGCAGAGCAAATGGCCCATCGTCAAAAACTTGAGGAGAAACTTCGAGAACTCCGGACTCTTAGGGATTTGGGCCCACCACTAACTGATCAGTTCGCAAGGAGATTGAAGCAAATTTCAGAAAATCCAACGAGCTGAACAATGAAGTTGTCCACATGTACTCAAGGGTACAAGGTCTGCATAAATAAAAGCCAAACTTGTAGTGGCCAAAGTAAACCCGGCTCTCCTCGACTCTTTCTGACAATGAGGACAATAAGGAAGCTTAAAGATATCATCCAAAGCTTTAAGATTCCCGAAAAGACATCTCCTTTGTAAATGTTAGATATCAATGAAATAATTAACAAATTCTTATCCTTATCGCACCTTTGAACATTTCTTGTCAATAATTCATCATCAATCAACGTGAAAATGTATAATCTTAAATCATTAATCAATAACTAAGCAAGTCATATAACATATAAGATCAAATAATAATGTGACCCGAACTCAACACTTAAAAATCGGGTAATAAAGTAATGCAATACTTATTCGTTCATCAAGTGTGAGACGATCTGCTTCATTAGGAATTTATTTACCCCGAAAGGCCTAACAAAACCAAGAGATGACATTTACTTACCACGAAGGGCCCGACAAAAGTCTAAAGGACAACGCTTGCCTACCACGAAGGGCTTCGACAAGGTCTAAGATGACAACACTTAAAGGCTCGGCCACGAAGGTCTCAGGTGCAACACTTGCCTACCACGAAGGGCTGAAGAGTGTCTGAAAGATGACACTTGCCTACCCCGAAGGGCCTGACAAGGTCTAAGTGACCACCTGCCGAAGAGGCTACCATCGAATGGTCAGCGAGTCCACCCGAACCTCCTAACGCCAATGACGTTTGCCTACCACGAAGGGCCTGACAAACTCATAAGGACCACCTGCCGAAAAGGCTACCATCGAATGGTCAGCGAGTCCACCCGAACCTCCTAACACCAATGACGTTTGCCTACCACGAAGGGCCTGACAAACTCATAAGGACCACCTACCAAAAAGGCTGCCATCGAATGGCCAGCGAGTCCACCCGAACCTCCTAACACCGAGGTGGCATTTGCTGTGTCTGTCAGACTATGGATGAGCTACCAAAGTCCCTCATGAATGTTTTAAACTTCGATCCCATGAGCTGGCATCTGTTAACTTGATTCCTAGGCAATGGACCCAGTACGACTACCCCCCAGACAGCAAGAGGTATAGGAGATAAAATCGAATATAGCTTTTTGGTGGCTGATATGGGATCGAACCATTTTGCTGACACAAAGATCCACATGAACCCTCTGAATAACATCTGCAGCTTCGGGCGGCACCCAAAATTCCTCAATAGTGGGAGATGGGTCCAAAGTGGAATACCCGCCTGCAAACAACGCCCACGAATTCTGATTCTGCCGAAGCACTGCAACGGTTTTGTCGGACTCTTCAGATTCTTCATAACTATCATCATCTTATTTCTTCATCCCTAAGGACACGGCTTACATATCAAAC
The DNA here is from genome assembly GCA_020205615.1 of Panax quinquefolius. Lineage (NCBI taxonomy): Eukaryota > Viridiplantae > Streptophyta > Magnoliopsida > Apiales > Araliaceae > Panax > Panax quinquefolius. Next base: position 9,468,998 of record CM035171.1, read on the forward strand.
CGGGTGCTGCTTACCCCCAACTTCTCGCACCAAAATTGCTCCCACTGCCAACGAACTAGCTGCCAGATACAAATAACATAGCTCAGCAGGAGCGGGCTTCATCGACAAAGGCACCGAATAAAAATAGGTCGTTTATTCCCTGGAAGGCGTCTTTGCAGCCCGAAGTCCACTGGAACGTCTTAGCATTCTTCGACCCTTTCCTCGTACCAAAGATTGGCAAACATCTTTCTGCCGATTTGGACAGAAACCTTCTCAAAGTCTCTTCAGAGTAGTCTTATCTTTTCCATTCGAACCTGCAGCTTTAGATGGGCATCTCCGAAGACGAGTATCCACAGGGCGGTGTGCCCTCGGTGGATTCTCAGGAGTGCGGCTTCTGAGTCTGCTTCGACTATAATCCCGAAGACCAATAGGGCGGAATACCCTTCTTCGGCCAATCAGAAAAATGGTTGTTGGGTCTTCATCTACTCCGCTTCGACCATAATCCCGAAGACCAATAGGGCGGAATACCCTTCTTCGGCCAATCAGGAAAATGGCTGTTGGGTCTTCATCTACTCTGCTTCGACCATAATCCCGAAGACCAATAGGCGGAATACCCTTCTTCTACCAATCAGAAAAATGGGCTGGGTCTTCATCTACTCCTTGACCATAATCCGAAAGACCAATAGGGCGGAATACCCTTCTTTGGCCAATCGGAAAAATGGTGTTAGATTGGTCCGCTTCGATCCCAAGGGCGACCTTCGAGACATGTCTTTAAAGTGTAGACTTCTTTCTAACTTGATGATCGGTCATCGGTCGACCACACACGGTATATAGATTCTAAGCGAGATGCCTTCTATCCTTTTCCCACCATGGTCGGTCTTCTTCTCTGCAGAAAAAATCGATCTTCTTCTAAAGATCACCTTGGGCTCTTGAGCGAGAACCCTCGAAACCCGCTTGCTTGTTAGCATCAAGCATGAAGCATTCTTTGAAGGACCCAATCAATCCTTGACATATACTCATTGTGTAGACGAAGTCATAGTCATCAGCTATCCTTTAGAAGTAACTGTTCTATTCTTCTTCACCATGGATTCCGACGTAGAGCAGCTACAATTTGTGATTGAAAAATACTCAGGACACTAGAACTCAGCCCTCCTTCTAGCGCCAATGTTAACGCCAAGATCTTTCTCCACGTCCCAATCACCAAGACGCGTCCAATATCCTGCACAGTTCAACAAGTCAACACCAAAAGCTTGACGGCCTGACCGTCGAGGGATAGCTCCGGCGTGAGAGTCAGTACAGGCGATCACAAGGTTAACCATGGAGGATAAAAATATCTAGTGTATTGAGAGGGATAAAATATCAGTTAAGTGTTACCTCTAGATTGTGTGTGATCCTTGCTCATATATTCCAAGGTCCTGTATGTGACTGATTTCTCGGGCCCACAACCTTTAGCCGACTAAGCCTTGTCCCATCCTCATTAATGCCAATGCGAAATGTCATCAAAGTTCTATTCTAATCTACACGATTTGGCCAAAGTGGGCCATACTCATCTACATCATTCTACCACCATTGTCACGTACCTCAATACTTCATAAAACTAAATAAAGATAATATCCACTAAATGGGTTAATTTGCGATGAACCAACCTAATACTTTCAAGACTCCTCCTCAACACGCCTAAAGTATTGTGGCTAACAATATATATATATATATATATATATATATATATATATATATATATGATAAAACTAGAAACAACTTCCATTTTCATTTAAATTAATCATTTATTGGAATGGCTAGTAGTTGAATTTTTCAAGTTTGATCAATCAATAGACTACATATATAATATCTTTATCTTTTACATTGTTGATTCACTCTTTCTTCTGATCAGACACTTAATAATCTTTTAGCTTGTCATAAACCAAACTTCTAAAATATAATATATCAAGGTCAAATTAATAATAAAATATTTATTAAAAAAAAAACCTAACATCTTAAACCTTTTATTGGTTTCAGTGAAGTTAGCACTTGTCATGCATACGGTGAATTCCATAAAATTTATACGTAGAATATAAAAAGTGTACATTTATAATAATATAGAATTGCATTTTCTTATAACAAAATTTGAAATGCAATTTGTTACATTTGTATAATGCAGAATTATGTTTTTCTTAAATTATATATTAAAGTTGAAATACATTTCTTTAATTACTAGGATCATCTTTACATGCTCAACTAGAGAGAAAAGTCATTATAATGTACGTATAAAAATCAGAAAAATAAAATTAAACTGAATTCTTCCAATATAATTATGCTACTACTATATATATATATATATATATATATATATATATATATATATATATATGTTGAACTAAATTAATTAATACATACAATTAAATTATATATAGCCGTTACTGGGGAAGGATTCATAGCCCGTGGCATTACATTCCGTAACACAGCCGGTCCACAAAACAACCAAGCAGTGGCGCTCCGATCAGGCTCCGATCTCTCTGTCTTTTATCGGTGCGGCTTTGAAGGATACCAAGACACCCTCTACGTTCACTCCCAAAGGCAATTCTACAAAGAATGCTACATCTATGGCACCGTGGATTTTATCTTTGGAAATGCTGCAGTTGTCTTACAAAATTGAATGATATATGCTAGAAGGCCCATGGACAAGCAGAAAAACGTGGTCACGGCCCAAGGCCGAACCGACCCAAACCAAAATACGGGAATCTCAATCCACAATTCCCGAATCATGGCCTCATCGGATCTAAAGCCAGTCCTAAGGTCATTTAAAACTTTCTTGGGCCGGCCCTGGAAGCAGTATTCTCGTACTGTTTATATCCAGAGTTACCTGGACACATTGGTGGACCCAGCAGGTTGGTTGGAGTGGGATGGCAATTTTGCTCTTGATACTTTGTATTACGGAGAGTACCGGAATTCCGGGCCGGGTTCATCGACTAGCCTGAGAGTGAAGTGGCGCGGATACCGTGTTATAACGAATCCGACGGAGGCATCCAAGTTCAGTGTTGCTAATTTTATAGCCGGGCGTTCATGGTTGCCTGCTACTAGTGTGCCTTTTACTTCGGGCATTTAATATGAGTATATATATTGATCATGCCCTACCTACCTATTTAATTTATTGTTTTTTTTTTTCAAGATTAATTCTTTAATTGTTGTAATTATATGTGGGAATTCAATTCCCTCCCTACTAATGTAGTATCATTTTTCATTCAAATAAATACCTTAAATAATTAAAAGTTGGCCGGAGAACAATTAATTAAAGCTTTCTTATTTCTTTAAATAATATTCTGGATCAACAAACTAAAAAGAATTAATATATATATATATATATATATCCTGAAGTCAACTTGTTACCCACGCAACAAAACATGCATGTTAGGCTTGTATATATGTCCTTTAAAACCTAGTTTCTGTAACTACATGTATAGTTGTCGATGCATGTCCTAGAACTAATATATGCACACTACCTTTGAATTTAATATATATATTAATAATATTATTTAGGTGACGTGTCTTCATCTGAGCTCCTTATTGACAGTATCCTCCCTTTCCAATTATGCCCCTAAATTGCAACTGCAAAAAAATTTCATAAAGGTTACAACTGTAACTTTATCTAAAAGGATTTATTTTTATTTATTTTTAATTAAAAAAGGGGAGGCCAAAAAAGTCGTCTATCTTTCAAACGATATCAAAGGCCTACACTACAATACATATAGGAAGCTTTATAATTAATTATATAAAATAAAAAATTAATATTATCATAACATTTTTTAATATTTTTTATGAAAAATGTCCTTATATTAATTTTCTTTTAGTAAGCATCCACTTTGTGCATACACATGCCGCCTTGGGAATTGGGACTGTAATGGAGACTAATACAGTAAACGAGTCAAACAGTTAAAATTCGATGTGACTCGATTTAAAAAAAAAGGGCGAGACTCGAATTCGAGTAATTAATATTTGAGTCAAATAATTAATATTCGAGTCGAGTCGTATCTGAGTAAAAAATTTCAAATACAATTCGAATTCGAGCACTTTTGTATTCGGTTCGGTTCGGTTCGACTCATTTATAGGCTTCGGTTCAAATTCAAGCAGGTTTTTACATTTTTGCGTACTGGAGAACATGAATTTCGCACATAATAATAATAACAGTTTGTGAATATGATTTTCCCCCTCCAGCCCACTTTGTTTGTTCTCATATCCTAATCGTATTATTATAGCTATAATTGTGACTATAAGTTTGAAGAGGACTTGTAAACCAAATTAGAATCATACTTATCCTCATACATAATTATTTTGTTTAGTATTAGGCGAGAGTTTCCTATTTGTCAAAAATCACAACACTAAAACACAATTATTAGTACGTGTTATTATTCTAAACCCAAATAGGCAAATACTACAATTTTATGTTGCACTTGCACATACGTGTGTGCACAAAAAGAAGCTTTGATTATAATACACTTGGTTGACGTATTTGTTGCACCTATTTAAAAATAGTTTATTGAATTTATTTAAGATATATATGTTTATTAATAAAGTAAAAAATTAAAATAATATATCCGTCTCTCCAAAAAAAAGTATTCCCTTCCCCGCATATTATATAATATAATTAGAGATGAAGTAATATCTGAAGACATGGGGACGACTTTTATTAATATTTAGCATTCGTGCCATTAATTTACAAAAAAAATACGTATATAATGGCTTACATGTTGATATATACGATTTTATTATGTTAAAGAAAACATGAAACTGATTTATTTGATTGCTTGATCTAAATATATAATCGGGGTTTGTGACGTAAGAAAAAGAATATATAGAGGCTAAAATGTTAATAAAATTGGGTGAGATTGTGCCTGCTAAATCAAAGATATTCGTTTCATAATTTAAGAAGTTGTACCTCAAAATTATGACGAAGAAAATTGGAAAAGACAAAAAATGAGATGAAGGAATAAAAAAATATATAATGAAGGTCCCACAAACTCAAGTTATTTTTTAGTATATATATATATATATATATATATTATATATATATATATATACAAAATGATGGTAAAGAGTCCTCTTCTATATATAGTGCAGTGTACTGTACAAAATCATGAATCTTGCGGAGTCTTTCTAAGTATATATCATATATGTGGCCTTCATGTTTCTATCCTAAAATTCGAGTACTTTGGGCAAATTATATTACCTCAGTCAAAAAATATATTTTTTTTAATAAAAGTTGCATTTGATTTACATAAATATTATAGTATTACAATTTATATAATTTATAATATTTAAATTTATATTAAATTAATTAATTTTTAAAATTTAAAAACATTTCAAATCGAGTTTAATTCTTCAAATGTGCTGTGTGGATGACATGAATATTTTGGGTGGGAGGGTGTATATGAAAATAACGAACATTGGACTTTTACTTTTGTTCAAATTAGTACTACACTTAATAATGTGGTGAGGAATTAATACAACCACAATTGAATAATGATGTCCATATGTATTAATATAAAAAATTAAAATAAAGTAGTACGTACGTACATCTATAATATAAAGGAGAGCAGAGAGAGAAATAGACAAACGTCCCATTTAAACCCCACGTCAGCAGCGCTCTCTCTTTCCTCTTTATTCAAATTTCAAACCTTCCATCTCTCTCTCCTTACACTCACAGAGCCCAGCCAACTGAGCTTGAAAAACGCGGAAGCAGAAAAAGAAGTTGAAGACAGAGAAACACGAATCAGAAGAAGAAGTCGAAGATCTAAGACCTTCATTAACTCTCTCTCATTCCTCCTTGTTCAAATTTTAAATCTTCTAGCTCTCTCTCTGTTCTTACACTCGAAACCCAGAAGCAGAAGAAGAAGTCGATAACCCTCTTCCTCGGCGAAGCTTGAAAAACGGTAGGCCTTACAAGGAGCTTGAAAAACGCAGAAACAGAGAAGAAGTTGAAGTTCTACGACCTTCTCCTCTTGGCTCTCCTCTTCCTCGGCACCTTAGGTCGTGCTGATCCGCATCGGTAGGCCATCAGAGACTAAAGGCACGGCGAATCCTTATCTTGGTATTTCTTCATCGGCACCTTATCTTGGTTTCTTCAATTTTTCTTCAATTCAGTTTGGTTCGGCACCCATTGTCTGAGGGTTTAGCTTTATTGGGTGTAAGACCCCGAATTTTATTTAATAAAATAAAATTTCCTCTATTTATTATTTTGAAATAGTAAGGGTTGAATTGATTAATGTGGTTAGTTATGAGTAAAATACGCGAATATTTTAAAATAAACAGGTGGTTATAAAATATTCATTGTTGTCGAGGAATATTCGCATTTGACAAATAAGAGTTTTTTGTGGTCCCCATAACTGAAAGCAATTGGATGAAGAAAAAGATAAATATGAGTTGTTTATAAATAACTTGGCGTAGTTATTCACCGATTATCATCATTGGAATACCTTGGTGGTTAAAACACGATGTCTGCGTTGTTCTTGAATGAAGACATTTGTGATTGCACCAATTATTGATTCTTACGTAAAGAAGCATTACTCAATAATTGTTACATAATTCTTGCTTAGTATTTTATTTTATTGATTCAATAATTGTCACTACCGATTTTTTTTTATATTACTTGTTATTTCAATAATTGTCACTACACATTTTTTCATTATCTGAGCAATAATTTATATTATCCTAATAATATTATTAGAAAATATTATTGGCAATGTCTAGAAAGTTCTGCTTCAAGGAGAGGTTTGGTCACCTAATCAAGGCCAAGAAGTGAGAGAATCTTTTTATTGAAATCCCCTCTTTCCGGAACTACCGGTCACAAGATCTTGTGATTCTGTAATATTATATGTGAATAATTAATTATTAATTTATATGATGAGGAAAATATTGATTTTATGTGGATATAGATGGAGAAAATTTTTAAAGTGACAATTGTTAAAAATTGATATTTTATCTTTTCTGATAAAATAATATTTTATTATATTATTATAATATAATAATGGGGACATATTTTACAATGAATGTGGGATATATGAGTATATGAGGATGAGGAGTATTTTTGTTGCAAAAATTGTTTAAAACATGTTAAACATGTCCGTGGGCCCATTTCTTGACTGAAATTTGATTATAGCCTGTAAAATCGCCCATTTATGAATTTCGGTCAATTTCTGTTTGGAATTTAGAAAAACTTTCTTCTGTAAAGTTGTAGAGAATTGAATTTTCTATAAAAAGACGCGAGATTTGAATTTTTTGATAAAAGGGCTATTTATTATGAATTATTGAAGTTCCGAGGTTTCAGAATAATTGATTTTTGGAAGTTTTAAATAATTATATTAACAAAAATGTTTTTTACATTGTTGGGACTCATTTAACATGTGATTAGGTGGCTGATTTCAGATGCTAAGTGTGCGTAGAGAATTTATAATATAAATATTAATATTATATTAAATTTTCTGCTTTGGTGTTCTAAGCATTTTCCTATAAATAGGGTGCTTAGATTAGAATTGATATTATCTTCTTCAATATCATTATGTCGAAATATTGTTCTGAACTTTTTATCAAATTTAGAAATTTTTCATTTCGGAGTTACTATTCATGAGTTACTATTCACGAGTTACTATTCATGAGTTACTATTCACGAGTTACTATTCACGAGTACTATTCACGAAGCGTGATGATGTTTTTTTTGAGAAATTTCTATCTTTTGAGGTCGAGTTACTATTCACGTATACGGCACTATTCACGAATACGATACTATTCACAGAAAAATTAAATTTTCTTTTCTGTGTCCAAGATTGTCTGTTATGATTCCTATCTTTGATTGGATCTATGTTTTGGTCTTCATTCTTGAATTTTGCTCCAATCTGGTTATTTATGAAGTATTTTTGAACTTGGATTATTTAAAGTACTGAATCCTTAATACTTGTTCTTTTGTTTCACCGGATTCGCTTTTCTTTAAAATATTTTCATCATCCTCGACCCTAAATAATGATATTACTAAATATCTTTGGCCCAGTAGTGCAAAGATGAATGATTTCTTGATGAATATCTTTGGCCCGTAGTAAAGATGAACAGTGTGTTGAGATGAACACGATTGAACCGATTAATATCTTTGGTCCAGTAGTGCGAAGATGAATGTGTGTTTAGATGAACATGACCAATCGATAAATATCTTTGGATCAGTAGTGCAAAGATGAATATTTGATTCCGATATATATTGATTGATGTTACAGGGATAAAATATCGACGATGAAATTTTAATTCATATATAAGATAGTAGTTTGCATTCTCTACTTAACTCTTCTAATGAATTATTATTTCCATTGCGAAGATTGATTTAAAATTGTTGTCTATCAGTATTCTATTAGATTTTTCCTCTGCTGAGGACTAACGATAATTTGTTCTATATTATCTTAGTCAAATGTTCTTCTTGATCGGGCTAGTTGAGCTCACCATTTTCTCTTGTTGTTCCATTTTTCTTCTCGTGAGATTTGAGAATGTAATGCAGTACTTAGTCGGGGTGTGGAATGATGGTTCTAGAAGTTGTTCTAGTAATCCTCACTTATTCTATAAAATAGTGTATTAATAATTGTAATGAGGACTTATTTGAGTGTGGATATTGTCTAGATGACAATATTTGTATTTAAACCACGTTTTATGTTGTATTAATAAAGTTGTAGTTGTTTACGTATCATGTATTTGGCACTCGAAATGTAATGGGTGTCAGATACCTATTTTGGGGGCGCCACAATTGGTATCGAGCTTAGGATATGATCTCCATGAGATCGGGAATAGAACTAGGAGGGAGAGACGAGTAAATCCTTCGCTAAAGGTGTCCTACCTAAGCTTATTTGTTGGTCATTCATAATATAGGGGTATTATGTGATTTGTTAATTTGTTTAATTAACCCTTGTTTTATAAGCGATATTTAAGAATGTCGAATCAAAAATGTTAACAGTGGAGTAAATGAGACCGTGGAGATACCTTTGCTCACCAATGAGGAGAACGTTCAACAGGCTGGCAATGTTCCTCCTGTGAACAACACCACTGAGCAGATGACGAACGATGGTATGTTTAGGAACTTTCTAGAATTCATGGAAAACCCAAACGAGGTGATCACGGGTAAGTTAATCATAACTTCATGCGAAGTCTATACATTACTTGATACCGGTGCTACCCATTCATTTATCTCTCCTGCTTGTGCTCAACGTTTAAACTTGACTCCGGAGAAATTAGACTTTGACCTATCTGTGGAAACTCTATTAGGAGAAACTTTCATCACATCCACTGTTTATAAATCTTGTTTGATCCAAGTTGGCACCATCACCTTACCTGTTGACCTTATCTATTTAAAGATACTTGCTTTTGATGTGATTTTAGGGATTGATTGGTTAACTACTCATCATGCCAAAATTGATTATTTTCGTAAGGTTGTTAGTTTTCATATTCCTAATCAACCTGTTGTGCGAATTCAAGCAACTAAACCATTAAAATCAATCACTGTCATATCAAGTCATAAAGCTATTCGTTTATTGAAAAATGGATGTCAAGCTTTCTTAGCCCATGTCATGGACTTGAACAAAAATACGTCAGATTTGAATGATATTTCAGTTATTGGTAAAATCCACGACGTATTTCCTCAAGAATTTATCGCCTACCTCTGAAGCGTGATATTGAATTTTGTATCATCTTTGAATCCGATACAAAAACCCACTTCTAAAATCTCATATCGAATGGCTCTATTGAACTTCGTGAGTTAAAATTCAACTATAGAATTTGGTACCCAGCCTTTATCCGGTGACTTCCTTTGTGGAATGCAAAAGCGGACTCTCCGTAGGGGACGCCATATTCGTGCGGTAGTAAACTGATAGGTGTCATTGTGATGTGCTATCCAAGATTGGGATATGAGTCACAGTTGAGAGCAACCTAAGTCAGTAATCGAAATACGTAGCTTTCTATGCTTAGCTGGTTATTATCGAAGATTTTGTGGAAAGATTTTCTCGAATCGCTACTCCATTAACGCAGCTGACTCGTAGAGATACAAAATTCGAATGGAGCAAGGAATGTGGGAAGAATTTCGAAGAACTCAATAAGAGACTCATTTCGGCACATATTCTGACCATACCATCCTGGAAAAGCGAAACGTGGTAATGACGTGTTGAGTAAAAGATCGATATCTGATACGAATGCGATATTGTCAAAGACCCATTTCATATAACTTACAAATGATAGATATAGAGTTAAAGACTTTAGGGACTCACATGATGATATACAAGTAGAACCGACTTTTATCGATAAAGTTAAAATCGTTCAGGCTACACACCGGAGCTGATGAATATGAAGAAGGAGGTACAAGAAGTTGTTATTCCAAAAGCGAGAATTGGCGATGTGAGGAAAGCTCAAACCTTCGATTTATTGGTCTATTTAAAATCCTTGATCGAGTAGGAACTGTGGCCTATAGACTCGTTTTACCGCCAAATATGACACGTGTTCATTACGTTTTTCACGATCGGGTTACTGAAATTATGTGGACGAATTCAACCCCACGCTTCGAGTTAGAAACTAGACGAGATAGCCAAGACTTAACGTCATTTGAGGAGGTACTGTCAAGATTTTTTTGATAGGAAGGAGCATGTCCCTACGACAAAGGTCATACCACAAGTCAAAGTTTTGTGGAGGAACCGTCTTATCAAGAGAAATGACCAGGAGTTGAAATGGAAATGAAAGCGAGGTATCCTCATCTTTTCAAAACACCAATACGTCGTCGCCAATTTCGAGGATGAAATTTCATAAGGAGGGAGGTTGTAAGACCCTCAATTTTTTTAATAAAATAAATTTCCTCTATTTATTATTTTGAAATAAGTAGGGTTGAATTGATTAATGTGGTTAGTTATGAGTAAAATACGTGAATATTTTAAAATAAATAGTGGTTATAAAATATTCATTGTTGTGGGGAATATTCGTTTGGTCGTGAAATATTCTTTACACGTCGGAATATATTAAATGCGACGCCAAGCCTTTGTGGTCTCCATAACGGAAAGTGATTGGATGAAGAAAAGATGCGTATGAGTTGTTTATAAATAACTTGGCGTAGTTGTTATCGTTAATCTTTGTTGGAATACCCGTGGTTAAAACACAATAATACGCGTTGTTGACAAGAAGATACATACTGTATTGCACCAATTATTGATTCTTACGTAAGAAGGCATTACTCAATAATTGTTACGATAATTACTGCTTCAATATTTTATTTTATTGATTCAATAATTGTTTGCGTTGATTTTTTTTTTTATATTACTTTTATTTCAATAATTGTCACTACACAAGATTTTTCATTATCGAGCAATAATTCATATTATCCTAATAATATTATTAGAAAATATTATTGGCAATGTCTAAAAAGTTCTGGCATCAAGGAGAGGTTTGGTCACTTAATCATACGCGCCAAGAAGGAGAAATCTTTATTGAAAGCCCTCTTTTTCCTCGAACTACTGGCACAGTTGCCAAGATCTTGTGATTCTGTAATATTATTTGTGAATAATTAATTATTGATTTATATGATGAGGAAATTATTGATTTTATGTGGATATAGATGGAGAAAATTTTTAAAGTGATAATTGTTAAAAATTGATATTTTATCTTTTCGATAAAATAATATTTTATTATATTATTATAATATAATAATGGGATATTTTACAAATGAATGTGGGATATATGAGTATATGAGGATGAGGAGTATTTTTGTTGCAAAAGTTGTTTAAAACATGTTAAACATGTCTCATGGGCCCATTTCTTGACTGAAATTTGATTATAGCCTGTAAAATCGCCCGTTTATGAATTTCGGTCAATTTTTGTTTGAAATTTGGAAAAACTTTCTTCTGCAATGTTGTAGAGAATTGAATTTTCAATAAAAAATCGCGAGATTCGAATTTTCTGATAAAAGGGCTATTTATTATGAATTATTAAAGTTCCGAGGTTCCAGAATAATTGATTTTTGGAAGTTTTAAATAATTATATTAACAAAAACGTTTTTTATATTGTTGGGACTCATTTAACATGTGATTAGGTGGCTGATTTCAGATGCTAAGTGTGCATAGAGAATTTATAATATAAATATTAATATTATATTAAATTTTTTGTTTTGGTGTTCTAAGCATTTTCCTATAAATAGGTGCTTAGGTTAGAATTGAAAATCACACCGAAACTAAAGACTTCTCTCTCTTCTCTCTATAATATCGAAAAGTATTTGTGAGTATTTTAGTACTTTGAGTATTGCTTTATCTGATCTGCAAGTTCTTTCAAAGACTATATCCATATTCCAAATCGTAAGTACTATTCTTTATGAGGTAAGGGATGTTGTTTTCTTCTTAAATGATATTATCTTCTTCAATATCATTATCTTGAAATATTGTTCAACTTTTATCAAATTTGGAACTTTTTCATGTCGAGTTACTATTCATGAGTTACTTATTCATGAGTTACTATTCACGAGTTACTATTCACGAAGCGTGATGATGTTTTTTCTGTGAAATTTCTATCTTTTGAGGTCAGAGTTACTATTCACGTATACGGCACTACTCACGATATCGACCTTTATTCACGAATCGACACTATTCACAGAAAAATTAAATTTTCTTTTCTGTGTCCAAGATTGTTTGTTATGATTCCTATCTTTGATTAGATCTATGTTTTGATCTTCATTCTTGAATTTTGCTCCAATCTGGTTATTTATGAAGTATTTTGAACTTGGATTATTTAAAGTACTGAATCCTTAATACTTGTTCTTTTTGTTTCACTTTGGATTCGCTTTTCTTTAAAATATTTTCATCATCCTCGGTCCTAAATGATGATATTATCGAATATCTTTGGCTTCAGAGTGCAAAGATGAATGATTTCTTGATGAATATCTTTGGCCGTAGTGCAAAGATGAAGTGTGTGAGATGAACATGATCGATCGATTAATATCTTTGGCCCGTAGTGCAAAGATGAACAGGTGTTTAGATGAACATGACCAACTGATAAATATCTTTGGCCTGTAGTGCAAAGATGAATATTTGATTCCAGATATATATTAATATCGACTTTTAAATTCATATATAGAAGATAGTAGTTTGCATTCTCTACTTAACTCTTCTAATGAATTATTATTTCCGCTGCGAAGATTGATTTAAAACTGGTTGTCTATTGTATTCTATTAGATTTTTCCCTATTGTGGACTAACGATAATTTGTTCTATATTATCTTAGTCATAATGTTCTTTACTTGGCTAGTTGAGCTCACCCTTTTCCTTGTTGTTCCATTTTTCTTCTCAGGAGGCGAGAATGTAGCGAGTACTAGTCGGGGTGTGGAATGATGGTTCTAGAAGTTGTTCTAGTAGTCCTCACTATTCTGTAAAATAGTGTATTAATAATTGTAATGAGGACTTATTTGAGTGTGGATATTGTCTAGATGACAATATTTGTATTTAAACTCACAGTTTTTATGTTGTATTAATAAAGTTGTAGTTGTTTCTGTACCATGTATTTGGCGACCCAGAATGGGTGTTGTATACCTATTTTGGGGGCGTCACATTGGGTTTATGGGGTTTTGATTTAGTTTTTTTTAGGGTTCCTTTGGATTGGTTTGATGTTTACAATTATGTTTCTTGGTTAAATTGTGCTATACTTTTTCTCATCGTTTCCCTGCTTTACGTTTGGATTATCTTTTGAATTTTCTGCCTAATTTTGGAATTGGGTTATTGTAGAAATAATTTGTTGGTTGCTCTCTATTTGGGAGAAATAATATTGATGGCCCAGTCCCCAAATTGAACCAGCCAATTAATTGTTATTTCTGAAGCTTTAAGGAGTTTTGTTGCAGTTCTACATTTGGTTGCTTGGAAATTTTGAATGCTTGGAAATTTTGACTGGTAGTAGATAACCAATTTGGATGCTTTTATAGTTTACCAATTTGCTTAATTATGTGTTCATCCATGCAATATGATATGTCCAATGCCATAATTTTGAACATGGATTTGGATTTAGTTGTCCATTGTTGGTATCTGTCCAGGTGTTAAGACCTTTGAATATCAACTTTAAATTTCGTCTTGGGCTTCCCTTTGTGCGGAGTTATCTTGGGCAGACTGGCTATGTTGTCCAGGTGTTAAGACCTTTGAATATCAATACTTAGTGTTTTGGGTACTCATTGAAGCTTGAAACTTTAGAAATAAGCGTAGAGTATGATGGAAAATAAAGCAAGGGTGTTCTATTGATTCTTTCTGTTTCTCATAAATATATTGATTTTAAACAACATATATACAAATCTGTGTTTTGAAGTTTGTGTTTGTATTTGTATTTGACTTTTTGAGTATTTTAGGTGTTGGTCAAGGGTGTTTAGAATTTATTGTGCATATCACTATTTAGCGGAAGCTGCAGAAATAAGAAACCATGATATGACAAAATCTGCATCTTTACTTTCTTAATTTCTTTATCATTTTTTTATTTTAAAATTATTAGTTCTATGTCCAATGTAAGAGTTGTTTGTGATCCCTACCAATGAACATATGCAGAAGCATGATTTGCCACAAAATGATGGGGTAAAATGTGATAAAATTTGTGATAACCTCTGTTGAATTCACAATCTTTTACTAAATATTTGGTGCATAAATCCATTGTTTATCTTAGGGTATACAAGTTCAGGATCATAACATTATTCTTAATGAAAAAGTGATACCAATTAAAGAAGTTAAACATAAGATGTCAAGAAAATAAACTCAAACTTTTATTCTGATTCAACTTCCAACAGTTTGAAACCTCAACTATCATCAAAATTGAGGGAAACTCAACAGTTTTGATCAAATGTTAAGTTTTTGTCATGATATTCAAGATACGAAATCCGTCTTTGCAACTTCATTTGCTCATGTTTAACTCATGTTTATTAAGTTTGCTCTTACAGGTTGATCTAAGTCATAGTAACAACATACCTGTCAATAAGCGCTTAATCAATTATATATGGAGAAGGTAACACTACTGGTATTGTTAAAAAATTTATTTTGATATTAGTTTGCATTTTTTTGACTAATGTCTTATTTTGTACTTCCTAGGAGAATTCACATGTGAATCACTTGAATAACCCAAGTGTTATTCCATCTTCAACGAAGAGGAAAGAAAAAATTGGTTTAATCAACCGGTATGTTGTACTAATCATTGTTTATCTTTTGCCAAAAATTGGTTAGAGCATTATACCCTAAATTGTCGGTGATATTTTTGAGTTCCTTACCCCTCAGTCTCAGTCTCACTTTTACACTTCTCTCTCACGCACATACGACTCCATACCATCATCGAGTATAATTGTTGTGTTGTGGTATTATTATGAGAGCGATATTTCTTATGATATTTCTTATGCTTTTTGGACATGCTAACCTAATGCCTTATTTTGTACTTCCTAGGCGAATTCAAATGTGAATCACCTGAACAACCTAAGAATTGCTCCATCTTCGACGAAGGGGAAACAAAAAATTAGCAACTTCAACCGAAAAGAAAATTGGTTTACTCAATTCCAGATATGTTCAGTATTGATCGTTATTTAACACAAATTGCCTAACGTGTTGGTATTTTGCCAGAAAGCGATATATCGTATCGTATATCCGGAGGTGTTGTTGGACTCTATGTAAATATTACTACCTTTTTTAATATTTTGCAACTTACGTCAGGTAATTGGTTCATGACTTTTGTTACGTTCCAAGCAATCAACAAACTTCTTTCTTGGTAGAAAAATTATTTTGTCAGATTTTTGATTTGAAATGCTCTTCATTTGTTAGTTTTAATGTATGTCGTACCTTTAGTCTACTCCTTTAGTAATCTTGAAATTAGTACCGAATAGGTCGATGTTTTGGTGGTTAGATGATTGATGTTTATAGTTTCTTTTTTCTTTATAAAATTTTTTAATCTTGATGCTTTTTTAATTTCAGTAGATTAGTTTAAATTTACGAATCAACTGAGTTGTGGTTTAAATTAAAATTGTTTTTATTAACCATTAGTATCAGTTATACCTTGAAATCTATAACTTAAATTTTTGAATAGTTTCAGTTAAAAATTCTTATCTATTTCATCACAAGTCTTCTTATAAAGTCAACGATAGCTTCAGTTTAACTCTGTCTCTCTCTTTCACAGCAGTAGCACACACACACCATTATACTGCCACCAATACAAATTTATGATTTAAATCATTACGCAAATGATCAACTGTTTGTTGAAATGGCACTAAGAAAAGTTTATTTGATTGTAAGCCCATATCTTTTCCTAAATAAATTGATTATTTGTTACAATCTCTCTAAATTCTTACTTCTATCAATCTAAATCATTCCCCCTACATACAAATATGTGTTCTCATTTGTTTTTTAGATAATTCAAGGTAAAGTAAGGGGTCTTATGTTTCGGATTTATAATTGTTTTATTTTGACTCGCATATTTTGATAATTTCTAAATTTCAAATATTTTCAGGTATATATTGAAGGATACATGGTGTAAGCTGTAAAGAATATACTTGGTGTAAGCTATAAAGTAAAGAGTCTTATGCTCAACATGTTTCTCTATTTTCTGCATGTATGTATTCCGTGTTCCGTCTTTTGTAAAGTTAGCTAAATATACATGGTTATGATGATTTTGGGTATGGAATGATGGTTTTTTTTGGTGGTTTGGATATGTATGGATGCTTGTAAGTTTTGTAAACAGGTTTAGATTTTTCTGGATATCTATTTTTAAAGGAAACTATGCCGAAATTTCTTGAAATTAGTAGCGATTAGCTTGATGTTTTAGTGGTTGGATATGTATTGATGATTGAGTATGTATTACTTTCTTTATGTATGTATTATTTGTATTCCGTATTTTGTAAAGGTAACTAATTATACATGGTTATGATGATTTTGAATATGGAATGATGGGTTTTTGGTGGTTTGGATATGTATGGATAATTGTAAGTTTTATAGACAGGTTTATATTTGTCTGGATATCTATTTTTAAAGAAAATTTTGACGATTTTTTTGAAATTAGTACCGACTAGATCGATGTTTTGGTGGTTGGATATGTATTGATGATTGAGTATTTATTAATTGTTGAGGTGGTATGTGTCTTTAGATAATGTAATATTTTTTGAATTTTAATCTAATTTTTCGTTACACCGTGCCTTCAGGTACGGGTTATAGCTAGTGCTTTCATAAAATAAAGCGATGTATTATTAGGACTGAGTAAAAAACGGGTATAACCGAAAAATTGAACACAACCGAAATAATTTAATCGAAATATTCTGACAATTCGGTTATTTTTACTATTTCAATTATATCCGAATTTTTATACGATTTTCGATTAACTTGTACGGGTATTATTTTTGGATTATTCAGTTTAACTGAATAACCGAACTAACACTTGTTAAAATAAGACTCTGACTCAGCAGTCACTGACCACAGCACTCAGCCCATTCACTCTTATCCACAGCCCATTCACTCTTATCCACAGCCCATTCATTACTCTTATCCACAGCACTCAGTCTCTTACTCTTAAATTCTCTCGGCCCATTCATCAATCTTATCACAAGCAAGTAGCAACGTCAAAGTTCATCGCCTCTGCTCGCGCCGCCGAACTCTACGGCCTCCAAGTTCTCGCCGACGGAATTCAAGACTTCCAGCAACGTCACTCGATTCGTGATGCCAATCATACCGAGAACAGATCGGCCATTTAGATCGACTGTCCCTCATCCATTTCGTCTCTCTCACTGCTTAAAACCCAGATCCAGACGCGAGACTGAGATCTCTCTCAGATCCAGACGCCCAGAGTCCCAGACCCAGATCTCGATTTCTCTCATCGGTCGACGCCGAGTCGCCGACGGCCATGGCCTCGGTCCTTAATCTCGATCTCTCAATCTTTCAAGTCTCAAGAGTGAAGCAAGTCTCATCCCGTCATCCACCATTCGGTTACCGGTACCACTACTTCGATCTCTCAATCTCTCAAATCAGTTTATATGTTTTGGTCATTTGTTTCTGTTTAGCAAAATAGCAAGCCAACTACTTGATTTTTTGTGAGTTGTGAAGTAATTTGTCAAACATGTAAACGGAGATTTGCGGTTGTGTTTTTAAGATGAGAAGAATTGGGTAAAGATGCCTTTTTTATTCCTTGTTCTGTTTGACAGAATTTTGATTTTTTAAAATGCAATTGACCCTTAATTTCTGTGATTTAAAGTTGAGCTATCCCATTCATGGGAGTCTGACATAAAACCTTGTACATTCAATTACTAAATTATACGTGCTCTCCTTACTTGATCTGATCAGGAATTAGGTCTGCAATATTCTTTATAATAGTGGTTTATGCTAGCTTTACTGCTATTCCTTGTACATTCAATTACTAAATTATTATGGGTGGTTTTAGAATTTCATACAATCCCTAGTGGCTTCTTCTATTGGCCATGCCAAATTTATTGAGATTGTCTGCTTCAGCCAATTATTCTAAACTTTGGAGCAGATTTCTTATTAAAGTTGCAACTTCTAGAGTTTGAATCTTTCTTTGTTTTCTTTCCAGCATGGCAGTAAAACTATTAGCAGCAACAACAAATGAGCAGCAGGTCAAACTCAACAGCAGCAGTAGCAAATGCTCAACAGCAGGAACACTATGCTCAACAGCAGCATTATGTTTTTATGGATTATGTTTATGGTGTTAAACTGTTAATTATGTAGTTGACTGACGTTCAATTTACTGAACTTGTAGAAGCACACTGTATTTCAGAAAATTCTGAATGGATGAGCTTTTTTCCATTTTTTGTTTTCTAATTTTGACAGGTAAATAAAATCAACTTGTAAATATACTTCTTAATTTCGGTTATTTGGTTAATGGGTAATTCGGTTACTTGTTTGGATATTAAAAATAAATAAATTTTGATTTTCGGTTATAACCGAATAGTCTATTCGATTCGATTATAACCGAATGATAAGTCCTATATATTACACTAGACGGTCGAAGGACAAATTTGTCCTCGTAGTAATTGTTCACGTCATCCATTACCCAGAGCTCATTCCTCCGCTGTGTCAGGTCAGGTCCCTGAGTATAAAATTGAATCCTCCTCCGGGCCTTAAGGGAGTAGAAGAGTAGGGCAATGATGTGGAGTTCTAGTATGGTGGGGGGCAGAGATATATTATAGATGCCGCAACACCATTGGTTGCATTAAAAATCCTCCACTGGGGGAGGTGCCACGTCATCCCCAAACGGTGTTGCTCCCATGAATGTTGGGCCTGAAGCGATGATGCTATGTATGGCGTCATGATTCGTAGGTTTGGGCCAATAAAAATTAAACTTTATATTTGTTGACGCCAAGATCTTCTCCAACGTCCCAATCACGTAAGACGCTCTGATCCTGCACAATAAACACGATAAGACATCAAAAGTTTGACGGCCGAACCGCCGGGGGATAGCTCAGACGTGAGAGTCAGTATACGTGTTCACAAGATTAACAATGGAGGATATAATGTCTAGTGTATTGAGAGAGATAATAATTCTCAGTGGTGTGTATGTGTGAATATAAATGTGAACGTGTATGAGAACGTACATGTTTATGAAGACTTAGTTGATAGGCTATATACTTTCTCTTCTTTGGGTTTCATGCACCCACTACTTCTCGACACATCCCGTGATCCGATGGGTCCCGTCGCATCGCTAGTCTACCCACTACCTTTCGGTCATTTGTTTATGTCGTCACTTACTATATAATCCCATTCACATTAATGCATGGCGGTGTCTTAGTCAACCGTCACATGCTTTTCATCATTATGTTCAAAGTAATAGATATTAAATGATCTAATAGGTTAGTCCCAACGAACCAAATCTTGGTCTTATAGGGTTAAAAAGAAGTAATATGGTGGTAAGCCAAATGACTTTCGCCGTTTAATAATGATGGCCCAATAGATTAATTAAACAAGTAAGTTCTCAACTTATTGTTACCAAAGAGGGAAATATCACGGCCCAACATCGCTTCTAATTTTTTGTTAAATGAATGTTTAATAAAACTATAAATGGTCCATGATATTAGAATTTACTAAAGGCCCATAACAAGAAGTAATTGAGACATACCCAATTTGGTCCATAAGATGAGACAGGGAATGGCTGAATGTTCAGAGTAAAAGGCCTAGTCAATAAAGGATTGAAATTGAACAAGACGGTCTACAAATCGAAAATCCAATCGAGAAGCCCAATCTTATAAAATGTCTAAGAATTGATCCGGACGTTTCCCATTCGAATTCTCATCATTACTAACATTTAATGTGCCGCTTTCGTAACTCGTGCAACCGTCAGTATAAAAGATAAACTTTACCAATTTTGACGGTTTTACCTGCTAATTTGAACTTTGAACCTTTGAGCTTTCTTCTCCTTCACAGAACTTCCTTCTCTGTTTTACGAAATCTCAACAATGGTGATCGTGAACTCTAACCAAAATTCTCCCTTCACAAGCGTGACTCCGTCAACACCGCTTCCCCCGATCCAAACCCTAACCAAGAGGTTCGAGTTCCAATCCCCAATCCACATCAACCATGGGAAGAATCACCGATCCCTTCTTCCGCCTCCTTTCGACTTCTTCAAGGATGGGGAATAGTTTCCTCATGCCAATACCCCTTCAACATTACGGAATCGAGATACGTATCCTCCGAACTCGCTATCGATTCCTGGATATGTGCGCTTATAAGGGCTCCCGCTCTGAAGAACGCATGTACCATCGACCGGATGGTTGGTCGCATGCCGCCATTTTTTCTTGAAAAGGGATTCGCCTACCCTCCATGCCTTCGTCGTTACCCTCCTAGGATTCATAGGAGTGGGTTTTGCCATTGGTGCCTAATTCCTACATCCAAATTCCGCATTCATTGCTTTACCACTTAATTAGGGATTCCTCCTCTCGTCGACATCTTTTCACCCTCTTCTCTCGCCGGTAGGTCCCGAGAACGAGGTTTCAAAATGTTGAGCAAAAGTACCTCCATGACCCAACGCCAGATTTGAGAAGAGACCCTCGATGGATACCCTTCAAGCAGAAAGGGATGACACGAAAAATGGTTTTTGTTACGGACCAAAATCTCTTCTCTTCCAGATTGGACTATCTCTGATCGGATCTCTGCTGACTTTGGAGATATCCTCGAAGAGCGTGTGAAGGAAATGACAGACTTTTTGAAGAAGATTCCTCCAAAGGAATGGAGTTTTGCACTTCTGACTAAGCAAGCCTGGCTATATGACCATAAATGTATGTTTCGAACAACTTTGTAACACAGTTTTTTGAGATATTTAAGTGATATGGGTTCTGATACATGGTTATTTGCAGTGTCTTTGATCAAACCAACTTCTTCGGAAGTAAAAGAATTGGAAGACTTTTTGGCAGGGAAGATTACGGATGCAAGTGAAAAGCCTCCGACTGAAGAATCTTCCCGAGCTGATCCCCCCGTCACCGATCCATCAACTGTTTCTCCTCAGAATGACGAACCACAAACTGATGAACCGATCATTCTTGAAGAATCTCTCAGACCTCGTCGAAGGAAGAGAGCCGTCAAGAAATCCAAATCCACCCAGCCGGAAACAAATCCTGAAAGTGATCCAGAAACTATTCCCGAAGCAATTTCACAAGCAACCCCTTCATCCAACCCTAGCTCTGCACCTTCCGAATCTGCCCCAATTAAGAGAAACCTACTTGACATACCTCTCCATGATCGGGCGAAGGTTCTCCGTGCTAAAAAGATAAGGACAAAGATTACCCCTTTGACTGCCGATGAGCTCCGAGTTCTATCGTCTTCGGCTGACATTCCCCCAATAGTCCCAACTGAAATTCAAGTGTCTGATGATGAACTGGCCAGATCTGTCCCCA
This sequence comes from Panax quinquefolius, assembly GCA_020205615.1. NCBI lineage: Eukaryota > Viridiplantae > Streptophyta > Magnoliopsida > Apiales > Araliaceae > Panax > Panax quinquefolius. Next base: position 9,490,853 of record CM035171.1, read on the forward strand.
TCTTATCTCGAAAAAGGAAACATCCATCAGACAGCCATCCAAGTTCATCCTCGGCTCCCTCACCAGTCCACGAACCTAATCCTGTTCGATTTTCCTCTCCGGAAAATATATATACGGATCCGCCACGAACTCATGATCACCAGCCTTTCTCCTCCAAGACAAATCGACCTCAATTTCAAAGATGACGCTATGGCCTCTCCAACCATGTGGCCTCGATTTAATGCCAACTTTCCTTTTCAACTGTTTGACGCCTTCGTCCGTGAAACCGATGACCATCGATTCGGGAACAGTTCGAACGGGGATTTGCTTAGCGAAGGCATGAACTACCTGGCGAAGGTAATTGGTTCTCTCCTTTATTTTCGTATTTATCTTCATACTTATACATCTGAAACTGATCGAATAATACTGGATATGCGTAGGCGAATGTTGTGTTCGGACGTCTGCGTCCAAGGTCTATTGAAGCTGAATCCAAAGAAGAGGCAATGAGGAAGGAGAATGCCATCCTGAAGTCTGCTCTGGCTCGGGAAAGGACTCAATGTGAGAGCGTTCTTCACACGAATGAGGGTCTTCGGACAGGGTTGGCTCAAGCCAAAGGAGATGCGAAGACATCCAATGAAGAACTGAAGTCAACTAAAGCACAATATGAGGAGATCGTCAAGATGAATGTTGACTTGGTTCAGAGGAGCGAAATAAGGATGGAGAATATCAAAGAACTAAAGGCTGATGCTAAGATCTTGACTAAAACGATCCAGAAGCTAGAGCTTGTGACGCCCCCAAAATAGGTCCATTTCATCCAACTCATTTTGAGTCGCCAAATACATGGTACAGAAATAACTACAACTTTATTAATACATTTGTCGTGCAAAATACAACAACATATATACTGTGAGTTTAAATACAATTATTGTCTTCTAGACAATATACATACCCAAATAAATCCTCATCACAATTATTTATACATTATTTTACAAAAATTGTGAGGACTACTAAATAACTCTCTCTAGAACCTTCATTCCATACCCCTAATAAGACTTCGCTTTACATTCTCGCCTCCCGAGAAGAAAAATGGAACAAAAGGAAAAGGGTGAGCTCAACTAGCCCAATAAGAATATTATGACTAAGATAATATACAACAAATTATCGTTAGTCTTCAACAGGGAAAAATCTAATAGAATACAATAGACAACCGCTTTTTTAAATCAACAATCAGTAAAAAAACAACAATTCATTAGAAGAGTTAAGTAGAGAATGCAAACTACTATCTTCTATATATGAATTTAAAAGTTCATCGTCGATATTTTATCCTCGTAACATCAATCAATATATATCCGAATCAAATATTCATCTTTGCACCACTGTGCCAAAAATATTCATCACCGTCATGTTCGCCTTAAAACACTGCTCATCTTTGCACTTCACGGCCAAAGATATTAATCAATAAGTCATGTTCATCTCAACACTGCTCATCTTTGCACTACGGGCCAAAGATATTCATCAAGAAATCATTCATCTTTGCACTACAGGCCCAAAGATATTCAATAATATCATCATTTAGGGTCGAGGATGATGAAAAATATTTCAAAAAAAAACGAATCCAAAGTGAAACAAAGAACAAATATTAAGGATTCGTATTTTAAACAATCCAAGTTCAAATATACTTCATAAATAATCGAGTGGAGTAAAATTCAAGAATGATCAAAACATGGATACAATCAAAGCTAGTATCCATAATAGATATTTTGACAAAAATGAAGAAATTTCATTTTTCTCGTGAATAAAGTCCGTATTCGTGAATAATGTCGATATCGTGAATAATGTGTCGATATCGTGAATAAGTAACTCAGACACCAAAAGATAGAAATTTTACAAAAAACATCTTCACGCTTAAGTGAATAGTACTTTTAATGAATAATAACTCATGAATAAGAACTCGTGAATAAGAATCTCATGAATAAGTAACCCTAAACATGAAAAAGTTCCAAATTTGATAAAATTTTCCAACCAACATTTCAAAGATAATGATATTGAAGAAATAATATCATTTGAGAAGAAAATAACACCCCTTACCTCGAAAAGACAAGATTTCTAAGTAAAAACCTGATATAAAGCTATGACTTGAACTTGCACCAGATAGCAATACTCAAAGTATACTCAAAATACTCACAAGAATACGCTTCGATAATATAGAGAGATAAAACTTCGAGTTTACGGTGTGATTTTCAATTCTAACCTAAGCACCTATTTATAGAAATTGCTTAGAACACCAAAGCGTAAAATTTAATATAATATATTATTAATAATAAATTTTCCTACGCCTCTTTGGAAATCAGCTCCTAACATTTCCCACATGCCAACTTTCTAGAAAAAGTAATAAAAAACGTTTTTCATAAAATAAATAATTAAAACTTACAAAAATCAATTATTTCTGAACTTCAGAACTTTAATAATTCACAATAAATAGCCCTTTTGTCGAAAATTCAATCTCATGAATATTAATAGAAAATTCAATTCTCTACAACTTTACGAAAGAAAGTTTTTCCAAATTTCAAAATGAAATTGACCAAATCCATAAACCAAGCGATTTTACAAAGCTATAATCAAATTTCTATTAATAATTGTGTCCACCAACATACAAAATATGTGTTAAACATTTAATGCCACAAAAATACTCTTCCTCCTCATATACTCATATATCCCACATTCATTATAAAAATATCACCGTTAATATATTATTAAAATAATATATTTAAATGAATTATTTTATCAGAAAAAGATAAAATTTCAATTTTCAACAATTGTCACTTTAAAAATTTTCTCCATCTATATCCACATAAAATCAATATTTTCCTCATCATATAAATCAATAATTAATTATTCACAAATAATATTACAGAATCACAGTACTGGCAACCAGGCCGTTCCTAGGAAAGAGGGGGCTTTCCAATAAGGATCTCTCCTTACTGGCGCGCAATTAGGTGACCAAACCTCTCCTTAGACAGAACTTTCTAGACATTGCCAATAATGTTATCCAATAATATTATTCAGATAATATGAATTATTGCTCCGATAATGGAAAATACTCGTAATGACAATTTATAGAAACAACAAGAATATAAAATATCAATGCAAAGAATTATTGAATCAATAAAATAAAATATTGAATAAGTAATTACTATAACAATTATTGAGTAGTGCCTTCTTACGTAAGAATCAATAATTGGTGCAATACTGTGTTATTCTTTTGTCAACAACGCGATATTAGTGTGTTTTAACCACCGGTATTCCAACAAGATAATTGATAACAAACCACCAAGTTATTTATAAACAACTTATATTTGTCGTTTTTCTTCATCCAATCGCTTTTTTAGTTATGGGCCCACAAAAGATCAAGCCGTCGTCATTTAATATTCCCGACAAGATCTAATATTTCACGACCAAACGAATATTCTCCGAAATAATAATGAATATTTTATAACCACTTGCTTATTCGAAATATTTGCGTATTTTACCCATAACTATCCACATTAATAAAATCAACCTTTACCATTTCAAAATAATAAATAGAGGAAAATAAATTTTATTTATTAATAATTTGGGGTCTTACAACCTCCCTCCTTATGAAATTTCGTCCTCGAAATTGACGTGACGACTACTGTGTGTTTCAAAAGAAGAGGATACCTCGCTTTCATTTCCGCTTTCCAACTCCTGGGTCATTTCCTCAATAAAGATAGTTTCTCCACAAAACTTTAACTTATGGTATGACCTTCGTACGTAGGACATGCTCCTTCCTATCCAATATCTTGACAAGTACCTCTTCATACGTTAAGTCTTTGGCTATCTCGTCCTGGTTCTAACTCAATGACGTGGTTCGGGTCGTCCACATATTTACGTAACATCGATAAGTGAAAAACGCGTTATGAACACGCGTCGTACTTGGCGGTAAAAGCGAGTCTATAGGCCACGCTTCTATTCGATCGAGAATTTCAAATGGATTAAAAAATCGAAGGTTTGAGCTTTCCTCACCTCACCGATTCTCGCTTTTGAAATAACAACTTCTTGCACCTCCTTCTTCAAATTCATCACTCAGTTGTGTAGCTTGATGACTTTAACTTTATCGATTAAAGTTGATTATACTCGATATCATCACGTGGGTACCTAGAGTTTTCATCTCCATCTCTATTATTTGTAAATTATACGAAATGAGTCTTTGACAATATCGTACTCGTGCTTGATATCGATCTTCTACTCAACACGCCACCTACCACGTTCGCTTTTCCAAGATGGCATGGTCGTAACATGTCTTTGAAATAGGTCTCTTCTCGAAGTTCTTCAAGCTCTTCCCACATTCCTTGCTCCATTCGAATTTTGTATCTCTACGAGTCACCGCGTTAATGGAATAGCGATTTAAGAATATCCTTCAACGAATCTCAGATAATAACCAACTAAGCCTGAAAAGCTACGTATTTTGATTACTGACTTAGGTTGTTCTCAATCGCGACTCATATCCCAACCTTGGATAAAGACGTTACAATGACACCTATCGCTTTACTATCGCATGCGAATATGGTGTCCCCTACGGAGAGTCTGGCTTCGGTGCATTCCACAAAGTAAGTCACCAGATAAAGGCTCAGGTACCAAATTCTATAGTTGAATTTTTAACTCCTAAAGTTCAATAGGAGCCATTCGATATGAGATTTTAGAAATGAGTTTTATACCGGGTTCAAAGTCGATACAAAATTTAATATCAGGCTTTGGGAGTAAGCCAAGAAATTCTTTAGGAAATACGTCAGGAAAAATCAATAACAACAGGAATATTATTCAAATCTGACGTGTCTTTATTCAAATCCATAACATGGACTAAGAAAACTTGACATCCGTAATAAACGAATAACTTCATGGCTTGATATGAAAATGTTTGACTACAATGGTTTGATTGCTTGAATTCGAATAACAGGTTGCTTAGCAATATAAAAACTAACAACCTTACGAAAGTAATCAATTTCGGCATGATGAGTAATTAACCTTAAAATCACATCAAAAGCAAATATCTCTATAAAAATAAGGTTAACGTGTAATGTGATAGTGCTGACCCTAATCAAGCAAGATTTTTAAACAACGGATGTAATGAAAGTTTCTCCTAATCTGAGTCTCCATAAATAGGTCAAAGTCTAATTTCTCCGAAGTCAAGTTCAAACGTTGAGCGCAAAGAAGAGAGATAAAAGAATGGGTAGAACCGGTATCTAGTAAGGTATATAAACTTCGCAAGAATTTATAATTAACTAACCCGTCTTGCTAACTTTGTTCGGGTTCCTCGATTTTTACCATTACACGACAAACGCTATTCTAGGAATCGTTGACTTTGACTTTTTTCCGGGACATCCTTTTGAGTCACCATTCCCGCCGGATCGGTTTCGATCTTGTCATAATCTCGAGCGATATATGTCCTTCTTTTCCACAATTATAGCATACCTTAAATCTGTTGTGGATACGGTTTGGTGAGATATGTCCCTCTTTCCCACATTTGTAACATACGACCGGTGGTCTTTCTCCTCCTTGAACCAGTTCTCTTTGCGCCGACATCTTCACATGGTCGTTGTTGAATCTCCTCTTTTAAAATCTCCTCCCACTCGCTTCCTTCTATTTTCATGGCCACGATTACCACCAGAGTGGTTACCGCCTTTGTCCGTATTCTTCTTTCTCCGCCGGTTATCGTTATTCGATGATCGCTATCTTGATATGATCCTCGGTTATGGTCCCTCGGTTGAACGTACTCGTTATCTCGCTTCTAACAATCGAGCCCTGTTGACAACATCTCGAATAGAGAGAAAATTTATGAGAAATGAGATATCGACGTATCTTAAGTTTCAAACCTCTCGAAACATCCGCGTATATCGCTCCTCATTCTCCACCAAATGAGGTGCAAACACGGATAACTCCGCTAACTTCACCTTGTCTTTGACCGACACCGCCATGTTATTCTCGCTCCAGCCTTATAAACTCTACTTCCTTCATATGACGAATACTTTCGTGGAAGTACTTGTCATTGAATCTGCTTCAAACGTCTCACACGACATCTTTGAGTGCAAATTGGATGAGTACGCTTCACGATTCCCACCAAGAATCTGCCTCGTTCTTTTAACATAAAAGTAGCGAATGGAACTTTCTCATTCCTCCGTGCATCCTAAGACATCGAATATCTTGGTAATTTGTTTTGACCCACGTCTCCGCCTTAATCGGATCCGGCTTTCCCAGCATTCGTGGTCTCAACTCTTTGAATCTGCTTGTTGTGACCACCCGTGAATTGCTATCATTTCCTCCTCAGATTTTGAACACGAGTCTCCTCGTCGATTTTGCATGAACTACAAAAGCTTCTAAACATCCCTCGTTCATCATCATCGCTTTCAAAGGTGGTGTTGTTCACAGGGAGGTACATTGTCACTGTTGCAGACGTTCTCCTCATTGGTAAAATACAGGCATCTCCACGATCTCATTTACTCCATCATTAATATTCTTAGTCGACATTCTCAAATATCATCATAAAAACAGGGTTAATTAAGAAATCAATATATCACATAATATCCCTATATACTAACCAACTAACAAATAAAGCTTAGGTAGGACACACTAAATAAGGATTTACTCGCCTCTCCCTCCTAGTTCTATTCCCCGATCTCCGCCAGAGATCATATCCTAAGCTCGATACCAACCGCGACGCCCCAAAATAGGTCCATTCCATCCAACCCATTCGAAAGTCGCCAAATACATGGTACGTAAATAACTACAACTTTATTAATACATTTGTCGTGCAAAATACGACAACATATATATCTTGTGAGTTTAAATACAATTATTGTCTTTTGTACAATATACATACCAAATAAATCCTCATCACAATTATTTATACATTATTTTACAAAAATTGTGAGGACTACTAAATAACTCTCTGTAGACCTTCATTCCATACCTTTACATTAAGTACTTTCGCTACATTCTCGCCTCCCGAGAAGAAAAATGGAACAAAAAGGAAAAGGGTGAGCTCAACTAGCCCAAGAAGAATATTATGACTAAGATAATATACAACAAATTATCGTTAGTCTTCAACAGGAAAAATCTAATAGAATACAATAGACAACCAGCTTTTAAATCAACAATCTGCAATGAAACAACAATTCATTAGAAGAGTTAAGTAGAGAATGCAAACTACTATCTTCTACATATATGAATTTAAAAGTTCATCGTCGATATTTTATCTCTGTAGAACATCAATCAATATATATCCGGAATCAAATATTCATCTTTGCACTACAAGCCAAAGATATTCATCGATTAGTCATGTTCGTCTAAACACATGTTCATCTTTACCACTACGGGCAAAGATATTCATCAAGAAATCATTCATCTTTGCACTACGGGCCAAAGATATTCAAGAATATCATCATTTAGATCGAGGATGATGAAAATATTTCAAAAAAAACGAATCCAAAGGAAACAAAAGAACAAATATTAAGGATTCAGTATTTTAAACAATCCAAGTTCAAATATACTTCATAAATAATCGGTGGAGTAAAATTCAAGAATGATCAAAACATGGATACAATCAAAGCTAGTATCCATAATAGATATTTTGGACAAAAGAAGAAATTTCATTTTTCCGTGAATAGTGTCGTATTCGTGAATAGTGCACAGATCGTGAATAATAAAGGTCGATCACGTGAATAAGTAACTCAAACACCAAAAGATAGAAATTTCACAAAAAAAACATCTTCACGCTTCCGTGAATAAAGAACTCATGAATAAGAACTCGTGAATAAGAACTCATGAATAAATAGAATCTGACATGAAAAAGTTCCAAATTTGATAAAATTTCCAACCAACATTTCAAAGATAATGATATTGAAGAAATAATATCATTTGAGAAGAAAATAACACCCTTACCTCGAAAAGACAAGTACTTACTAATTGAAACAGGATATAAAGCTATGACTTGAACTTGCAGTATAGCAATACTCAAAGTATACTCAAAATACTCACAAGAATACGCTCGATAATATAGAGAGAAAACTTCAGTTTCTGGTGTGATTTTCAATTCTAACCTAAGCACCCTATTTATAGGAAATTGCTTAGAACACCAAAGCAGAAAATTTAATATAATATATTATTAATAATAAATTTTCCTACGCCTCTTTGGAAATCAGCTCCTAACATTTCCCACATGCCAACCTTCTAGAAAAAGTAATAAAAAAACGTTTTTCATAAAATAAATAATTAAAACTTACAAAAATCAATTATTTCAGAACTTTGGAACTTTAATAATTCACAATAAATAGCCCTTTTGTCAGAAAATTTGAATCTCGCGAATATTTATAGGAAATTCAATTCTCTACAACTTTGCAGAAGAAAGTTTTTCCAAATTCCAAACAGAAATTGACCGAAATCGACAAACGGGCGATTTTACAGTTATAATCAAATTTCTAGAAATAATTGTGTCCACCAACACACAAAATATGTGTTAAACATTTAATGCCACAAAATACTCTTCCTCCTCATATACTCATATATCCCACATTCATTATAAAAATATCACCGTTAATATATTATTAAAATAATATATTTAAATGAATTATTTTATCGTAAAAAGATAAAATTTTAATTTTCAACAATTGTCACTTTAAAATTTTCTCCATCTATATCCACATAAAATCAATATTTTCCTCATCATATAAATCAATAATTAATTATTCACAAATAATATTACAGAATCACAATCTCGGGCAACCGTAGCCGCTCCTGTGAAAGAGGGGCTTTTCAATAAGGATCTCTCTCTTCTTGGCGCAATTGATTAGGTGACCAACCCTCTCCTTAGATGTAACTTTCTAGACATTGCGGTAATTTTATCCAATAATATTATTCGGATAATATGAATTATTGTCTCGATAATGGAAAATCTTGTGTAATGACAATTTATTGAAACAACAAAGAATATAAAATATCAATGCAGTAGTGATTGAATCAATAAAATAAAATACTGAACAGTAATTACTATAACAATTATTGAGTAGTGCTTTCTTACGTAAGAATCAATAATTGGTGCAATACCGTGTGCTACTGTTCAACAACGCGTATTAGTGTGTTTTAACCACCGGGTATTCCAACAAAGATAATTAGCAATAACCACGCCAAGTATTTATAAACAACTTATATTTGTCGTTTTCTTCATCCAATCGCTTTCACATGGGCCCATAAAAAGATCATACCGTCAAATGCGAATATTCCCCAGCGCGATTTAATATTCCACGACTAAACGAATATTCCTCGACAATAATGAATATTTTATAACCACTTGCTTATTCGAAATATTTGCGTATTTTACCCATAACTATCCACATTAATCAAATCAACCCTTACTATTTCAAAATAATAAATAGAGAAAAATAAATTTCATTTATTAATAATTTGGGGTCTTACAGAGCTAGCAGAAACTCGTCATCTGAATAAGCGTCAGAAGCTTTGGAAGAAGAAATCCGAGAACTCAAGGCTCTTCTGGACCTTAGGCCTCCTCTAACCGATGACCTTCACAAGCAGATCTGTAAAGAGTATCGGAACTTAGATGAGATCAACGGAGAGATTATGAAGATATATTAAGAAGCTATGAGCTCTTACGAGTCGTGGCAAGGAGAAGTTAATTACAATTAACGTGGATCCATCCTTTTCGACTCTTCGGATGGCGAGGATGATGCACAAGTGAATGCTCTTATTTTTCACGAGTTTTATTTAAGAATATTTGTGAAAATTTCATTTATTTTGGAAATTGTTTAAGGATTTTGTTTTAAAAACTTTTATCGGGACTTATTATTATTCTCGAAATTATGTTAGAATTTATGTTTTTTTGCACAATGTGTTTGTCGATATGAATGAATAGATCGAATGGTTCAAATTTCAGCTTTCTATGTCATGACTTCTGCATGATGCTTTTCGTTTATTGTCAATAATTCAGTACCAATAGTCTTGAATGAATCGAGCTTAGATTATGAACTAGTTAAGGCATATGACAGTTAAGAATAAAATGAAGTGAACTGAATTTGATGGATAGAATTTAATGAACTGAATTGAATGAACTGAACTCAACACTTGAACAAAATAAAGTAATGTATACTTATCGTTTCTGAAGTATGAGATCGGTCATGTGTCAAATGAATTCAACTGATCCTCTTTGCACCATCAAGATCTTGCTTACCACTCGGGGTAAAACAAGTATATAAGGACATTTGTTTACCACTCGGAGTGAAACAATTATATAAGGACCAAGATATAAGGATCACGGAATTTGTCTACCACACTGGGTCACAAATTCATAGGAACACTCCTGACAATAAGGCTGCCATCGAATCGCCAGCAAGTCCGACCATACCTCCTTACTCTAGTGCATTTTGTTTACCACTCGCGGTAAATCAAAATTAAGAGGATCACGGAATTTGTCTACCACGCAGGGTATAACAAATTCATAAGAACACTCCTGCCAAAAAGGCTACCATCGAATGGTCAGCGAGTCCACCCCGTCCTTCTTACTTCGGTGAACTATTGCTTTTACCGCCCTCGGTAAAAGCAATATAAAAGAACATAGGATTTGTCTACCATGCTGGGGAACAAATAAATGGGCTACCATCGAATGGCCAACGAGTCCGACCATACCTCCTTACACCATTGTGAACTTAGGATGATAAGAAGAGGATCGGGTTGTGAAAAAAGTGAACTTTTATAGATGGTGAACAATCATGTATGATTTCTTGGTAAACCGACTTCGATATATACCGGAAATATTTTCAAGCTTTGCCTGCGTATGCCAGTGATCTTGATCTCGGATCCATCTAATGCTTTTAAACGATAAGTCCACGGCTTTAGTACTTGATCACCTCATACTGGCCCTTCCCAGATTAAGCATTAACTTTCCCGTGTTTTTGAGGCGTAGATGCTTGACTTCTCCGAGAAACGAAGTCTCCTACTTCAAATCTGCGAAGTTTGACCCCTTTGTTGTAATGCTTGCTACTCTTCGTTGATAAGCGACCAATTTGAGCAAAGCTACCTCTCGACTTCTTCTAGCGAGATCCAAGTTGGCCTTCATCCTTTGTCATTGTTGATCTCTTTGAATTGACCGACCAAGACTTGGAGATCCGATTTAAACCAGACTAAGGCATCGCATTACCATAGGCCAATCGAAGGGGTGAATCCTCCGTGGTGGTCCTCGGTGTAGTCCGGTAAGCCCACAAAGACGCCGAAAGCGCTCTTCCGCCATCTTCCTTTAGCTTTATCCATCTTCTGCGCTTGATCCCGCTTCGGTGACGTCTGTTGGTCACCTCGACTTGCCCATTCGATTTGGATGAGCCACCAAGTCTTCTTGTCTTTGAACTCCCACTCAAATCAAAATCCTTCAAATTTTGATCCCACGAATGGCGTCCCATTATTCGATATCACCACTTTGGGAATTCCGAAGCGAAATATTACGAACTCTTTCATGAACTTCAAACATTCATGCTCTTCTTATCAATCAAGTGGCTTCGCCTCTACCCACTTGGTCATTGTAATCAATAAAGAACTATTACGGTGACTTTGCCCCTTAGCTTTCTAAGAATGGACCCAATATATCAACCCCCAGACAAAGAAAGGGTATAGGAGATAGAATCGAGTATAGCTCTTTACGGTGGTGATGTGGATCGAATTTTATGAAATGACACTTCTCACACTTCTTTACATACTCGGTAGCTTCCTCAAGATCGTTGGCGATGGTACCCTTGCGAAGAACTTTGTATGCTAATGACTTAGCGACCCATATGATCACCGCAAATACCTTCATGAATTTCCGGAAGGCATACTACTTTTCGACTTTTTAAGACGGAACGGACACTTCAATAATGGTGACGAAAATGCCCTTCGATAAAGATCCCCATCAATAAGAACGAAGTTGGCACTCTTGTACTTGATCTTCTTTGCCAGCATCTGATCCAAAGGAAGGACGTCATCTGCCAAATATTCAATGTAGGGAGTCATCTAGCAATTAGATTGCTCAATACACATCACCGCTTCATGTTGAACACTCATACCGCCTGCGAAACTTCCAAATAAACCGATCCATTGAAAATATCTCAGCATCTGGTGGCGAGCTTGACGGGGCATCAGCAATGGAATTATCGTTACGCTCTGTGCCCGAAACTCATAAGAAACAAAATCTTTGAAGTCGGTCGCTTTTAATTACGCGATCTTGATCATCCCGGTCCCACGAGCTTCATAATCTCCAGCGGTTGTTTGACGACCAACCGAGAGTCACTATAAATGATCATCTTCGGACCTCTGAGACTCTTTGCCAATCGAACACCGCCAACACCGCTTCATACTCGGCCGTCATTGTTCGTCGCTTTAAACTCGAATCGATGGCTTCTTTGCACTTTGAATCCTCCCGACTCGTCGAAGATAATACCAAATTCACTACTAATCCACATCATAGAGGATCCATCTGCGTCAAACGTCCATGTATTCTGTTCTCTTTGAAGAACCGCAATAGCTCGACGGACGTCTCAACTTCGGCGATTCAAAGATCTCTCTCTTGGTGAACGAAAGCACTCCACCATAAAATCGGCCAAGGCGACGACTTTGATAAGCGGTTCGGGGATGATACTCAATGAAAAATTGGGATAACTCCATAGTCCATGCTGCTTGTCTCCCTGAAACCTCTGGCTTGCTCATCACATTCTTCAATGGGTGATCCGTAAAACGACCGAGAGCCGACCTTGAAAATATTGTCGAAGCTTTCTACTAGCATTTATCAAAGCAAAAGCAAATTTTCAATGTTCGGTTTTGGTTTCACAGATCTCGTAGGGGCGTGGTGACATAATAGGCGGATCTTTGCTTCCCGCGACCTCCCGAACCAAGATCGCTCCAACCGCCAAATCGAACTTCTTTGCAAGGTATAAATATAAGGTCTCTCTGTGGGCAGAGCTTCATCAATAAAGGAGCCAAGATAGATATGTCTTTATGCCTTGAAAGACGTCTTAGCATTCTAAGCATCCAATCGGAATGTCTTTGCATTCTTCTGGTCCCTTTTAGTGTATCAAAGAAAGGAAGGCACCTCTTCGCAGACTTCAACATAAACCTCCTCGGAAGCTGCAATCCCGCCACGACGTTGGACATCTTTGAACGATCGAGAGTCTTCATGTCAAGAATGGCCTGGATCTTCTCCGGATTGGCTTCAATGCCCCTCTGACTGACCAGATATCCCAGAAATTTCCCTGCACCGAGCCTAAAGGTGCATTTGGCCGGATTGAGCCTCAGCTGATGATGACGGACAGTCTGGAAGCACTCCTCCAGATCGTCCAAATGTTTCTGAACCTGCATGTTCTTCACGATCATGTCATCTACATAGACCTCCATGTTTCTCCCTAGTTGCCTGTTGAAGACGAAGTTCATCATTCTCTGGTAAGTGGCTCCAGCATTTATAAGGCCAAAGGTCATCTTCTTATAGGCATACACCGAACGGTGTGTAATGAATGCTGTCTTCGGGACATCCTTCTTGTACATGGATATTTGGTGATAACCTGAAAAAGCATCCATAAAGCATAGTAATGCATACCCTGAAGTGGCATCGATGAGCTGGTCAATACGAGGGAAAGGATAAAAGTCTTTCGGACAAGCTTTATTCAGATCGATGTAGTCGATGCAAACTCGCCATTTTCCATTCTCGCTTCGCACTTTTGACACCACATTCGCCATCCACTCCGGGTAATCAATTTCATAGATGAAGTCATTAGCTAACAGCTTTGCAATCTCCTCATCAATGATCTTCTGTCGCTCTGATGCAAAAATCCGCCTTTTCTGCCGAACTGGCTTCTTCGAATGATCTACATCTAGTCTCAAGCTCCACTATTTTTCTACCGACTCGTGCATGTCCTGTGGTTTCTATGCAAAAATGTCCGCATAGCAGCGAAGGAGCTCCATGAGGTTTGTCTGAAGAGGTTCTGGCAGACCCGAACCAATCTTTACTGTCTTCTCTAGCTTTCCAAGGACTAGCTCGATCTCTTCCGTTTCTCCTGCAGGAATTACCACTGGCTCCGAGCTGCTTTCAGTGAAGGGCTCGATCTCAATTGTCATTGTTTGTTTCTGTTTGCTGACCCTCACTCCGTAAGAAATAACCGCATTTCTATAACATCGTCGGGCTAGATCTAAGTCCCCTGCCACTTCTCCGACTCCATGTGCCGTGGGGAACTTGATTTTGAAGTGAGGGATGGAAGTCACCGCTTGGAGAGCTGTCAGTGTAGGCCTTCCCAATATGGCGTTGTAAGCCGAATCTACATGCACAACATAAAATTTACACATTATTTCTACCTGCCGAGGAGCCGTGCCGAAGATCACTGGGAGCTCGATAGTGCCTACAACTTTGACCGGATCGTTGCTAAAGCCATATAAAGGAGCGTCCTGTTCGACCTCTATATTCCCCCCATCAAGATGCATCCTCTAATAAGCATGGGCATATAAGATGTCTACAGAAGACCCGTTGTCTATCATCATGCGCTTTACATCTACTGAACCCACCTGCGCTGTGATCACCAACCCCCCCTCATGCGGCTCGTTAGGCTCCGAAGGATAATCTGCATCGGTGAAAGAAATAACAGTCCCTGGAAAAGGTCTGTTGGCCTTTGGGGGAGCACCCGCCACGGATATGACCGAATCCAGGTATCCTCTCCTCTTCTTCCCTACCAACTTTCCTGTTGTTCCGTCGGTTATTACATCAATGACGTGCCTTGGCGGTGGTACTGAAATACTTTGAGTGGGTAGGACCGTCTGAACAGTCTAAACAGTACGATCAGTATTTTGCTGACCTTGTTGGTCCCTCCCGGCCACGTACTCAACCAGCAAACCATTTTGAATCTTCCTCTCTACGAAATCTTTCAAATTACAAAATTCATTAGTATCGTGACCAGCGGCTTGATGATAGCCACAATATTTTGGTATTGCCACCTTACAGCTTGATGTGGTCACGAGGCTCATAGAATGGCCGGTTCTGATCCGGTCCAAAATCACCGAACCTATCAGGTATTCAACTTGGTGTAAACCTTGTTCACCTTCGAGAAGGACGCAGGTGGGACTTCTCTCTGTCGCCACGAGTTATTGAACTTCTTGAACCGCCTCCGGCCGATCATTGTATCCTCCCCCCTTTCTCTGATCGCCCTCTGCCTTAGGGTCATCTGCATCCTTTAACTGGTCCGAAGAAGGACGTTTCAGGCTATTCATAGCCTCCTCTACAACAATATATCTTTCTACTTTGTCAAAAGCTTCTGTCAGGCTCTTCGGATGGTTGAACATCAATTTCTTCACCAACTTCTCGGATTTTATCAGATCTAGCCCATTCTGAAACAAACCTACGGCCTGGAGATCATTGAGGTCGGACACCTGACCAACTGCTTCTCTGAACCTCTTCACATATTGACCCAAGGACTTGTTGGTGAACTGTCGGGACTTGTGCTAATGAACCAGTGGGCTTTCCTCTCTTTCGGTTGCTCCCAAAGCGGGCATGGAACTTATCGCAAAGCTCGGTCCAAGAGGAAATTGAATCTGACGGTAAAGTCCCCATCCATTATCTCGCATCTTTCCTCAATGTCGTAACAAATGTGTGGCACTTGGCAGCATCAGTGAAATCATAATAATCCATAAGCCGGTCGAACACCTGGCTATGGTCGTAAGGGTCCCCGGACCCATCGTAATTCTCCATACGAGGCAACTTCTTGGTGACATCCGCCTTCTCCTTGAGAATATCCGAGGAAAAAGGGATGCCTTCTTTCCGGAGTGTCCTTCACTGTTGAACCTCGGCCAATTTGCTTTGAGCTCTTTCAACTCCTTTACTAAAAAATCAACACCTTCGGGCTGCGAGGAGACCTCTTTTTCCTGAACGATATTCTGCCTCTGAGTGGATCGACCTCCTCCTGCCAATCCCATTGCCCTTGTGGGGCTTCTGGTTCTACTCCGGCGTACAATTTTGTCCTCATAATGAGAATATTCACGCTGATGCTCTCTTTTTCTGGTTTCTGGCACGATCTCCCTCGACCTACTCCTCCGCCTGTCGTCGTCTCGATGCTGAGAACCAACAACCACCAGTGCCTTCTTCGAGGCCACAGGAGTTCTGCTCCTCGATCTCCTCCTACCGTGAAAACGATCCCTAGACACATGTGTAGAATGCTCCGACTTTTTACCCTCTCGCCGTGGCATCTCCTTATGCTTACTCCGCCTTTCGGACTGAACATGGCTAGATGCTTCGTCCCTTAACTCCGCCACCCGAAGCATCTGTTCGGCTATATCCTCTTCTACGCTTTAATGTAACCTCCAGAAGCTTTTATCTGCTTAAATCTCGCCATCCTCGCCAACTTGGCGCTCTGTCCTCCTGACCACTTCGGCGATGAGTCTTGGTCGGTGAGCCTTCCGCCAGCCCTCGACCATGATCACGTTCCTTATCCGCATCGAAAACCAACCTCCATCTGGCCCCACCACGGATCTTGGCGGAGAGATCTCCGAATTATGCTTAGAGGTCGTGCTTTCGTGAGCACTTTTAGAAGGACCTGACGATCCTTTATCAAACACGAGGCGGTGGCGACGAAGCGAATCGCCATCGCCGCCTTTCTCGGCGTACCATCTCTACTCTCCTCCATCTTCTTAAAGTAGATTAAATGATTGTGATTGAAAATTTCAATGACACTAGAATCGACCCTCCTTTTAGCGCCAATGTTAACGCCAAGATCTTCTCCAACGTCCCAATCATGTAAGACGCCATGATCCTGCACAGTAAACACGATAAGACACCAAAAGCTTGATGGGTTTGGGGCCACGGGAGATAGCTTTCGGCGTGAGAGTCGATATACGTGTTCACAAGGTTAACAATGGAGGATGTAATGTCTAGTGTATTGAGAGAGATAATAATCCTCAGTGGTGTGTATGTGTGAAAATGAATGTGAACGTGTATGAGAACGTACCTGTTTGTGAAGACTTAGTTGATAGGCTATATTTTCTTTTTCTTGGCATCGTGCATACCCACTACTTTTTTCGACATGACCCGTGATCCGATGGGTCTGCGCCGTCTGCGCCTGCAGTCTACCCACTACCTTTGGTCACTGTTTATGCCGCCGGCCAGCTATAATCCCATCCACATTAATGCATGGTAGGTGTCTTGACAATCATTGCGTGCTTTTCATCATTACAAGTCAAAGTAATAGATATTAAATGATCTAATGGGTTAGTCCAATGAACCAAACCGGTTTTATAGGTTTAAAAAAAATAATATGATGATAGTAGGTAATGACTTTCGAGGTTTAATAATGATGGCCAATAGATTAATTAAACAAGTGGTTCTAACTTACTTAAGTCAAAAGAGGAAAAAATATCACGGCCAACAATATTATTCTCAGGCCCACCAGTGGAAAAGTTGTTTTTGCGGAGCCGAGAAGGGAGAAATTAGAAAGTCTGAGATGAAACTATGTTTACCCCGTTTGAAATGGAGTATGTATGTATGTATGTATATTACTGGGTCGTGTTTAGATAGGAATTGTGGATGGTTTTTGCTTTAATTATAATATTATATGATGATGGAGATATTCCAAATTATAATCCCATTAATATAATTAAGCTCCATCATTATGTATGTATGTCATCTTAAGGTTTAGTTGGGGTAAATTAATTAATTAAGGTGGTTTAAGGTTTTTGTCACAAATAAATCTCCCTACTCCCATGAATTTCATTGCTTTTTGACAAATACGTTCGTTAATACTAATGAACTTATCAATGCATGTATAAATTACTATTCATTATTACTAAATATCTCTAGTTTTATTAAAAATAAATTATATATATATATATATATAAAAAGAAAAAAAAGACGGACCATAACAGTAACAGTTACGGGGGAAAGGGACCAAGAAGCACAAGTGAGTGAGGAAACAGCAGGCAGATAGAGGATGGGGGTGTATACTGTATAATGATAGTGGCTAGGCCACGCCAGACCGAAGAGCCGCCAAGTACAGACTCGAGTCATCATTTCTTTCCATTTCCAATTTGCCTCCCTCCCTCCCAGCCGGGACCCACATTCCACAATACCCTCTAGGCCTCTGTAAGTATCGGCTTGGCTCAGCCAGCTTCTACCGGCTAGCTGCCTGTGGGTAAGTAAAGAAAGGTATTCCATATATATCTAGGCGGGCCAACCGAACCCATGGACACCCGTGCGGGGTAATTTAATAAATATCAATCAAATGATCGAGTACGTACGTTAAAATCAAACTTGAACGGGATGGATCCAGGTAGTTAGGGTTAGCTAGCTCAAACCCATTACCATTTCAACGGAGCTCAAGCGCCTAGCTATCTCCCTCCGTTTCTCTCTCTCCGTTTCTCTCTCTCTCTCTCTCTCTCTATATATATATATATAATATAGAAATTAATTAATTAAGTAGCAAAGGTGTATAATGATGGGAGTCGGTGGTGGAGGAAAAACGTCTCGGTGACGATCAAGCAAGAACGGGTACCGTTACTCATTAATTATGTACTGGACAAATATATACTATCTCCACTAGCTATAGATGAATTGATGTATAGCATATATGAAGTACAAGGGGCGGGTTGGTCTCATAGAAGAAAAAGTAGTTAAATTATTTAAAATTTAAATTTATCTTTATGGATGCATGATAATGAAACCAAACTTTACAAGTATTATAATAGAAAGAGGATATATTTTTACTAATTTATATTATTTGTGTAATTTTTAGTTGTTTTATTTGTTATTTTATCTTTTTATCCTTTGATCTCATTAAAAATATATTCTTTTTTCTACACATAAACACTCATTTAAATTTATTAGAATAGAATGTCAAAGTCGTGATTTAAACGTGAAAGCCTAAATCGAATGAAATCGAAAAGAATTAATAGTTCAATCATCTAATTGACAAAATTAAAAGATGGATCGCCGAAGTGGAATATAACTTATAGTTTAGGATAGTAAATCATATTTAAGCCTAGAAAATACTAGTAATAATTATAAGTAAGCGGATCATAACCATAGTTACGTACGGCAAAATTGTGTTTTGCAGTATAAATATAAGATACATGAAATATATACTACATGTATATTCTTCCTTTAATTTTTGACAAGGATGAAATTTATAGGCTATATAATAAGGAGACACCCCTCCATTTTTACTTAATTTCCTTAAGCCTAGTTTCTCTAGTTTTTTTCCTAACAATGGCATTAACAACGATTTTACGTACTAACTCTTTTAATTTCACCACCCCCCGTCCAAGAGGGACAAATAATTAAGACCAAGTGGGTACTAAATGATCAATTGCAAGCCCAATTTTTTTGGTTTGCAGATGTACTAGCTAGCTAGGTGATGATGATATTTATTGTGCATGCCCATCAAAATATATATATTCAAGCGGTAGATCGAGTGAGCCGGTCCCAAATTCAGTATGTCAATGAGCAAGGAAATGGTAGGGATAATAAACACATATAAAGTATATGGGACAGTTAGGGCCACCTTAATTTCCCCATTTACAGAAAAAGAGAGAGGTTGTAGCTTTCTGGCGGGAGACTGTTCCATTACGTCACCAGAAGAACAACCCTAATATATATTTATATGTATAATTATTTTATTATTAGCAGTAGCTTATTCATGCAAAAAGATTATTAGTTAGTAGTAGGAGTAGCTCTTTTTGGGGTCTTGTGGAGAGGGAGGCTTTTAAGCAAGGTCAACGGTCTATATATATACACATACACGATTAATTTGCACTTACATACTACCTTTAATTATTTCAAAATTTGAGATAAATTTATAAAATAAAATCTTTGTAAAAAGTTTTATATTTTCAAACATACGTCCTTCTTACACCCTTATATATATTAGTTAAAAATTTAATAATTTTAACATTATAGTATTCAATTAATTTATAATTAATTAAAATGTGTATGTCATTTTATAGTTAAAACTAATCATACATATTTTTAAGAATTGAAAAGGAAAATGCATCTATAATATTTTTGTAAGACCCCAACTTTTATAAATAAAGATGAATTTTTTATAAATATTATTTTTGAATATTATGGAATAAATTTGATATAATGTTATAGTTGTGGGTAATATTTATAAATTTTGCAAAGTAAGCAAGTTGTTATAAAATATTCGTTTGGTGTAAAATATTCTTTTTGTCGGGAATATTCGTGACGACGGCTCAATCATTAGTGGACCCCTTAACGGAAGTATTATCGTAGTTAAAAAAGCGACAAAATTATCTTTCTATAAAAATAACTACAGAGGTATTCTGGTTAAAACTGTTGAACTACCCTAGTAAAAGAAGTACGATGTCTGGCGTAGTTGTATAGTAAGTACACGGTATTGATTATTGATGCTTACGTGAGAAGTCACTCACCATGCTTTCAATTATTATTACGATAATTCTTTGCGATCATATCTCTTATATTATTGATTCAATTATTGTCACAAAGATCATCATACAGATAATATGTTATAGTATTAAATCAATAATTGAGGCGACAAGTTATAAATGATTAATAATTGTTGAAAGATTAAATATGTGTTGATTAAAAATAAAATGATTTGTGGTAATATTTATTCAATCCTTGATGTATATAAAGAGTCTCATTATGAGACGTTTGTGGTAAGTTTGATTATTTTATGGGAGGCCCATATGTCATCATCTAAGAGTCTCTTCAATCGATAGTAATTACCTTTGTGAATAGTAATTACCTTCGTCGATAATAGTAATTACCTTTACCAGACGTCAACCACTTGTCGTTTCACATTACAGGCATCAAACCACTTTTCTTTTCACATCACGAAATATCAAGCCACTTGCCTTTTCACATGGCGGTCTTAAGCTAGAAATCTTCTATAAATAGAGGCCTAGTGCTTCATTATTTTTCACAAATTCATTCAAGCTATAGAGAGAAAAAGTATAGAGAGAATAAGAGAAAGAAGAAGAGTATTTTGTTACTACACTTCTTGCGATATTCAATCTCCTACCAAAAGTAAGGGGTGTTATTCTTTCTTATTCATGAAGAGAATCGTTGTTATTTCATTGCTTATTATTACATTGGAATAACTTTTGATCGTGGTTTACCCTATACTTGGTGACATTCTTCTATTATTCATTAGAACATCTTGTATCATGCGTTTTACACCGGACTGGTTCCGCCTCTTTATTATTATTACATTTGGAACATCCTGCTCATGTGTTTTACACGGACACAGTTCCGCCTTTTATTATTACTGTTGGAACATCCTGCCTATGTGTTTTACGCCGACTGGTTCCATTCTTTATTATTCTGTTGGAATATCCTCACATGCATGCGTTTTACGCTGCGGGACTGGGTTCCGTTATTTATTATTCTTGGAATAACTTTTGCTGTCATGGCTTATCATCGCATGCATGGTGATTTCTTTTGTTATTTCATTCTTTATTATACTCAATTGGTTAAAACTTTGACTTATATACTCCATGAAATTAGTGGAATATCCTTGATATTTGCACTTCATCCAAAGATCCTTTCATGGAAATATTCTTCTAAGTATTCTTGAATTTTACTCTACAAAGCAGTATCATGTTGACAGTTTGGATGTTATTGGTTCCTGGATAAATTAATTCTTGAACTTGTTTTATTGAATTCTTATATCATTGTTATCATCCTCATATTTATATTTTGTTGAAAGTCATCTGTGGCCTGTAGTGCATAGATGGACTTGGTATGATTATGACAGTGTGACGCCCCCAAAATAGGTATACATCACCCATTCTCGAGTTGTCAATACATGAGTGCGAAAACAACTACAACTTTATTATTACAACAAAGAAATCATGAGTTTAAATACAAATATTATCTTCTGACAATATCTATACTCAAATAAATCCTCATCACATTTATTGATACATTATTTTACAAAAATGGTGAGGACTACTAAACAATCCTTTCTAAAACCTTCATTCCATACCCCGGCTAAGCACTTTCTCGCTATATTCTCGCCTCCACGAGAAGAATGGAACAAAAGAAAAAGGGTGAGCTCAACTAGCTCAAGAAAAGAATATTATGACTAAGATAATATACAACAAATTATCGTTAGTCTTCAACAGGAAAAATTTAATAGAATCTGATAGATAACAAATTTTAAATCAATATTCGCAATGAAATAATAATTCATTAGAAGAGTTAAGTAGAGAATGCAAACTACTATCTTCTATGTATGAATTTAAAAGTTCATCGTCTATCTTTTATCCTCAGTAACAACAATCCATAAACATCTGAATCAAATATTCATCTTTGCACTACGTGCCAAAGATATTCATCGATTAGTCATGTTCATTTAAACACTGCTTCATCTTTGCACTACTGGCCAAAGATATTAATCGATCGGTCATGTTCATCTCAACACTTGTTCATCTTTTTGCACTACAGAGGCAAAGATATTCTTGAGAAATCATTCATCTTTGCACTACAGGCCAAAGATATTCAATAATATCATCATTTAAGATGAGGATGATGAAAAATATTTTTAAAGAAACGAATCCAAAGAAACAAAATGACAAGGATTAAGGATTAAGGATTAGATTACTTTGTTTTATCCATGTTCAAAAATACCTCAAAATAATCATAGTGGTGTAAAATTCAAGAATGATCAAAACATGGATACAATCAAAGCTAGTATCCAGAATAGATATTTTGGACAAAAAGAAGAAATTTTATTTTTTGATGAATAGTGCCGTATACGTGAATAGTAACTCCAACACCAAAAGATAGAAATTCCACAAAAAAAACATTTTCACGCTTCATGAATAGTACTCGTGAATAGTAACTTCGTGAATAAGTAACTCATGAATAGTAACTCGTGAATAAGAACTCATGAATAGTAACCCCGACATGAAAAAGTTCTAAATTTGATAAAAAGTTCCAACCAATATTTCAGCATAATGATATTGAAGAAATAATATCATTTGAGAAGAAAATAACATCCCTTACCTCAAAGAATCAAGATTTGGAAGGAAAGATCGGAAGTGATCTTTGAATGAAACTTATCTTGAATAAAGAACTCTCAAAGTATCTAAATACTCACAAAATACGCTCAATAATATAGAGAGAAAAGAGAAAAACTTTGTTTCGGTGTGATTTTCAATTCTAACTTAGCCCTCTATTTATAGGAAAATGTTAGCCAAAGCGCGGACTTGACTGCTTTGATGGCTTTACCTGCTACTATTGCCACCCACCACATTTGAAATAAAATTCAGCACATTTTTTCACCAACCACAAGTGGGGCCCACTCAATTCTAGAATTTTTCACCAAAATCAATTATAACCCTACTTTCCGAATCAAACACCTCTTAAAATTTATAACAAATCATTCGTTCATTTTTAACGGTTCAAAATTTGTAGACATATACTCAACTTATATATGTATAACATATCCAAAAATCGCATAGCGATCCAACGGTCGATTAAAAATTATAACTCACGCAATATATCGTAAAAATACTTGATTTGATTTTTAATACCTCCATTCCACAAAATTACCGATAAAACACCTCAACATTAAATCCTTCAATTATAACCACATATAATAAATAAATCCATCATTTATATCCATATCAAATAAATATTTTCTTATCATATAAATCAATAATTAATTATTCCCAAATAATATTACGTAATCACAATTATGATGAACAGTGCGGTTCCTCAGAAAGAGGGGCTTTCCAATAAGGATCTCTCCTTCTTGGCGCCAATTAGGTGACCAAACCTCTCCTTGGACGAGTAACTTTCTAGACATTGCCAATAATGTTATCTAATAATATTATTCAAATAATATGAATTATTGATCCGATAATGGGAAATACATCATGCGTGACAATTATTGAAGCAAGAATAATATAAAATACCAACGCAACAATTATTGAATCAATAAAATAAAATCTTTGAGCGATAATTCTTCGTAACAATTATTGAGTAGTGCCTTCTTACGTAAGGATCAATAATTGATGCAATCTGGTGTCTTCTTCGCTCAACAACGCGTATTAGTGTGTTTTAACCACCGGTATTCCAAATGATTACACTGGTAACAATTACGCCTGTTATTTTTAAACAACTTATATTTGTCGTTTTCCTCATCCAATCGCTTTCCGTTATGGGGCCCACACATGGCTGCGCCGTCGTACTTAATATTCCCCGACAGTATGAATATTCCACGACCAAACGAATATTCTCCGACAAAAATGAATATTTTATAACCACTTGCTTATTTTGAAATATTTGCGTATTTTACCCCTAATTATCCACATTAATCAAATCAACCCTTACTATTTCAAAATAATAAATAAAGGAAATTCCTTTTTATTTAAAAAATTTGAGGTCTTACAACCTCCCTCCTTATGAAATTTCGTCTTGAAATTGACGTACGTCTGGTGTGTGTTTGAAAAGGTGAGGATACCTCGCTTTCATTTCCGCTTTCCAATTCCCGGTCATTTCCTCTATAGCATGATTCCTCCACAAAACTTTAACTTGTGGTATGACCTTTCTTGCGTAGGACATGCTCCTTCCTATCCAAAATCTTGACAGTACCTCCTCATACGTTAAGTCTTGGCTATCTCGTCCTGGTTCTAACTCTATAACGTGGTTCGGTCTTTCACATATTTATGAAATACGAGATATGTGAAACACATTATGAACACGAGACATACTTGAGGTAACGCAAGTCTATAGGCTACATTTCTACTTTCGGTCAAGAATTTGAAATGGACCAATAAATCGTGGATTGAGCTTTCCTCTCTTCCCAAATCTTGTAA
This sequence comes from Panax quinquefolius, assembly GCA_020205615.1. Classification (NCBI taxonomy): domain Eukaryota; kingdom Viridiplantae; phylum Streptophyta; class Magnoliopsida; order Apiales; family Araliaceae; genus Panax; species Panax quinquefolius. The sequence goes on from CM035171.1 coordinate 9,515,714, forward strand.
CTCCCTTCCATGGAGCAACTCGCAATAATACATGATCCCTACACTAAATTCCACGTCCTTTCGATTAAGATCCGCATAACTCTTTTGTCGATCTTGTCTTGGTTTGTATCGTTGTCGAATCATTTGGATCTTTTCGGTGAGTCATACGTATTAACTCTCGGGTCCCAACAATGTTGCTTCACCCACCTCATCCCAACATATTGAGAACGACATTTTCGTCCATATAATGCTTGAATGGAGCCACACCTATACTTGCTGATAATCATTGTTGTTGTAGGAGAATTCCACTAATGGTAAATACTTATCCCAACCGCCATTGAAGTCTAGGACACGAGTCTTAATAAATCTTCAAGAGTTTGAATAGTCCTCTCTATTGTCCGTCCGTTTGGGGATGGTATGCCAACTAAATCGCAAATCCGTGCCCATAGCTTTTTGCAAGCTAACCCAAAATCTTGAAGTGAATCTTGGGTCACGATCCGAAACTATGGATACAGGCATGCCATGCAACCTCACAATCTCATTTACGTACATACTAGCAAGATGTTCAAGGGAATAAGTCTCCCGTATCGGTAAGAAATGAGCAGATTTGGTTAATCTATCAACAATAACCCAAATAGCATTGATGCCTTGAGAAACCGTAGGAAGACCCGAAACGAAATCCATGGTAATGTGTTCCCACTTCCAATCCGGAATCTCAAGTGGTTGCAATGGACCCTTAGGTACTAGATGCTCCGCCTTTACACGTTGACAAGTTAAACACATTGAGATAAACTTTGCAATCTCTCTCTTCATATTGTTTCACCAAAATGTATGTCGAAGATCACGATACATTTTAGTACTTCCAGGATGGATTGCAAATGGTGTATTGTGTGCCTCCATCATAATCTTGTTCTTCAAATCGAGTCGTTAGGAACACAAAGTCTAGAGTGGACTCAAGTATTCCTTCTTCATCATCAATTCTCGCCTAATAGCTCCTTCTTGTACTTTCTTCTTCATACGCATCGCTCCGGGTTCGGTGGCTTGAAGCAACCTTAACTTTTTCTATTAAAGTTGGCTCTATCGCGTATACTTGACATCATCGCACTTTTCCCGCATATGATCTTCTACTCAATGCGTCACCTACCACGTTCGCTTTACCGGATGGTATTGAATAGTGTGGTCGTAGTCTTTCAATAGTTCGAGCCAACGTCATTGCCGACGTTGAGTTCTTTTTGAGTGAAGAAATATTTAAGGCTTTTATGGTGCGAATATATCTCCACTTTCTCCCCATATAGATAGTGCCTCCATATCTTTAAGCGCGAAAATGATCGCCGCTGACTCTAGATCATGAGTAGGATAATTCCTCTCATACTCTTTAAGTTGTCATGAGGCATAGGCTATGACTTTCCCACGTTGCATGAGAACACATCCTAACCCTTTGCGGAAGCATCGGCGTAGATAACAAATCCATCCGAACCAGATGGTATTGTTAGAAACAGTCTTAAAATAAATATCCTCTTAAGCTCTTGGAAACTCTTCTCGCATTCTTCATTCCAAACGAATTTTGTATCCTTCCGAGTTAAATGAGTTAATGGAGTAACGATTAGAGAAAACCCTTCCACGAATCTCCGATAAATAACCAAATTAAGCCCAAAAAGCTACGTCTTGATCCATCGACTTTGGTTGCTCCCTACTTTGTATTATTCAATCTTCACGGGATCAACAGATACTCCATGTTTCGACACCACGTGCCCAAGGAATGCTACTTCCTCAAGCCGAACTCATATTTCTTCAATTTGGCATATAGTTTGTTTTCACGAAGCCTTTGGAGTACCAACTTCAAATGGTGCTCATGATCTTCACGACTTTTGGAATATATAAGGATGTCATCAATAAAGACAACAACAAAGCCGATCCAAATATTCCTTGAATACTCGGTTCATCATATCCATGAAAGCTCGCGGGAGCATTAGTTAGTCCGAAAGACATGACTAAGAATTCATAATGCCCATACCGAAGTTCGAAGGCGCTTTGGAATATCCTCGCTTTTAATCTTCAAATTTGATGATATCCGAGCGAAGATCGATTTTTGAAAAGAATTGTTCCCCTTAATTCGGTCAAACAAGTCATCAATACGAGGTAGAGGATACCTATTCTTGATGGTGACATGGTTCAATTCCCCGATAGTCGATACAAAAAGTCGCATACTCCCGTCTTTCTTCTTTACAAATAAAACAGAGCACCCCAAGGAGATGTACTAGAATCGAATGAAACCGATGTCCAACAATTCCTCGTAGTTGGACCTTTAACTCCTGAAGTTCAATAGAGCCATTCGATATGGGGTTTTAGAAATGGGCTTTGTACCGGTTCAAGATCAATAAAGAATTCAACTTCACGTTACGGGGTAGGCCGGAAGTTCTTCTTGAAATCGTCGGAAAGTCAATAACAACAGAATATTATTCAAATTTGACGTGTCTTTATTCAAATCCATAACATGGGCTAAGAAAGCTTGACATCCGTTTTCAATAAACGAATAGCTTTATGATTAGATATGATAGTGATTGATTTTAATGGTTTAGTTGCTTGAATTAAATACAACAGGTTGGTTAGGAATATGAAAACTAACAACCTTACGAAAACAATCAATTTTGGCATGATGAGTAGTTAACCAATCAATTCCTAAAATCACATCAAAAGCAAGTATCTTTAAAGAGATAAGGTCAACAGGTAAGGTGATGGTGCCAACTCAATCAAACAAGATTTATAAACGATTGGATGTGATGAAAGTTTCTCTAAATGGAGTTTCCACAGATAGGTCAAAGTCTAATTTCTCCGGAGTCAAGTTTAAACGTTGAGCACATGCGGAGAGATAAATGAATGGGTATACCGGTGATCAAGTAAGGTATAAACTTCGCAAGAATTTATAAATAAATACCCGTGATCACCTCGTTTGGGTTCCTCGCATTATGACCGATCACAACAAACGCTCTTCCGGAATCGTTGACTTTGACTTTTCTCGGGATGTTTTTTGAGTCACCGTCCCATTGAACTAGGTTTCGCTCTGCATAATCTGATCTCGGCGATATGTCCTTCCTTTCCACAACTATAGCATACCTTGAACTGTTGTGGGCGGTTTGACCGATATGTCTCTCTTTTCGCATTTGTAGCATATATGACCGGTGGTCGTTTTCTCCTCCCTTAGAACCGATTCTTTGCCAACCTTTGCGTCTTCACATAGTCGTTATTAAATCTCCTCTTTTTAAAATCTCCTCCCGACTCGCTTCTTACATTTTTTCATGACCATGATTACCACCAGAGTGGTAACCATTTTTGTCCGTCTGCTTTCTTTCTCCATTGGTTATCATTATTACATTGATCGCTATCTACGGTACGATCCTCGTTGTGGTCCTCGATTGGCCGTACTCGTTATCTCGCTTCTAATAATTGAGCCACTTTTACACACATCTGAATAAAGAGAAAGTTTATGAGAAATGAGATCTTGACGTATGTCGGGTTTCAAACCTCTAAGAAACATCCGCGTCATCGTTCCTCATTCTCCACCAAATGAGGTGCAAACTGGATAACTCTGCAAACTTTGCCTCGTCTTCGAGACACCGTCATGTTGTTTTGCTCTAATCGATGAACTCCACTTCCTTCATATAATGAACACTTTCGGGAAAGTATTTGTCATTAAATAGTCTCTGAAACGTCTCCCAAGACATCTTTGAGTCTTGGTTTGGATGGAGTACGCTTCACGACTCCCACCGATGAGTCTGCCTTCGCCACGCGAACATAAAGGTGACGAATGGAACCTTCTGTCTCTCCGTGCATCCCAAGACATCGAATATCTTAGTAATTTGCTTGACCCATATTTCCGCCATGATCGGATCTCGCTTTCCTTAAATTCTGGTGGTCCCAACTCTTTGAATCTGTTTGGGTGTGACAACCCGTGAATTGCTATCATTTCTCCTGTATTTTGAACACGAGTCTCCTCGTCGATTTTGCATGAACTGCAAAAAGCTTCTAAACATCCCCTCGTTCATCATCTCGCTTTCAATGGTGTTGTTCACAGGAGGAACATTGCCACTGTGTGCCAGCGTTCTCCTCGTTGGTTGAAAGTACAGCGTCTCCACGGTCTCATTTCCATTGTTAATATTCTCGATTCGACATTCTCAAATCTTGTCATAAAACAAGGGTTAATTAAGAAATCAATATATCACATAATATCCTATATATCGACCAACTAACAAATAAGCTTAGGTAGGACACACTAGCGAAGGATTTACTCGTCTCTCCCTCCTAGTTCTATTCCCGATCTCCGCCAGAGATCATATCCCTAAGCTCGATACCAACCGTGACGCCCCAAAATAGGTATACATCACCCATTCTGAAAGTTGTCAATACATGGCATGTAAACAACTACAACTTTATTATTACAACAAGAAAAGCGTGAGTTTAAATACAAATATTATCTTCTGACAATATCTATACTCAAATAAATCCTCATCACATTTATTGATACATTATTTTACAAAAATGTGAGGACTACTAAACAATCCTTTCTAAAACCTTCATTCCATACCCAGACTGCTTTCGCTATATTCTCGCCTCCACGAGAAGAATGGAACAAAAAAGGAAAAGGGTGAGCTCAACTAGCTCAAGAAAAGAATATTATGACTAAGATAATATACAACAAATTATCGTTAGTCTTCAACAGGAAAAATTTAATAGAATACAATAGACAACAAATTTTAAATCAATATTCGCATGATGAAATAATAATTCATTAGAAGAGTTAAGTAGAGAATGCAAACTACTATCTTCTATGTATGAATTTAAAAGTTCATCGCTCTATCTTTTATCCTCATAACAACAATCCATAAACATCCGAATCAAATATTCATCTTTGCACTACTGAGCCAAAGATATTCATCGATTAGTCATGTTCATTTAAACACTGCTCATCTTTTGCACTACTGGCCAAAGATATTAATCGATCGGTCATGTTCATCTCAACACTTGTTCATCTTTGCACTACAGAGGCAAAGATATTCTTCAAAATCATTCATCTTTGCACTACTGGCCAAAGATATTCAATAATATCATCATTTAAGACCGAGGATGATGAAAAATTTTTTAAAGAAACGAATCCAAAGAAACAAAATGACAAGGATTAAGGATTAAGGATTAGTACTTTGTTTTATCCATGTTCAAAATACCTCAAAATAATCATAGTGGTGTAAAATTCAAGAATGATCAAAACATGGATACAATCAAAGCTAGTATCCGAGATAGATATTTTGGACAAAAGAAGAAATTTTATTTTTCGATGAATAGTCTCAGATATCGTGAATAGTCCGTGATATCGTGAATAAGAAACTCAGACACCAAAAGATAGAAATTCCACAAAAAAAACATTTTCACGCTTCATGAATAGTACTTTCGTGAATAAGAACTCGTGAATAGTAACTCATGAATAGTAACTCATGAATAAGAAACTCATGAATAGTAACCCCGACATGAAAAAGTTCCAAATTTGATAAAAGTTCCAACCAATATTTCAAAGATAATGATATTGAAGAAATAATATCATTTGAGAAGAAAATAACATCCCTTACCTCAAAGAATCGATTTCTTGGAAGGAAAGATCGGAAGTGATCTTTGAATGAAACTTATCTTGAGCAAAGAACTCTCAAAGTATCTAAATACTCACAAAATACGCTCAATAATATAGAGAAAAGAGAAAACTTTGTTTACGGTGTGATTTTCAATTCTAACTTAGCCCTTCTCTATTTATAGGAAAATGTTAGCCGTAGAAGCGAGACTTGACACGCTACACGATGGCTTTTACTCGCTACTATTGCCACCCACCACATTTGAAATAAAATTCAAAGACATTTTTCACCAACCACAAGTGGGGCCCACTCAATTCTAGAATTTTCCACCAAAATCAATTATAACCCTACTTTCCTAATCAAACACCTCTTAAAATTTATAACAAATCATTCGTTCATTTTAACGGTTCAAAATTTGTAGACATATACTCAACTTATATATGTATAACATATCCAAAAATCGCAACGATCCAACGGTCACGATTAAAAATTATAACTCACGCAATATATCGTAAAAATAATCGATTTGATTTTTAATACCTCCATTCCAAAAAAAATCTTGATAAAACACCTCAACATTAAATCCTTCAATTATAACCACATATAATAAATAAATCCATCATTTATATCCATATCAAATAAATATTTTCTTATCATATAAATCAATAATTAATTATTCCCAAATAATATTACGAATCACAATTATGACAACCGTGCGGTTCCGGAAAGAGGGGCTTTCCAATAAGGATCTCTCTCTCTTGGCCTTGCAATTAGGTGACCAAACCTCTCCTTGATGTAACTTTCTAGACATTGCCAATAATGTTATCTAATAATATTATTCAAATAATATGAATTATTGATCGATAATGGGAAATATCATATGCGTTGACAATTATTGAAACAAAGAATAATATAAAATACCAACGCAAAGAATTATTGAATCAATAAAACAAAATCTTCGAAGCGATAATTATCAGAATAATTATTGAGTAGTGCCTTCTTACGTAAGGATCAATAATTGATGCAATATCGTGTGCTACTGTTCAACAACACGTATTAGTGTGTTTTAACCACCGGGTATTCCAACAGTAATAACGGTAACAATTACGCCAAGTTATTTTTAAACAACTTATATTTGTCGTTTTCCTCATCCAATCGCTTTCAGTTATGGGGCCCACATACATGGTCGCTACCGTCATTTAATATTCCCCGACAAAAGATCTAATATTCCACGACCAAACGAATATTCCCCGACAAAATGAATATTTTATAACCACTTGCTTATTTTGAAATATTTGCGTATTTTACCCCTAACTATCCACATTAATCAAATCAACCCTTACTATTTCAAAATAATAAATAAAGGAAATTCATTTTTATTTAAAAAAATTTGGTCTTACACGAGACTATTATGTAATCAATCCAGTAAATGTTACAAATGATGTGGTAAAAATCCTCGATGGTAGTAGTAGTGCATTGATGGACCGATTGTTGGCATGATCACTGACCATTAATGAATACACAAATATTCTTGGCCGTAGTGCATGAATAATTGTGGTCGTGATACTTAAAGAATATCCTTGGCAAAGTAGTAGTGCGGGGTGATTCGATGATGTGGAATATTTATTAAAGTTTGAGTCTCAATTATAACAAAGATGAAAAACCTTTTAAATCATAAAAGATAGTAGATTTTATTTTCTACTTGACTTTTTAATGGATTATTTGGTTCATTTGTAGTTAAACTTGATGTTCATTATATTTTATCGGTTTAACATCATTGTTGAAGGCTAATGATAATTTATTCTGCATTATCTTAGTCATAATATTTCTTCTTGAGCTAGTTGAGCTCACCCTTTCTTTCACCGTTCTCTTGTGAAATGAGAATATAGGCTTTAGACGAGTCGGGAACGGAGTAATGGTCCGGAGGATAGCTTTAGTAGTCCTCACTATTCTCGTGAAATAAAGTGATAATAATTGTAATGAGGACTCCTTTTGAGTTTGTATGATCTCTAGTAGACAATATTTGTATTCAAACTCATAGCTTTATGTCGCGTTGTATACCACGCTTATATTAGTAAGTTGTATTTAAATTACATCTACGTATCCGACACCCAAAGATAGATGATGATGTACCTATTTTAGGAAATACACAATTTTATTTTGAGGAGTGTATATAAATAAGTTACATTGAATAAATAGAACATGTAAGAAACAACATTCATTGATTCTAAGTCAGTGAAGGTCTTTATCTGTTGCGGGTGGTGGAGGTGGCAGTTATCCCACGCAGCCCTTCATATCAATATCTCTGTCAATATTTCCCAATTATCCGCCACCTTTTTATGGCGCCCAAAAGCTTCTCCTCCAATCTAGCTCACTCCGACAATGAGAGACAATGAGTAAATTAAGTGTGTATATATATATATATATATATATATATAAAAAAGCTAAGTAGTTAGTTGTTAGTTTGTTACATACATAATCGATCTTTCATCATTAATTAGGGTTTCTCTTTCTCTTTCTCTCTCTCTCTCTCTCCAGTATATGTTTGGTGGTTGTCTATGTCTATATAACCCTATTTTTTCTCTTTTCTTCCATTCCTCAGCCCTTTCTTTTACTACCTCTTCTTCTACTCTACAATCTGATCATCCGACAACTCCATAATAGGATAATTCTTGGAGTTAAACAGGTGGGAGAGAGTTGGCTAGTTCGATTCCCCAAGACAAACCATGCATTATTTCTTTCCATTTTGGACAATTTTTTTCCTATTCAATTCATTTTGATAACCTAGCTGCTTAATTAATACTACAGTTTTTGAGCAAACTTCTTCCCCAACGTAATTGTATTAGATCAGTTTTCTTGGTGACGGAAGTTTAACTAGATCGATCTACTACTCTATCAGATCTGCCTTATCTAATAATTTGTAAGCTCCATCGGTAATTAATTAATTTCTCTCTATTTAGATTGATCTCTTTAATTAATTTGTTCATCTTCACTTTTATGGTATTTTCATGAGTCTGCATCAAGCTAGCTAGTACTCTCCTTATGTTTCTTTTAATACATGCGATACTGATATATATATATATATAGTAATTCAATTTCTTTTCCGGCGAATGGATCCGGTTAATTAGAAGATTGTTGTTGCAGATATCTCTGCTATCAAGAAGATATTCTTTAGGGATTTCTACGTACTTTCTTCTTGGTCTTTTCTTTTATCACTTGATTGATATCTATAAAACCTGTTCTTTGAACTTTTAGTAGAATTGAATATACGTACCCTACTATCATTCTTCGTGGAAACCTAGCTAGCTAATAATCTATAGGTTTGTCAAACACAATAACTGCCATAAGTAATTGTGTTATATCAGGCCTGATTATCACACCTCTCACTTTTATAAATTATTATCGATCTCATGCTATATTATTAGCAGACATGAGTTATTTTAGTGCGATATTATTCATCATTTAGCTTGTAAGAATTAATTAATTAACAGTTGCTAGCCATGATATATATTAATTACGTGAGAAATTATGAAAATAAACAATGAGAAGATATATAATCGCTAGAGTAGCTAATTATATAAGCTAGGCATTCCTTGAAGGTGCATTCATTTAATTAAATTCCTCATCATTGCATGCCACCTTTTCATAATTACATCAAGCCTTGTTTTTTTTTTAGTTTTTGCAATTTGTCCCATGTGATCTTTTATAAAACTGAGTGGACGGACTATAATAGCTAATCTTAACAATTTAGTAAAGTTTACGTAAACTTGCCTTCAAATCTTTTGCTTGGCGATGCATAAAAATAAAGTGATCCATCGATACACATGGAACGACACGAGACACAGAAATTTCTTTTCTTGTCTTCATTTATAAATTCTTTTGATTTGCATTGACGCGTCCGTCATTAATTAGTTCATATATCCTAAAGAGATGATTAATAAAATTAAATAAAATAATAATAATAATTTTTTAAAAAAAACCTTTTTGATCATGAATTAAATTAATGGGCATCAATTATATTGTTTTTCCATGCTTCAAATTAATTAGTTCTTATGCATGAGCATATTAATTCATATTATTTATTTACTGACATTATATCTTATACACAGAGACATGGTACATGCATGCGCCCTAGAAACAAAAGCGTGAAATGCTGCATGCGAGCATGAGAAATTAAAATGTTCATGTATATCAAAATGATCAAACATTCTTCACCTTTCTGTTTTGAAATAATACGCTAACTTCTTCAAATTTAGACCAAGCAGAGTTAGTTCCCCGTGATTGGATTTACTTAGGCTTGCCATATATGGATAATAATACATATCCATTGTTTCCTTCAAGTACAAGCAATTATCCTGCTACCCCTAGGTCAAAACCAGTTTTTGTTAATTTATAAAAATTGTAGTCGATATAATATTATGATCTACTACATCCTTTCACAATTCACATGATCATCAATTAACTTGGTAAATGTTGTTATAAGTGCTTCTGGATCAATAGTACATCTCCAAGTAACCTACCAAAAGATTATTGTAAGATTTTGTTCGAGTTTAATTTGATTCAGATATATTCAGCAAAAATGATAAGGATATATATATATATATGTTAGTAAATAAATCATATATATATATATATATATATATATATATATATATGGTTATATATATAATCTGCATGCACATGATCATATCAGTTATGTAATTAATCAGTTTTGTGCATGTTTTGATTAATACAACATGTATTAAAATTTCATTCGTCAGTTTTATTTAAATGATTGGTCGAGTTCTGCGTCATGTTTGGATGTTTTTTTACCAGTACGTACCTCCAGATCATAAAACATTAATTCCTCCTTCAACTAGAACCTGCATATATATATATATATATTCAAAATCCTATTTACGTACGTTAACTTTTTGTAGTTAATAACTTCTTCTAAATTATTTAGAAGATGGCAATTACTTCATTTTGTATCCATCGCACTGCATTGCATGACATGTTTTAGCAACTATATATATATAGTTCAGCTAATTTGATCTAGAACATGATTAACAAGCTGAGACAGACCAAGAGCACACTTAATTATTTATTAATTGCAGGTCTGGGAATATCATATAAGCTAGTGAGAGAATATGAATACTTTTTCTCATGTTCCCCCCGGTTTCCGATTCCATCCCACCGACGAAGAACTGGTCGATTATTACCTTAGAAAAAAGATTATGTCTAGAAGGATTGACCTGGATGTCATTAAAGACATTGATCTTTACAAAATAGAGCCATGGGATCTTCAAGGTAAAAATTACTACGTCATGAAAAAAGAGAATCTCATTTGTCTGATTTTTTCTTTCAAAACACAATATTCTCAATTTTAACATAAAAACTTCATTATCATGCATTATTTTTAAGGGTTAATTAACATGGAACAAGAATACATCATTAACTTTTGCAAATTTTGTATATGACTTTTTTCTGGGAGGAAATTAAGGAGTAATTTATTAACATCAACAATACTTGTAAATATACCATATGTTAAGGGTCTGGATATATAGCTTACTTTATACTTAAGTTTGAACATGCACAGAATTATGCCGATTAGGAACAGAAGAGCAAAATGAATGGTACTTCTTCAGTCACAAAGATAAGAAGTATCCAACTGGAACTCGCACAAATAGGGCTACAGCAGCAGGATTCTGGAAAGCAACAGGAAGGGATAAGGCAATCTACTCTAAGAGTGACTTGGTTGGCATGAGGAAGACCTTAGTCTTTTATAAAGGCCGTGCCCCAAATGGACTAAAATCAGATTGGATTATGCATGAGTATCGCCTTGAAACTGATGAAAATGCAACTACTCAGGCAAGTTCATAATTATATATATATTCTTCTTTTCTCCAATTTAATTAATTCCCAAAAATAATATAAATGAATGAATGCATAATGAGTTATATATAGCAGTCGAATCAAACGATCATATCAATCTAAAAACTATTACTAGTAATATATAGTTTAAAACTTGTACAACTACTAATAGTTTAGGAAAAATCAAAACATGATTGTCAGAGATATCTGTTTTTGTCTCAGCCTAGCTAGGTGTGTCATTGCGCATTTTATGTGAACTAATACACACTATATATGAGTTTGTACATAAACCAAACGGAAGAAGAATTAAAACAAGATTAAGGCATGCATGGATTAAAAACTTGCATATAATTTCGTTTTTGAAATTACATAATAATTTTCGGCAATGGCTGACATGCTTTTATTTCTGGATACAAATTAAAGCAGGAAGAAGGATGGGTTGTATGTAGAGTGTTTAAGAAGAGAATAGCAACTGTTCGAAGAATGAGTGAGCACGAGTCACCTATTTGGTACGACGATCAAGTTTCATTCATGCCAGACATAGACTCTCCAAAACAACCGCCAAATATGGCGACATACCACCACCCAGCTTATTCTTTCAAGAAGGAGCAGGACTTTCAGTACCAAATTCCGCCTGATCATTTTCTCCAACTCCCCCTTCTGGAGAGTCCGAAACTTCTCCAAGCACCACCAATGACAATGGCAAGTTGCAATTCTATGCCTATTTATGGCCACAACATGAACCATGCCAAACATCTGCAATATTCCTCATCATCCGTACTCACACAAGAGCAAAACGCCGGCCATCCAACTTATAATGATCAAGCAGTGGATCAATCAGTCACTGATTGGCGAGTCCTTGACAAGTTTGTTGCTTCACAACTCAGCCATGAAGATGTTTTGAAGCAAAATCACGACTACTCAAATGAAGCCGCCAATGTATTTCACTCGGATGATCACTCCAATATAGTACTCATCAGAAATTTGAACAAGAAAGAAATGTCTTCAGATCAAAATGCCTAAACTTCGACCTCAAGTTGTCAAATTGATCTGTGGAAATGATATATATATATATATATATATATATATATATATATATATATATATATATGCTGATAGTAGGAAGTTCAATCGTTAACAAACAATTAATTAAGGACATGCATCTATATATATACCCAGATTCTTGTACATAATAAGACTTATAAAATATATATATCCTTTAACTATTGTGCCTCTGAGTATCTATATATTTATCTATCCTCTTAGTATTAACTTAATAATGCCTAATTAACCAGTCGGTACTCGACATGCATTTATGCATATACTGTAAGATAAATATTTAAGTATTAATGGCGGACTGGAGCTTAGTGTTGCTATTTGACATTGTAATATCAGCAACATTTGTCAGCTTTATTATGTAGCCTACGATCTGAGAGCTAGCCCCACATGGCTGTTTATGTTATCAAGCCCGTGGTTGATTGCAAATTTGTTTAAATATATTTGAATATAATGTTCAATTTTCTACTCCCTTGTTATACACATATATACAATCTTATGAGTAACTTCTTTATTGTTCGTACTTCTACTGAAAACTCAAAAGTAAAATTAGAATATTAAAATCTAATTTAAACCATTCATGTAACATTCACCAAAGTCTAGCGGTTAATTTAGACCAAATGTCACAATGGAAATGACTACATTTTTGTGAAGTTATTAAAGTTATAGCCTTATTAATTGGCATTCTAACAAAATTTCTACTCTCCCTCACTTCCTTTATTCCAAAATTAGAGATATATTTTTGTATTTAGTTTATTTCGAAATTAGAGATATATTTCTATTTTAAGACTATAAAGTGAGATGATGTTAGTAATTAATTTTTGTCTTTATTTTTCAATATCATTTTCACTATCAAAATTAATTAATAATAAGTGAACAATAAATTCTAATTATATAATCAATCTTGACTTTAAATTAATGTAATAAAAACCAGAAAGAAAAAATAAAAATTAAGTGAACTGTTCTCGCATGCAAACTAACAAGAAAAAAGAAAGTGAAGAGTACTTAAGTAAATAGTTTGTGTTTTATTTAGTTAGACATTGCTTCCAGACTAATTCTGTTTTGCCGGATCGAGAAGTAGTTTTGATGGTGCAATATGGAATTGCTTAAGAACTAAGACTTGCCTCCACATAAGTATAAGTATATATCTTTTTGGATATATATATATATATATATATATATATATATATATATATAAACAAATCCATCAAAACAACGTTACTTCGAAGGGAAGCGCCAAGTCCTCAATTTATATTGAATATCTTTTAACAAGACTTGGCATTCTGGGCACTCAGAGTTGGAGTGGATCAGAAACTTTCCTTTTTCTTATAATAAAAGTTAACAAGTATAATTACCAAATGGGGCAATATCTTAACAAAATAGGAGATATATATAAAGTAGGATACATAGTCAGCGGATAGTTGACCAAAAAAATTTAGCGAAAAGGGCTTATTTATATATAGAGCATGCACCATGGCATTCATGCATGTAACACTCCCGCTATAAAACCTCATATACGTGAAATAAGGTAAAATTAAGAGAAGACAAACATAGACATATAAAAAGAACAGCTTTTAACAAAAGTTTCAAATCTTCCGGAGCAAAAATGATGGAAATAAATAATATATACTCCCTTTGATTCTTAATTATTGATTTTTAAAAGTCAAAATAAGACATTTTCAAACTTAAAATTGAATTGATTCGCCAAAAATTGTGAAACGATAAATTTTATAATGAGTAATGCTTTTTAGATAGTTTGCAATATTCATTGACTAATTTTTTTTATAAAAAAATCATGTCAATTTTAAATTAAAAAATATCTTACTAAATTGACTTCAAAAAGTCAATAATGATTTTATAATATTTTGAAACGGATGGAGTAATTTAAATTAGGTCCTTAGCCACGAAAGTTATCTAGTTGAAATGAACTAATTATATATCTTAACATTCTTCATGGGACCAAAAATGCCACTAGCTGGTTGCATTATGATATACATGAAGCAAAATAACAATTGTAACTACTTTATGAGGAAATAGGTCAACTACTCTCACCGTTCATGGAAGAATTAAGATGAAGCAAGGAGTTACATTTAAAACATATATACATGCATGCAACATACATATATATGAGAAATTACTATATATAAACTCTGGTTCTATGAAACTAAGATCGGTATATATATTAGCAGAACCTACCGTGAATTAATAGATCGAACTTGTTATTGAGTTTGACAAAAGAGCCGGTGAATTTGAAAGTGATCACCAAGAACAATGTATGTATGCATATACTGTGCATGCATGTAGAAAGCTGATCGATCTATAGCTAGATATATCAATAAATATTGTATACCTATATATGTATATATCCAGAAAATGCATGTAGGTATACTAGTGAGCTAAGAATTTCTAGCTAGCTAGTTCAGCTATATATATACAAGTATCATAAGCAATGGATATATAAGCAAGAAAAGCAAGCAAGCCCACATATATATATATATATAGTACATGAGGTGTAGTGAAAGCTTGGAATGAAGTCCATATAAATTTGTAAAGCATGCAAAACAAAATCCAATGGAATTTCTTTGTTTGTTTCCAAATGACATACTCATTGTGCGTGTAAAATTCTCAAACTCATTGACCTCATTCTTTGGAGACAGAAAGAGATTTGCAGTTGATTAATACAGTAGATTGGAATCCTAGGAGCAAAAATTTAAAAATAAAAATAAAAGCTAGCTGGCTAGCTGTCTGGTCGGTAGTAGCCGGTCCCCTAAGGACTCCTTTTATAATCAATCTCAAGTCAAATGCTTCTTCATTCTGACCAAGTTATGATTAGAGAGAGAGAGAGAATTAGTAGTAGCTAGCTTGTTTAATTTCTAAAATAAATGACATGAAGATGCATGGGCACCTGAAATAAATAATTACTACTATATAAAAATAAATAATTAAGCGTATTGTTGAATTTAACATCATCAATGTTTTGAAAAACAACTCCATGTGATTACTGATTACTACTTAAGTAGTCTCTACTACTCCTGCAGGCTGCATGTTCTTCTTTCCCCCTACAAATTCTAAAAGGAGTCAGAGGCAGGCCCTGCTACTATTTTTTCTTCTTATATTCCAATGACCAACTTGCAAATTTAATTTTATATATATATATATATATATATATATATATATATATATATATATAAATATATGTTTAAAATATGTTTTTCTGATCTTTTTGTTGATAATTGTTGTTAGTCTATAATAATGGTGAATTAGGAAAGTGAATGACTTAGTAATATAGTTTTAAAATTAAACACTTTTTGGAACAAAATTTATTTAGAAAATTAATATTTTTACATATTAAAATGATATTTACATAGCAAAATAGAATTTCTGGGACTGGTTGAAAAGGCTTGAAGTCACATAGAGCATCAAACTAATAAAGGTACGCTGGGCTTATACTCTGGGATGTTGGGAGGGTTGGATTGGGCTGAAGACAAAACCCTTGGGCTAAATTTGTCATCAACTAAAAAGTACTTTGACCTACTTATCCACTTAAATTTTGACACCTACTCTTTTACTTAACACAAATTAACTCTAAAATTAAATAAGAAGTTAGGTCTCAAAATACACCTTAATATAAATAAAAGTATTTTTAAGTCTCCATATTAATAAATAATAATCCATTGAATGACCAAGAACAAGTACAATTCTCTTTTTAAGTTTATATAATCCAGTTTGTTACCTGATATTGAAAAATGAAACACAAGATTATTATGTGAGTTGAAATCTTAAGTACGTTCTTTACTCCATTCCAACTCAATTCATGCATGGAATTAACAGGCGTGTATATATAGAAAAGGAGACAACAAATCGCTAACATTCATACCAAAAGTTCAATTGGGGGGAAGAAAGGCTAATAGAAGCAGGTAACCCACAAGTCAACAGATTGAGAAACTTGCAAAATAATTGCTACCCAAACAAGATTACCTGAAAATACTATAAAAATAAATAATGTAAAACCCCTAGCTAGCCAGCCAATCTTACAAGTATACCACCCCGCCCCCACCCCCACCCCCTACGACAAAGCCAAGCTCAGTGTCCCTTCCAGAGGATGCAATAGCCTCGCAATTTGCAGGAAATCATAGTAATTCAGAAATGACGGCACAGAATGCAGCCACAAGCAAAACATATAGTTTTGATTGCCCGCGGATGGTTGGTACTGCTGAAGAAGAGCCTTTCTGCGGCCTAAAATGTAAAGAGGAACAACAAAAAAAAATCAATTAACTGAAAGTAAATGTCAATGATATAGAGTGAGGAGATATTTTGTCCTACTTCTGCAAGTGGGAGAGGGCGCCACAGAAAAGAGCATTATCAGGCATCGGGAATTCCGTTTTGTTGCTAGGATCAGGTTCAGGGTTGATAATTCTCATATACGTTTCTTGGCCCAAGTACCATCTATCAAGGTTTTCAGCTCGAAGGTTCCACACTCCAACATTATCTAGAGATACTAATACCGCTGTCCATCCTCCAGGGAAAACCTATGTGCAGCAAAAACAGTGTAAAGATGAAGAATACACCAAGATAAATTCATACATATTCCTAAGATTGGAAAAATGGAACTTGTAGAAACAAATAAATAATCCAATCCCCATACGCCATCCCTATACAGACCTGCGTAGTGGAGCGAGATATCGCATCCCAATTATTATACGAGCCCTTGCTGTTTTCAGTCCATTCCCCATACGCCATCCTATACAGTTCAGACACTTCATGGAAATGAACATGCCAGAGTGGAATTGCAAATGTATCTTACAGGGCACATTAAATAATCATACCCAACTACGAAAAATGAGTAGCCGTCCATGTGAAAGCTCTGTACTACTGTATCATTATTCTGCAAAATAATTTCTATAAATCCTTTGTATGTAGCATTGATAAGGGATCTGTCTGTCCGGGGTGGTCTGTTCAGTGGCATACTCGGGAAGTCAAGCTTGTAAGACCCCTTGAAATTGTACTTGTCTGCAAGCCTGACTGGTGTATCAGGATTGACGAATGATATCCCATTTAATGTAGCTCTGAGTTTCCCGTCAACCATCATTGGTGGCACACTCTTTAAGACGTACGTATCAGTCACTTTGATAGAACCATAATGGAAAGAACCCTGTGGGTTAGGACGAGCTCCGCTTGCTGATACATTCTGCCTGAACAATAAGAAACTCAGATATTGGGGAAACACATTAGCAAGGCAGAGCATATGGTTATTTGATAAGTTTGATCAGATGGTACTTATTATAAAATTCTGAAAATATATCTAAAGATATTATGGTACCTTATTACCTAACCCTAGATGAAAATAGATCATGAAGATATATTTAAAGATATTGAGAGATTTCCTAATTCCTCAAAAGGATGAAAATATTCATCCTCGTATTACATATTGGTCTTATTGTGAGGTTTATCATATCATAATGTCAGCATCAGTTCTTAGCGGCAAATTTTCAGATGAGAAACTACTGTCACAAACTATTATCCCAAGTTTAACTTTAACACCATGACTAATTTCTGCCTAATTATCTTTTCTGAAAAATCTTGACCAATGTCTTGTGCAACTGGTAAACTCTGATCTATCTTATCTTCCCCACCCACTTCTCTCTTCATGTTTTCCTATTCAAGACATGTATCTAAAGAACATAATGTGGCATTTGTTTTCAAATTTAGAGTAGGAAAGACTACCCATTTGAATAAAATAATACTGTAAACTTTAAGTCAGTAGTTACAAATAAATTTAATATTAAAAAGAAACACAAAGAATTAAGGAACAAACCTGATGGACATTGCCTGGTTCACTGCAAATGATGTGTCATAAGCATCATTTGGAGGATCAGGAAGAGGACCAGCTGCCTTCCCTTTAGAATTTGAATATTGCAAGATAGCAACACCTGTAACTCTCTGCCAAAGTGATTGATTTACAAACCTAGCACTAGCTACAATGTAGTAATCACTACTTGCATTCTGATCCATAGTAACCAAAAAGGAGTAAGACTGCCCAACATGGATGTCCAAGCTGGTATAGTTTTGTTGCGATACATAATATCCCTCAGTCTCTGCCAGGAGCAGATTGTGGTTCTGAATACGGAAGTTCAAACAAGTTGATACCCCAACATTGTGTACACGAACTCGATAAGTTTTACCTGCAGCACATCACAGCACCAGCAGTAAAAATGACAGATGCTTAAGATGTAAAATGAAAAAGAAGAAAGACCGAGAAATTATTAGATATGAAATTCCCTGCTCTACAACATAGCTTGCTAATCCAAGTTGGTTTATACTAGTAAATTCTAAGGCCTGGTCTTTATATGAGCATACTTGAATGAAGTTTAAAATTCAGAGTTCAATGCTCCCAAACATGTATTAGATAGAGGACAACTTGTATATTACCTGGATCAACCTTAATTGTTTCATAGTTAATGCCATCTGGGACAAGAGTTGAATTATACTGATAAGGTCCCTTCCCATTAATCAGAACTCCATCTGGCATTCCAAGGTCCTTCCCCGAATCAAGGGCTGCCCTCAGCGCCTATTATTCAATAGCTACATTAGATTCTACAAACAAAATCCAAACTCCTATTCAATATGCCACAAGATTTTACAACAATTGCAATTACCAACCGTATGGTTTCTGGTATACCAATCACCAATCATAATGACTATATCCCCATCAGGAATTTTAAAAGGCAGCGCGATAATATTGCGATTAGTAATAATAAAAGCACCAAAGCCCCCTGATGCTCTCTGAAGGTTGAGTGATGGGAAGTAAAAGAAGCTACCAATCTGATCCTTGACCTGGAACTGGTAGGTCCAATTCCAATTTTGTGGGATGGGACAATTAGTGCCAAGAACACCGTCTTGCCAAGAAGTACGGCGCATTTGGACTCCAGGCCTATCAAACCACACAAAGACCCATATCCCTCAATATACATTCCAAAAACACAAACCCAAACTCATAGCTGAATAAACAAGTAACGAAACCTACCAAGTTATGAGGAGATTTTCATTCAATTTGTTTTTCACATTTACAATGACATTAACATTAGTAGTAACATTAATAGTAGGACCTGGAAACTTCCCATTAACTGCTAGAACCTGCAATGAAAAAGTCGAAGGCTTCTGAATTAGTACCCTATATGTTGGAGTGTCAATAATCTGATTCAATTAATCAGTATGATTACCAAATAATGAGACTATCAAGATAAAAAAATTCTTTAAAAAATAAAGGTTATGGAAATGACTTTGATTAGCGTTTGCCCACTGACTGACTGAAACAACAGACATAAAACAATTCCAGAAAATCCCAAACGGAAAAGTCATTCATATACATATGAATGGTCCCCAATCCACTTCTCAGTCCTCAAAAAACAATCCAAAACAACTTTAATTAAAACCTTAACCCCAAACCATTGTACAAAACACACATACTCATATATCACAAAAATTCCATAGAGATTTGAAGTATATTTATTGTATAAATTCTACTGCCAGATATCTACTACAAGTATAATACTCGAAGAATCCACCGAATTATGAAACCCACAAAGAAAAAAAATAGGAGAAATAAGACGACTCCCACCAAGAAACCAAATCGGGCCCTTAATCTACTTCACCAACAAACAGTAACCCACCTTTCCAGTTCAGCTGCATTAGCAAATCTACTCATTTATTAAAACCAAAAGAAAAAAAAAATCAATAAGAAACCACTTATAGGGCGGGAGAAAAATACCCAGATAAACAATCAAATGTATAGAAACATAAGGACAAAACCTGTTGAGGGACACCAAGGGGAGAGGCGGTGATGTAAGAGAGTTCCAATTCAAAGTTCTTAGATGCATCATCAGAAAAACAGAGTCCAAAGAGTAATGAAATGTGCAGCAGCAGCAGCAGCAGCAAATACAGCACAGCCGAACCAAACAACGACATGGGTTTTTACTAGTATCTATTTCTGATGCTGTCTGTAGACTGTTTTTGTAGGGTTTAAGGGGGTGGTCTTTACATGATCAAAAAACCATATACAAAGAGAGGGAGAGAGAAAACGGCTCTGTTTTTTGGGAGGATGGGTACCGGTAACGGGTTAAGTCGGTTGTACGCTCAAGCATTTTGGGAAGTGTTGTCATTATTAATGGACGGGATGGGTCCCATTGCTCAAATTAAAAAATCGTTTCAAGAAATTTGCCTTAATTATGTATTTTCTGGACCTGAAAATAGTATTAACTGGCTAATGCCGGTCGGTCATGTATAGGAGGAGGAGAATCCGGAGTGCAACAGGCCATTGACAGTGGAGCATTTACACCTCCACTCCACTCCACGTCCACCCTCCTTAGTTGTTTTGTTTCTCTCTAACGGTCAGATTTTGGGAAACCTCACCTTTCGGTCCAACACAACGTGTGGGCCCTACCGAATAAGCTACTCCACTGGTAGTGGTATAGCCGCTGCCCAAGCCAAGCCCCAAGGCATTATTGTTTTCTTGTCTGACCGAGTATTTGATTATTTTATTGAAGAAAATATATAAGTTCAAATTTATTTATTTATATATTTTTTTCAATTGTCATCATCTAAGGTTAAAAACAAAAATGTGTTAATTAAATGTAGAAATTGACATAAATAAATGGGCTACTAGTATTTTGCCTATAAATAATTAAATATACTACTATACTTTATCTTTATTATGAGGATTAGAACTACGACACTCCCTCCTACAAATATATATACATAAGAATGATCAAAATTACGTCATTTAACACTCTTTTTAAATAATAATTTTTTATTAAAATTACGTTATTTTAAAAAATTTTAAAAGAGAGAGTGGTACTTTAATTTTAAGAATAGTACTAAATAAAAAGAGTGTTCTTGATCCATTATGAGGTATAATTAACCACGTATTATTGAAGTGTGTGGGTTTAATACTCATCAAATCTTCACTTGATTTGACTAATAAATAGTTGGCATATGGAGTATATACAAATCGTAACTTCTTGTAATAATTTTTGCCAAAGTAATCCTAATTATTTTCGTCTATAAATAATTCTACTCGTCTATATATTTATCCAAATGTTTTTCACTTTCTTCCCCGATACTTTCAGATAGATTGATAAATAGAAATAGTACTCTCATCTTACTAATAATTTATATGTGAAAGGTGAATATATATATATATATATATGAAAAACTAATTCTTTATACTAAACTGAATTAATACATTTAATTCTTATGTCCAATTGTATGTGTTACAATATTAATCCAATAATAATATAGAAAATTAAGACGAAAAAACGTAACTTAAACAAATTACATCTTTATGTGCATGAAGTATAAATATGTAAACATATATATGTATTAGATGAAATGTTATCTACAATTTTTACCATAATATACTATGTCATGCTTCTATTATGTCCTAAATTAATAATTCCTTTAAGTCAGAAACTTATTCATTTAATTCAGCGGGAAAATAGACTTTATGGTTGCATATAGATTTTAGCAAGAGATAATAGTCCAAAGATATTATTTTATTCTTTTTGATCTTCCGTTTCATCCTAACTTTAATATAACTAATGTATAATCACATACATACATGTTTACGATACGGAAATAAAAATAAAATCGATCCGATTTCGTGTATACAAATTTACCCATATTGATCCGGGCTAAATCACATGTATATATTCTTTCCTTACTAGTCACGAATATCAATAACAAATTTTGACTCAACAATTGAGCCATGCATGCTACGATTGTGTTAATGATGAGCATGACCACAATTTCAACCGTCCTAATTGGCTTTAATGATAGCATCACTAACATGGTGTCACGTCTCATGTTCTATGTCTTAATCTCTAAGTGAGAGAGCGAGGGTATATTTAGGATCCGACTAGTATGAAATTATTTTTTTGGTAAGTTAGTGATTGATTGGCCGATAATAATACCGACACACATACAATCTCCTCATGCATGTCAAGATTCTATTACAATCAATCAACCAACTTACCTAAAAATAAACTTCATACTAACCACTCCCGTATATTTTCTATCATTTTCATTCTCCTACACATGCTATACACTGTACATCTATATATGTAATGTAAAATATAAAAATTTAATACATTTTACTCCCATATACTAATGGAATATTATGGAGTTGTAACTCCCACAATAATAAGATACTGAGTAAAGGTATGGTTGTATTTTTATTATATTCAACGAATTATTATAGAAGAATTATAACGTATAGACAAAATGAAGATATTAATTTTGTCAAAAAATTTCATATTATAGAGTTGTAAATCCCACAATAATAAGATAATAAGTGAAGGTAGGGGTTGCATTTTGGTTATATTGAACGAATTATTATAGGAGGATTGTAACGTATAGACAAAATGAAGATATTAATTTTCGTGGGTAAAAATTTACATATTATGAAGTTGCACCTCCCACAATAATAGATAATAAGTGTAGATAGGGGTTGCATTTTGACAATATTCAACGAATTATTATAAGAGAATTGTAAGGTATAAACAAAATAAACTAAACATTTAAAATAAACTAAATATAATATCCAAAATTGTGAGGTTTGAGAAATGATAAATTTAAGTTTCGTATAATGTTATAATTATTTAAATTACGGTAGGAGGCTAGGATGATAAACAAAGTTAAACTCTGATGACAACTTCTAAAATACTCCTACGTGATTTCTTAAGATGAGAGAGAGGGTTGTTTTATTATTTTAAGGAGGGGGGAGGGGGGAGGGGCAGCACTACTTAATTAAGAAAGCTTTTTAACATTTGCGCATAATACTAGGAATTAACGTGTCTTTTGCAACAATTTAATGTGTGTTACAAGCTTTCAGCTATGAATTTCGTATGTGTGTTACAAGCTTTCTCTGTGAGGATCTTGTGAGGGTTTTGTTGTGGGGTTGATAACACATCAACAAAGAGATTCAATGACTCACAACTTTTTTTTTTGTGTATCAAAACGACGTCGTTTTGATAGGAATTTTTTTTTACAAGTTGACAAAAAATTAGAAACCACGCCGTTTATTTTTACATATAATTATTTTAAATTTCTTGATTATTCAGATATGATTTTTTTATATTTAATAACTTAGCTTGCTATTAATATTAGGATAACTACAAACTTGGCTCAAAAAAAAATGAATAAATATATCGGTTATAATTATCGTTAATGTTTTCAATGTGGCTTTAGTTATTTTTCGCTTATTATTGTTTTTGTTTTTGTTTGTTTATTTATATTATTATTATTTATTATTATTATTATTATTATAATTTGTATTTATCTGTTCCATAAAAAGAATTTACTCTCACCATTGAAAATATTATTATTATTTACTCTAACCATTGGATCGGCTGGGTCAACCAAGAAAATATTTTAGACCTATCAATTATTATTATTTACATATTCCTTTATATCTTTTATTATTATTAATAATCGTTTTACTTTACCTCTCTTAATCCACTGCTCAACGGAGACAATCACCATTACAATTCAAATACTATTTTAAATGTACTCTTTTTACTTTACTTTGTTTGTTTTGGTAAAAATAAACGGTGTTTGGTGGCTTCCAATTTCCTTTCAACTTATAAAAAAAAATCCTATCAAAACGACATCATTTTGATACACAGACAAAAAAAGACCTTTTTAATGTGTTGTCAATCCCACAACAAAATCCTCACAGAGAAATCTTCATAGAGGATCCGGATCCATTAATCTCGGGCATATAAATTGTTGTTTGAAAAACAACAATTAATTTTAAAAATGAAATACTTCTTTTTAAATAAAAAAAATTAAAGATACAAGTTTTTTAGTCCTTTCTAAAATTAAAATTTTTATATTATAAAGTCATAAAGAATTTCTTAACATGCATGCCATTAATTATTACTATCATGTTCATGTCGCTCCTACCTCATTTTTAGCAAATATTAAGAATATATTTCATATAAAAACCATTATTTCAAAAATTTATGTCTAATTTTAGTGAGAAAAAAAATATGCCATGACATAAACAGGTAAGCTAATGCCCAAAAAAAAATACTATAAGCACAGCTGTTATTTTCTGGATTGTGGGTTTTAATTAATACTCCTAGTTTAAGGTGCTTGGCTCTCCATCTGGGCTAATTACTGTGTAAACGTTTTTTTTTTTTTTAATACAGCCGTTACTCTGATGAGATGAGCCATGAGTATTCAGACGTATTTGAAATTGGGTGCCTAATCAATGTAATTGAATTATTTGATGCGTTCTATTCCTCCCTCCATAATCTCTTCAATTGAATTAGAATTAGAATTAGAATTAGAATTAGAATTAGAATTAAAATAAGATAAAACCAATATTATAAGTACATATTAAGGCAGAGGCACCAAAATTGGCTGCACTGATCCCGCTAAACATCTACCGCCACTTTTTTTCAAATAAAGAATCAGAGTCTAGGACTTGGGACTTGGAACTTGGAAGGAGATAGATATCAAGAATTGCATGTTATTGTAAAATTACACTCACAATGTATTAAAATTTATATCTACTAAATTATGTGAAATAATTATTACTTAAATTTGAGAAATAAATAACAACAATACTACTAAGATGATTAAAAAATTGTTATAAACAGAAGATACAAAATGATGTATATATTTTTTGGTTGGTTTTAATTACTGTACTGGACTCACCCATATATGCTACATGTTGACACATCATTTAGCAAACTAACTTTTGTAAGAATTTTTTGCAAGTGTAGTATGACTAATTATATATATATATATATATATGTATATCTGTATACACAAGAAGACACAAATGCCTATTATTAAACGGCCAGCAATAAAAAATGTATTGAAAAATACAATTCAAATAAGAATACAATACTTAATTACATGGACATGCCTATTTCTAATTAACCAAGGAAGGATCTGCTGCTGCCATTCCAGCATAAGACTCTTCTACTTGATATCTTATTTTCATTCCATTTCCGCCAGATAAAAAATTATATTTATATTACTAGTGATCCAAGGGGAAAGGTTGAATGGTAACAGAACCCATTTGCCACGCCTTTACTGATGCAGTGACACTCATTCCCGTGGCATTATTAAACAGGAATACTCGCGCTGCTCCATAAATTGCTCTTGTTGGATAGACACGCGATGTGATCACTGTTCTTCCTCCTTGAGCAAAGCTCTCCACAACGGAATGATCAACCTGATTCCATTCTAAAACCATTAATAATTCAACTTCATGCATTGCAGCATTCTGTAGAAGCAAATGCATGTTCTAATTTCGTTGCTTCAATTCAGGCAAAGTTCAATTATTAGATCACACATGCACACAGGAAGATATAGACTTTAGCATGAGCAAACAATAATAATAACAATTATGCAACACATAAGATCGAGAATTCCAGCCAGCCTTTCACGTACCAATAACCTCATAGATAACTTTTCACCATGAAGAACAGCAACATCACTTCCATAAACCAGTTTTCCAACATCCAAAGCCGTTGATGATCTGCATTAGATATTAATTGACCTTAACCATCTAGTAAAGATTATTAAACGTAATAGAAACAACATCACTACTTAACGTTGTACCACTTTTCTTGCAACTAGTTTATGGCAATATCATCAGGAAATATAAGAGGCAAACCTGGATTCATCAGCACAAAAATAAGCTTTAGAACTCCCATCAGTGCCCTTGGCAATATAGAAATAAACAGGAGTTAATTCAGTGAGTAAATCATCAGCAAGGACCAAAATGCCAAATGGTCCCAAAATGCCTCTACCAGCAGCACCGCCGCTGTTGGTGCAATTGTAACCCACATCGGCTTCTACTGTCGATTCCAATGCCTCTTCGTCTACTTCAAAAGTAGCAACTATGTCTATCTGTTGCCATAGTCAAACAAGTATAGCTGTTAGGCTCACACAAAAACAAACATTTAATTTAAATGGATGCACAAAACGATAGATAAACCTGTGTAGCTGAGCCAATCTTGAGTGGCACGAGTGATCCTGGTTTAAGTTTCACTTTATTGAATTCATGACTTTTCAATCTCAAGCTCTCCACTTCCTCGACTGGCCATTGAAGTATATTGGTTCCAGTTTGTATATCAAACACTACGGTTCTTGGAATGGTCTGTAGAACGGAACAAGTAGTTGATCAAAATTTGGAATAGCCGTCCTATGGTATATGATTTATGGGGTACTATCTGACACAGCGGTAACTTTGTTAGTTTAACGTACTAATACAAACCTTAATAAATAAGGAAGAAAGAGAATTCTCCAAGAGAAACAATAAGGTATTATTATGAAAATTGAATTAATAAGAAGTCTCAAGACAACTCATATTTATAGGCCTAAATAACTCTCCTATTCTACTTTGAAAAGGATAATTAAACAATTATTTACTTTTCTACAAGTAATTGGAAACTATTAAAATAAGAATAATACTAAATATAAATTATATTCTAAATCTGATTCTGAACTAGAATCTGCCGCTGCATCACCGTCTTATTTTCGAAATATTTACCTTGAAAGAAACTTTGTACCAAAATTTAGAAGTCTACTGAACACCGCCACCCCCCCCCCCCCACCCCACCCCACCCCACACACACACACACAATTGTACCTTAAACCAGAACTTTTTAATACTGAATATTAATATTCATAATTCATTCATGAGTAAAAAAAAACAGTAGGTCACCAAATTGAAAATTAAATAAAAGGTGTGTGATGTTATTAGCTAAATGTTGGAGTGTACCTGAACAGATGCCCAACCTTTCCGGACGTCAGTAGTTTCACTATCAGTTTCACCAGTCCAACCCCAAAGGAGCCTTCTTTCCTTATTCTGGTCATAAAATGTTTTTGAAGCATAATATTTTCCATAATCCAACCTCAACCCGATTCCCACATCTAACTCTGGATCATCGGGTGTCCACTTGTTCATTATTGGATCATAGGTACCAAGTGCATAATAATCATGCTTACTGTCATCTAGACTTGATTTCAGCACGTGCTTAATACCCAGCCCATTAGCCGAGGTGTCCAACCCATTTGCACCTGTCATTGATATCGGGTAAAAGTCTACACATTCCCACATTCCAGTACCCGGAACCGAATGCAGTAACCCATCCAACAGCTCATAGCTTGTAAAGTTTGTTGTCTGATATACAAGCGACACACCCGTGGTGTTTACCTTAGACCCAATTGTGATCATCCACTTTCCGTCCGGGGCAAGCCAGGCCGTGGTTGGGTCCCTGAAGTCTTTAATACCAATGCCGGGTGGAGGGACCATGACAGGGTTATCCGGATACTTGACCCAATCAAGGAGGAGAGGATCAGATAGGTTGGCAGGATATGCTAAGTTTTGCACCTGCACAAACTCATCTGTGCCACCAGTGTATAGCATGACAATCTTACCATCCGGGAGGCGTGTAGCGGACCCAGTCCAAACACCGTTTATATCATACCAGCTATCAGGCACCATAGCAGAGGGAAGGTAAAGCCAGTTAATAAGGTCCCTTGATACAGCATGGCCCCATGTGATTTTGCCCCAAACCGCAGAAGCTGGGTTGTATTGATAGTAAAGATGGTACCACCCCATGTGGAATAATGGACCTGTGTAATACCGAATTTACTCATGTCATTATTTTTACACTAAAATAACTATATTGAACTATATTGTGAGCATATTTTCACAATGACAATACACTCATGAGTGATCAGTCATGATATTTCAATAATGTTAAAGAAAACACACATTTATTAGTTCAATAGTGTTATTCAGATTAACCGGTGATGGAAACTACCAATGCTATGTTTGGCAACTCAATTCTAAACTTTACTTAAAACCACATTTATAAGTTCATAGAATCAAAGTTTAGTTAAAATTTTGAATTCAATTCCAATTCCAAAACATGGAATTGGGTTGCCAATAATAGCCTAGAAAAATTACATCATTTGCATCATGAGTGAGACTTGAAAGAGAGAAAACTAGAAAGACCTCAAGTATTTTACCTTTACCAGATTTGACCAGTTGTAGGTGAAAGCCAACTATCTTTCAAAGATCCTTTATACACAACAGCTAACTTTAAAAGACCAGCAAGAAACCCTACCAAATTATTTACGAAAGCTAACATTCCCGATACTTAATTACTCCAAGTTAATCCCTCTATTCTTTTTTAATTGACATTTAGAACAAAACACAAAGATCAAGAAATGGAATTAATGCATTGTTTGAGTGATCAAAATGACTATAAAATCTTAATATTACCCTTTTAAAATTCATTGGAAAAGATGAAAGAGAAACAAATTAGTATTTAATGTAGGGATAATATAGAAAACTAATTCATTAATACTACTTCTTTGAAATCTACAAATGACAGATAAAAAGAGAAAAAAAAATCACCCTCCAAAGAGAAATAAAAAGGAACGGAGGGAGTAAAGACTAATACAAAACAAATTACAATACGACGCCAAATAACTATAATAACGAAGTAAACGATGACCTAACTTGGTATTATCATATATTTGTTTTATGCTAATTGTCCAAAATTGAACATAGAATATAAATGACCTATTTTTAGATTTTGGTATTAATATAACGAGCGGCTCAAAGTGAAAGATGTAACGTCAGTCCAAGTATATGCAATGAACCACTTCAACTTCTTTCGAATAACAACGCTTACAATCTAACGGTTTGAAATTTTAGAGTAGTTGGCAAAAGTAGTAGTTTTTTGTTTCCTGGAAACGAGTAGTTGATACTTAAGATAATACCCAAATGGAAATTTTTGATAATAAAATTAACATCTTCTGAAAATTATTCCATCTTATTGCCTGTGTGTTGAAAAAGTGGGACTTTTTACATTTTATTTTTACTTCAAAATAATTGCAAAAGAGTTTAAAACACTTGTATTTTGTCCATTATTTGCAGGATGGATACAATACAATCATTTAGAGGTAATACGAATCACTTTTAGAATTGTTTGAGACAAAAATAAAACATAAAAACCAAAATTTTGAGCTAAACTGAAATAGTAGAAATATTTGTACATAATCATGACATAAAAGAGTAATACTTGATGTATGATGATGGTTAGCTCTTCAAACTAAAATTTTAACTTGGATCAAACTGGTGTTTGGAGTGACAGGTTCAATAAGCTAAAACTGATCAACGGACGGTAATGTTCAACTACTTTGTGATGACAAACCATCAGTTTCTGCAATTGAATATTGCTTGAAACTAGAATATATACAAAAAAAAAGGTATAAGTTCCAATTATTTGAGTCATAACCTATGGTTCTATGCATCTTACTCATTTAAGTCAAATATTAATTGATATTTATACATGGATATCATATAATTTAAGAGAGATGAGAGTTATGTGCTGGAAATTTTACAGTTTCCAACTTTCTAATATATTTAGAAAAAAAACGCAACAAGGACAAAGGGACAAACCCAAGGTGAATCCCTAGTACCATATTTTTTGCATAGAAACTCAACTTTTAATTGGTCCACAACACTGAGAAGGACGGCCAACCCTTTCTTACATTATTTTGTTTGTAATAATTGGCTTAGATTGGTGGTTGCTAGACTAAAGTAATAGAGACTATAATAGTTTATAAATTAAAGAAAAGACAGGATTATGTGAAAAGGACATACCATTAGGATCTGCAACAGAACATATTCCGAATCCCCAAAAAAGCAGCCCATGAAGTATCCGCAAAAGCTTTGGATTAGTAAGGGGGAAAAATAATAATGAAATTCTTAAATAGTGATATATATAGCAGGATTTGGCTTTTCATTCATACATCAATTATTTCATCTTAATAATTTTTTTAGTAATGATGAAAATATGTTACTCCTAATAGATAGTTCCTACAAAAATTATAATCATAAAAAATATTTTCACCATTACAAATCTAAAAGAATTTTCATCTATTAAAATTTTGGTGAAAATTTGACTGTCGGATTACATTTATTTTTTGAAATAATTAAGTTAATTCAATATAATAAATTAGTTGACATGAATAGATTTGAATAATACTATTCACAATCGTAAAAAGATATGGTGTATTTGATAGAATCGAAAGGAAGGTGTAATGAAGGGATCCAAATCAGACATAGCGTGCATGTGCGGGTGTGAGGATTTTAGCTAAAAAAACATACTACAAGTATTTGAAGATTATTATTTTAAAAATTATACTGGACTTATATCACAATTTAAATTTCAAAAATTAACTAGACTAGAATCAGCTAATTCGTAATAAAAGACGAGGTAAATGCTGACCATTCATCCAATTTTTTGGGGGTTGAAAATGGTAACAAGTTCTCTGCCAAGACAGCATAGCATTGGTCCAAGGGTAGGACGGCGCAGATGAGAACTGCCTGAAAGTCTTGTCGGAGACGCCCTGCGAGACCCCTCTCGACGGTGGGTCCAATATCGACGTCAAGGGTGAAGATTTTGGGAAAACATCGGCACTAGTAGGTAGTTGGGGTTGGGGTGTTTGTGGATTGAGAATCTGGACTATGAGAAATGAAAAGAGAAGTAGCGAGAGAAGGATACTAGAGAGAGCCTTAATGGGTCTCCGGTGAGCCGAGGGAGAATATTCGGATTTAGGTTGGTCCGGTAGGGGAGTGAAGGAATTTGCAGCATGTTCAAGATCGTGAGACTCCATTGATTTAAGTAGAAATGTTAACAAAATGCACTACTTATATTTATATACTCCACATAACAACAACAGAGCGATACAGTCAGACAGGGGTGTTTGGAGTACTAACTTAAGATTAACTTTTATTGGACTACTACTTAACTTACTTTCCTTTTATTACTTCATAATAATAGTTAATGAATGGTTATTTAGTCTTTTCATTTTACTATTCAATTTACAAAAGTAATTTCTACATAAAAAGAAAAATAAATAGATAAACTGAAATCCAATCTATAATTTTACACATAACTTTATTATTTCAATTAAATCCGATCAAGGGAGAATAATATTTCAAGTCAATTGTTAAATATTGCTAGTTTTCTTAAAAATAAATTAGTTTCATTTTCAAGTAACAATTAACTACTAAAATTTTGATATTTTTGAATTATGATTTTAATTTTCAAATTTTATTTCAAAAATAAAAGAATTTTCTCATTTAAAATTAATTACAATCTTTTTTTTGCTTACAAATTGAATTGGGTTAAATTAATTATTATTTTAATTATGCTAATCGATGGAAAAGACTAAATAACCCTTAATTGACTATTGTGAATAGCTACAAATTTCGAGTTCGCATTTAATTATTTTTTTAAAGTCATGTCGTTATATCTCACACCTATTAAAATTGTACAAGAATTATTGTGCAATACAAATTATATAAAGATTAAAATAAATTAACTAGAAATGTTATTTTGCTTTCATTATACATGCAAATTAGTTAAGAATTTTGAAATTTTAATTTTCAATTTGTCTCAAATGATTTGTAGATACTAGATAGTTTGGCAGATGGATTGGTCCGACATATCCGTAAGGTCGGCCGGGTAATGAAGAGTGGTCTGTTTGGTTTGGTAGGCGGGTGATGACTGAGGACATACAGATCCTCAGATTCTATATGTATGTACAGGGGCGGATCAGATCTATTCTCAGTATGGCCAGATTTTTTGGACTCAAATTTAGCAAGATAAAGAGCAAAAAATTTAATAAATTATAAATTGTATTTTTTTTTTTAAAGTATTAGTAGTTTAAGTTTTATTTTTCCCCCCTAAGTTTAACTTTTTTATAAATTTATTAAATTTTATTTTTACTCCTCTCATTATATTTATAAAAAAAAAATTGAGCATAAGCAATGTCTCATTTGCCTTCCATGTAAATCCGCAATTTGCCTTCCATGTAAATCCGCCAGTGTGCATGTATGAAATCATCCGTATTCTAGGATAGTCATAGGATGAAGATTGAAGATAGTACTGTACCAATCAAATCTATATAATAAAACATGACCATTTTTGAATCTATCCCCACTTCAAAAGTTGAGAAAGCACAACAAAGACACAGATTTTATCTTACAGACAAAACAAAAAAAAAAATTAACCGCCCAAACCAAAATTTGTTCCTTCCCATGTACTCTTCTGTCTCATTCCCTTTCAAAAGCCCCCCAAATCAAAATCCCTTGCACTCTACTGTCTCCTTCCCTTCAAAACCCCCAAATCAAAATTATCCCTTCCGCCGTTCTCTACTCTCTGCTCATGCTCGACGGTGCTTCACTTCCGTCTGCATGCATAACGACGCTTACTAATTATTGACTGTTGGAGAACACCGATTGACGGCTAATTCTTCTGCCGCTTTTTGTTGCCGGTTTATCTCTCCCCTTCTCATTTCTTTCATGTCATGTTTGAATCTGTCTATATTCTAATTTAGATTATGCTTTGAACTTTTCTTTGGTTCACAGGTTTGTCATGTTCAGTGGACGAGAAATCATTGACATTTACAAACTTTGCTTTGCTTTGTACGAGAAATCAGTGGACGAGAAATCATTGTTGATGTGTTGTTTTGTTTTTTCTTCCTTTGGGGAGGTTATTGAAGGTACAGTACATCCATTATACTTTTACAAGTATAAATTTTACCCCCTCTTTTATAATTGTTCATTTGGGTCTCTAACAATTTCTTCAATGGGATTTGACATTAACAAACTGTAGCAAAAAAAACTCAATACCATGAATGAGAAAGCCAGAGTCTCCAAATAACTCAATACCAAACACCGAAAGGTTTTATCCTTTTTTCTGTTTTACAGCTTTAGAATTGTTCATTAGGCATTTATTTCGATTTTATAGTTTTTATTGATGGTTATTTTGTTCTTGGTATTTTTGTTTATGTTCTTTTTTTTTCTTTTTTGTTGTTGTTGTTGTTTAAGCCATGATACTTAGGCTAACCATGAAGTGAAGGGCCTATAATTTACCGACTGAAAATAACATTTCTCTATTAAGTTTTAGTGTCTTCTTCACGGTCACATTTGTATCTCATTCAGTGGCATTCTGTTTAGGTGGAATATGAGATTAGTGAGAGAATTTGTTGACTGTGAGTGGGTTTGCTATGGTTGTGGAAAAATATTGGAGGTATAGTGGAGGGATTTTGGTTTGGCCAAATTTTAAGCTGACATTGGTGCATGAGATGGTGTTCTCTCGCTTACTCACGGCAGCAATTGATCCGGTGGTCCTTGGTTTGTGGATTTATCTTTTTTTTTTTTGGGTTTAATTTCGTTGTTTAAGAACGCGTAGTTGGTAATCTCTAATCTTTCTACATCCATATATGCTAAATTGTAGTGTTGGAAAAATGAGAGTTGCCTATTTTCAAACTGTTGTCCATTTTTCTGTTTTGGTGTGATTTAGAATGAAAAAAATATCTGCAATTTTTCTTTGTTTTGTTAGGGTCATAATATAAAGTGGATTCATTGTTTCTAGGAATGTGTATAATGTTCTCAATTTTGATACTTCCTAAAGATGCATTTGGAAATAATGTCTTTGCAAGTAGTGAAGGGACTCGATTGCAAATGTGCTCAATGTAACCAATAAAGGATGGAATGGATTTGGCTATATCCAGTCGAGTTTATATTGCGCCATCTTCGCAAGTATTTTGAGTATCGCTTATCAAGGAGGAGAAAAATGTATTCGAGAGTAGAAAAGACATTGAAATTTTGAGAGCGCTCATCAGGGTTTGAAAATGAACATCAATTGGCACAAATGTAATATTAGTCACTATAAATCAATCACTCATCGCTTCTTCTTTTTTTTATCACACTCACAGCTTGATTGCAGTGTAATCCGAATGGTGAAATGCCCGATTCAAAGGCTCTTTCTATAATGTTTAACGTTGATGTAATTTCATGCATTTGTTATTGTTCCGTGGTTTACCAAGGAAACTTAAATGTTGTTAAGAATCAATATATAACTATTTCAGAGAGTAATTTTTTCTCTTTTATTACGCTCATGTTAATAATTTTGATCCCGAGTACTTTATCTGGGGTCAATTCTCGTAAAAAATCAAACGATACTCAAGCCCTAATCAATTTGACCGAGTTTTTCTTCAAATGACACGCTTAATTTTTGTTTTCACAGTTATTTGTTCGCCGATAGATTTTTATTTTTTAAAATATTTTGTTGGCTTCAGCTTTCATTTATCAGACATCCCAAAATGAGAATCCTCTATCCATGTTTTGATCATACGAAAAAGAAACTCCATTTTAGTGGACATGAGTTCTCAATTGGTCTTCGAAACCGATAAGGTCTCCCCATTGTTTCAATTTACTAATTTTAGGGCTTTTTTCCGATTGATAAAACCTAATGAATTGTTTTTGTTTTCTCGATTTGCTCTTTTCAAAGCAGTCGCTTCGATGAATGTCTATATCGGATCTTTTTCCGATCCCAAGGGTCTCAAAGGCCTCTCTCATTTTCTCTAAGAGCATCAACATTTGATTGTTAATTGTAATTTATAGCAATTATGTATGTGGTTCAGATGAAATTGGAATGATTTTGAGACTTGAGAAATTAATAATATGAATCACCTACTTTTCGATACTTGAGAAATTAATAATACGAATCACCTACTTCAAATTAGAAGTAATATTTGATTGCCTGCTTAGACACAATCAAAAGCTAAGTTGACTTTGATTACATTTCTTCGTCTGCTGATTGTTAAATTCTTAGTTAAACAATTTTTTGGTGGGTAGTGATGGGCCATTTTCATTCGGGTATTTGTACTTATGCCTTCTCATGTTTTAGTGGTCACTGCTTGAGTATTCTTTGGATTTATGTTGCATAATTCTTATACTGACAATTAGTTATTATATTCATGTTGTAATTATGTTGGTCCCTTTGTTTTGGAACCTAACTAAACTCATTATTGTTACATTCTTTGAATGTATACTTTTCTTATTTAATTATTATTGTTTTAAGTGTATTGTTTGAGATCTATAGTGAGATAATTATTATTTCTCTTTAGTGAGTTTTTTTAACCATACTATGGAATCTACTTTATGGGATATTGATTTCCCTCAGTTGAGGGTTGATATGCGTATTCAAACTTTACAATAAAAGGTGGATGAGTAAATGTTTAGATCTTGTGATAATTTTTTTGGGTGTAAATTCATTAATTTTGAGTTTTTTTCATAGCATATCCAAATTTTTTTGATTGATTTGATTCTTCAAAAGTTGTTGACAAGAAAATCAACCCTGGCCCCCACTTCATATTACCTGAATTGCCATTTGGCTTCGAAAGTGACGACGCTAGATTTCAGTAAATGGTGGTTTGAAAAGTGGTAGATTATATTATAGACTATACCTGCATGTTATTAATAATTACTTATCATGCAGTAATATGTGCTGGGATTTTAGAGATGTTGAAATACATGTTTTAATATAAAATTGACCATATACATGATTGTGATTATATTGGAGTTAATGGTGTATTTTGTTATACTTATGGTAAAAAAAATATTTGAGTTGCAAAATGATACATAGATTGAGAGGGGTGCGGTGTGCTCATTAGAGTCTCAAAGTTACTATGTGTGGTGTGTGGCTAAAGGGTTTTGATTGAATGCATAAAGTTCATTTGTGCTATTTTACAGTGGATACAATGGAATTCAACTTGTTGTACTCTGTCTAATTGTATTTTGTTTCCAGCTTTAGTCAATGTATCAATCATAATATAATTGAAGTATTGGGTGTGCTTTAGTCAGATGGTGTATTATTTTCCACTAGAGTTTTTGTTTTGTTTTCCTTTATACTAAAAAACATATTTCAAAGAAAACTCTAGGTAAAGAAAGCTATAATTCAATGGAAGTTTCATGTTGTGATTTGTACCTGCTACATTTTCGTGCTCATTGTGTACAATACTATATGGATTTAAGTATTAACCTTTTGTTGGTAAATCATATGGTCTTTTGTGGTTTGTGAACAATTTGTGCCAATAATTTAGGATTCCTTTTGAGAGGCAATCACCCTCTCATTTTACTTTCTTTGTTATACCCTGTTTATAAATGTTTCTGATGGTAAACTATGTAGATTCTTTGGCAATATTATTGTTTTTTGGATTTGGGCTATGATCTTTGGCTTAATGTGATTTGTTCATTTAAGCTTTGTTTGCTGTTGTGATTTGGCATTTTATTGAGGGCCAAACTGATTATACATGGTTATGATGATTTTTGGGTATGGAATGAAAGTTTTTTTGGTAGTTTGAATATGTATTGATGATTGTAAATTTTGTAGACAGATTTAGAATTTTTTAGATATCTATTTTTAAAGGAAATTCTATCAATTTTTTTGAAAATTAGTACTAACTAAAGCATGATGTTTTGGTAGTTGGACATGCTATTGATGATCGAAAGATGTATTAATTGTTGTGGTGGTAATATGGTGAATTATAATGGTATGTGTTTTTAGGTAATGTAATATTTTTTAAATTTTAATTTAATTTGTTTTACGCAGTCACGGGCATATACTAGTTATTTAAATTCTAGGATAGTTTAAAATCTGTATGTATCAAATCATTTATTTACTCCTATATTCTAGGATAGGATAGGATAGGATAGAATCTATGTGATCAGTGAATCTGTGCGATCACATTAACGTGTTGAACTTGAATTGCTTTCGACAAAATTAATCCGATCCGATCCGATCCGACCTCAAGTTCAGTACATAAACGACTAACCTACGATTCCTTCCTTAATACTCCCTAGATAATTATGACCTGGAAAATAATTATGGGCCCTACATTACTGAATTACTTGAGTCAAAATCAAATACGTGGATTATGCTGAGTCACTGACAGCATCACATAAATAAATACTCCAACACGGATTGGATACCTAGTACTAGTACTAGTAATAGTAATTATTATTATAGGGTGTGGAGTGAAATTAATTATGTTATTTATTATTATTATTATACTTGTATGGATGGATATTACTCAAAAATAATAGATTGATTCAGTCATAAATACAGGCAGCCCTTTCTTCCATTTTTAGTGAAATACTTGTACTATTTTTTATCATACAATCAATATATATATATATTTCCAAATAGATAATCTGATTATCGGTAAGGGAGGCGTGGAATAATTTTCAGAACAAATAATTAATTGAAAGAAAAAGATAAGTTTTAATAAAATAGACTTTCATTTAATATGTTTGTCTATCCATCCCTTGAAACGACTAATTGAATGAAGCAATCAATTTTTTAAGCTTGAAAGTTCCATGTTATTATTAAAAAAATATTTTGTTTTCCTTGGGAAAATGAAATTCCAGCTAAAAAGGGGGAACACATACAAAGATGCTGCTTCTATTTTGCTTAAGAAAACAAAAAACTTCAACTACGTTACGTACATTGATCGATCGAGGAGAGAGATGATGCCACTAACAGAAATAATTGCAAAAAATATTCCAAATCCAAGCTAAAAACAGGGGAGCATGGTTTTGCTAAGGGTGTAATGCAATAACAAACGAGCAGAGCTACTTTCGATTCCACTTAAAAAATAAATTAAATGCATCAATTGAATTATATTTGAAAATCCTACCAGATTTGGCTTCAATTTGGATATTTATTACTCGAATTCGATCCGACTCAATATTTATATTCAAACTACTCATGAGCCTTCAAATTCAGTTTCTCAATTCAGCCCACATAATAACTAGTTTTATAATAAATATAATTATAAATTAAATTTGTTATTTTACTTAAAATGAGAAAATATATTTATTATTACACTTTACAAATATAAAATCACAATAAAAATAAAAACAAAACAAAATAATAACTAATTATCCTAATTTAATTTAAATTTGTATATATTATAAGATAATGTATCGAACATCTAATCGAATATGATTAACCGAAATGCGTATCAAATCACAATAAAAATTCGAGTAGTTTGAATCTTAAACGAATGAAAGATAACCTCGCTTCGATTCTACTCATATTTTTTATTCAACTATTTTAATGCTTCAATTTGGATAATATTATTAACTAATCCGAGCCTCGCTCAGATTTTTTTCGAAATCGTCTCTTAATCAAGCCCTAATCATACTTGGCTCCATTTACAACCTTAAGTTTTGCTACTATCATGTCACATAATACTCACATACACACATGTACTGTGAACTCCCGCCTAACATGTGGACCCTGCAATATGCATGTGTTATGTAGTCTAGTATTATGTGACTTTTTTTTTATGCTATTTTGCTTAAGAAAACAAAGTCTAGGATGATTATTAAATAATTGCAGAAAAAGAGAGATGGATAAATTATTGTCCTAGCTACATTACATAACTACCGCTGGTGCTGGCTGCAGCAATTAATTAACTCATCCCAAAAAGTTACGTTAATAATAATAATTTATTGAATTAAATAAATAAATAAATAAAAATGACCAATAAACAAATGAAACTATACCCACCCCCCAACCGAATCCAAAAAAAAAGGGTAGCTAAGGAGGACATGTAAATGATTTACCAAGGTAAGGTAAGGTGAATCACTATAGTAGTATTTATTATATCATTCTTCTCGCTGAATCAAGAAGACCTTTTTTATGCACCTCTGCGAGTTGGCGTTATCTTCAAAGAACTCAAAACATGTAACACTTCCTAACTGTATATGAAAACCAATCAATTATAGGGCGGCGCTTCATTTCTTCCATATCACCAATGACTTGAGGAACTCCATCACCTACACGTCACATATACCAAATGATTCCTTCATAAATTACAAAATCAATAACCAGCAGGCAGCAGCACATGCCCGCACTCAGAAACAGTATAACCCTATAGCTGATATCCCCCAGGTATGGGCATTATGCAAGATATATAACCAAAAGAAAAACAATTTTATGTATCATACGATTTATAGTAAATGACAACTTTGTATGTATTTTATTTACTATTTTCCTTCTTATTTTTTTACAATCCTTTTAACCAATATAATATATAGCTTTTTCTTGTATATCACCCGATAGGGCCGAGATACCAATCCCTCAACTTTTTACCCAGTGCCCACATAATAGTTGAAACCCTCATGGTACTACACTACTACTACATTCAAGGCACCAGTTTTTTTAGTATCTGAGAAGTTAGGAAGGAGGGGAAGTGGATTTGAATCTGCCATCCATATTTGAATAATAAAACATGGTAGAGCCTTTAAAAAATACGCCATTTTATTTATTTACTTCTTTCTCTAGCTGATTATTTCTTTTACAAAAAGAGGATTAAGTACTTGAAAGCCCAGACATTGTGTACTGATGAACCTGAGATTATGTACAAAACATCATTCCTGATCTCGGTGAACAAGTAGTGAGTTGATTTTAAGAATGATTTTACCTCCGATGGATCCCTGAGAGAGTAAAATGCATTGCTTTCCTTAGGCGCAGAAGACACCAAGATACCAAAACCTCGATTACCCTCTCTCAAAACCTGTAAAGAAGTCCATCAAGTTTTAGTTTAATGTACTAAAAAAATGTGTTCTGACGAGACACTGCTAATTTTATAGCATGCTTTGCAAAGTATTACCTTAAATGCATCTTCATCAGTTCTGTCATCTCCCACATATATTGGGAGAACATCATCACAATTACTTAATCCTACATCATCATTGCCAACACCATTATTAGGTTGTTAACAAAACAAGCAATCAATAATTTTTAGGACTAAATGTTATGATGTTTATGACTATAGAAGAGAGAAGACTTTACTCACCAAGGGATTCAAGTAAAAACTCCACAGCCTTCCCTTTGTCCCAATTAAGCACAGGCCGGACCTCTAAAACCTAAATATTTGGAGGATGAAATAACCAATTAGAAGAGGGAGTGCATAATGAACTACGAAAAACAATAATAAAAATATAAATATCTAACAATTCGCAAGCTGGCTTAGAGGTAAACCTTCCGCCCATGAGTTAATCGCAGTCTAGGGTAGTTCTTCATAATGTCATGGACACATTGTGCAACTGTTGTCCAACTCTATAACAGTTTTAAAAAGCACATATTAAAAATTAAAAATAAATATCAATCTTTAACGAAAACACAACTCAAAATCACTCTTGAGCTTGTAGAGCTCAGAACAACCCCCACCTTCTCATCTACATTACGATAGTGAATGGAGACGCAGAATTTATTGTTCTCAACTTTGGCTCCATTTATTTCTTTAGTAGTTTCGACAAGGAACTGAAAAACCTGCTTGCACATGAATAAATCAGGATTCTTTGATAATACAGAATGCAATTTGGACCACTAATGCACCAGATCATATTCCATTACATACCTCATCAATCATAGGTAAAAATTCGCTAGCAGGCTGGAACAAGTTAACTTCCTTACCCTATTATTGAACAAATATATAACTACTCCATCAGCAAGAGAAAAAAGGTTATGGGGTTCCATAGAGTCCAGTAAGAAGAAAAGTTTCTCTAGGTTATCACCTGCTTGTTAGTGGACCTAATACAATTTGTATGATCATTAGTAATGGGACGAACAGGACCCATTATGTCCATCCCATGGCTACCAGCATAGTAGAGTTCTGTTAGTCCTACAAACTCGTGTACCTGTAAGGAAATGGAGGCATGTGTCAAATGACCAATAAAGAAGCATAATTGTATTGAAAATTGCTAAACAACACATTAGCATTTGAACAGTGGCTGGCAAGTACCTTGTCGCGGCTTCTCCCACTAATAATTGCTGTTGGGAAATATTTTGCCACATTCTTTACAGCAGAACGCATCTGAAAATTTCACTAGGTATCAAGAAGAATCCAGGGGCGGGTTTTATATTTTATATATGTATTTAAAAAGAGTAGATTCTCACATGATTAGACATAAAGGCTCGATCTGGGTTGTCTACTATAGGTGATAGTGTCCCATCATAATCCAGAAACAATGCTACTCTCTTGCCCTTGGCATAACTTGTTATTTTCTCAAAGGATGCAAGTGCAGATGGATACTTGAGCTGCATAAAACAGAAAGAGGAATTTAGGTACCATATTTGATATTTCATAGGAGAAAAACAAATCTGAATGTCAACTAAAAAGAAGAGAACAATATGATAACATTACCATCCAATTGCGATAAGCAATATCATTATCAGTTGGCTCGGTGCTGGAATCTTTAGTTAACTTCTTATGAGTGGGAGATGAAGATTTCATGGCATCCAACCAACAGGGGGACCGAACATCATCGAGTAGGCCAGGCTTTTTCCTTGGAATTGTCAGAAAGAGACTTGAAGAGAAAACTGCACCAGGGGGAGAATATGGAAGCAGAGCAGAATGGAGGCCTAATCTTGAGTTATTCATGGGGGCAGAGTCGGTGAGAACTGAAGCATTATGATTTGATTCCATCAGATCCAGCTTTGTTAATCAATTTATGAAATTGATTAATCTGTGGAAGCTGATAGTTGTATCAAACAAAGGCAATCAAGATGGTTGCAATACCCAACCTTACACAATATTTTAGCCAACCCTCTTGTCAATGAAAAACCACCGCTTCAAAGTCTTTTTGTCACTGCTTGTCTGATAGCAGTCCATCAAGCACAAGACTCCTGTAAACTATTGGTCATGAAGTGTTCAGCGAAGGGACAAAAAAATAGATTCAAGAACAGAGATTTATTGAAGACATCCAGAGTTTAGTCTTACTTGAGCATCCTCACTTCCTACCCAGCAACTCCGTATAGGTCAAACAACAGAGCAATAACTGCAAAACAATAAAGTGTACAAAATGTTATAACCATAGTAACAAGGTTTGTCGACCATATAAAAGTTTGTGCTTATTGCATCAAGGCTGAAACAGACTTGGTGATTCAGTTGTTGAAAACATAAATGCTGCACCATGATGCTGGGGTACAAAAGATATATGCATTTCACAGCTCAACTAACGTATACTACAGGCAAAGAGATTAAAAATTATAAAAAGCAAAAAAAGAGGAACAACTTGCATTAAATACAATTTCTCAATAAGACAAATATGTGTATAACAGACTTGTAAAAACTGAAGGCACAGATAATTCACCGGAAAATAAAAATAGAACTCCTTAAATTGTCCTACAGCACCTTCTGTTCACTGATATGGAATTCCAATTAATGTGATGTAGCAGTAAATCTCAACTTCTCTCCTGACATGTTGATTGGAAAATATTTGAAGTTTTTAAAATTACTGAAATCATTGTATTCCAAATCCCTTATCTCTCCCAATGCACATTTCTTCAATAGGATATATTTCTGACAGATACATTACAGCACTCTCACTATTAAATGACACAAGGACCAGTTTGTAATATTTAATCCAAAACTGCAGTTAATCAAGAGTGTCTGCTAATTGATCCTCTGGTCCTAATATTTCAATACAAATGTGGAATAAATATTTTTCCTGTTCCATCATTCCACATAATTCTACCAATAAAGATTTGTAAATGGATTGTTTATATTCTGCTTTCCAACCCTTTCCAGTATCTCAATTGCCAAGAGCATATCAAACATATTATACAGAAAGATATTTACTTTGAAAATACTCAATATTCAGCATTGCTTGTGCCTAAAAATGGAACAATTCATTTATAAGAGAGGTAAAAAAATTATGCCCCAAAATGATATGAGTACTAGTTAGCATATCATCCTTCCGTTTCTATCAGTTATAAATAAATTATAATTGCATTAAGCTTCCTGAAATGCAATCATCAAAATAATAACAACAGACAAGTTACAAAATAATACACTGCAGATACTTAAGGGTCATGTGGCTAATCATAGCTTCGTGAACTACATGATTAGGTTTCAGGAGATGCTTCTACTTCTTATAAAATCTTACTGTCACGACTCCACTAAGAGAAATTAAATTGAATCGCAAATTTATCATATAAGAAAATAAGTCAAACAGCTGTATAGTTAAGAGACGCGAATATAATATATATATATATATATATATATATATATATATATATATATATATATATTACACACATATATATAGCTGTATATAAAAGATACAATACTCTCAAAAGATAAAACTTGTATTAACGGTAGTTTAATTGAGCTATCAAACAATTCTAAGATAATAAACATATCTCAGTACCTCTTTATGTGATAGTAATTCCAAAAAACAGTGCTCACCATTAAATTGGCCCACAAAACCAGATACTTACTTGGAATAGGCCAGTAACAGCATCTAATAAAGTAATATTAGCCCACATAAGGGAGAGAAAACAAAAGCATATGCAACCAAAGATTATGGGTCTACAATAAAGCATGGGAATAATTAAACATATAAAAACCATAAGAAAGTTTTTAATAGTTAAAATAGAGATCTAATGGTATGGAACCATCAAAAAGTTTTTAACAGCTAAAAGAGGGATCTAAGGGCCAAGATGGTAGAAATGAAATTCAAATATAGTCATACCATCGTAATTTACCAAAAAAATTTATATATATC
The DNA here is from genome assembly GCA_020205615.1 of Panax quinquefolius. Taxonomy (NCBI): domain Eukaryota; kingdom Viridiplantae; phylum Streptophyta; class Magnoliopsida; order Apiales; family Araliaceae; genus Panax; species Panax quinquefolius. The sequence continues at coordinate 9,559,694 of CM035171.1, forward strand.
ATCATAAATTTTGATATTTATTAAACACATCATACAGGTAACTTCTTTGCATCAGAGGGTAGTGAGAGTGACATAACTATAACTATAAAAATAGTTGCGGAAAATTGAAGAACAATCTACTCATGAAATGATATGGGATATTCATATTAGCAAATTTGTGACGGTAGATACTGAAATTGATTAGGACTTCCATAACAATTACCATCACAATAATATCAATAAGAGAATAAAGCAGACAACAAATCATAGATGAAAAGGAAATTATTATTAAAAAAAGGTTATAAGACATAAACTTAATCAAACAAACCAAACAATTTCAACAGTTTCAGACTTGCAGTTGGGGAAAAACAGAATTAACCAAAGTAGACAATTATAAACATAAAAAAAAGCAATTTCAACAGTTTCAAACTTGCAGTTATGGAAAAACAAAACTAACCAAAATAGTTAATTATAAACATAAAAAGTGAGGTGATATTAAATGGACAAAAACTGAGGGGACAGGGCAATTGTTTTTTATTTGGACAAATATACCCTTAACAATTCATGTTGTGATTTTTCACCCTATTTGAATAATAAGGGTGCTATTGTCCAAAACAAAAAATTGTCTTTGTCCCCATATTTTTTTGCCTAACAGATTAAGAATTAGTATTAAAAATAAAACTCAATAACATCATATTCATGGGTTTGTTTGGAAAGAAACAGAACCTAACTTTTTCTTCCCATTCAAAAACAGGAAGTAAATTGACTAAACGAAATAACCTAGCAGAACTCTAGAAGAATATAACTTTCCTTGGGAAAACAAATAGGTTTAGATAATCAAAGACTAATATATATATATATATATATATATATATATATATATATATATATATATATATGGGACAAGATCTAGTCCGACTTCTTTCTTTTCTTTTTTTTTGCTTTTTTTAAAAACAACTAAAAAAAATAAATAAATAATTATGGAATTAAATTTTTTCATAATACAGTTTGGGTGTGTTTTGCAGACATCCCTTCTATATATATATATATATAATAATAAAAAATGCCCTTAACCAAGAATTACACTTTTTTTATAATAACAATAAATAAATAAAATCAATCAAAACCAATGACAGTCTCAAACTATAACTAATTCGTGAAATTAAACATAGTTCACATAAATTGCAAATGCGTATGAATAAATATCTAAAAACAAATGGAACAAATTAGAGCAATGCATGCTTGCGGACCTCCGATTTTTTTAAAGAGAGAAATATTAATGGTGGCGTAGCTGATTGACGAACTCCCAATGCGGAACGTATCGAGGGGCGAAACGGGAAAGAAACGTTTGGCAAATGCAATTAATCAGATCCGAAACCTTCAAAAACAAATAAAAGAAACAACCGTCAACGAATAACAACCAAACGATGCCTTCTGGTTTACGGAGCCAGAGCTCAAAGAACAATACGATAACCGCGGCGATATATATATCTATAGAGAGAGAGAGAAAAATTAATATTAATGACGTCGCTCCATAGAAATTAATGACGTCACCTTTTGAGCGACGACCAAAAACAAAGCCCTAGAAATTGCAGAGAACGAGGAAAAGGTAGAGATACTTGCAAGAAGGAAGAAAAGAGAGAAAAGAAGAGAGGAGAGTTTGGGGTGAGGTTTATATAGAATTTGGGATTTGACAAGACGTGGCCATGAAGGAAATTTGGTTATTGAATCCGGAAACAGCGGTTGAAGTTTTCAAACACGGTATCACCCGATGCGCGTGAATTACCTTAATAGTATTTGTTAATTTTTTATTTAAATTTTACCTTAATCATATCATATTAAAGATTTTGTCACAATCATGCTTATTTCAAAAAATTTGTGAGAATATAAAAATTAGACATAAATATATTTAAATTTTAATTAATTTTATTTTGATCCATAAATATACTAATAAAATTCAATTTTCTTGTCCTTATTAATACGTAGAACATAGTACCTAACTTTAGTTTTTACTAGTTGGTCGCATAGAGTTTGCGCGTGGCACAGGCTTTAAAAGGCTTCTCGTATGACGTTGATTTATCAATAACAGAAGCGCCCACAACATTAATACTCATTCCGTCCCTTAATATATGATGTTTTAGAATTTCAAACAAGTATTAATTACTTAATTTTTAATATTATTTCAAGTATTAAATATTAACTTTGGTTTTCTCACTATTTTTTACTCAATAAATAACAAAAAAAAAAATCAATACAAAGACAATATAGATATTTAATATTATATTTAATGCTATATAATTATTTTCTTAATGTTTGTTTACAACTCTAAAAAATCTTTCGTCCCAAATTAATTGCTCAGTTTTGAATTTTTAAGTCAAATTAACTATTTTAAATTAATAATTAAGCATATATAAATATATTTCTAAAATTATAAATATTGGGGTTAGTAATAAATTGTATATACTTTCTTTTGGTTATAATCTCTTTACCTGTATTTTAACAAAAATAGTAAAAATATTAATTTTAAAAATGGTCAATTTAATTTTAAAAAGTCAAAACTAACTAATTAATTTAGGACGGAAGGAGTATTAAACAACGGAAGGATTACTATTTAACAATAAAAATTGCCTAATTGGATCCCACGCGGGGCTGACCGGGCTTTGACGTGGAATGGGACTTTCAGGGGATGCGCCAGACGATACCTATGGACTATGGCTATGATCAGCGTCAAGGCTGACGTGTCCACGTTCTTGAGGGTCCCATGTAAGTTGAGGAGCTTATAGTAACGTCTCGTCGCTTTCGGTTACAGCTGTGTGGTGAGTCATCGCTGACGATTTAAAAACGTGCGTAGGCTTTGTTTGGGAGTTTCATTCAATTTACAGCCTACCGTGACGTGGATCCTTACTCTAAGGTCATATTTTATAATCTCAAAATTATTAATATTTATAATCACATATTTATTTTTATCAGGATTAATTAAAATTTTGGATAAAAAAATATCGTTTAAATTATTATACAATTACTAATAATAACATATTTAAATTATAATTTAAACATTACAAATGATGAATAAATAAATAGTGCAAAATAAATGATATGTGAAATATTACATTTTTATTAGAAATCACCAAAACTAAAATTAAAAAAAAGCAGCTTCGTTTGGAGTTATTTCTTTGTAAATTATTAATAAATTTGATTTCACACAGTTTTGACGTGTTAATTTATAAAATTTTATTTGCCTATCAAAACAAGGAAAAAGGTTTAAATTATTAACTCAATAATAATAATAATAAAATACTATTAATAATAATTGTAAAATAATAATAATAAAATACTATTAGTAATAATAATTTTAATAATAATAGTATTAATAATAATTTCAAAATAATATTAATAATATTTTTAAATAATAATAATAATAATTAATTTTATAAAATTATAATTTTATAAAATTAATTGTATTTGGGGTTTGTTCCTACAAATTTGTATGAAATTTGTTTTTTTATTTTAATGGAGAATAAAAATAATTTATCAAATTTACCCTTGCTCAAATAATTTAAATTAATAAAATAATAAAATTATTATTTTTAAATACACATCAACTTCATATAATTTTTTTTATAATTTATATAATATTTTAAAATTTTAATTTTTTTATTATTTTAAAATTATTATTATTTAAAATTATTAGTATTATTAATAATATTTTTATTATTATTATTTCAAAATTATTACTATTACTATTATTTTGAAATTATTATTATTATTATTATTATTATTATTATTATTTAAAGATAATAAATTTTACCAGTCCACTTTGTTTAAAGATAAAAGAGAAGAGAAGTGATATAAGTCACTGCTAAAGAGAAGAGAAGAGAAGTGCTCCAGCCTCCACGTGAGCAAAAGAAAAAGTCTAACTTGTGCTCCAGCCTCCACGTAAGCAAAAAAAAGTTAAACTTGTACAGTCAGTTTTTCCGTCCGTTTTTTCGGACGGAAATTTTAAGTAATGACCATTTTATAATTTTTGAGAGTACAGTTATTCGATTATAGAATAAAAAAAGTTTGATGAACTACAAATGAAAAAATCCACCAAAGATCAATGACTCAAAACCTTATTTATCCCGACTAATATGAGTCAAATTTAGTTAAACTAGATCCAACTCATATTTGTAATAATAATATGAGTCTAAAATTAAACTAATCCATCATCTAAAAATTAATTAATCAACCTAATAGATTCAAGCGGGTTTAATTAATTATATAATTTTCAATTTAAATTGTCAGTTCTAGTGTGCATAATGAATACCAAGGGCATGATGAGTTGTATATTTGTCAAATCTGTGTATTTTAGGTTTAGTTTGACTTGGTTTTCCCAAATGCAAGTAATTAATTCAACACTCAAATCATGAGTTTAAATCTCCAGGATCACGTGTATGTATGGTTATGGCACAATCTTTGGGCCAGACAATCTCAAGGCTGGGCCGTGTATCACGATTGATACAATAATAAATAAACATCACCACTGCCGTACCTTTACTTGTTCTAAAATACATAATCTTAGCCCATATAAATTTTTTTTAGGTAAGCTAAAACCCAACCGTGTACATATATTTTCTTAAAAGCTCCACTTTGAGGAATACAATTGTATTCCCATAATTAGGTGAAGATCGATCTTAACACCGTCACTGAGAGAGTGTTTATTTAGAGTCGAATGAAATTGAATGGCTGAATCGGTCGGTCATTCAATGCGTTTGTTTTAAATAAAAATCATCTGAATAGTTGAATTGGGTTAAAATCATTAAAGGGTGAAGCTTGAGTGAGTTGGATAAGGGTGAAATTTAAGATTCTGGATATATATATATATATATATATATATATGCTACAAATTATAATTGAACTTAAAGAGTTTAATTTTAAAAAAAAGGAATAAGTTGTAATTAAAAAGGAAAAAGCATAACAATATACTATAAATTTTATCAAGTAAACACAAGTAGTTGTTGTCGTTAAATACATAGGTGTTTTTTATATGGTATTTATTAAGATTAGTGATATTATATTTTTATAAAATGGCATCGTTTTATAATGAAATGACATAGATATCTTTAATAAAATAAAATTTTTGCTCATGAGTGTAGTTACTTACATACTTACATGTATGGTATAGTTTAATTTATTAAAATATATCTAGAAATTGTTTGGCTTTTATTTACGTATATTTTTAATTTTTTTATTTGTAAATCTCAGATAAAGTTTAGAATTAGTTTTGGACCCATATATGATATCTGTTACGTTAGGACCAAGTCCAAGCTTAATACAGATTGGTCGTTGGTCCAAAACTAAATGGAAATGGGCTTTTTTAGGTAGCTGACGATCCACGAAATTGATAGCTGCTGCACTGGTACGGACCGTGAGGCCGAAGACACCGGCGATATCGCTCCCTAACGGTGGTATTCTAGATCATTCCCGAAATCCCCAATCTCTCTTAATGAAACCCTAAATTAAACATAATCGAATATACTCATTGATTTTCAGAAATTGGGGGAAGGGATAGAGAGAAGAGAGATGGGGATAATAAAGAGCAGTTTCTCGTTCATAGCAGGGACAGTGTGTGGGGTATACGTAGCTCAGAATTACAATGTTCCCAATGTTCAGAAGCTCGCCAACACTGCCCTTTTCATGGCGAAGCTCCTCGAAGAGAAGTATCGCAAGCCTAAGAAAAGCAACAGCGAGGACGACGTTTAGGTCCTTTTCACATGCAGGTCCGATTCGATTTGTTATAAGAATTTTAAAAAATTTAGTGGAAAATAGGAGATTTATAGTTCTGAAGGGGATTTATAAAATTTCAATAAAATAGAAAAATCCTTCTAGACTAGATTTGCAAATTCTGTCTCTCTATGTCTGTCTATGTTCGTATTTGTGTGTGAATTATATGAATTACTTTTTTTGGGTTGTTGAATAATTTGAATCAAGGACCGAGGAAAAGAAAGACAGAACAAGGGAAGAAGAAGGTTGAGTGGTGCAATTGAACTAACAATGCTGAATCTATTTTTAGTTATGTAGTAATGCTGAAAGGATCAACAATTATGGTTATGCATTTATTTATAGTATTTGGGTTTGATTAGCTACGTGTATAATATATTCTTATGCTGATTGTGGGTTTTACAAAGTGCCGGGGATGATCAGTTGCATATTCTTGAATTAGCGGATGCAATGAGATTGGCTTGATTTTGCTTAATGGCATGGTATTCATTTTCATTCTAATTTTTATTTTTTGATAAGGTATATTTATTTTTATTTTGTTGCTAGTACGCATGAATCGCGTTAATGAATTCGATCCTGGCAAATTTATCAGTCTCATTCCAAAGGGAGTACTCCATATTAGGTCATTCAGTTTTACCATTCTCAGCAACCTGCATTGGGGAATGACCTGTTTAACCTTGAAATTACATTTCGGATTCAGGCGACTTAAAGTATCAGTAAAAGAAGAGACTTAAATCAGTAAATTTTGAATTTCAAAATAAAATATCCAATTGTAAGGACCATGCTCCCTTCTATTACAAGATGATAAGATTATTATAGCATTAGCGACAGACACATGAATATTGGTTGTGTTGGTAATGTGTTTATAGATGAAACCAAGTAAGCAAATATAAAAATTGGTTGTCCTTGCTTTTTATCCCAAGAGGTGCATCTTGAGTCAGCGTCCAAAGAAAAGGGCAGGGGATGTATTTGGGATTTTGTTGTTGGATCATCATGGATGGGGATGCCTGCCTAGTGCCTACCTCTTCTTTTTGGCTTACTTGGCCGGCCGTAATTCTGTATTTGTTTGTTTGGCCCTTTGGAATAGGCGTCTGACGCTAAGCCGACAGTCTCCACTGCGCTTTCCTAGTTTCCTCTGTACATTCCATTGCATTAATGTTTCATAAAAATTATGAACCGTGCTAGCTAGGTACATAAATCAAACCGAAGATGCAAACTCTTTTAACACATTTACTGTGTTGTATATTATATTACTAGAAATTTAAGTTTTTTCAAAATTGCAAAACAACTAATTCAACATTTTCCAATTATTGAGTTTTTCTGCTTTCATACAGACTATTTTTCTTTATGATTTTTTACAATTAGGACACAATGGGTTGGTTCTCCGGAAGAACTGGCAAACACTTACCCCAACTTCCTTTCTAATGCAGATTTGTGAGTCGTGACTAGAACAATTTTCTCAAGCTCTGAGCAAAATCAGCGAACAAGCTCTCACTTCCCCTGCCTTCTCCATTTTTAAAAGAATCCCCTTCCATTTCATCAATCTATATCAGCAGCAGCAGCTTTGAACCAATGCTGGGGAATCAAAAATGATCATTTTCCTTGAATCACACTTCAAGTACTGCAGGAGACCTCGAAGTGGGCACCACTTGTCTCGACTGGTGAATCTTTCCACCCACCTCCGCCACAACAAGCCTTGTCAGAAACAAACCAGACACTAGTGCTGCCCCCATCAACATTGTGAAAACAGCACTCCAGCTATTGGTAGAGATATAGCCAGTTAGCAATGGTCCAATTGCAGCCCCTATTGAGCCAGTTCCATCGATGATTGCTGTGATGGTCGCGAGTGCCCTTGAATTTCCTTTCAAGGAGCTGTGTGTCCCTAAATCGGCGGACACTGCCGTCGTTATAAGAGCATAGGGTCCATTAACAAACACACCAGTGATCAACATGAGGATGATGTTCACAGTCATGGAAACGTGTCCATAACTTCGGTAGAAGAAGAGAGCCGGAATAGCACAGTACATGAAGCTTGCAGCTGTTATGGCCCTTGCATCAAGGCGATCAGAAATGTGGCCAGCAAGGATTCCTCCCACCACGCCTCCGACATCAAACAATGTAGATAAATTCCCAGATGCTTCATTAGTCAAATACTCACCAGCTATAGCTGCAGCACAACAAATACATGAAGAGAATTAGGAACAATTTATAATTAAAATATTTTCTCTTTAATATTTAGTTCCCATGATCAACACATCATTAAGAAACACATTGGTTCCTCGTTAAATCTTGTTGACAGAACTGTATTGATCCCCAAATCAAAGTTCTGGATTAAATGTTCAATTCCTTGGATATCGAGCAACTTTCATCAGAATTTTGATATGCAAAGTAAAATGTACCTGTGTGGCTAATGTAGAATGGAAGCCAGTAGAGAAATGTGTAAGCAACCAATTTGGCAAAGAACAGGCAAAGAGCAAAAGGAGCAACCCCGGGAATCTTCCAGGCTTGGATAAACCCCACCGCCGACTTATTTTCTTCCATCTCTGATCTCAACAAAGGTTCTGTTACTGCTTTTTTGGGAGGGTGGTGAAAGTCATATTCACTGCTATCAGCTGCAACAGCTTCGGGGTTAACCGGCAACAGGAGAAAAAGCACTAAACCAACAAAAGCAATCACGATACCAGGAACTAGCATGGACCACCCCCAACCGTACTTCAATAAAGTTGAAGCAATTAAAGATCCGGTAATGTTCCCAAGAGACGTGTGAGCATTCCAAATACCCATTATAAGTCCTCTCTTTCTCTTTCCAAACCAGTTCCCAACAACTGCAACTACCGAAGGCCATCCAGTTGATTGGAACAAACCAGCAAGCATTTGGACGATTAAGTAGTAATAAAAGACGTGGATGCTCGCCCAGTATCCAACACCATAAAGAGCGGTGAACAAACCAGTTCCCACCATCCCAACGGTTAAAAAAATTCTAAGATCCATTCTATCCCCCAAGTATCCGGAGAAGTACATCCCCATGGCATATACAAAAAGGAATGCCACGTCAAGTTCACCAAGCAATTCTGTGCCATCTGATTTATTAAAGGGTGGCCAGCCACTTCTCCTGCTTTCAATCGGCTTAAAAGCTCTTTGCCACGAGGAGTTGAAGAAGTTCACTTTTGGCGATTGGGGATCAAGTGCACTTTTCACAATGCTGGTTGTTTTTCTAGTAGCATGGTAGCTTGTGTATGCCAAAAATGTGACAATTAGGACAATGGCTTGATGGGTTTTGAAAGACAGATTCGATTTCATTTTGTACTCTAAGAATCGAATTCCTGGTGGCTTGCTGTGCTTTTTCTCCTCACCCATGTCTTCAAAACAAAGGGGATAACGATACCAACAAAAAATAATTAAGAATTCATGAAACATACAAAATTTTGGTGCAACATTCAATTTAAGATTTTACTACTTAATAATTTTGAACCCAACAAAAAATAAAATTCAAGTTTGATAATTAATTATAACTCTGTTTTTTTAAAACGGATTCAAAAAATCGGAAGGTCAAATACAAATTTGAAGCATAAAAACATGGACAGGAAACGATATATACCTTGTTCAGCTGAGCTGAGCTGAACTAAAATAGATCGCTTGTTTCTCCCTCTACAATCTCCCTGTGTCTGCTGGTATTTCTCTCACAAGTATTCTCTGGGTGTGCTGGATTTTTCTTTCACAAGTATTTACTACGTACCCCCAAGGAGCAAAAAATAGCTTCTTGTTTGCCCAATATGGCTCAGAAAAATCATATACTAGGAATATTCTATTTATTTTAATGCCGGATATACCCATTCCTTATTTTCATTATCACCAGAGACTACGTTTCGTCCTCAAATTCAATGATAGACAATATCGCCCCTATAGCGGATTAATCAGAGTTTTGAGTTTTTTCTTTTTTGTTTGTTTGTTTATATAAAAAAAAATTAACTACTATACATTTTAATTATAGGGCCATGTCTAGAGAGCGCGGGAGGGTTATACAGATAGGGCTGTTCATTTTTTTCGATTTTTTCGGTTTTTTGAACCGGATTAAACCGGTCGATTCAAGATAAAAAAAAAATGGTCCTGGTTTATCACAAAAATCCGATATATACCTGGGCTTTTTCTGCTGGAATTTGGTTCGGCGTTTTTATGGTTCGGTAAAAACCGAACCGGACTGGTTATACCAGTTTTTTAATTTTTTAATTTTATTAATAATAATAATAATAAATAATGATTATAATAATAAAAAAAATAATAATAATAAAATAATGATAATAATAATAATAATAATAATAAAAATAATAATAAAAATAATAATTATATTAATTTTCAGGTAAACCCAGTCTAGGTATTAAATTTTGACGGTTTTAGTTTGATGCAGTTCGGTCCATCAGAAAAACCTAGGTTGAACACCCTCAGATATAGACGGTAAAATTCTGTAAGAATTTTGTAAAAACTTCAGTTCCAATAAATATTGTAAATTGTTTGAAATTCATTAAAAAAAATAATTGGGACTGGTCGACAGCTGGATCTGGTCCCGTATAACGGTATAAGGATTGACTTTAGATCCGTCCTCCCATTTTATTATTTTCTAACTAATTGATTCTTAAAAGTCAAAGTGTATTTTTATAATATTACGAGACATGTTTAGTTCACACGTATATAATTCTAATTTCTACACCATGTAATGATAATGCATTTCTTTTGATATTAAAACTAAATCAATTTTGAAAATTGATATTTTTACAATAAAAGTATGGTAAAAATCGTTATTATAAAATTTATAATGACAATTTTATTATGAAAATATCATTTTCATTTGTTAATTTATCGATTTTCATCACTTTTGTGACGCCCCAAAATTGGTATCATACATCACTCATCTTGGGTCGCCGTATACTGAGAATGTAATTCAAATACTGTTACTGTAATACAATCACGTGTATGCATAATACGACAAGACATAAATCTGTAATGAGTTTGAATACAAATATTATCTACTTGAGATTATACAAACTCAAAAGTCCTTATTACAATTATTATCATACTATTTCACAAAATAGTGAAGACTACTAATGTTATCCTCCGGACCATCACTCCGCTCCCCGACTTCGTCTCAAATTTATATTTCTTATTTCGCAAGAGAATGATAAGAAAGAAAGAATTTCAAACTAAATGGTAAAGAAAATATTATGACTAAGATAATGCAGAATAAATTATCATTAGCCCAACGATGTTAAACCGATAAAATACTGATGACATCAAGTTTAATCATAATGAACAATGAATCCAATTAAAAGAGTGAGTAGAGAATAGAATCTACTATCTTTTATGATTTAAAAGTTTTTCATCACTTTTATCGGCGAGATCTCAAATTTCGATAAATAATCCACATCATTAAATCATCCACGCATTATACTGGTAGGGATATTCTTTAAGATCACCATGACCACGAATTATACATGCATTTCTGGTAAAGATAATCGTGTTTTCATCAATCATCCGATCATGCCATAAAATAATTCATCTTTGCTCCTCTTGTCAAGAAGAGAATCCATAGCCATAATCATATCAAAAAATCTGGTCCATCAATGCACTACGGCTAATGAGGACTTTTTTAATTTTCACATCATTTGTAACATTACTACCACGATTATCTTACCAATAATCCTCTCATTATAATCATACCAAGTCCATCTATTCTGACGCGCCACGTATGACTTTCAACATAACATAAACATGAGGATGATGATGATGATATAAGAATTCAATAAAACAAGTTCAAGTATTAATTTATCCGAGAACGATAACGCTCAAATTGTCAACACGATACTTCTTTGTAGAAGTAAAATTCAAGAATCTTCGTAAGAATATTTTCATGAAAAAGATCTTGGATGAAACGCAAATATCGAGGATATTCCACTAATTTCATGGAGTATAGAAATCAAAACTTTAACCAACTAAGTATAATAAAAATGAAATAACAAAAGAAATCACCATGACGCGGTATTTCAGAGTTATTCCAATGAATACTAATAACGGAATCGATCGTCGGGTGAAATTCACAATCGATGCGGGATGTTCCAAATGAATAATAAATGCGAAATAATAAATGATGGAACCAAGTCCCACAGATAAGATGCATGCGATATATTAAACGAATAATAAAGACGAGATAATAGAAGAATGTCACCAAGATAGAATTAGCCACCAGATACAAAAGTTATTCCAATGAGCAATAAAAGAAATGGAATAATGTAAGTTCTCTTGTTGAATACTGAAAGAATAATATCATCCTCACGTAAAAATAATACTTGATATAAGAGTAGTGAAGTAGCGAAAAAATTTTCTTCATCTCTCTATAGTTTCTCTCTAGAGTTCAAATGAATTAAAAGAAAATAATGAAGGAATGAGCTTCATTTATAGAAAAGTGGAATGCACAAGAATTAATCCATGAACTATCCAGATTGATTTACTTTAATCTGACGGTCTGATATTTAAAGAAAAAATCTTTTAAATAAAAATATAATATATTCTATTTATATAAAAAGATTTTTATTATCTGAAACACTACATGTGTGGACGCCCCAAAATAGGTATACATCACCCATTCGAGTTGTCAATACACGGTGCGTAAACAACTACAACTTTATTATTACAACAAGAAATCGTGAGTTTAAATACAAATATTATCTTACTGCATAATATTTATACTCACATAAATCCTCATCACATTTATTGATACATTATTTTACAAAAATGGTGAGAACTACTAAACAATCCTTTCTAAAACCTTCATTCCATACCCCGACTCGTCTTCGCTATATTCTCTATCCTCCCGAGAAGAATGGAACAAAAGGAAAAGGGTGAGCTCAACTAATTTCATAAAGAATATTATGACTAAGATAATATACAACAAATTATCGTTAGTCTTCAACAGGAAAAATTTAATAGAATCTGATAGACAACAAATTTTCAATCAATATTCGCAGTGAAATAATAATTCATTAGAAGAGTTAAGTAGAGAATCTAAACTACTATCTTACATGTATGAATTTAAAAGTTCATCGCTCTATCTTTTATCCCCGTAACAACAATCAATATACATCCGGAATCAAATATTCATCTTTGCACTACAGGCCAAAGATATTCATCATTAATCATGTATTCATTTAAACACTGCTCATCTTTTGCACTACTGCCAAAGATATTAATCGATCGGTCGTGTTTCATCATCTCAACACTGCTCATCTTTGCACTACGCGCCAAAGATATTCTTCAGAATCATTCATCTTTGCACTACAGGCCAAAGATATTCAATAATATCATCATTTAAGATCGAGGATGATGAAAAATATTTTTAAAGAACGAATCCAAAGGAAACAAAATGACAAGGATTAAGGATTAATGATTCGTACTTTATTTTATCCACGCCCAACAATACCTCAAAAATAATCATAGTGGTGTAAAATTCAAGAATGATCAAAACATGGATACAATCAAAGCTAGTATCTAGAATAGATATTTTGGACGAAAAGAAGAAATTTTATTTTTCTTGAATAGTCTTGATATCGTGAATAGTCTTGATATCGTGAATATAAATAAGTATCATGAATAAGAATCTCAGAGCACCAAAAGATAGAAATTCCACAAAAAAACATTTTCACGCTTCATGAATAGTACTCGTGAATAAGAACTCGTGAATAGTAACTCATGAATAATAAACTTTCGTGAATAAGAACTCATGAATAAGAACCCCGACATGAAAAAAGTTCTAAATTTGATAAAAGCTTCAGATCAACATTTCAAAGATAATGATATTGAAGAAATAATATCATTCTGAAAAAAATAATATCCCTTACCTCAAAGAATCAAGATTTCTTGGAAGGAAAGGTCTTAAGTGATCTTGAATGAAACTTGTCTTGAAAAGAACTCTCAAAAAGATCTAAATACTCACAAAATACGCTTTCGATAATATAGAGAGAAGAGAGAAAACTTTTGTTTACGGTGTGATTTTCAATTCTAACTTAAATTTCTATTTATAGGAAAATGTTAGTCCGTAAAGGCAGACTTGACTCAAGCACTGATGGCTTTTACCTCGCTACTATTGCCACCCACCACATTTGAAATAAAATTCAGCACATTTCTTCACCAACCACAAGTGGGGCCCACTCAATTCTAGAATTTTCCACCAAAATCAATTATAAACCTAATTTCCGAATCCGACACCTCTTAAAATTCACAACAAATCATTCGTGCATTTTTAACGGTTCAAAATTTGTGGACATATACTCAACTTATGTGTGTATAACATACCCAAAAATTACCATTAATCCAACGGTCGATTAAAAATTATAATCCCCGCAATATATCTCAAAACCCCTGATTTAATTTTTAATACCTCCAATCTGGTAAAATACTGATAAAACACCTCAACAATAATTTCTTCATTTATAACCACATAAATAAATCCATCATTTATATCCACATAAAATAAATATTTCTTTATCATATGAATCAATAATTAATTATTCACAAATAATATTACGTAATCACAATTATGATAACCAGTAGTAGTTCGAGGAAAGCAGGGCTTTCCGATAAGGATTTCTCCTTCTTGCGCCAAGCAATTAGGTGACCAAACCTCTCCTTGATGTAACTTTCTAGACATTGCCAATAATGCTATCTAATAATATTATTTAAATAATATGAATTATTGATCCGATAATGGAGATAATGTGCGTTGACAATTATTGAACAACAATAATATAAAATATCAACGCAACAATTATTGAATCAATAAAATAAAATATTGAACGATAATTCACCGTGAAAATTATTGAGTAGTGCCTTCACGTAAGGATCAATAATTCAACAATCTTGCAGTAATACCGCAGTCTTCTTTGTGCAACCACGCCATTCATCGTATTTTAACCACCGGTATTCCAACAATGATAATTGATAATAACTACGCCCATTATTTTTAACCAACTTATATTTGTCGTTTTCTTCATCCAATCGCTTTCAGTTATGGGGCCCACACATGGTCACTACTTCGTCAGATTTAATATTCCCCGACAAAGATTTAATATTCCACGACCAAACGAATATTCCCTAATAAAATGAATATTTTATAACCACTTGCTTATTTTGAAATATTTATGTATTTAACCCTTAACTATCCACATTAATCAAATCAACCCTTACTATTTCAAAATAATAAATAAAGGAAATTCCTTTTATTTAAAAAAAAAAAATTAAAGTGGGTCTTACAACCTCCCTCCTTATGAAATTTCGTCCTCGAAATTGACGACGTACTCTGTGTTTCGAAAAGGTGAGGATACCTCGCTTTCATTTCCGCTTCCAATTCCTGTGTCATTTCCTCTATAGCATGATTCCTCCACAAAACTTTAACTTGGGTATGACCTTTCATGCGTAGGGCATGCTCCTTCCTATCCAAGATCTTGATAGGTACCTCCCATATCGTTAAGTCTTCTGGCTATCTCGTCCGGGTTCTAACTCAATAACGCGTGGTTCGGGTCTTTCACATATTTACTGAAATACGATATGTGAAACACATTATGAACACGAGACATACTTTGAGGTAACGCAAGTCTATAGGCTACATTTCCTACTTTCGGTCAAGAATTTGAAATGGACCAATAAATCGTGGATTGAGCTTTCCTCTTTCCCAAATCTTGTAACTCCTTCCATGGAGCAACTCGCAACAATACATGATCCCTTACATTAAATTCCACGCCCTTTCGATGAAGATCCGCATAACTCTTTTGTCGATCTTGAGCCGTTTGTATCGTTATCGAATTATTTGGATCTTTTCGGTGATCATATCGTATTAACTCGGGTCCCAACAATGTTGCTTCACCCACCTCATCCCAACATATCGAGAACGACATTTTCGTCCATATAATGCTTCTTGAATGGAGCCACACCTATACTTGCTCGATAACTGTTGTTGTAGGAGAATTCCACCAATGGTAAATACTTATCCCAACCGCCCTTGAAGTCAGGACACGAGTCTTAATAAATCTTCAAGAGTTTGAATAGTCCTCTCTGATTGTCCGTCCGTTTGGGGATGGTATCTTAACTAAATCGCAAATCTGTGCCCATAGCTTTTTGCAAGCTAACCCAAAATCTTGAAGTGAATCTTGGGTCACGATCCAAAACTATGGATACAGTATGCCATGCAACCTCACAATCTCATTTACGTATTACACTAAAGAAGACATTCAAGTGAATAAGTCTCCGTGACGGCAAAGAAATGAGCGGACTTTGGTTAATCTATCAACAATAACCCAAATAGCATTGATGCCTTGAGAAACCGTAGGAAGACCCGTAACGAAATCCATGGTAATGTGTTCCCACTTCCATTCCGGAATCTCAAGTGGTTGCAATCGACCCTTAGGTACTAGATGCTCCGCTTTTACACGTTAGCGAGTTAAACACATCGAGATAAACTTTGCAATCTCTCTTCATATTATTCCACCAAAATGTATGTCAAGATCACGATACATTTTAGTACTTCCGAGATGGATTGCAAATGGTGTATTGTGTGCTTCCATCATAATCTTGTACTTCAAATCGTAGTCGTTAGGAACACAAAGTCTAGAGTGGACTCAAGTATTCCTTCTTCATCAATTCTCGCTTAGGAATAGCTCCTTCTTGTACTTTCTTCTTCATACGTGTCGTTCCCGGATTCGGTGGCTTGAGCAACCTTAACTTTTCTATTAAAGTTGGCTCTCTATCGCGATACTTGACATCATCGCACTTCGTTCCGCATATGATCTTCTACTCAATCGTCACCTACCACGTCGCTTTACCGGGATGGTATTGAATAGTGTGGTCGTAGTCTTTCAATAGCTCGAGCCAACGTCACCGCCGCGTTTGAGTTCTTTTGAGTGAAGAAATATTTAAGGCTTTTATGGTCCGAATATATCTCCACTTTCTCCCATATAGATAGTGCCTCCATATCTTTAAGCGCTGAAACGATTGCCGCTAACTCTGTAGATCACTTGAGTAGGATAATTCCTCTCATACTCTTTAAGTTGTCGCGAGGCATAGGCTATGACTTTCCCACGTTGCATGAGAACACATCCTAACCCTTTGCACTCAAGCATCATTTGAGATAACAAATCCATCCAAACCGGATGGTATTGTTAGAACAGTCTTAAAATAAGTCTCCTTAAGCTCTTGGAAACTTTTCTCGCGTTCTTCGCCCTAAACGAATTTCAGTATCCTTCGAGTTAATTGAGTTAATGGAGTAGCGATTCGAGAAAACCCTTCCACGAATCTCCGATAATAACCAAATAAGCCCAAAAGCTACGTCTTGATCCAATTGACTTCGGTTGCTCCTAAACTTTGTATTGCTTCAATCTTCGCGGATCAACAGATACTCCATGTTTTGACACCATACGCCCAAGAAAGGCTACTTCCTCAAGCCGAACTCGCATTTCTTCAATTTGGCATATAGTTGGTTTTCACGAAGCCTTTGAGTACCACTTTCAAATGGTGTCATGATCTTCACGACTTTTGGAATATATAAGGATGTCATCAATAAAGACAACAACGAATCCGATCCAAATATTCTTGAATACTCGGTTCATCATATCCATGAAAGCCAGCAGGAGCATTAGTTAGTCCGAAAGACATGACTAAGAATTCATAATGCCCATACTGAAGTTCTCAAGGCGCTTTGGAATATCCTCGCTTCTAATTTTCACCGGTGATATCCGAGCGAAGATCGATTTTGAAAAGAATTGTGCCCTCAGTATCGGGTCAAACAAGTCATCAATACGAGGTAGAGGATACCTATTCTTGATGGTGACATGGTTCAATTCCCCGATAGTCAATACAAAGTCGCATACTCCGCGCTCTTTCTTTTTTACAAATAAAACAGTGTGCCCCAGGAGATGTACTTGGGGACGAATGAAACCGATGTCCAACAATTCTCGTAGTTGGACCTTTAACTCCCGAAGTTCAATAGAGAGCCATTCGATATGGGGTTTTAGAAATGGGCTTTGTACCGTGTTCAAGATCAATAAAGAATTCAACTTCACGCTACGGGGTAGACCGGAAGTTCTTCTAGAAATCGTCGGAAAAGTCAATAACAACAGAATATTATTCAAATTTGACGTGTCTTTATTCAAATCCATAACATGGGCTAAGAAAACTTGACATCCGTTTTTCAATAAACGAATAGCTTTATGATTAGATATGATAGTGATTGATTTTAATGGTTTAGTTGCTTGAATTAAATCTAACGGGTTGGTTAGGAATATGAAAACTAACAACCTTACGAAAACAATCAATTTTGGCATGATGAGTAGTTAACCAATCAATCCCTAAAATCACATCAAAAGCAAGTATCTTTAAAGAGATAAGGTCAACAGGGTAAGGTAATGGTGCCAACTTGAATCAAACAAGATTTATAAACGGTGGATGTGATGAAAGTTTCTCTAACGGAGTTTCCACAGATAGGTCAAAGTCTAATTTCTCCTGAGTCAAGTTTAAACGTTGAGCACATGCAGAGAGATAAATGAATGGGTAACACCGTGATCAAGTAAGGTATAAACTTCGCAAGAATTTATAAATAAACTTACCCGTGATCACCTCGTTTGGGTTCCTCGCATTATGACCATCCACAACAAACGCTCTTCCGGAATCGTTGACTTTGACTTTTCTCGGGACGATCTTTTGAGTCACCGTCCCCTCATTGAACTAGGTTTCGCCATCGTCATAATCTCGAGCGATATGTCCTTCCTTTCCACAACTATAGCATACCTTGAATCTGTTGTGGGCGCTTTGACCGATATGTCCCTCTTTTCCGCATTTGTAGCATATACCGGTGGTCGTTCTCCTCCTTAGAACCGATTCTTTGCAGACTGCTGCGTCTTCACATAGTCGTTGTTAAATCTCCTCTTTTAAAATCTCCTCCCGACTCGCTTTCTTACATTTTCACGACCATGATTACCACCGAGTGGTTACCATTTCACATCCGTCTGCTTTCTTTCTCCGCAGTTATCATTATTCATTGTTGACCGCCATCTCCGCACGATCCTCGGTTATGGTCCTCACTGATCGTACTTTCGTTATCTCGCTCTAATAATTGAGCCTGCATTTATAACATCTCAAATAAAGAAAGTTTATGAGAAATGAGATCTTGACGTATCTGGGTTTCAAACCTCTAAGAAACATCCGCCATCATCGTTCCTCATTCTCCACCAAATGAGGTGCAAACGGATAACTCGCAAACTTTGCCTCGTCATCGAGACACCGCCACGTTGTTTTGCTCTAATCTGATGAACTCCACTTCCTTCATATACGAACACTTTCGTGAAAGTATTTGTCATTAAATAGTCTCTCAAACGTCTCCCAAGACATCTTTGAGTCTTGTACCGATGGAGTGTACGCTTCACGATTCCCACCGATGAATCTCCTCGCCACGGAACATATAGGTGGCGAATGGAACCTTCTGTTCCTCCGTGCATCCCAAGACATCGAATATCTTGGTAATTTGTTTGACCCATGTTTCCGCCGTGATCGGATCTCGGCTTTCCCTTAAATTCGGTGGTCCCAACTCTTTGAACTTCTTGGCCGTGACAACCCGTGAATTGCTATCATTTCTCCTCAGATTTTGAACACGAGTCTCCTCGTCGATTTTGTATGAATCGCAAAAAAACTTCTAAACATCCCTCGCTCATCATCTCGCCAGCTGGTGTTGTTCACGGGAGGAACATTGCCAACCTGTGCACGCGTTCTCCTCGTTGGTAAGACAGCATCTCCATCTCCACCTCATTTATTTACTCCATCGTTAATATTCTCACGACATTCTTCAAATACCGCCATAAAACAAGGGTTAATTAAGAAATCAATATATCACAAAATATCCCTATATAATCGACTTAACTAACAAATAAGCTTAGGTAGGACACACTAGCGAAGGATTTACTCGCTCTCCCTCCTAGTTCTATTCCCGATCTCCGCCAGAGATCATATCCCTAAGCTCGATACCAACCGCGACGCCCCAAAATAGGTATACATCACCCATTCTCGAGTTGTCAATACACGGTAGTGCGAAACAACTACAACTTTATTATTACAACAAGAAATCGTGAGTTTAAATACAAATATTATCTTCTGCAATATTTATACTCACATAAATCCTCATCACATTTATTGATACATTATTTTACAAAATGGTGAGGACTACTAAACAATCCTTTCTAAAACCTTCATTCCATACCCCGACTCTAAATGCTTCGCTATATTCTCGCCTCCCGAGAAGAATGGAACAAAAAGGAAAAGGGTGAGCTCAACTAGCTCAAGAAAGAATATTATGACTAAGATAATATACAACAAATTATCGTTAGTCTTCAACAGGAAAAATTTAATAGAATCTGATAGACAACAAATTTTCAATCAATATTCATGATGAAATAATAATTCATTAGAAGAGTTAAGTAGAGAATGCAAACTACTATCTTCTATGTATGAATTTAAAAGTTCATCGCCTATCTTTTCGCTCAGTAACAACAATCAATATACATCTGAATCAAATATTCATCTTTGCACTACAGCCAAAAAGATATTCATCACTGGGTCATGTTTCATTTAAACACTGCTCATCTTTGCACTACAGCCAAAGATATTCAATAATATCATCATTTAAGACCGAGGATGATGAAAATATTTTTAAAGAACGAATCCAAAGTGAAACAAAATGACAAGGATTAAGGATTAATGATTAAGTACTTTATTTTATCCATGTCCAACAATACCTCAAAAATAATCATAGTGGTGGTGTAAAATTCAAGAATGATCAAAACACGGATACAATCAAAGCTAGTATCCGTAATAGATATTTTGAACGAAAAGAAGAAATTTTATTTTTTCGTGAATAGTGTCGATACGTGAATAGTCAGATATCGTGAATAAAGTCCAGATACGTGAATAGTAACTCAACACACCAAAAGATAGAAATTCCACAAAAAAAACATTTTCACGCTTCATGAATAGTACTTCGTGAATAAGAACTCGTGAATAATGCTTGCATGAATAAAGAACTCGTGAATAAGAACTCATGAATAAGAACCCCATACATGAAAAAGTTCTAAATTTGATAAAAGCTTCAGATCAACATTTCAAAGATAATGATATTGAAGAAATAATATCATTCTGAAAAAATAATATCCCTTACCTCAAAGAATCAAGATCTTGGAAGGAAAGGGTCAGTGATCTTTGAATGAAACTTAGACTTGAATAAAGAACTCTCAAAGTATCTAAATACTCACAAAATACGCTCAATAATATAGAGAGAAGAGAAAAACTTTGTTTACGGTGTGATTTTCAATTCTAACTTAGCCTTCTATTTATAGGAAAATGTTAAATTACCAAGAAGCACTTGACCTGCTACACGATGGCTTTACACTACTACTATTACCACCCACCACATTTGAAATAAAATTCAAACATTTCTTCACCAACCACAAGTGGGGCCCACTCAATTCTAGAATTTTCCACCAAAATCAATTATAAACCTAATTTCCGAATCCGACACCTCTTAAAATTCACAACAAATCATTCGTGCATTTTAATTGTTTCAAAATTTGTGGACATATACTCAACTTATGTGTGTATAACATACCCAAAAATTACCACAATCCAACGGTCGGATTAAAAATTATAATCCCCATGAATATATCTCAAAACCCCGATTTAATTTTTAATACCTCCAATCTGGTAAAATCTCGATAAAACACCTCAACAATAATTTCTTCATTTATAACCACATAAATAAATCCATCATTTATATCCACATAAAATAAATATTTCTTTATCATATGAATCAATAATTAATTATTCACAAATAATATTACGTAATCACAATTATGATAACCAAAATAGCTCCCAGAAAGAGAACTTTTCCGATAAGGATTTCTCCTTCTTGGCGCCTTGATTAGGTGACCAAACCTCTCTCGATGTAACTTTCTGTAGACATTCGCTAATAATGCTATCTAATAATATTATTTAAATAATATGAATTATTGATCCGATAATGGAGATAATGCGTTGACAATTATTGAACAACAATAATATAAAATATCAACGCAACAATTATTGAATCAATAAAATAAAATATTGAATAAGAATGCTTCGTGTGAAAATTATTGAGTAGTGCTTTTCTTACGTAAGGATCAATAATTCAACAATCTTGTGCGTCTACCGTGTCTTCTTGTCAGACAACCATGCGTATTCATCGTATTTTAACCAATTTATTCCAACAAGATTAATACTGTGAATAACTACGCCCATTATTTTTAACCAACTTATATTTATCGCTTTCTTCATCCAATCGCTTTCCAGTTATGGGCCTACACATGGTCTTGTACTCGTCATTTAATATTCCCTGACGATCTTAATATTCCACGACCAAACGAATATTCCCCGAATAAAATGAATATTTTATAACCACTGCTTATTTTGAAATATTTGCGTATTTAACCCTTAACTATCCACATTAATCAAATCAACCCTTACTATTTCAAAATAATAAATAAAGAAAATTCCTTTTTATTTAAAAAAAAAAAAATTAGGTCTTCTGATGCGGTGCACTATGAAATACTATGCGTAATAAAATATAATATATTCTATTTATGTAATAACTTTAATAAAGTATTACATTTTATATAAAAAAGATTTTACTTATCTGAAAAACACTATACATAATAGAATATAATATATTCTATTTATGTAATAACTTTAATAAAGTATTACATTTTATATAAAAAGATGTTTATTTTATTACGCGAATAAAACAAAACTTTTAAATCAACAATAATTGAATCAAATAATGCGAGATATCTTGCAAAGTATTATCAGAAGAATAATTGAACAAAACCGAGTGACTTCTCACATAAATATCAATAATCAATACCGCAGGTACTTCTTGTCGCAACAACGCCAGACATCGTCTTTTTATTACTGAAAGTAGTTCAACAAGATCAACGGTAGAAACTTCCGCCGTTATTTTCAATAAAATATTTTTGTCGTTTTCAATCCGATAATAATAATTCCGTTATGTATTCCAATTAACGATTGTCTTGCATTGCATTTAATATTTCCCACTTAAAAACGCAATATTCTCCCAATCGAATATAATATATTAAACTTGCATACTTTCT
Source organism: Panax quinquefolius (assembly GCA_020205615.1). Lineage (NCBI taxonomy): Eukaryota > Viridiplantae > Streptophyta > Magnoliopsida > Apiales > Araliaceae > Panax > Panax quinquefolius. Next base: position 9,582,655 of record CM035171.1, read on the forward strand.
GCAAAATTTATAAATATTACCCACAACTATAATATTATCTCAAATTCATACTATAATATAAAAAAAATTATTTTGAAAAAATTAATTCTTTATTTATAAAATCTAGAGTTTCACAACTTTTCTGTACCTAGTCAATCAATTATATCAGATCACCCTATCCTAGTACCTCTAAATCCAACTCACTCTGGCCAATAGACCTACTTAGGTCACTAATAAAGTGATTGACAAAAAGAGTTGGGTGTAGGTGCGTTTGGTTTAGGAGATAAAGTGACTGATGGTGGTATTCTGGCCGTGTATTCCACCACCGTTTATAATAATTTTATTATCAAAAAATTAAAAAAATCACACAAGCTTTTACCCAATTCTGCAATTATCTCTCAAACACTCAAAATGATACATTGTAATATTGGAGGTGTACATGGGGCAATGTCGTAATTCAACTAGCTGACTTAATTTTAAGGATTAATAATTGAGAAAACAGTGCGTGATGTGGGCAATGTTGTCGAGAAGCATATTCGCATATCCATAATCTCTCCACTACATTTATTCTCTTATTCTGTCGCAATCGAATAATTAAATAGGAATACTTTATAATTTTATTTATTTATATTTTTAAATATATAAAATTATAAAATATTCGCTTTCAATAAGTATTATGTCTACATAATTTTTTTTTATTCTGTCAGGGTCTGAGCCCGCGTGACGTGGCAGAGTGGAGGGGACTCGAGTGTAGTTTGAATGACAAGTGTTTGCTGACAAATCTTGGCTTGGTGAGCTTTTGCTCTAGTTTTTCACTATTATTTATTCTTTATAAATACATTTTAATTTCAAAATTTTGAAGTTATTTAACAAAATCCTATATAAAAATTTAATATGAATTCAGTAAAGTTTTGAAAAAACATATAAAGTATAGTATTATGTACCTTCCACAAAAGAGTTACATTTTATTTTTATCCTACTTAATTTACAAAATGCTATAAAATTTAAATTTGACTTTAATTAATGAATAATTGATGGTCTAAATCGTTCAAAATATATTATTAAGTATAAATTATTATTTTAAATTAAAATAAATTCACAAAATAACTTGAATTTTAAAATTTAAAAATCGACTAGACTCAAATTTAAATTAAACTCTTTTTGTATAATAGACAGAGAGTACTACTTTTATTAGTTTACTGTAGTGGTAGTTGTTTATGTTAAAATCAAATATGTTGATTTTTTTTTTTTTGAAGGATTCTGGGATATAATATAATTTCATAATTAAAAAAGAAAACAAACAAAATTCACAAAGAAAAAATAAACTCATTTAGGTGAGAATCAAACATATATGAGACCAAAAGATTACAACATCTCTGTAACACCCCAAACTCATTATAGGCTGAAGTGTTACATGCTGCAAGTCCGAAAACCCGTAAGGGGACTAAAATCCAAATGCGTAGCTCGAAGTACAATTACAAAATCAAATAAATAATATAACTATTAAAAAATCTCAATAAAATTTTCCTCGAATGAGAAAAATTATTAATCCAAAGACGATACCAACAGAGGTGAAATTCCTCGATATCAAAGTTGAACAAAAATTAAAACCACAATACTATACCGAAAACTTAAATTAATTATCTCATGTTTGTACTTGACTTGACCCATAGCGTCACAACTCTCGAAACAAGGTATCATGTAATATTGTAAAGGGTGAGCGATGAAGCTTAACAAATGACAATCTTTACTATTTAAGTAGATAAAGTATAATTTATAAAATACTTTTTCAAAATAACTTTTGTTCAATAATAATAGTAGGTATGCGCCTACTAAGGTGTGCACCTTAGTAGGTTTTATATTTAACTCTGGAACTAAGCGTACACACTATCGGGTTCTATACACAGTTTGACTTAGAATTTCAAAAATGTTTCTCACTATTAACGATATTTTAAACTATACTTTTTTCACAATTCAGTATCATATAATCTAATTTTTCAAACCAAAATTCTATTTTGATCGTTGATCCGAATTTTAAAATAAAAGAATAACGTTTTATTTAGTAGAAGCCTTAAATAAAACATAAGAAATTTTGAAATAATACATTTGGGCATCCGAGTAATTAATAAGGCATACATAAAAATAAACGATAATGTAAAAATACTAAATAGTTTGAAAAGCCACTTACAATACATAATTTTAAAATACTAAATAGTTCCGACAGCAACTTACAATATATAATTTCAAAATGCTAAATAGTTCATTAACTTTATTACTGTATTAATTATTATTGTTATTAACCACCAAGTACTTATTTAAAAAAAACACTTTAATTATATTATTAAAATTTTGAGATGTCTTAACCAACAGGCTAAGACCTAAAGAACACCTTATATTTTATTTTGGTATTGATTTTAAAATTTAAGAATGTGACGCCCCCAAAATTAGGTATACGTCACCCATCTTGGGTCGCCACTTACATGGTACATAAATTCAAATACAACTTACTAACATAACCGTAGTGTACAATACGACATAAACTGTGAGTTTGAATACAAATATTGTCTACTAGATATTATACAAACTCAAAAGGAGTCCTCATTACAACTATTATCACACTATTTCACAGAATAGTGAGGACTACTAATGCTATCCTCTGGACCATTACTCCGCTCCCCAATTCGTCCCAAATATGTTCTCATTTCAAGAAGAGAGCGTTGAAAAGAAAGGTGAGCTCAACTAGCCCAAGAAGAAATATTATGACTAAGATAATGCGAATAAATTATCATTAGCCTTCAACAATGTTAAACGATAAAATACAATGATAAACCAGCTTTAATCTGCGGTGAATATATAATCCATTAAAAGAGTCAAGTAGAAAATAAAGTCTACTATCTTTTAGGTTTTAAAAGGTTTTCAAAAATTTTTATCACTAAGACTCAGCTTTAATGACTAAACCACAATATCTAATCATCCCCGCATTCACTACCAAGGATTTTCATCAAATTATCAATGGTCACGACTATACCGAATCACCCTCGGTCATAATCATACCAAAAACTATCCATCACGGCATTATGTACAGCCACCGAGGACTTTTTACATCATTTATAACAAGTCGTGATTATACCGAATGATCCTCAGTCATAATCATACTAAGTTCATCTACGCACGTAAAGCCAAAAGATAACATAACATAACATGAGGATGATGATAATGACATAATAATTCAATAAAACAAGTTCAAGAATTATTTTATCCGTAAATTAAGTAACGTCCAAAATTGTCAACAAGATATTATTTTGTAGAGTAAAATTCAAGAATAATCGTAAGAATATTTCCATGAAAAAGATATCTTTGGATGAAACGCAAATATTAAAGATATTCTACTAATTTCATGGAGTATAAAGTCAAAGTTTTAACTAACCCAGGGTATAATAAAGAATGGAATAACAAAAGAAATCACCATGCACGCGATGATTGTGATGTATTATGTGTTATTCCAATAGAATAATAATAATCGAACCAAAGTCGTGAAATTCACACCATGTGATGATCCAATGTAATAATAAATGTTGAATAATAAACAATGGAACCAGTCCGGTGTAAAACACACGCATGTGATATTCCAATGTAATAATAAATGCGAATAATAAACAATGAAACCAGTCCGGTGTAAAACACACGCATGGGATATTCCAATGAATAATAAAGAATGGAATAACAAAAGAAGATCACCAAGTATAGGGATTCACAGACATGCTCTGAGTTATTCCAATGTAATAAATAAGAATGGAATAATATAAGGATTTCACCAAGTATAGGTATGCCACAGACACAAGTTATGTATAGGGTATGCCACTTTTACAAAAGTTATTCCAATGAATAATAATGAATGGAATAATGTAAGTTCTCTTCGTGAATAAGAAGAATAACACCCACTTACGGTACAACAAATAATATCCCTTACCGTAAAAGACACCGGATATCAAAGTAGTGAAGTACTGCATCACTCTTCTTCTTTCTCTATAGATTTTTCTCTCTATAAACTTCTCTCTAATTTCTCTCTCTGTAGTTTCAAATGAATTAAGTAAGAAAATAATGAAGGAATGAGCTTATTTATAGGAAAATAGAATGCATAGTAATTAATCCATGAACTATCCAGATTGATTTACTTTAATCGGACGGTCCATATTTAAAGCAAAATCTTTTAAATAAAATATCATATATTCTATTTATATAAAAACATTTTACTATGCAAACACTATGCAACACTACGCAAAATACTATGCAACACTATGCATAATAAAATATAATATATTCTATTTATAGAATAACTTTAATAAAAGTATTACATTTTTATATAAAAAGATGTTTCGCTTTTATTACGTTAATAATACGAATAAAACAAAACGTCAATATCATTGTAATAATTCATATTATTAATTGACAATAATGGAATCAAACCGAGTGAATTCTCACATAAGCATCAATAATTAATCTTGGTGTATACTATCAACCACACGATAATCGTATTTTTTCTGAGTAGTTCAACAAGATTAACAGAAAAACTTCCGTCGTTATTTCAATAAAATATTTTTGTCATTTTCTCAATCCGACAATAATTACATTGTAGGGTCCACCAATGATTGAGTAGTTGTCGAATATTATTCTTCCCCGCTAAACCGAATATTCCCCACCAATCGAATATAATATAACCACTTGCATACTTTGCAAAATTTATAAATACTACCCACAACTATAATATTATCTCAAATTCACACCATAATATTAAAAATTATTTCGACAAAATTTAAATCTTTATTGATAAAATCTGGGTCTCTCAAAAAGAATATCAATTTATTTCAAAAGATCAATATATATATATATATTTTATTTAAGAATATCATATATCAATATATATTTTATTTAAGAATATCATATCTATTTTATTTTGGTATTGATTTTAAAATTTAAGAATATCAATTTATTTTAAAAGATCAATATATATATATATATAGGGAGCCCTTCCATAACAACCTAGGTTCTTATGGGTACTTGTCTGACACCCCTTTTTGAACCGTTGATAAACTTATTGGAAGGCTAAGATTGAAACATAAATATACCCAAATTGTAACAACTTGATCTTACTTTTTATTTTAATATAAGGACCTCACCATACCATAGTCGGCATTTGTCGGTTTGTTTAACTAAAATGAATTTTAATATTAAATATCACTGACCAAGATAAATTTGTACCCTTATTGTATAAAAAAAATAAAAAAAAATTCCAAAACATAAGAGCCTCTTTCGGCTTAAAAAAAAAAAAAAAAAAAAATATTGTATAAAAATCAAATAGTGGCACAAGTTCTTTATTTGCTTTATTTTTATAACAATATTTGTTATTTTATAAAACAAATATTTTATAAAAACAAATATTTTTATAATAACAAATAAAGAATATAAAATATTTTTATAAAAATAGCAAATAAAGAATTATAAAAATATTTGTTAATTCTTTATATAACAAATATATGCTATGACGCCCCAAAATTAGGTATCGTACGCCACCCATCTTGGGTCGCCACTTACATGGTACATAAATTCAAATACAATTTACTAATATAAGCGTCGTATATAATACGACATAAACTGTGAGTTTGAATACAAATATAGTCTACTAGATATTATACAAACTCAAAGGAGTCCTCATTACAACTATTATCACACTATTTCACGTATTATGAAAGTACTACTAATGCTATCCTCTCGGACCATTACTTACGTTCCCAGACTCGTCCCAAATATGTTCTCATTTCACAAGAGAATAAAGTGAAAGAAAGGGTGAGCTCAACTAGCCCAAGAAGAAATATTATGACTAAGATAATGCGTAATAAATTATCATTAGCCTTCAAATGTTGTTAAACTAATAAAATACAATAGACAACCAGCTTAATCTGCAGTTTAATATGCAATCCATTAAAAGAGTCAAGTAGAAAATAAAGTCTACTATCTTTTAGGTTTTAAAAGGTTTTCATAAATTTTTATCATTAAGACTCGCTTTAATGAATAAACCACAATATCTAATCATCCCGCATTACTACAGTCAAGGATTTTATCAAATTATCAATGATCACGACTATACCGAATCACCCCGGTCATAATCATACCAAAACTATCCATCATTGTGCATTACGAACCAATGAGGACTTTTATCACATCATTTATAACAAGCCATTATTATACCGAATGATCCTCGGTCATAATCATACTAAGTTCATCTATCATGTGACGCCCCCAAAATTAGGTATACGCCACCCATCTTGGGTCGCCACTTACATGGTACATAAATTCAAATACAAACTTAATTATACATCCGTCAGTAAACATACGACAATACATAAACCGAGAGTTCTAATAGGAATATTGTCATTTAGACAATATCCATACTCAAGAGTCCTCATTACATTTATTGTCACACTATTTAATGTAATAGTGAGGACTACTAATGCTATCTTCTGGACCATCACTCTTTTCCCCGCTGTCGTCCCGGTATATATTCTCATTTCTGAAGAGAAATGTTGAAAGAAAGGTGAGCTCAACTAGCCCAAAGAAGAAATATTATGACTAAGATAATGCGAGAATAAATTATCATTAGCCTTCAACAATGTTAAACCGATAAAATACAATAGACAACCAGCTTTAATCTGCAATGAAATGTGCAATCCATTAAAAGAGTCAAGTAGAAAATAAAGTCTACTATCTTTTAGGTTTTAAAAGGTTTTCATAAATTTTATCATTAAGACTCAGTTTAATGAATAAACCACAATATATAATCATCCCCGTATTACAAGGTCAAGGATTTTTATCAAATTATCAATGGTCATGACTATACCGAATCACCCCCGGTCATAATCATACCAAAAACTATCCATCAACGCATTACATTACGTGCCAATCGAGAACTTTTATCACATCATTTATAACAAGCCATGATTATATACCGAATGATCCCCGGTCATAATCATACTAAGTTCATCTACGCACGTAAGCCAAAAGATAACATAATATATCATGAGGATGATGACAATGACATAATAATTCAATAAAACAAGTTCAATAATTATTTAATCCGAGAATTATTAACGTCCAAATTGTCAACATGATAATCATTTTTGTAGAGTAAAATTCAAGAATAATCGTAAGAATATTTCCATGAAAAGATATCTTTGGATGAAACGCAAATATCAAAGATATTCTACTAATTTCATGGAGTATAGAAGTCAAAGTTTTAACCAACCGGGTATAATAAAGAATGGAATAACAAAAGAAATCACCACGTGCATGCGGATTGCATGGCAGTTATTCAAATAGAATAATAATAACGGAACCAGTCAGGTGAAATTCACAATGCATGGGATGATCTAATGTAATAATAAATGTTTGAATAATAAACAATGGAACCAGTCCTGTAAAAAACACACAAACAAGATATTCCAATGTAATAATAAATGCGGAATAATAAACAATGGAACCAGTCCTGTAAAATACACAAACAGGATATTCCAATGAATAATAAAGAATGGAATAACGTAAGAAGATCACCAAGTATAGGGGATTCAGCATGATACAAAGTTATTCAAATGAGAATAAATAAGAATGGAATAATATAAGGATTTCACCAAGTATAGGGTATGCTGGCAGATACAAAGTTATGTATAGGGTATACCACTTTTACAAAGTTATTCCAATGTAATAATAATGAATGGAAGAACGTAAGTTCTCTTAAATGAATAAGAAAGAATAACAACCCTTTACGGTACAACAAATAATACCCCTTACCGTAAAAGACAACTCGGATATCAAAGTAGTGAAGTACCGTATCATACTCTTCTTCTTTCTCTCTATAGATTTTCTCTATAAGCTTCTCTATAATTTCTCTCTAGAGTTTCAAAGTGAATTAAAAGAAAATAATGAAGGAATGAGCTTCTATTTATAGGAAAATAGAATGCATAGTAATTAATCCATGAACGGTCGATTGATTTACTTTAATCGACTATCCATATTTAAAGCAAAATCTTTTAAATAAAATATAATATATTCTATTTATATAAAAATATTTTACTATGCAAACACTATGCAACACTATGCAAAACACTATGCAAAATACTATGCAACACTATGCATAATAAAATATAATATATTCTATGTGACGCCCCCAAAATTAGGTATACGTCACCCATCTTGGGTCGCCACTTACATGGTACATAAATTCAAATACGACTTTACTAATATAACCTGTATGCATAATACGACATAAATCCGTGAGTTTGAATACAAATATTGTCTACTAGATATTATACAAACTCAAAAGGAGTCCTCATTACAACTATTATCACACTATTTCACGTAATAGTGAGGACTACTAATGCTATCCTCTCGGACCATTACTTCGCTCCCCGACTCGTCCCATTTATGTTCTCATTTCACAGAAGAGAACAAAGAAAGAAAGGGTGAGCTCAACTAGCCCAAGAAGAAATATTATGACTAAGATAATGCGAGAATAAATTATCATTAGCCTTCAAGAAGTTAAACCGATAAAATACAATAGAACAACCGGTTTAATCTGCAGTGAATAAGCAATCCATTAAAAGAGTCAAGTAGAGAATAAAGTCTACTATCTTTTAGGTTTTAAAAGGTTTTCATCAATTTTTATCGCTGAGACTCAGCTTTTAATAAATAAACCACCACATCTAATCATCTCTGTACCACGGTCAAGGATTTTCATCAAATTATCAATGGTCATGACTATACCGAATTACCCCTGGTCATAATCATACCAAAAACTTTCCATCACTACATTACAGGCCACTGAGGACTTTTGTCACATCATTTATATCAAGTCATGATTATACCGAATGATCCCCGTCATAATCATACTAAGTTCATCTACGCACGTAAGCCAAAGATAACATAATATAACATGAGGATGATGACAATGACATAAGAATTCAATAAAACAAGTTCAAGAATTATTTAATCCATGAATTATTAACGTCCAAATTGTCAACACGATCTTTGTTTAGAGTAAAATTCAAGAATGATCGGAAGAATATTTCCATGAAAAGATATCTTTGGATGAAACGCAAATATCAAGGATATTCTACTAATTTCATGGAGTATAGAAGTCAAAGTTTTAACCAACCGGGTATAATAAAGAATGGAATAACAAAAGAAATCACCATGCATGCGGTACTTGGCATGATGTATGTGTTATTCCAATGAAAAATAATAACGGAACCAAAGTCGTGAAATTCACACCAACGTGATGTTCCAATGAGAATAATAAAATGGAACCGGATCCGGTGTAAAACACACGTATAGGATATTCCAATGTAATGATAAAGATTTTAAACCAGTCCTGTAAAACACATGCATGTGATGTTCCAATGAATAATAAAAAGCGGAACCAGTCCTGTAAAACTCATGAACAAGATGTTCCAATGTAATAATAGAAGAATGTCACCAAGTATAGGGTAAATCACAGATACAAAAGTTATTCCAATGTAATAATAAGCAATGGAATAACATAAGGATTTCACCAAGTATAGGGTACGCCATGATACAAAGTTATGTATAGGGTATGCCACTTTTTACAAAAGTTATTCCAATGAATAATAATGAATGGAATAACGTAAGTTCTCTTCAAGAAGAAAGAATAACACCCTTACCGTAAAAAAAAATCTAATATAGAAGTAGTGAAGTAGCGAGAATACTCTTCTTCTTTCTATAATTTTCTCTCTATAAACTTCTCTCTATAATTTCTCTCTCTGAGTTTCAATGAATTCGTAAGAAAATAATGAAGGAATGAGCTTATTTATAGGAAAATGGAATGCATAAGTAACTAATCCATGAACTAGTCCAGATTGATTTACTTTAATCGACGGTCCATATTTAAAGAAAAAATCTTTTAAATAAAATATAATATATTCTATTTATATAAAAACATTTTACTATGCAAACACTATGCAATACTATGCAAAACACTATGCAAAACTATGCATAATAAAATATAATATATTATATTTATAGAATAACTTTAATAAAGTATTCTATTTTATATAAAAAGATGTTTCTATTTTATTACGTTAATAATACTGAATAAAATAAAACGTCATTATCGCTATAATAATTCATATTATTAATCGACAATAATGGAATCAAACCGAGTGACTTCTCACATAAGCATCAATAATCAATACTGGTGTGCTTCTTATGCAACCACACGACATCTTTGTACTTTTTACTACCGAAAGTAGTTCAACAAGAACCACGGTAAAACTTCCGCCGTTATTTCAATAAAATATTTTTGTCGTTCTCTCAATCCGATAATAATTTACATTGTGGGGTCCACCAATGATTGAGTAGTTGTCTGAATATTCCCCGCTAAACCGAATATTCCCTAATTACCAATCGAATATAATATAACCACTTGCATACTTTGCAAAATTTATAAATACTACCCACAACTATAATATTATCTTAAATTCACACCATAATATTAAAAAATTATTTCAACAAAATTTAAATCTTTATTGATAAAATCTGGGGTCTCACAATCTCCCTCCTTATGGAATTTCAGCCTCTCGAAATTAGGTGCGTACGACTGATATGATAAAGAGGGTAGGATACCTTGAATACCTTTATCGTTGAAAATATTAAGTTCATCTTTGCAATCCGCCAAAGATATTCATTAATTCAATTCATCTTTGCACTACGGGCCAAAGATATTTATTAACAATTCATCTTTGCACTACAGTGCCAAAGATATATAAGCTCAGAAAACCAATATCTTTGAGACTCAACAATAGTATCACAACCATGAATTATTCATGTCACTACTAGCTAAGGATATTCGTGTTTTCAATTACTTACTATGATTATACCGAAATAATCCGTGGTCATAATCATACCAAGTCTATCAATGCACTACTGACCAAAGATGACTTTTACCACATCCATGAATTAATATTTCATCACGAGACTCAAATTTCAATAATTAATCCATATCATCGAATCATCCCCGCACTACGTGCCAAGGATATTCATTAAGATCACGACACTACCGAATTATCCATGACTACTACCAAAGATAATCGTGTATTCATTAAGATCACGACCACAAATTATCCATGCACTACTACCAAAGATAATTGTGTATTCATTAAGATCACGACCACAAATTATCCATGCACTACGCCAAAGATAATTGTGTATTCATTAAGATCACGACCACAAATTATCCATGCACTACTACCAAAGATAATTGTGTATTCATTAAGATCACGACCACAAATTATCCATGCACTACTACGGCGAAAGATAATTGTGTATTCATTAAGATCCACGACCACAAATTATCCATGCACTACTACCAAAAGATAATTGTGTATTCATTAAGATCACGACCACAAATTATCCATGCACTACTACCAAAGATAATTGTGTATTCATTAAGATCACGACCACAAATTATCCATGCACTACTACCAAAGATAATTGTGTATTCATTAAGATCACGACCACAAATTATCCATGCACTACGGCCAAAGATAATTGTGTTTTCAATTACTGATTATGATTATACCGAATAATCAGCGGTCATAATCATACCAAGTCCATCTATGCACTTCTGAGCCACGAGATGACTTTCAACATAATATAAACATGAGGATAATGATATAAAGAATCAATCAAATGAGATAAAGGATAAATATTAAACATTTATTATATAATTTATCCGAGATTCAAGAATATCCCCATGTTATAAATCACTTAATAATCTCATAATCTAATAACATTAATATTATAACAATATTTTAATCACTTCTTAAATTTATAAACAATTTTTTCTTAATTGTTTACGCTTTACCATATAATGCATTTAATCATTCAAAATGTCATACTCATAAGATATCATCACCAATTATCAAATCTCTCAAAAAATATGCATATACTCTATATAGGATTCTTTAGCCATAAAATCCTATTTTCAACTTTTGTTACTTCACATAACATATTTAACTCATATGTTCAGTAACTAAACTATTTTCATGAAAAATACCAAATCAGTCCCAAAAATATTTCTTTTCTGGGATTTAGCATAATATAGTCCCATAATGAAAATATATTTTTCTCGAATTTTTAAAATTCATTTACTATTTTTCAAAATCAATTTCTAATTAATTCCTTAAGAAATTAGCTACCTCAAGGTTAACTCCAAAATTCCCAAATCTTGGCAGGACCTTACACATGTTAACGTGAGCTTCCAGTTTAAATTTCATGGTCATCGGAGTTATAGAACGGTTATAGCGTTTTTCTCGAAAAAACCTAAATATTGAAATAGTCATAACTTGCTCATTTTAAGTCAGAATGAGCTCATTTTTGGACAGGAGATACTTTATACCATATACCTTCATGTCCCAAAAGGCCAGAATTTTTCTCATAATTTAAGTGGCCGAAACAGCCCCTTAAAGTTTCTGGGCAGTAGCATTTTTGAAATTTACAGCTTTGGCCTCCTTTGCTAAAATCAGTCCACACAAAAATCTACAACACCTTTTCCAGTAATTCCACTTGGATTAGTTAGGTAACTCGTAGATCTAACTCTAGGACTTGACCACATTCAAAAATTCAAAATATAATAGGAGATATGGTCAATTGAATTTCATGTTACGTTTTTCACCAAAATCTGATTTTCAACTCTTTGTGATTTCTAAGAAACTTTTATGTTTTCACATAATAACCATCATAACTCATCATAACACTTACTAATACTTCATATACCCATGATTTTCATTAGTCCAATGCTTTTATTATGACTTTCATCATAAACCACGTAAACTGTTCATTTTAGTTGAAGAAATATTTGAGGGTTTAAGAAATGGGTTTTTGTACTGGGGTCAATACAAAATTTGATTTTACGTTCTAAGTAGGCTAAGAAGTCTTCAAGAATACGCCAGGAAATTTATTAATAATAGAAATATCATTCAAAATCAGACTCTCATCCAAGACTTGGATAAGACGTCACATTGATACCAAACCGACTTCTATCCCTTAACCTAGATAAGACCTTACAACGATACCTATCAACTTGCCATCTTCATCCACGGCGTCGCCCTACGAAAGTCCGGCTTTGGTGCATTCCACACAAGGAAGTCAACAACGAAAGGATCGGGCTCTTTACTTATGGCTTGATATAACAAAGATTAACTTTAGGATTTGGTTACTTTGAATTCGTATATGCGGGTTGGTTAGGAATATGAAAGCTAACAACCTTACAAAAGAATAATGAGTAGTTAATCAATCGTTTTCAAAAATTACCTCAAAGGCAAGTATTTTCAAAGAGATAAGATCGACAGTAACGTGAAAGTGTTTATTTGAAACAACAAGATTAATAAATGTTGAGGTAACGAAGGTTTCTCCCAACGAAGTTTCAATAGATAAATCAAAGTCTAATTTCTCCTGAGTCAAATTTAAACGTTGAACGCAAAGCAGAGAGATAAAAGAATGGGTAGAACCCAGATCTAATAAGGTATAGACTTCAAGAATTTATAATTAACTAACCTGTGCTAACTTCGTTCGGTTTACCCACTTTTTTGAGAAGTCACGGCAACGCTTCTTCCGAAACCACCGACTTTGTTTTGTCCAGTGTCCGCGCTTTGGTGCCACTATCCCGGTGGACTTGACTTCACTATACGACAAAATCGAGCTAAATGACCTTCTTCTTGAAATTTCCACTTCTATTATCTTTGCTATGATTACCAATCAAGTGGTTACCATTCTTAGCATGATAATTTCTCCCACGATGGTTATCATTGTTCGATAAATTGCCACCAAAGATGATTATTATCGTGTTGTTGGTCGTTACCTTTTGTTTGAAATTTGAATCAACACTCTCATGTGCTTCATTGCTTATCTCAAAGATTTTCAGATGCCATTCTCAAACACTCACCACAAAACAAGGGTTAATTGACATGTAACAAATTATCCCTATATTCTCGACCGACCAATAAAATAAAGACATAAACTTAGGTAGGTCATTCTAGCGAAGGTATTCCCTGCCTCCCCTCCTAGTACTATTCTCACATATTAGCCGGGGATCATATCCTAAGCTCGATACTAATCGTGACTCGGACACCAACTCAGTGTCAAGACCTCACATTGGTACTTATCGACTTACCGAAAGAAAGGCGCCCCCCTACGGAGAGTCCGGCTTGGTGCATTCCCCATCAACAGAAGTCACCAATGAGAGAGCTCTCGGGCTCTTCACACTTATGGCTCGATACCAACCGTGACGCCCCCAAAATTAGGTATATCGTCACCCATCTTGGGTCGCCACTTACATGGTACATAAATTCAAATACGACTTTACTAATATAATCATCATGTATACAATACGACATAAACCGTGAGTTTGAATACAAATATTGTCTACTAGATATTATACAAACTCAAAAGGAGTCCTCATTACAACTATTATCACACTATTTCACGAAAATAGTGAGGACTACTAATGCTATCCTCTGGACCATTACTTGCTTCCCCGACTCGTCCCAAATTATGTTCTTATTTCAAGAAGAATAAAGAAAGAAAGGGTGAGCTCAACTAGCCCAAAGAAGAAATATTATGACTAAGATAATGCGAGAATAAATTATCATTAGCCTTGTGAAATGTTAAACCGATAAAATACAATAGATAAACCGGTTTAATCTGCATGGAATAAGCAATCCATTAAAAGAGTCAAGTAGAGAATAAAGTCTACTATCTTTTAGGTTTTAAAAGGTTTTCATCAATTTTTATCATTTGAGACTCGACAATAAATAAACCACCACATCTAATCATCTCTGTATCTACTGGTCAAGGATTTTCATCAAATTATCAATGGTCACGACTTTATACCGAATTACCCCATGTCATAATCATACCAAAAACTTTCCATCATTTGCATTCACAGTCACCGAGGACTTTTGTCACATCATTTATATCAAGTCATGATTATCTTACCGATGATCCTCATCATAATCATACTAAGTTCATCTATCGCACGTAAACCCAAAAGATAACATAATATAACATGAGGATGATGATATGACATAGTAATTCAATAAAACAAGTTCAAGAATTATTTAATCCATGAATTATTAACGTCCAAATTGTCAACAATCTCGTTTCGTTTGCAGAGAGTAAAATTCAAGAATGATCGGAAGAATATTTCCATGAAAGATATCTTTGGATGAAACGCAAATATCGAGGATATTCTACTAATTTCATGGAGTATAGAAGTCAAAGTTTTAACCAACCCAGGTATAATAAAGAATGGAATAACAAAAAAAATCACCATGCACGCAGCGATTAGATGTATAGTGTTATTCCAACGAATAATAATAACGGGCAAGCCGTGGGTGAAATTCACACCGCGGGATGTTCTAACGAGAATAATAAAGATGGAACCGGATCCGGTTGTAAAACACGCATGGATGTTCCAATGAATAATAAAAAATGGAACCAGTCCCAAAAACACACGCATGTGATGTTCCAATGAATAATAGAAGAATGTCACCAAGTATAGGGAAATCATATACAAAGTTATTCCAATGTAATAATAAGCGATGGAATAACATAAGGATTTCACCAAGTATAGGGTATGCCACAGATACAAAAGTATGTATAGGGATGCCACTTTTTACAAAGTTATTCCAATGTAATAATAATGAATGGAATAATGAAGTTCTCTTCAAGAAGAAAGAATAACACCCTTCACCGTAAAAAGAACTCAATATAAAGTAGTGAAGTAGCGAATACTCTTCTTCTTTCTATAATTTTCTCTATACTTCTCTATATAATTTCTCTAGAGTTTGAATGAATTAAATAAAAAAATAATGAAGGAATGAAACTTTCTATTTATAGGAAAATGGAATGCGTAAGAATTAATCCATGAAACTGGTCCAGATTGATTTACTTTAATGACCATATCCGTATTTAAAGAAAAAAATTTTAAATAAAATATAATATATTACATTTATATAAAAACATTTTACTATCTGAAACACTATGCAATACTATACAAAACACTTTATGCAACACTATCGTAATAAAATATAATATATTCTATTTATGTAATAACTTTAATAAAGTATTCTATTTTATATAAAAGATGTTTACGCTTTTATTACGTTAATAATACTGAATAAAACAAAAACGTCATTATCGCTATAATAATTCATATTATTAATCGACAATAATGGAATCAAACCGAAGTGACTTACACATAAAGATCAACAATCAATACCGTGTCTTTCTTATCTGAACCACACGTATTCTTGTACTTTTACTACTGGTAGTAGCTCAACAAAGAACTACTTAAAACTTCCGCCGTTATTTCAATAAAATATTTTTGTCGTTCTCCGATCAATCCGATAATTACATTTCGCTAGGGTCCACCAATGATTGAAAGTTGTATACGAATATTCCCTCGCTAAACCTAATATTCCCCACCAATCGAATATAATATAACCACTTGCATACTTTCAGAAAATTTATAAATACTACCCACAACTATAATATTATCTTAAATTCACACCATAATATTAAAAAATTATTTCAACAAAATTTAAATCTTTATTGATAAAATCTGGGGTCTCACATTCTATTTATGTAATAACTTTAATAAAGTGATTCATTTTTATATAAAAGATGTTTCGTTTTATTACGTTAATAATAATGAATAAAACAAAACGTCATTATCGCTTATAATAATTCATATTATTAATCGTGATAATGGAATCAAACTGGTGACTTCTCACATAAAGATCGATAATCAATACCGGTGTCTTCTTGTCAACCACACGTATTCATCGTATTTTTACTACCGAAAGTAGTTCAACAAGATCAACCAGTAAAACTTCCGCCGTTATTTCAATAAAATATTTTTGTCGTTTTCAATCCGATAATAATTACATTACATGGAGTTCACCAATGATTGAAATATTGTCATTTAATATTCCCTCTTCAAAAGCGAATATTCCCCGAATGCCAATCGAATATAATATAACCACTGCATACTTTACAAAATTTATAAATACTACCCACAACTATAATATTATCTCAAATTCACACCATAATATTAAAAATTATTTCAACAAAATTTAAATCTTTATTGATAAAATCAGAATTCTCACAATGCATCGTAAAGTTCGAAAAGATAACATAATATATCATGAGGATGATGATGGCGATGACATAATAATTCAATAAAACAAGTTTCAAAAATTATTTTATCCGAAATTAATAACGTCCAAATTGTCAACAAGATATCTTGTTTTGTAGAGAAAATTCAAGAATGATCGGAAGAATATTTTCACGAAAGATCTTTGGATGAAACGCAAATATCGAGGATATTCTACTAATTTCATGGAGTATAGAAATTCAAAGTTTTAACCAACTGGGTATAATAAAGAATGGAATAACAAAAGAAATCACCACGATACAGATTGCAGATGTATGCGTTATTCCAATGAATAATAATAACGGAACTGCAAGTCGGTTAAATTCACAATCGGCATGGATGATCCAATGTAATAATAAATCTTTGAATAATAAACAATGGAACCAGTCCTAGTTGTAAAACATTGATGCGATATTCCAAATGTAATAATAAATGCGAATAATAAACAATGGAACCAGAATCCGGTGTAAAACACATGATGACAGATATTTCAATGTAATAATAAAGAATGGAATAATAGAAGAAGATCACCAAGATAGGGATTCACATATACCTGCTTATTCCAATGAATAAATAAGAATGGAATAACATAAGGATTTCACTCAAGATATAGTGATGCCAGATATACAAGTTATGTATAGATACCACTTTTACAAGTTATTCCAATGAAATAATAATGAATGGAATAATGTAAGTTATCTTCATGAATAAGAAAGAATATTAACACTTTACTTCTTTTAGACAATAAATAATACCTTCTTAGTAAAAAGACACCTGGATATCAAAGAAGTAAGCATTAGAATACTTCTTCTTCTTTCTTTATAGATTTTCTCTATATAAACCTATATAATTCTCTCTCTGCAGAGTTTGTTGAATTAAAAAAAATAATGAAGAATGAAACTTTTTATAGGAAAATAGAATCGATAGTAATTAATCCATGAATCTATCCAGATTGATTTACTTTTTAATCTGACTCATCCATATTTAAAGAAAATCTTTTAAATAAAATATCATATATTCTATTTATATAAAAATATTTTACTACGCAAATACTATCTTAACACTATCGTAATAAAATATAATATATTCTATTTATAGAATAACTTTAATAAAGTATTACATTTTATATAAAGATGTTTACATTTTATTACGTTAATAATACTGAATAAAACAAAACGTCATTATCGCTATAATAATTCATATTATTAATCGACAATAATGGAATTAAACCGGTGACTTTCTCATGTAAGAATCGATAATTAATACCGCAATGCTTTCTTGTCAACCACACGATTCATCGTCTTTTTTTACTACCGAAGTAGCTTCAACAAAGATCAACCAGAAAACTTCCGCCGTTATTTCAATAAAATATTTTTGTCGCTTTTTTATCCGATAATAATTTTACATTATTAAGTCCACTAAATGATTGGTAGTTATGATTTAATATTCCCCGCTAAACCTAATATTAAATGAAATCGAATATAATATAACCATCTGCATACTTTTATAAAATTTATAAATACTACCCACAACTATAATATTATCTCAAATTCACACCATAATATTAAAAAATTATTTAAATAAAATTTAAATCTTTATTGATAAAATCTAAGATTACTCACATATCTTATTGTTATATAAAATAGGATATAAAATATCATAAAGAATTAATATTTTAAATTAAAGTGGGAAGAAATTAATATATTTGTTATATAAAGAATTATAAAATATTTTTATATCCTATTTTATATCCTATTATAAAATAACAAATATTTTTATAATTCTTTATTTGCTATTTTTATAAAAATATTTTATATTCTTTATTTGTTATTATAAAATATTTATTTTATAAAATAACAAATATTATTATAAAAATAAAGAAATAAAGAACTCATGCTAATTATTTGATTTTTATATGTTCGTAAGAGGTTGTGTTTGTTTAGATTTTTTTTATTTTATTTTTTTAAATTTTTTTTTAGTTTCTAAGAGGCTTCTTACTATTATTATTTTATTTATTTATTTTTTTTTGTTTCTAAGAGCCTCTTACGGTTTAAATTTTTTTTTTTTTTTTTTAAAGCCTAAGAGACTCTTTACTTTTGGATTTTTTTTTTTTTTTTTTAATGTCAAAAATGTTGTGTGGTTATTCAGATTATTTAATATTAAAATTCGTTTTAGTTAAATAAACCGACAACACGTTGACTATGGTGGGGTCCTCATATTAAAATAAAAAGTCTGAGTTATTACAATTTAAGATATTTATGTTTCAATCTCACCTTCCAATAAGTTTTTTCATCAATCTATTCAAAAAGGTGTTCTTGATGCAAAGACTCATATGATCGAATTCTTATGGAAGAAAGTATTCCCTATATATATATATATATATATATATATATATTAGTTATTCCGTCTTCCAAGACCTGTATAAACAGTGGAATTTATCTCAAACTTTGGACGATCCAAATGATTTATTGAGTGAAATAAAAATTTTAAAATCATTTGTATATATATATATATATATATATATATATATATATATATATATAATTTTGATTGAATGGAATAGTATTTAATTTTATTTTAGTTGTCGGAATAGGGGACTGGACTGGTATGGGGGTGGAGCTGGGCAGGAAGTTTCGTTTTGTTGTTTCCATTCGAGTTTCGGTCTCAATCTCAATCTCAATCTCAATCTCAACCAACAGATGGTTCTCACAGGATTGAATGTATTTGTGACAACCTGTTCTTATTATCTCAATTATTATAACACTTGGCAGAGAATAGATAGCTCCTCCTCCTCCTCCTCCTTGATCCATCATCCATCCCTAACTATTTTGGAGCTGTGTGGCCAGAAGGCGGCTTCGGATTATGTCCACTACTTATTTTTGAAATGGAAAATGATTTACTAATTTTATGTTAAATTTTGATTATGAGCTAACGTGCAACCCTAAGGGACAAGTCCTTTATTATTATTATTATTCTCACATACATTTATGTCAGTAATTAATTTGGCAAGTTTATTAATTTACCAGATTTTATTTAGCAAATGAGGTGTACTAGTTATTCCAACACAATTAATTAATTAATTAATTAAACTCAGGGGGTGTATGTATGTACGTACCATTACTTGATATAAATCAAGATCCAGGAGACATGTTTCAGTTATTTCAATTATATTAAATAACTGAACAAAAGATGCCAGGGCGAATAACTCATCCTAAAACAAAATTATATCAAAAATCCAGTAAACAAGGAACAAATTCTCTCATCTCTTACATGCCAAAAATAGAAAATAAATGAAGTTGTCATGTTTGACTGCACCTGAATCTAGCATAAAATGTCCAAAATGCTAATTACCACCATCCAATGCTCGCCCTAAATTATCTTCCCCTCATCTCGAAATTCTTTGGTTAATAGAGGGAGACAACATGTCCCCCGAGTGGTTATGATTTCTTCATATAATACCCCAGAAGAATGCCAAGTAAACCGATAAGCAACACATAGTAGATAGAGACTCCGCCAACGTTTCTTCTTTCACCTCTCCTCAAAAGTTCCTGTATAAAAAAGCATTTACACAGCATTTTCTGTTGTAAGTTGGACATATCCACATCTATCTATCTATCCATGCTAGATAATAAGAATGCAAAACATAAAAACAACAAAGCAAAATGATGAATCGTCAAATGGAACAAGAACTCAGCCAGAAGAACTCCACCAAGAGATTTAGGCCCTACAACTTGAAAAAAGAGATCACCATAGTATTATAGGTGTGACAAGGTTAATGTCGAAACAAAATTTAAAATTCATCTTACGAATTGATGTAACTTCTGCCTGTGATGTTATACAACCGTAAGATAATAATACTAATATTTATAAATGTTATGTTCCCACTCGTCCTGAACCTACATTGACAAACTCTGAATAAAATGTTACTAAATCTATTTTAGGATTTTCAACGAGATTAAAGAGCATAAAACCAAGGGAAATAATCAGAAAAAAGTAAGTATACAAGAAAGTATAATATATTCACTACAAAAGGCAGAGAATTCACTGTTGCGTCTGGCAGAATTGCAGTCTCTCTTTTCACCGTCCTATTTATTTGATATTACAAACCTTTTTTACTTGTTTTAGGCACAATAAAACAGAAGAACTAAGGCAGGCCACCATCAGGTCAATGGCTAAAAAGACATTTCTTCATTCAATTCTTTTTCTTCTTTTTTTCTTTTTTTTTTTCCTTTGATAGGTAAGTTTGCCACAAATATGGGGATTGGAAACAGCAACCTTATTCCTTATTCATTAATGCCATTGCTATTTCTCCCACCCCTCGGGTTAGTCTTCATTCAATTCTAAATCTAGTAGTTCTCAATTGTTTTAATTCTGTATACAATTACAATTAAACCACACATTCTCCCATACAGTGCACAAGGTTTCAGGACTATACTTTAAACACCGGTTTCACATGGAGGAACCGTGAGAGGGAAGAAGACGATGAAAGGAAAGAAGTGAAGGACATTTGCATAAAACAACTTAAAACATGAAGAAAAAAAATTGTGTAACAACATATCTCAAGTACTATCTAAAAGTTCGTGTTATACAACTTAAAATGCTAACATCCAACATTGGGAAAGATTTAAAAACGAAAGCAAGCTAGCCAACATATTTTAGCAAGTAATTAAAAACTTCAAAAGAAAATTCACATAAACTTCTCTCACCAATTCTTGATGAAGCTTGTCATTTTCTTGGATAATGGATTGCTTCTCTTTGGTCAGTGTTGATATAAGATCCTTAGACTGAAACAACACCAAATAAGTAAATACCTAGAAGATGAGAAATAACCCAACCCTTCCCGCAGGGCTGAAGGCGGCATAGGCTGGTATTAAATAAGGTTGTGAGAGCAAAACTGAAAATCTACAAGTAAAAGATTTTATAATGAGAGAATAAATTGAATGAAACATAATGCAAACAATATATGTATAAGATAGTTGAGCACTTAACTCGATAAACAAAAAAAACATATGCAAAAGTGATAGAAACGTGATAATATAATAAAATCACGCAACATTACATATACACACATAGCATCTCTAACATGAAACAGAAACAGACATTTTGGTTCAAGGACAGCTGGGTATGAAGCTAAGCATTTGATAAATCGGTGTGGTCTACCCATCCCTCAATTTCTTTTATAATAATGGGGGTAGGTAGGGTAGGGTAGGGTAGGGCGGGGCGGGGCGGGGCGGGGGAGGGCATTCTGATGAGAGAAAAGGGAAAGAAAAGACTCCCAAGAGGGAGCAAGTTTTAAGGTTGATGAAACTAAAGGTTCGTTGAACATTGGAATTCATTTAGAAACTTGGCAAATACTTGTTAGCTTAACTAAGTGGCAGTGACTTGGACAGGAGAATAAGGGTGAGGCATGGTAAGTTTAATAATGTACCATATCTAGTTTGAAACAAGGATATCGAAGAACTTTAGCGCTTGAATGAAGTGCTTTAAACTGACATAAAGAGGTTAAGGGTCCTAGACTCCTAGTGAAGTGTTGAATCAAGCAATCGGCATACTTGATTGACTGGTAAAGGAGATCACAATTAAACAGAAACTACTAGAACCCTGCCGCAAGAAATCTAAATCTTAAAGATGATATGACATCCAAACTGCAAAAAAGCCCAAAGTAACTAATTTAGATCAGCACTTTCAAGAAGAACTCCTACTTATGAGGTTTTCTTTCTTTTTTGGGGTGTGTGTGTTTTTGGGTGTGGATGTAACACACCAATCCCACATCGAAAGATACGGAAAAAAAATTGTTTGTATATAAAAAATTAAATTACTAACAATAGTACTTTCAGTCATTACCTTTTGGATGAGCTTGTGGTGGGCTAAGATAACCCAAAAAGACACTATTGGACTAGTGGTTTAAGGCCTTGTTTGAATGGATTTGATTCGATTCAGACTTGAAATTTGACTCGAGATTTGTTTCGGATTCGAGATTTGACTCGGGTTGTTTCATATAGTATCAAAGTCGACTCTCGAAAGCTCAGTTCGGGTCGGGTCCTCTGGTCGAGTTGCCGAAAGTGAGGACACGAAGTCGGCAAGTATTATCTTACAATGACTAGAGAGACAAAGATATGTAGACTGTTTGTGATCGGTTCTGACGAAGATGTCAGAAATTTAAGTGAGGGAGTTTCTAACACCTCAACCCCACATCGAAAGATATATAAAAAATTTTGTTTG
This sequence comes from Panax quinquefolius, assembly GCA_020205615.1. Taxonomy (NCBI): domain Eukaryota; kingdom Viridiplantae; phylum Streptophyta; class Magnoliopsida; order Apiales; family Araliaceae; genus Panax; species Panax quinquefolius. Next base: position 9,606,140 of record CM035171.1, read on the forward strand.
TATATAAGGAATTAAGTTACTAACAATAGTACATTCAGTCATGACATTTTGGGTGAGCATATAGTAGGCTAAGATAACCCAAAAAAATACTATTTGGTTAGTGGTTTAACACCTTGTTTAGATGGATTTGATTCAATTCGGATTTGGAATTTGACCCAAGATTTGTTCCGGACTTTGAATTTGACTCGGATTGTTTCAGTGGGGGAGGGGATCAGTCACAATTTTTACATTTAAATTACTTTTAACAAATTGTTAACAAGTAAAACATATAATTTTCAGAGCACCTTATGTGGCAATGTTTTATGCTCTCAAACTTATCATCATTAGTTTTTTTATCATCATCAGCTTCTGACGGCAAACTAAAAGAGTGTTTGATAAAAATTAAATGAATTTGAATTTGCATCTGAATGAGCTGAATCCGAATCTGAATGAAAAAAGTTATTTGATAATTGACATGTCTGAAACATCTGAATAACAGATTTTTATTATTTTACCCCTCTAAAAAAATTCAAAATTGTTATAAATGTATTTAATATTACTTAATATAATAGTTAAAATTGTTAAAATAATAAATAAAAAAACTTCATTCAGACCATTCAGCCAAAAAAATGACACTAAATCATTCAGGCCAAATCGTCTGAATGGCTGACTGACTCATCCATTCAGCCGATTTTTTTTTCTCAAAACAAACGCACTTAATGGCTGTCCGATTCAGCCATTCAGACCTAAACAAACAGCCCCTAAATTTCTCAGTTAACTCGGTAGATAAAAAGAATGTTGTTCAAAAAAGAATCATAAAAATAAAAAACACATAAATAAATGACATCAACAGCTTCCACTGCATTAGAAATCCATACCAGGAAAAAATGAGTCTATTTTTGGATAATAACAAAGGTCCGAGGTTACAACAATTTCATAAGGCTAATACATGTTTCGCAAAGATAAATCCGAAAAATATACCTTGGAAGAAGTATCTTGAGGCTCAGTATATCCTCTTGATACCTATAAATAAGCACCGAGAAGGAGGTATGTAATCACTTTTCTGGTAAAATATGAGAACACGATAAAACCAAAAAAATAAACAAATTTTTTGATACTTAAATTAGTGAAAGCATTGCAGAAACTCACACTAGTAGTACTTTCAGAAGTCTCCTCCTCAGACTCTTCTGGTACAGGTGAGGGTGGTCTAGGTGGATGGACATAAACAACTCTTAATTTGCACTCCTCGACGTGATTTCCCACCTCTTTATTAAACTTATATAAAAAAAGACATCACCACAAAGTTTTAAACTGCATTTTCTAACTCCAGAACAGTAACTAGAAATAAAATAAACGATCAAGATTAAGAATCTTCAATCTCTTCAAGATTCTCACCATTTCCGGATTTATATCCTTTGGTGTAGCACCAGGGGGTGCTACTACACACTGCACAAGAAACTTGTCATTGCATTGCATATCTGGGGGTGCTTCTCTTTGAGCTTGCATTGTAACTGGACCAAGTTATAGGTAAGATACAAATTATTTTTTCCCCATAAAGTGAACAGAAAATATTTTTCAAAAGAGTGGAAAGAGAACAAATGAAGGCACCTGTTACACTGCTTCTTGAGCGAGGTAAGACAACGCCATTGTTAGGCCGCACAGAATACTTCTTGGGGTTAGTTGTCTTCACCTGATTAGAAACCAATTCATAGGCATAATGAAGTACAATCAAACCTCATATTTCGAAATACAAAACGAGAGAAGAAAATACATATTATGCACTCAAAATTATACAGCAAAATAAAACCAAAAATATCCTTTTCTGAGAATAAGTTAACATGTTGCATCTTTGCTAAACTGAGAATAAATTGAAGACTGGGAATAGGGGAACTCTCCTACTGAATATAAATCTAACTATATGTAGGCTCAAATTGAAGGAAGATGGTTTCCGGAATACAACTTATTACATTGATGGATAAAACAATTTCTTTGTACACATTTTCATTTTTAACTTTGTCATGTCCAATATCCGAAAGAAAGATAAACAAATTTTCCTTGAACAAAATGAACCACACTTTTACACACCCAAATAAAATGTTGATAGTTTTACACAGCGATATTATATTTTATCACTTTTATTTTATCTCTTTTGCTTATGTAACTCTTTGTGAGAGGACTCCACGTACTAGTTTTCTGATAATTACCATGTAAAATGAGAACTACAAATTTTAACTTCCAGAGTCCTGGAAACACGAAACCTTCAGTAAACTTGCCTATAGAATTTTATACTTAGAACTTGAAATTTTCACTATTCAAACGGAAAATCAACATGAGATGCACTGGGTCAAACTGTAGTTCTATTTGCTCATCACACTTTTATTTATTACACGATCATATATATATTTTATGTAAATTGAGGAATAACTTTAAATTGAGGCAAACCAAAACATCGACTGTACCTTGAAAGCTACATAATTATTAGTCTTATTTGACAACTGAAAAGAACAAGAGATCTGCTTCTTGAGCTCAACTGTTGATTCAGAAAAATAAAGACATAAGCAAAAACCAATCAGTGCCCAGAAAAAATAAAAGCCCTGGAGGCTAGACATTATTTTAAGTGAACAAGTAACCGAATAAGTGAATTCAAAATTTATGTAGAATAGTAAAACTTACATGGAAATTTGAGCTCAAGGGGGTCGATGTTAATAAGCTCCTCAGCACTCATAACTGATGAATTAAGATTGATGAGTAGCAGGGTTTTTCTTCGAGGGGAAGTCTTCAACTTTTCTCCGTTTGATTTACTGGTGTTTGTTTGAGAGACGGAAACTAAGAATTTGGGTCAAATCTCAATCAATCCGCTTTCTATATATAGTCAGCCGTGTTAAATGTTTGTCATCTCCGCCCGAAATAAATATTAAATAGAATAAAATCTTTTTTTATTATTATTGTTGGGATTGGAATAAAGAGGTTTGAGCCCAAATCTTAGTTAGCCCTAAAAAAACAAAAGTACTTTTAAATATAAACTCTTAGTTAAAAAATATCAGTTAAATAAACAGGTGTTAATTTATTTATGATGTGATTAACATGTATACTTTTGGGGAAAAAATTAATGTTAACTCGAATTTTGGCCAAAATTTCAAGGACAATTTTACACCTTTGCCCTAATTGTATATAATAAAATAATCTAATAAAATTCTGAAACCGGAACTAATCTAATCTATTAATATTTTTTTGGGTCATCTTAGCTCATTACATACTCACTCAAAAAATCATAACTTAAAGTACTTGTGACGCTCCAAATTCAGGTCTACACCAACCAATTTAAGTTGCTAAAATACATATTACAAACACAAATTCTCCTATTTAAAATTTATTACAACAACACTATTCACACCCAAAACTAATAATATCTTACGTATAACTAGAGTCAATAACTGATTTAGGAATCAAAATCTTTAAAAAATAATCAAAGAAACTTAGAAAGCATTTAACCCGACAATTTTCAAAACATTGGCTTCACTAAAAAAATAAAGGAAAAAAATAAATAAGTAAAAATATAAGTTGTATTAAAAAAAAGTATTTTCGGAGCTTAAAACATAATAGTTCGACTACACCAAAATAAATGAGAATTTTGACTACAATAAAATATATGTGAAGTTCGACTATAATAAAATATATGAATTGAAAGATACTTCTTTTAGTATTCTTAGAGTATATATATATAATTGGGCCCATCTGATCGAGGGCCTAGTACGATCGACCTTTCTACCCGTCCTCAGGAATAACTCTGGTTTTTAGTATAAAATACATAGATTGAGAAAATTGGAAATATGGGGCGCCGGAAAAAAAGTGTGAAAGACCATCCCCCGTGAGATTTGCTTTGTTAAATAGTCGATGTTTACTGCCGGCAGGCGGCTTGTAAGGAAAGGAGAAAAAGAAAGTTTTCAATTTTTTTAATGCATCAATTTCATTTTTAAAGAATTGCACACCCATCTTATTTATAGTGCCTGCATTTCCAGTTTTCTCAATTAAAAATAATTAAATATATTGTTTAATAAATTAAATTGAGCGTAAAATCTTAATATCATCATTAAAAAGAGGAAAAGATTCAAAAGATAATATAATGTTTGGGATAATACGAAAATAATAAAAAATAAATAGGGTATTAAATTGTGTGTCATTCTTGCGAGTATTAACATTTTTTATTCTATGGAATCAGTTGATAATATATTATAACTTTCCTTAGAACAATTTTTATCTCACGATTTTTTGCATTTTTTAAAATCTCTTATATTCTACCGAGTAATAATAAAAAAAAATATTTTACCGAAATTTCATAGTGATTTTTATTTATTTAAAAAAAGGTCAATTGGTAAAGTGCATGAAGGCATTGGACATGGGCTTGGGCTACTGCTGAAAACCTGAAAGTAAATAAACTGGACCTTTGAGAAAGAACTAAAAATCTGAGGCCCATTATTCATCTTGTCAGCTAAATTTCTATTAAAATGTTTTACCAAGTATATGTAACAAAATAGATTGTGTAATGTAATGTAGAAATAACAGCATCTGAACATTGATGAGTGTGAGAATTAGTTTGGTAGTAGTAGAAGAAGATGATGGTGGATCTGAGTTCCTTCTCCGACGAGAAATTCGACGCAAAGAAATGGATAAACACGGCGTGCCAGTCACGACACCCACAGGATCCCTTAGAGAACCACCTAGTGGATCTGGAGATGAAGCTTCAGATGATTTCCGAGGAGATCGCCGCCTCTCTCGAGGAGCAGAGCGCCGCCGCCCTCCTCCGCGTCCCTCGTGCCTCCCGCGATGTTATTCGCCTCCGTGACGACGCACTCTCCCTCCGCCAATCTGTTGTATCCATCCTCCTCAAGCTCAAAAAGGTCCCCCAACACTTTCTGCTCATTCATTGATTCTTATATGTATAATGCCTTTGTATAAAACTTTTAGATTTTGTTATTCAGTTGTAATTCTTAATTTGTTTTATTATGAATTTATCAATTTAGAATTCTTTCTGTGCATATGAAAAATATAGGGATATGCATATCTATACAGTACATGGACAACACATTCTACACAAATAGCTGTCCAAACTCCAAACTACCAAGTATTAACAACTTAAAGTTGCCTTCTTCTTCTTTTTTGAGCTGTTTAAAAAATGCATTAATATACTCCATCCGTTCCAAAATACAGAGACTTTTTTTGGATAATTTTATGTTGTCAAAAATTCTTTTAATATTAGCTCATAATTTTTTCCCTTACTTAAAAAGGTTAAACAGTAAACTAAAAGTGCATTTTTTAAAACTAATGTTAAAATCCATTTTTTTTCCAAAAAAAAGAGAGTTATTAATGAATCTAATATTGAGATCTCAATTGACATGAATGTATTTTTCCATTTCCATTCCAAAGTAGGCCTTAGTTCTTTAAGACTGTAAGTTAGCATTTCGTTGTCCTTCTAAAAAGAAAAAGTATTATATTTTCTGCAGGCAGAGGGCTCCTCAGCAGAATCTATATCTACCCTTGCAAAAGTTGATACGGTAAAGCGAAGGATGGAAGCCGCTTATGAGACATTGCAGGTTGTGATTTTATGATACTGATTTGTTTTCCAGAGTTCAGTCAACAGTTTCTCAGTGAAGTTATGTGTTAAATTATTACTGAAATGATTCTTTTATCCACTTGTAAACAGGATGCAGCAGGGTTAACTCAATTGAGTTCAACTGTGGAGGATGTATTTGCCAGTGGTGATCTTCCACGGGCTGCAGAAACCTTGGCTAATATGAGGCATTGCTTATCTGCTGTTGGGGAGGTAATAATTAACTTGACAGCTCTTTTACAACGTTCCTTTAATGCAATTCCAAGGAATGTTTAAATGACTTGGTTTATTTGATTCTTTTTGCCAGGTTGCTGAATTTGCCAATGTAAGGAAGCAGCTTGAAGTCTTAGAGGATAGGCTAGACACAATGGTTCAGCCTCGTTTTACTGATGCATTAAACAATCGGAAGGTAACTATTTCCAGTAAGAAAAAGAAGGAACGAGCAAAAAGCTTTCTCTAATGTGATTTGGTTTATATTTTGTAGCACTTATTATTTATATAATCAAATTGTTATAAAATTAACCCTCCTCTCCTTTTACTTTTTAGGCTGATGTTGCCCATAATTTGCGGGGAATTCTCATTCGGATAGGGAGATTCAAATCTTTAGAGCTGCACTATGCCAAAGTTCACTTAAAGCCGCTAAAGCAGTTGTGGGAGGATTTTGACTCCAGGCAACATCTTAATAAGATTACAAGCGAGAAGAGTGAAGCAGAAAAGCTTTCAAGTAGTCATGATCATCAATTAAGTTCGGCTGCAATTTCACTCTCCAGTTGGTTGCCAAGTTTCTATGATGAATTTCTACTTTATCTTGAACAGGAATGGAAGTGGTATGCTTCATACCTATACACTCTAGTCTATTATGCAAAATTACAATAACATGGTGATTCATTAGGTATTTGAATACTACTTTGCACCACAAATAACCATATAAATAAAGTCCATAGGTATTTCTATAGGTGAGACTTAAGATTCATTTGAAAATAGTTTGCAAGTTAGGGTTGTTGGTGCTGTGTTCACTACACTTTTAATGTGATTATTTCCTTTTGCCATGAAATATAAACATTTAGATATAAAATATGGTTCATTTATATTCTGTTGGGGTAGTGCTTATGTTGATACTAGAAATGATTGGCTTGCATCCTTTTCTAGCATGACTTCTGAGATATCATACTTTTCAAAAACAAAGTGAAAGAAATGGTTGCATTATCATGCCTTCAGCTTTTGGTTTATAACAAATTCCTCTTTAGAACATTTCTGTAGCTTTCAAACCTACCTAGGTTTAGACGGGAAGCTTATGACTCACATTTCTCTTTATATATATATATATTTATTTATTTAAGCAAAATAACTTAAAAACCATTGGGTGGAACTTCTAGTGATGCATTTTCATATGATTCAGCAAACATATTTTGCTAGAATTTTGATTACATCAATTATCTCTTTAACTGAAAACTAGTGTCCTAATGGGATATAATGCAATATCTTCAGAACATTTGTGGGGTGTCAATTGTCCATGAAATAAGATGTATTTTATCTTATCTACAGAGGTATTTAAGCCTCAGATGTTTTGAAAGTAGATTAATTCTTTAAATGTTTTGCTTGTGGCGCCCCATGATAGTGCCGCCATAAGAAAAATGAGGGAAATAATTGCTATCTTTTCTAAGTAAAACTTGTGGTTGTTCCATGGAAATAATAGATAAGTTCATTAGAATTACTTGTGTATTATACAGGCATGCCTCCTTACCTTATGGGAAGCACATCTTTGACTTTCTAGAATTACTTCTACAGGTCTATGCTTGCTTTTCCCGAAGATTATAAAATTCTTGTCCCAAAGCTACTAATTGAAACAATGGCGACTGTTGGTGCAAGTTTTGTATCCCGTCTCAATCTTGCAACTGGTGATGTTGTCCCAGAAACGAAAGCATTAGCAAAAGGTCCTATTTTGATTTTTTTTTCTTGTTTCCTATAATTCAGATAATTTTTATGCTAGTCTATGCATTTTTTCATTTTCTTGCTTTTCCTTTTAAGCTATTGCTACTCTAAACTTTGAAGGCTGGGCGTTTAAAAAGTTCCCTTTAGGTAATGTTTTATAGATCATGGAAAGGAAAAGCAGGGTTTAAGCCTACAATAATTACCGGTATGCGGATATTCTCAGGCTTCTAAGTGATGCTAGTTTTCTTGATCCATTACAAGATTTTATTTTAGTAATTCTAATAACTTGTTGTTTATGAGGAATGTTCTTTCTCTGATCCTGTTGTTTTTACTTTTAGAAAGAAAAAAACTTGAATTTTACGAGCAAGGTAGAGGCTTAAGATGAGCAAGGAGATGACATTGTTTTACCATTGAATTTTGATTATTGCAACATATCTTTTGGTTGTTTCCATTTTTACAGTTGTGGATCAGTTTCCACTCATCCCATTCTTAGATTCCCTATCTGTAATTTCAGGCATATTAGATATCTTATCTGGAGACATGCCAAAGGGCGTCAAAGTTCAGACAAAGCACCTAGATGCACTGATAGAATTACATAATATGACGGGAAGTTTTGCAAGAAATATCCAGCAACTGTTCTCTGAAACCGACCTTAAGGTTTTACTGGAGACACTGAAGGCAATCTACCTTCCTTATGAACCCTTTAAACAAAGGTAAACACATAAAAACTAAACTGTTTCTCAACTTTTTTTTTCTTTATCTAGTGGTACTCGATCTTCAATTTTATCCACTGTGTTTGTATGCGTAGTTATTATTACTTTCCCTTCGGAAAAAAAAGCTTTTTGCATTCTCTAGATTTCACTTTTAGACATCTCTAAGACTTTTAAGCAAATGTTTTTAATGTTTTATGAAGTTCTTTGATATTTTTTTTTTACAAACAGACATCATGTGAAACAGAAATTTACCTATGAAGAGAGCGTAGTAACCCTGCTTAAGATTTTTAGCTTTTCCTAATACGAGTTGGTTATTTGGCTCCTTTACAATCTAGTAATATAAGGGTTGACTTAGATTTTCTACCACATTAGAGGTTGGCTATTCCACATTGGAGAAGATATTAACATGATGATACTAAATTATATGCATGAGAAACCTCAACTTGGCATGTTTAACCACAAAGATGTTACTAAATTATATGCATGAGAAACCTCCACAGTCCACAATTTGGATCTAACTGCCAAAGAGGCTTGATTCTTGCTGGGCATCCTATGAGTATAAATGTTGCCTCTAGTGCCATAAGAGGATGTATCTATCATCTTTTATTGCATTCTTTTGTTTTTATTAACAGTTCAGAGACTCATTCTTTCTTTTAAGTAGTTATTAACTTCTGAATGTGTTATAGGTATGGACAAATGGAGCGCGTTACTCTATCTGCTGAGATTGGAGGGATTGATCTTAGGGGAGCTGTTACCCGTGGCATCGGTGCCCAGGGAATCGAGCTCAGTGAAACAGTTCGAAGAATGGAAGAGTCTATTCCCCAAGTCATTGTACTTCTTGAAGCTGCTGTGGGGAGATGCATCAATTTTACTGGTGGCTCTGAGGTGGATGAGTTAATTCTTGCACTTGATGACATAATGTTACAATACATTACCACTCTGCAGGAGATTTTGAAATCACTTAGAGCCGTATTCGGCGTGGATGCTGATGGTGTCGGTTCGAGGAAGGAAATTGGACTAGACAAAAAGGAAGGACCTTTGCATGCACGTAAAGTTGAATCGTCAAATGAGGAGGAATGGTCCTATGTCCAAGGTGCATTGCAAATTCTCACAGTTGCAGATTGTTTAACAAGCAGATCTGCAGTGTTTGAAGCTTCCTTGAGAGCTACTCTTGCTAGATTGAGCACAAATCTGTCAGTTTCGGTATATGGTTCAAGTCTTGACCAAAACCAGTCGCATGTGACCAATGATAATGGAAGCGCGGACTTATCAATGACTGGTAGGGCAGCCTTGGATGTGGCAGCCTTGAGGCTTATGGATGTTCCCGAGAAGGCTCGAAAACTCTTTAACCTTTTAGAGCAGGTACACGGAATCAATATTTGTGTAATTACCTTTCTTGCTTTACTTATATTCAGGAGCTGCTGGTAGTTGGTGACCTTATATATGATTAAAAAGTTTAGGGGACAATAAATTAATGACATTTACCCCTCCACCTTGATTTTATTTTAACCATTGAATGTTTAATAAACCTTAAGAGTAATTTCAAATTTAAAAGATTATTTGACAACAAAAGGTTTAGTAAGATCTTTTTGCAAGGAAAATAATTCAGAGAATAAAAAAATTTAAAATACAATAGGTTTACTTTCATCTCCATCATGCTCAAGGACACAATTTACTTTTTTTTTCTTTTTTCTGATAAGGTAATTTTGGCCAACTATGGGGATTGGAACCAATGAACTTGAGGTTTTTCCTAAAGTGTATATATATATATAGTCAAACTTGGATACTTTCATCCCATTCATCCAACGCAGATCCCACCATTCATTTCTGTGATCTAAAAGCTATAATTATTCTCATCCGCATAATTGTTATGCGGATGGTGGACCCTATCTGCACAACTATTGCGTGGATGGGAATAAGGGTGTAAACGAATCGAGTCGATCCGAGTATTGAGTTGTTCAGATTTGGTTCACAAAATTTATCGAGTATAAAATAAGGTTTGATTGAGGCTCATTTAGCTACCGAATCGAGCCCGAGCAGTTTGGACTTTTCCAACGAATATGATCCGAGTATCAATAGAAAATTATAATTTGAGGAGGTTCGAGTAATTTATCGAACTTTAAAATGTGCTCATATTTGACTCATTTATATTTCGAGTCGAGCTCGAATCGAACTTTTAATCGAGCGAGTACGAATTGAGCCCGAACTGTTTGCTCATTTTACAGCCTTAGATGGGAATGTATGTGTGTATGTATCTATGTATATATATATAGGGGAGTGATCCATAGCCAAAGTTGGATGAAGCCCCATCCATCCAACGCTGATCCCACCATTCATTTATGTGATCTAAAAGTTGTAATTATTTACATCCGCATAACTGTTATTAACTATTACCATCCGCACAACTATTGTGCGGGCGAGGTAAATCTTAGGCCATTCGATCTTTTTTTTAAACGGTCAGAAATGAGTTGGATAATAGGGGCTCCTATCCAACTTTGGATATGGATCATTTTTCATGTATATATATATATATATATATATATATATATATGTTATGCTTGATCATTGCTCAGCATGCAATGCAATCACTTTTTAAGCTTTCTTGCAGTGTAAAGATCCCCGGTTTCATGCGCTTCCAGTTGCATCTCAAAGAGTTACAGCATTTGGGGATACAGTCAATGAGCTCGTCTATGATGTCCTCATATCCAAAGTACGACAACGTTTTAATGATGTCTCCCGTCTTCCAAGTTGGTCTTCTATTGAGGAACAAAGCGCTTTCCACCTCCCAAGCTTTAGTGCATACCCCCAGTCTTATGTGACCAGTGTTGGTGAATATCTTCTTACTCTACCCCAGCAGTTGGAGCCACTTGCTGAGGGAATTTCTAACAACGATGCCAATGCTGATGAGGCGCAATTCTTTGCAACTGAATGGATGTTCAAGGTATTTACCTCTGTGAGCTCATATTTCTACTCTCTCATTTTCATTCTCATAGTAACTAGTCGTGCAGTTCAACGCTTTTTATTTAAGTTTTGGTAGTAATAGTATAGTCAAATCCAGTAAATATGTGAAATCATGTCAACTAAAATGGAACATCCTGAAGTATGAAGGATATCAATTAAAAATAGGATGGATGAAGTTGTCCTTTTTAGATAGAAAGTGCTAGCGGAAAATCTCCAAATGGGTGCCGACACCATATGGTTATTTGCCATTGAGAGGTGATTGGTAAATTTTGACGTGCAGAGCTCATATTTAGCGCAGCCAATTACTGTATACAGAAGAACCTGTGCATTAGGAATTGCTTAAACTACTCCAGCTGTTCATATATCTGGCTTAATATTTACTTTGTTTCAAAGGTTGCAGAGGGTGCTACAGCTCTATATATGGAGCAGTTGAGGGGCATTCATTATATTACAGAACGTGGAGCACAACAGCTGTCTGTCGATATTGAGTACCTGAGTAATGTGCTTTCTGCTCTCTCAATGCCAATACCACCTATCCTTGCTACATATCACACATGCCTTTCAACTCCAAGAGATCAGCTAAAGGATCTCATGAAATCAGATCCAGACAACCAGCTTGATCTCCCAACAGCAAACCTCGTCTGCAAGATGAGGCGTGTTAGTTTAGAATAGTACTGATTTTCTTCTACACCCCATTTACTTGAGGTTCCATTGATTCCAGTCTCCATAGTCTTTGCTTTTTAAGGTGGCAATATTTTAAGCAAGTGTATTTTTTTGATGCTGCTGCTGCTGGCTGGATATTAATAAGGCGGAAAGATTGCAAGTCTTTATTCTCGGAATGATTTTTCTACAACATCTGGATCACCTTCTGTATTTGTTGTGTAGATTATACAGAGTGATATATAGGAGTTGAATTTTGAGAAACATCACTGTATCATTTGCTAAAGTTTAACGTGTATGTTACTGAAAATTTTGGATTTCCATTATTAGAATAAAGACCAAATTTATTTGACAGAAGTCATTATAGAAATTTGCCTCCTTGTACCATTGTCAAGTTACTTCAACAATGTTGCAATTTTATTTTTTCAATTTACTAAAAAGGGCCGCCATTGTCATGTATTAAAAGGACGTGGCTGAACTCCTTTATTTTATGATTGGAATAACTTTTCATTGCTTTTACATTTTACATGAGGATACTAGTAAAATTTTCTACCCAAATTTCAAGAACGTTGATCTGTTTAAGCAGCATGGCTACTCAAGCTCAAACACTGATATCCTTCCATTTTACTATTTGAGATTTAAGGTCCCACAATTCTCTAAAGAGAATGGGACTAAAAATTTCAGGACCAGTATTCCAGAAAGTATGCTTAAAATATTAGCCTAAAATAGACCATAACAGAGTTACAACAATGAAGTTATACCTACCTCATCACTTTCTCCTCTAGTTATATTGGAGATAGGGAGATTAGTTTCAACATAGCTGTGGGAACAAACAAACAAACAAAAAAGAATTCACCCATTGACAATATAATTTTAAACTCGAAAAGCTCAACATTTCATTAAACGTGCTAAATTATAAAAATGTCTACCTTTTCTTACTTCAAAGTAAAGATATTATTAATCCACACTTCAATAATATGAGCGAACTGGACTTTTAGGTGACCTCCTGCGACCATGCCTAACAGGGGTTCGTGACCTGCTCCTATCACGCTCACGGTATCTATCTCTGCTTCCCTCTCTCCCATTTCTTGAACTGCTGTACTTCCAATCCAACCCTCTTCCCCCATCACGGCTTCCTCTACCATGTCTCTCTCGAGACCTTTCACAATCTCGGTCTCGGTCTCGCTCTCTGTACCGGTCCCACTCCCTGTCTTGATCCCTGTCACGGTTCTTGTTCCTGTCACCTGAATCACTTCTTCTACGTCTACTCTCATATTCCTTGTCCCTCTGCTTCCTCCTTTCTTCTGCTTCTTTCTCCCTTGCTAGCCTTTCCTCTTCTCTAGCCTTCTCCTTAGCTTCCTGCTTATCCAAAGTTCGTACCCATTATTCTGACTAGAAAAAGGAAAAACAATACCTAAAATTGCAGACTGCAATTCAAATAAAAAATCACCTTATATTCAGCAAGGAAATCCCGGACCATGCCATAACCAATATGCTGCTTGCCAGTGACATGAGACTGAGTTCTCTCGATTGCATCGTTTGCTATTAGAAATGAACCACAAGTTTCACATAGAGCCATCTTTTTCTCCTGAGAAAGCATTAAAACTTTGTCATTCTGGGGTTGCTGAGTCAAGGCCGTCTTCTCGGCATTAAGCGCATCCACCTGTGAAAGGTTTTAAACAATCATATGTTAAGTTTCATAGATCTCATTATTAGCGGATGCAGAATCCATGAAATGCTTGTAACAGGTTATTGTTCAGCACCTTTCTCATTAGTGCTTCGGCTTCATCCACCTTGCCCGCTTCACCAAGTGCCTCCACTTGTTCCAGCAGGTTCTTTATTTTCTCCTCCAGCACAGATAACTGCTCAGATTTTTCAACTATAACCGGAGTTTCAGGAGGAACTTCAACCTCTTGATCAAGGCGTTCTCGCCCACGCCTTACTCTTCTATCCAAGTCCATTACCTGAAAAGGAAAACAAATCATGACCGAAGATTATATGCAGGAAAAAATTACAGATCGCTGAACAGTAACTTTCAAAAATGATAAAATAGAAAACTAACCAACTTCTCACAGAAATGGACCAGATCTGCTTCAAACTTTGGCACGTACGAAGCATGTCTTGGAGAACTCTCAAAACTAAAGTAAATACATCAATATAGCATAACCTCATGAAAACCATAAAGCAACAATTGAGGCATATAATGATTAGGAGGAAGAAAAAGATGCTAATCCAAATCAAAGAATTGCTATTCTTCTGAAGGTATGTTTAGACATCGAATTTATACTCAATCTCCTCCAGTAAACTCATCGTTGAATGAAATCATGACAAGAAGTTCCTGAAGTGTGTGCACTATATGTACAAGGTGCGCATACATGGGAATGGGTGCATGAGTCTTCTTAACAAACTCATAACATCAAATGCGAAAGATTAACTTTGATTAATTCAAAAGGTAAGAATAAACTCTCAAGATCATTTTCAACAAGCAATCAGCCAAACTTACAAGAATTTCTCAAAATATTAAAGGTTAGTAAACTGCCTTATCATTTTGGGTACTAAACCTATATTCCCTACATTATGAAAATGCCCTGAAAATCCTAAATGCATAGCAACATCCACGTCCATTGGTCTCTATATTTGACTTCATAGCCAGCATATCATCACATGCTTTGAGACAAAAAGAACCAACCAATAAGATTGAAACTAAAACTACAAAATATCACAGACTTTAAGGAATTAAGGATATCGTAAGCAAAATAAAATAGTAAACACCTAAAGTATAAAAAATACACCCAAATAGGATTTAAAAGATAATCAAATATCAAAAACAAAATAAAAGAGTATACAATTCGAGCCAGCGGCCAAAATAAATTGTTCGCAGAAGATGCATCACCAGTTCAAAACTTTGGAGTCCTAAAAATAGGTTAAACATTTCCCTTATCATTGCACCAGGGAGGTCTTTATTGAACCAAAGGGCAGGATACCAAGAAATCATACATGAGGGAAAAGAGGTGGCCTAGCTAATCTAGAAGTGAATACAAGCCAATAGCATCTTCAACGCTCTTATAAGAAATTTTGAATACAAATGTACCAATAGATTACGCTTTTAATTTATTATAGGAATCGATGAGTTAACTTGACATGTTAGCCGTTACACAGCTAAAGTGATATCAACCCACCTCTGGCTAGCATTAAACTCTATGAATATGATATAAAGTTGGAGAATATGGCAAGACAATGACAAAGGTAAACTGTCAAAGAGTGGGTATCATTTATAATGCCAAAAGAGTAAGAAAAAATGGGGTGACATGATGTTAAATGTTCACACACCAATTTATGATATTTAGCCTATCAGTCAATCAATATGAATTTTTAATAAAGAAAAGTTTATACATAGTCCATAGTCAAACATAAGTAAGAAGGGAAACACATTTACTATATGCAAAACATCTACTTTGAACTTTTTTGCTATGATAACGAGATTAAGTACTTGTAGGCAAAGAACAGATGCTACGAGTCTATCATGGTAGCATCAGTTAAAACGGAATGTGGGAAGAGCCTATTCATAAACACCATTTATTTGGATAATAGACTTGTATTTCTCTTCCTCGCATGAATCTGATTAAAAAGCTATAGATTGGTTACCTCAAGGACAAAAAACCTGCAACAGCCAGAACTCCAAATTCTTATTAGCATACCACGCTTGTTACTCAAATTTAAGTTCCACCCTACACCACATTTGCAAAGTAGGTAATTTACTCAAAAGAACAACAGAAGGGGAACAGCAAAAACCAAAAAACCTATTTCTGATCAAAGCATTTTAATAGTTAGACATACAACATGATCAAATAATCAAAGGCAATATCTCACACAGTTATTATCATATATACAGCAAGCTTAAATGAAAAAATATAATGAACATGCTTCTTAATGAACATCATAGAAGGCTAGAAGCTCTTTCAGTACAATCTAAAGAAAATTGAAATGCCTTAGCAACTTAAATTATGAAATACCATAAAACAGTCCCATGCCTGTAAATTCCAAATTATACTCATCCATTACCTTTCTTTCAACTTCTGATCATGTATCTTTGGACATGGTCCTGACGTAAACAAAAGAAAAAAGTTTACAATCAACAGATGTGTTGGGCGACAAAAATTGGATAAAATCATTCATTTGGGGCCAATAATATATACAAGCATAAAAGAGCTACAAAGCTTATGGAATTTGGAAGATTTACACACCACCCAGCCAACCAAACATTTAGAGGAAAAGACAGCATTTTGCTTTCTTATTTGATGCATGCAATTCATTCTTAATTAATAGTCGAAGTATAAGAAAATCAATAGAAACTAAAGAGAACCCACCTAGATCACTCCGTGTGTTCACAAACAGATCGTGAGGACAAAATCGAACCATATAAAATCCACACACTTCCTTATCATCCCATGTTACTTCCTTGTATCCCTTTCTCTCTTCTTCAGTCAGATTGCGAGCTGAATCCACCAAATAAAACAGCAAAATAAACATCAGCTAAAGAAACAAATAGAACGGGGAATAGATTCTTGCCACAAGAATATTAACCCAACCAAATTGCCTTTATACATAGGTTGCA
The DNA here is from genome assembly GCA_020205615.1 of Panax quinquefolius. Lineage (NCBI taxonomy): Eukaryota > Viridiplantae > Streptophyta > Magnoliopsida > Apiales > Araliaceae > Panax > Panax quinquefolius. Next base: position 9,622,608 of record CM035171.1, read on the forward strand.
ATTAGAAAAAAAATTATTAATTTTCCCCAAATTCCAATTCCATGTGACCGTTTTGAAAGTTTATGAACCAAGTACACTAATCATATATAAAAACTTCAGAAAGAAAGACAGTTTATGCGATATCAAAGCCCAATTAGTTTCGAAGTGAATAAATCCCTAAATCTATAAAGAGTAGTTTTGAATGAAATGCACCTGCACCCATGAGTTCATCTAGCAAAGCTCTTTGAGCGTCCATGGCTAATATTGCAGTGGTGTGAAAGAGTAGAAAACCCCTAATTTAGATCGATGCGAATCGATGTGGTGGTGTACAGTGTTATGGTATTCAGGAAGGTCGGTCTGGTTTGTTTGTTATCCAACTCCCCGCCACGGATACCACTGTCTATAAAAATAAATATTTTCTCAAGAAAAAAAATATATATATATACACAGTCGAATATGACGATAATTCTGAACTACGATGAACCGTTCGTTATAGTTAAAAAAAACCTATTATCATAGCCTAACAATATAATACACTTCTGTATATACATATATCCATTTTCTCAATGTTTAGGGTTAAAATTAGGTAATCTAATTTAATTAATTATAAATGCTTTTTAAAAAAAATTATATTATATGCATAAAATTATAAAAAAAAATTAATCACCAATAATACTATTGTATACCAATAAAATATATTTTATGATAAGTTCACTTTTATTTTTGTAATACTCTTTGTGCACAATACACATAACATTACTCTTCTTTTTATTCACAATCTTGCTATACTTATCTTTTACCTCATTTTTATTTTTATTAAGTAAAAACTTATTTTAATATTTACTTTAATTATATAATTATTTTGTCGTAAATAAAATAAAATAGTAACATAACTGAATTTAAGTAAAATTTGATTATCACAAAACTATATAAATAGATGAATTATTAAGTTAAAAAGATAAATTGTAACAAATCTACACTAAACCATTACACAAATAACTCATTAACTAGTTTTTTACATTTAACCAATTATATTTTGGGTCCAACTTGAAAAGAAAAATATATTAAATAGCTACAATGATTTAACAGAGGAGAATAAATTAACTTTATAAAAGATCAATATTGTTTGATTTCACTAAGCTACTGTTTGTTTATGACTGAGTGGCTGAATTAGGTTCTGTTTATGAGTTTTAAATTGGACAGAAAAGAAAAGAAATTGACGGAAAATTTAAGTTTTCTTTTCAATTCTTATGTTTCTGAGTTTTTTAATAAACGGAAAAGAAAATAAATGGATAGAAAACTTGGTCACTTTTCCTGCCAAAGTTTTCTATCCAAAATTGGCATGATTTGGACGGAAAAGAAATTAGAATAAGTAATATTTTTATAATTCTCATATTATCCTCAACTTTTAATATAATAAATTTTAAATTACAACTCATGTCCTCAATTTTAAATTTTCTATCCTTTTCCATTAAAAACTCAGAAACAACACAAAGGAAAACTTTAAGTTTTCTATTTTTTTCTTTACTGTTCTAATTTAAGTTTTTTATTCTTTTCTTTTCTGTTCAAAACTCAAAAATAGAGCGTTAGTGCGTTTGTTTTGAAGAAAAAAAATGGTCTAAATGACTGGATCGGTCAACCATTCAGATAATTTGGATTGAATGATTTAATATTATTTTTTTGGCCGAATGAAGTTTTTTTTTTTATAATATTAACTATTATATTAAGTAATATTAAATAAATTTACAATAATTTTAATTTTTTTTAAAATTATAAAATAAAAAAAATTATTTAAATATTTTAGATATGTCAATTATTAAACAATATTATAAGACTCTAATCTCACATCGAAAGGAAAAAATTTATGAGCATATAAGGAATTAAGTAAGTATGTTCAAGTTGTGAACTTTTGCGTCAACTTACCATGAATGTATCACAAACATTTGCCAGCCCTTTAGTCAAAGATATAAGGCAATTACTCATCCATAAACGTCTACAAGATTGACTACCCCCACCCCCCTCTTCCCCACAGGCGAATAGGCAATTCACTTGCAATTTCCGCAGAAAACGTAGTGAAAATTTTCCCCAAAGCTAGCTGCTTAGCTATGCTTTCTCAGATTTAGCGTTTACTTTTACTTTCAATTGAAAAATAAATCTGGTCAAGGTATGGAGTCGAAGGTTCTGATCCATTTGCTGGGTTTCTTTTATAAAAAAAACAAAACTGTTTTGCAAATATTTTCTTTGTGGTGATTGATTTCTGATGTTTTTCTGTGAGATCAGATGGCTGAAGGAGGAAATCAATCTCGGTATGTGAAGTTGACCAAAGATCAAGCGACTTCGGAGGACATTCGTCCTGGAGAGCTCAATCAGCCAATCGATGTTCCTCAGGTCTCTTTTTATCTCTCTAAATTTAAATGCAGATTTGCGGCGATCTCTCTCTCTCTATATATATATCTACGTGCATTTTTGTGTAGAATCAATTATACAATTATGATGTGTGAAATTAGGTGATTTTTTTTATCTTCTTGGTGATAGGGTACTACAATAGTATCTGCTGCTAAATTTGTTTCTGACTAATTATACTACTTTTAGTCAACTGTTGGTTGATCATGTATAATGTCTGTCAAAGAATATTTGGATCTTTTCTCTTTTGAATAAAACTATTTCTGGCTCATAGATTCAAAGATTAAATCATTTTACTTTCTGGTTCAAGGCTGATAGAATCACCTTATAAGTTAAGGGGTCAAACAAAGGCACCTTTGCAAAAATCCACCACCAAATACTCAGCCTTAGGTTTGTTCTGCAGTTGCATGTTCGAAAGTGCCATGAATGTGGACAACCTTTACCTGAAAGCTTTGAGCCTCCTGCAGATGAACCTTGGACAACTGGGATTTTTGGCTGTGCTGAAGATACAGAAAGCTGTAAGTTTTCATATCTGCATACGGATTATCAAGATGTAAGTTTTATGTCAATGTTTGGAATATGTACTCTACCATTCTGTGTCCATGGTGACGAACATAAACTTGCCACATTATGCCAATGGAAACTATAGAAGAATCTTTAAAGTTTTGGAAGGTGGTTGTATGTATGTCTCTTTGAATTGTATCCCTAATCTCGATGTATAATTATTCTCCAAGGACGCAGTTCTGTTAAAGAGTGCCATAAAAGAAAGGGGTTGGGTTACCCAAGTATCTACTACAAACTGTTCTCACACAGAAGTATTTCTGCATCACAGTTTTTAGGGATTTTCTTGTGATAGGATTCACAGGGCGTTTGTGTCTCTAACCGTCTTATTTTTTACTTATATTTGTAGGCATACCAGTGAAAAGAAGACTACAATGATTCACTTTTCTTTCTTTTTTATTTGGTTTATTCAGAGATTCTCATTATTAATTAATGTATTTGGATTTTTGCATCTCTCTTCTCTGGACTACAATGCACCATGTATATGTTGAGACAATGCATGATTTCGTGCTTTTCTCCAAAAAATGCTTATCTCATAATACTCACATTTCCCATCAACAGGCTGGACAGGACTTTTTTGCCCATGTATTTTATTTGGACGTAATTTTGAAAGCTTGAGAGAAGATACACCTTGGACGAGCCCGTGCATTTGTCATGCTATTTTTATTGAGGGCGGCATTGCACTTGCAGCAGCAACAGCAGCATTCCATGGTATTGATCCGAGGACATCATTTCTTATTTGCGAGGGTTTATTATTTAGTTGGTGGATGTGTGGCATATACACTGGTCTCGTACGACAATCACTTCAGAAAAAATATCATCTCAAGGTGATCGCCTACATCTTTCTGTGTGCATGTGATTATTGTTTATGATAATAAAAACACATCGTAATATCTTTAGGCCTCTAGCATTTACACCAGGCAATTGACTTTCAATTGGATATTTATTGTCATTTATGAAACACCTGCTAGCACTGGCCCACACCGGCACATGCCTTTTAGCATTTAGGTTAATGTTCTCATTTGGTCATTTAGAAACAGTGGATTCATACTACTTAACTACTTTGACTTCTAGTTTAAAATTTAATTTTTTCTTTGTTGGAAACACCTCACACTAATACTTCTTATATATGTTCCAACCTGAAATTTTCAAGGAACTTCTTCTGGGTTCGTTTGCTAGTCTGAGTAAGTAAACAATTTCATGAAAGAGACATATTCTATCATTTGGTTCTCTGAATATCTGCTGTTACAGTTTTTCGAGGTACAGATAGTGTCACTACCACTACCAATTGAGTGTGCCTTGATTCTAAGGTTTTCCCTTTGTTTCATTTTTTTCTTTTTAGTAATGTATAATGAAGTAACAAGTTTTGAGCTGCAGAGTGTTTGGTCCAACCAAGAGTAGAGCCAGCAAAGGGTGACTAAATATCTACAGTTTCATTTAAGAGAAGCTGACTATGTTTATATTAAGTAGATTCCTGTTACTTCGCAACAAATTTCTTTTTTTAAGTTGGATAATAATACCGATTTCTTGTATATTTGATACGTACAATATATATACACTGCAAGCCACAATTGTGAATTGTGTGATTAAAATCTTGTACTCTTTTTTCCTGCCGACTGCAGAACTCCCCTTGTGATCCATGCATGGTGCACTGCTGCTTGCACTGGTGTGCTTTGTGCCAAGAGCACAGGGAGATGAAGGGACGCCTATCAGATAATGCTGTAATGCCAATGACTATGGTCAACCCCCCTGAGATTCAAGAGATGAACTCTGCCACTGAAAACCAAGATACCGCACCATCCTCTGCAAATGGCGTTGAGCAGACCAACTTAGAGATGCAAGCATTATAAGGACTTGAAAGTTATCCAGACTGCCTTTTGGTGCATGCGTGTTTGTGGCAAGCTTCGAGGAGTTCATTTTTACAGAACTACATGAGTAACTTCTTACGATCTTTTTACAGTCGAACATTATATCTTTCCCAGTACACACAGTTTTTATAATGGAGATTATTCAAATTTAATATTGGCAAATGGCATTGTTCAGCCAGTAACATCAAATGTTAGGAAAGAGGTCCAGTATATCAATCGCACCAATTTGCTTTCAGATAATACCCAACAGATATCAAATTTGCAACACATCTGAAATATTATAAACCAGCAGCAATATATACATATAATAAGATTACAAAAGAAAATTAAAAATACAAACATGATAACACAAAGCAAAAGAACCGTATAACTTCTAAGCACGTTTAGACACCAACACCATCACTAATGCCCCTCAACGAATCAGGTGCCATAGTAGGAAACACCACATTGTCATAGAGAAGTGCAGCAACAGCTGCACCAAGCAAGGGTCCGACCCAGTACACCGCTTGATTCTTGAAACTCCCGCCAATGAGTGCTGCCCCAAATGAGTATGCAGGGTTCATTGATCCACCCGTGAAGGGAGCAGATGCCAAAACATTTGTCCCGGCTATAAATCCGATCGCCACTGGTCCGATGACTCCCATTGAGCCACGCCTAGGATCTGCTGCCGCATAAACTGTGTAAACCAATGCGAACGTCATCACTCCTTCTAAGAGCGATGCTCCAAATCCGGTCATTTCATGAGGAATAATTCCATGTATTGGAACATGCTGCACCGCACCCACACAATTAAAAGAATTTCAATTGTTCACAAAAGTTGGTGATAATCAAATAGTTTTATATATACAAGTAATAATTTTTCTTTCATACCTGTCCTACTGTTGTAACTTTCAAAAGCAGGCAAGCCATGACAGAGCCAAGAATCTGTGAAATCCAATAAAAGATGGCCACCAAAATAGTAATATGGCCTCCGACAGCCATTGCAAAAGTCACAGCCGGATTTACATGGCCACCAGAAATACTGGACGAAATATAAACTGCAACCGCCAACGCGAAAGCGGTTGCAACAGCACTTCCTACCACATCATGACTAGAAGGATCTGAAGCAGTATCACCCAACAACTTCCCTGTATGTATATAATCGAAAACAATAAACATTAATCAAATCATACCGACTACTATTTGTATTTATATTTATTGTACGATCGATCATATTGATCACCAAAACATAACATCGACAACAAACTTTTGACATATATAAAAATTATACAAGTATCAAGAGAATTAATTAGGTAGTAGCTCACGGGAGGCCATGGTAGATCCAACCGCAGCGAAAACGAACAAGAATGTAGAGGTGAACTCTGCAAGATATGATCTAAGAGCATTAGGAGTCACAGAATTCACCAAATTGGTTTTCAGAGATGCCATGATCATATATATATATATATATATATAATAAATCTATCTATCTATTCATATAATTAATATATAAGTACTACTATTATCCAAAGCGCAATTGATTAAACAGAAAAGCTACAAAATATGAAGTTGTGATGATTTTGATCCGATCTATGAGATGGGTGCAGCGTTTTATGAATCGGTTTTGATATTTCAAAAATTAACCGCCCGCGCCTGTTTGAGGTTTTGCAGTTTATACAGTTATTCTTGCTTTACGTATGTATATATATATATAATACCCCGGATGTTAATATTTGATTGGAAAACTGGGCTAGGTGGAATGACTTTTGGGCCAGCCTCCAATTGTTATTGGGCTTCTTCATTTATTGAGCCTACGACTACCATAATTTGTACTCTATGTATTTTTCATTTCATTCCCCTTTTTTATTTTAACTTTAGGTGGTGGGTGGTTAATTTGTTTAATGAGAAATAACAAATTGCATGAACAAAGGACAATATTCAATTAAGAAATTACATTTACCCAGTTCTTGATTGTTGGTGTGTTAGACTGTTATGGTATTAAAATTAATTAAAAAGTTAATAACTTAATATTGTAACAATATTTAAGTATAGCATATTATATTTTTCCCCAAAAAAAGTAATCGAGTGTGTAATACCAAAATGCCTCTATAATTAAAAAAAAAAAAAAGTATTTAAACATATTACCTTTACATACTAGAGGCAATTATGATGAAGCTCATCATAAAAAATTAATTTTAAAAACAAATGATAAACTTTTAATAATAAATATAGATGTATTTTCAAAATAAGTTTTATTCTCATAAAAAAACTTTATACTCAAAATATATACTATTATAAACTTTTAATATTATTTTGAAGCTTATAAATTTTTTGAGCTCGGTACAAAATGAATCATTTACCTCAAAAATCCTGAAAGCCATATAAAATTAATAAAATTGGTTGCATAAAATTAATTAATTAATTAATAAAATAACATAAAATTCATAATTAAATCAATTAGGTTCCTCTCAAATTTATTCGAAAGTCAAAAAATTCCTAGAGCAAAATAATACATTGATTAATAATTAGATATAACTCATGAAATCTAGTCAAATTTTAATTGAAGATCAAATTACAGGAGTGAGAAAAAGTATCCAACTATAAATTTTGACTTGGTTACAGCAGACGAAGCAAATCAACTCGACCCACATCGATCCTTTCTAGTTTCTATATTTCTAACCAAAAATTACTATCATTACTGCTCCAATAGCCCGACCGACAAACTTAGACCTCTCTGGAGATGGCGAGACCGACCTCTGGAGATTCTCTCTCCTTATATATACGTATGTATTGCAATGTTTGCTCCAATAAATTTTAATTTTTTCAATTTTTAGTAATTTTCTTCGATAGCTGAAGAAAATCTATTAATGGGATTAAAGTTCAAAGCTTAGATTGTAGGTTTATTTATTGGTACAAAGATCTTACTGTTTATTTTGTCAATTTATTATGATTCCGATTTATCTGTTATTGTTTGTCACATATTTGTGGATTTTAGGATCGTTTAGTTGTGTTGTAGTCCGTCTTTGCTTATATATGTTTTGCATTGATTAGTGAATTAGTGCTACACTCAGATTGCAGTTTGTTGCGTGTGTGCGCGCTTTTGCTTTCGGTCAGACAAGGATTTTATATACACGATGGTAGTCCCATATCATTTACATGGGACTATGTCAAAACTATAAATTTTGGAGTATAACCAACAACATTACCATAAGAGCAATAAGAGCAATCTGTTGAAGGACAATAATATGAAAGATTCAAGGTCAATCTTATCAAACTAAAATAGACATTATATTTTGTCAAACTAATTTATTTTAAAATAATTTCTAAGTCATTTTAAAAAAAATTACAAATACTTAATTTTTTTTAACTTAAAACTCAATTTATAAAAAAAAAAATAAATGATTCTGGAACATGCGAATAATAACAAATGACCCATCATTCCCGAATAGTCTCGAAAGCGCCTCACGACTTCAGAAAACCAAAACAATAATTTCCCGCTCTACAATTTTGAAAAATTTCAGAATATCAAGTTTCGAGCCCTTTTTCACCTCAAACCAGTTTCAATTCAATCTTCAAAGTCCACCCAATTTTATTGTATGGTTTTGATCTCCGGAACCAAACACCACGCAGTCTTCATTTTCTCCAAATTCTCAAGCTTGAGTGCGTTTTAGATTATTTAGGTTTGGGAATATTTTAAAGTTATAATCCGCAATGTATATCAAAGAAATATGCTTAGAGGGATTCAAGTCTTATGCGACAAGAACAGTGGTTCCAGGTTTCGATCCTTTCTTCAATGCCATCACGGGTTTGAATGGGTCGGGCAAATCCAACATTCTCGATTCCATTTGCTTCGTTCTGGGCATCACGAATTTGCAGCAGGTTCGGGCCTCAAATCTTCAGGAGCTGGTTTACAAGCAGGGCCAAGCTGGAATTACCAAAGCAACTGTCTCCGTTGTGTTTGATAATTCTGATAGGAGTAGAAGCCCTCTTGGGTATGAAGATTCTCCCGAAATTACAGTCACCCGTCAGGTATATATTTAGTTTTTTTTATTGATGGGGTATAATTTGGAGAAAATCACTTGTGAATTTGTGAACCGTTTGCCATTTATAAAATTCCAGGGGAGAAAGTACACTTGCAGGTAGTAGGGTATTGTGACTCAGTACGTAGAAAGGTAGAAGGTTATATAGGAAGGTCATATAGAATTAAAGTGACTTCTTATAGTGTAGTTATACTTATTCCGTTCCAAAATTAGATATACATTTGGACTTTTTAGAAACAATTTGCAGAATCCTAAAAGTCAAAATTGATCTGAATTCATTTATGTTTTGAAAACAATAAATACTGTAGTTATTAGTATTTTTAGTTAGTTTACATTAGTTATAGTTGTTTGCGCTACGATTAAATAATTTTTGTATCAATATTGAAGGGATTTCATAAATTGGCTTCAAAATGTAAAAATGTATATCTAATTTTGGAATGGAGGGATTACTTTTCTTAAAGCAGGATTGCAAGTCTTTGTTTTTTTTGGGGGACGGGGTTGTTGTAGTTGAAATGGCATATTTGATGTTGCTATTTAAAATTAGGAAGATGCCAATATTACAAGATTTTTTTGTGCAGATTTAGGGAGAATTATTATATAGCTCACTTCTTGTTGTCAAACATATAATGGAAAAATTTGAAGTTGTTAATATGTTTGAATATGAATCTTTATTTTGCTTTAAGAAAAGAGAATTCCATCATTTTACAGATTGTGGTTGGTGGAAGGAACAAGTACTTGATCAATGGACACCTTGCTCAGCCAAGCCGAGTACAGAATCTTTTCCACTCGGTGCAGCTAAACGTTAATAATCCCCATTTTCTTATAATGCAAGGGCGTATCACCAAGGTCCTAAATATGAAACCCCCTGAAATATTGTCTATGCTTGAAGAGGCTGCTGGGACAAGAATGTATGAAACAAAGAAAGAGGTTGCTTTGAAAACCCTTGAGAAGAAACAAAGTAAGGTAGATGAAATAGATAAGCTTCTTGACCAGGAAATACTTCCAGCATTGGAGAAGTTGAGGAAAGAGCGCATGCAATATATGCAATGGGCCAATGGAAATGCAGAATTAGATCGTCTTAAAAGGTTTTGCATTGCTTATGAATATGTTCAAGCGGAGAAGATTAGAGACAATGCAATACAAGGTGTGGATGAAATAAAGGCTAAGATTTCTGAGATTGATGCTAATACAGAAAGAATGCAAATTGAAATACAGGAGATGGAGACTAAAGTATCAGAACTTTCTGCTGAAAAAGAAGCAAGCATGGGTGGGGAGGTAAAATGCTTGTCTGATAAAGTTGATGCTCTTTCTCGTGATCTTGTTAGAGAAACATCTGTTGTTAAAAACCAAGAGGAAAGTCTTATGACTGAAAAAGAGAATGCTGCAAAGGTAGGAGTTGACAAGGCCTATATTTGAGTTTATATTTCTTAAATATCATATTATGATCTTTTGCCTTACTTTGTTTAGTGAAATTCTGTTTCCTGGTTCATTTTGCATTAACTTCGGTGTTAGATTGAGAGAAGTATCGATGAACTAAAGCAGTCTGCCAAAGAGAGAGCTTCTGCAGTAAAGAATGCTGAAGATGGAGCCGCTGACCTAAAAAGAAGAGTTGAGGAGCTTTCAAAGAGTTTGGAAGATCATGAAAAAGAGTACCAGGTATTTTTTTCTTCTTTTACTTTACTGTTGGCATTCATATGCTAACCAAATCATGATCTGACAAACACATTGCACTGAATGTGGTAGGGTGTAGTAGCTGGTAAGAGTGGTGGAAATGAAGAGAAATGCCTTGAAGATCAACTAGCTGATGCTAAAGTGGCAGTCGGAAAGGCAGAAACAGAATTGAAACAGTTGAAAACAAAGATAAGCCATAGTGAAAAAGACCTAAAGGAAAAACAAAAAGCAGTTATTATCAAAGCAAGAAGAAGCTGTTGCTGTAGAGAAAGAACTTAGTCTCAGGACAAAGGATGTCGAAAATGTTAAAAGGGTTTTGGAATCTCTCTCATTTGAAGAAGGGCAGATGGAAGCTTTACAGAAGGTACACTCTTCTATTGGTATCGATCAACTTTCACCCAAACTAGTAAATGCTTCTAATCTGATTTGTTCTTCTTCTAAATTGTTATATTTTAGGATCGTATGGCTGAGTCTGAGATGGTCCAAAAGTTGAAAGATGAAATTCGGATGCTTTCTTCACGACTAGGAAATGTTGACTTTCAATATCGTGACCCTGTAAGGAATTTTGATCGCTCAAAGGTGAAAGGCGTGGTTGCAAAACTCATTAAAGTGAAGGATAGCTCCACCATGACTGCCCTAGAGGTTGGAAATGCTTAATATCCTTGTATCTTTCATCTATATTATGTTTTTTTTTAAATAATTTTAAGGTCTTATACTATATGTGGTACACTAAGGTTTTTAGTATTTTGCAGGTTGCTGCTGGTGGAAAGTTATTTAATATTGTGGTAGACACAGAAAACACAGGAAAACAACTTCTTCAAAATGGTGAACTAAGAAGACGAGTTACAATAATTCCTCTGAACAAAATTCAAGGCCATTTGGTTTCCTCAAGAGTTCAAAATGCTGCTGTTAGATTGGTTAGTCTCTGGAATGGTTTCAGGATTTCCTAAAGCATCTTTTGGTGTATTTAGCACATGATCATTGTTTTACGTTTTTAGGTTGGTAAGGGAAATGCAGAAGTTGCGCTTTCGTTGGTTGGATATACTGAAGAACTGAAGGTGTGCTTCCTTGTTGGCTACTATTTGATTTTGTTTCTATTATTTCCTGTAGTGGATTGAAATCTTTGAGTTTTTGGCCATTTGTTAGACAAAATTGAAGATAAAAAGCAAGGATTATTGATTACTTGGATGTTTCATGGAACATTCATTTATATTAGGTGTATCATGACTCATGAGTTGCATAATTTTGTCTCGTTTTTAACAAGCTGCCTTCACACTTAATTTTTTTTTTTTTTTTGACCGGGTTGATAAATGCTGGTTGGAGAACATTGTAACCCAATTATTGTCAGAATTAACCGTAGTTATGTATGTTTCAGAGTGCAATGGAATATGTTTTTGGTTCGACTTTTGTTTGCAAAACCACTGAGGCTGCACGTGAGGTAAGTTTGTTTGGGCATAGTGTTTAGCTATGATACTTTTTTTTAAAACTTAAGTTATACATATTTTTATGTGTACTTCGTTAGATGTTTGTGGCCATTTTTTGTCTTGCATGGATGTTGTATTGTATCCTTTTTTAAGTTCTGACTATATGGCTGAGTTAGTTCAGGCCATAAGTGGAGTAAAAGCCACCCACTATGCTCTTTATTTTGAATTATAATACTTTTACAAGTCAAAATACAGAAGCAACACATTTTGGTTGAAAGCTTTGTAGTTTACAAATTGTGCTCTTTAGTGGGCATGTTATCTGATTGACATGTTAATTTCTGCTGTTTACTTATACTTTTGTTTTCTTTGGTTTCAACCCTTAGTGTTGTAGAATGTAGACTACTACTTTATCCTATAACCAGAGTTACCGTATGAAAGTCTAAACAATAATACTTTCATGACAAAAGAATGATTACAAAAGATGGATACAAAATGATAGGGTTGGTTATTATCACTAGGCTCACCCATGTATAGTGGATTATCAACTAATTACACTTTGCCACATCATTTTCTAAGCCATTTTTTGTAATATTCTTTTGTCACCATAGCAATACTCAAGTCTAAATATTCAAGAAAAAGTTGGTTTAAACATAAATAATGGCTACGTTAAAAACTTATTTTAAAAATATACAATTTGATGCCTTAATTTTTCTCAGTGTACTCTTATTTTAGATGTCAAGTGGATCTCTGAATGAGATGGAGAGAGTACATGTTTTTATTCAACATTTGGAAGTACAATATAGTCCTTATGTTTATAGTGTGGTAAAACCCGCTATACACTAAAAGGATAAATATATCTTTCAGATTGTTGAACTGGGGGATTTCTTTTTAACAAAATTTTGCCGTGTGCGAGAATTACATGTTGCATGTAAATCAAATTTATGCTAGATATAATTCACGGATTAACTAAAATTAAGAATTCATATAAAACAAACTCAATGTATATTGATTTAGAAAATAGCCCACATTCTTGGAAATTAAATATTTCACCAAGATTTGTATGAGCTGTTACTCTTGTAATCCTTGTTTGATGTTCAACCGTAGTCATCATTTTTGAGACCACTACTTTTATTGGGTGTTGGTTTAAAGTTCAAAAGGAAAACAATCATCACAAAATGTAGGCCAAGGAAACCAGCCCATCAGGACACGCCAATCCCAGAATCCTACTTGCTTCATTTGTGATAATGTTGAATCCTATTACATTTACCTATGAAGTGTAATTTTTTAATATGCCATAGATTCTCCTTTCATATGTGTGGAAGAAAAATATGTGTTGTTATAAGTTGCAAGACAATAAGAACAAATAAAGCTGCACTTCAGTTGAAATCGACACAAAGTTTCAGTATGGCATGATCCAAGCTATACTTATCTTGGGTGCTTGAATTTAATGTTTTTTAGAAATGACCTGTCACAAAAGAAGATTAGCCAACACCTATAATTTTATGAATCCTATGGTGAATCAATTTTTGACATGCTTAAGTGGTGTGCGGAACGCTGGATTCAATGCCCTTATCGGGCCATACAACAATTTGTGATTTAGATAGCAAACTCTATGGTGGGTTGGTAAGTGAATAATGATTCATATTTACATTTGTTGTAATGGTTCCATATGCACGTTACTTTTATAAATTAGTAGCTCAAGTTCCATTACTTTATTAGAGTAGTAGAAATGAAAGTAGCTCAAATCTGGGTAGGTTTTGGTAGTTTAAATATTGTAATGTTTAAACCACTGTTTGGTGAGAGAAACTATACAGAACTTATGTAGTTATGTTTGACATTTAATTTTTCTATAGCATGCCCTTCTTGAGAGCAAGCTCAATCTTTTTTCTTTTCCCCAGTTTTAAGTTTGTAATATTTATTAATCGATTAATAACTATGCATTATAGGTTGCTTTTAATAGGGAAATTGGTACCCCAAGTGTCACACTTGAAGGTGATATATTTCAGCCAAGTGGACTTCTGACTGGTGGCAGTCGCAAGTAAGCATAATTTTTTGTTGTTGTTTTAGCTGCTTTTTCTTTCCCAAGAAAATAAGAAATAAATATCTTTCATGCATTTTCAGTTTTGTCCAATGACCTAGTTATATTTTTTTTTGCTACTGTTGCATTTAACGATGCTTTAAATGTTTTTGTCTAGTAGCATTCTAACTTCCTAAATCACTAATTTATTAATGCAGGGGTGGTGGTGATTTGTTAAGGCAATTACATGCTTTGGCAGAGGCTGAATCGGAACTCTATATTCATCAGAAATGCCTATCAGAAATTGAGGCCAAGGTCATCAGTCATCTTAACATTGTTTTCTCTCTTTTTTCTCAATAAAAAACAAAACAAAGGCCTCTTGATGTCCTTATTTAACAAATCTTACTAGTCTACTATGGATCTTTTGCTATTTTTATTTCTTTAAGTTGTATGTGAGCATTTGTATTCCTTGATTATGTGAAGCTAGTCTATAGGAGCAGCCATCTTTATTTTTTATACAAGTAAAGTTCAAGGCATGTGGTCATAAGATGCAGTCATATTTGTGTATGCCTAGTCTTCTATTTGTTTCTGTTTTCCTCAATGAGGATATTGGCATTCACAGATGAATAATTTGTAGACTCGTTACTATTATCACTGTAAAAGGTAATAACCTCTAAATGGCTGTCTCCTTACATTTGTTTTTATTATCTTTATTTATCAATCATGTTATATTTAAATCTGAAGGGCTGTTATATTTTCCTTCTTTTTAGGTGATTTTAAAATATATATATATATATATATATATATATATATATATTGTATTACCTTCTATGATGATTGTTACAAGCACCATAACTCTGTCAGGTCCTAGAAGCAACTTAAAAGTTTATTGTTTATGAGGCTAGTTAAGGCCGGTGTTTTCTCGAGTATATGGGCATCTATTATTTGATACAGCGATGAATTTCCACTTCATGCTGCATTTTATTATTTTCATTTTAATGTTCATCTGGAGCTCTGACAAGCTTAAATCTTTTTTTCTCTTAAATTTATTTTTATATCAAATCTATCTACACTACTACATGTCTTTCTTTTTCTCATGGATTTTTGTTTTTTTTTTCTTCTTGTTTGATGTTCAGATTAATGAGCTCCTTCCTCTTCAGAAAAAGTTTAAAGAACTCAAGGCACAACTGGAACTCAAGTCGTACGATCTTTCATTATTTCAGAGCAGGGCAGAGCAAAATGAGCATCATAAGGTTGTGCAGCCTTATTATTATTTTTTAATTGTAGTTGTTGTGATGCAAATTTCTTCCTTCCTTTCATATCATTTGAAACTCTTATTTTTTCGTATGTGATATAGCTCAGTGAACTAGTGAAGAGGATAGAACAGGAGCTTGGAGAAGCAAAATCTTCTTTAAATGAAAAGCAACATTTGTATGAAAACTGTGTAACTCAAGTGTCATTGCTTGAAAAATCAATTCACGAACATGCCAACAATAGGGAGGCCAGGCTCAAAGATTTGGAGAAGAAGATCAAGACTGTCAAGGGTCAAATGCAATCAGCCTCGAAGGACCTCAAGGTAAGTTATCTGTAGTTGATGTTTAATATAGCATCGTCAGTAAATCTTTAGCAGCATCAGGTAGCCTGCTGATTATTATCATAGATTCTCCACAGCAGTGAATAGTGATTCAGAATGTTAGAAAAATAATTATTCCATCCGGTCCTTTTTAAGCACCTTTTAGAGGTTTTTATTGTTCCTATTTATTTGTTGTTTGTAGATTCTAGAGGAGAATTAATTACTTAGCTTCCCATATTACTCCTAAACGTTAAATAGAAAATTGCTTTTTCTTTCAGCTTTCTAGATATTATAGTCCAATGAGGTAACCTTCCTCTTTTATTTCTTATCGTTCCTATAGATTTTACAAGGGTATAATTGATATTTTATTTCTATTCTAATCCATTAGTCAAAGCATTGATTACAATCCTTAATCTTTGTGCCCATCAAATTGACAGAAAGGAATGGAGGGAGTGATTCATATTTTTGACTCTTTATGTCCATTATGTTCCCCTCTCTCTCTCCAACTTTAAAGAAAAAAAGACTGGATCCTCTTGTGGCTTATCTGACAACGTTAAAGTTTCCTTGGTCTTTTTGCTACTAGTTGATATTGGTCTCATATACAATTGACATGGCCATGAAATATAACAATTTGTCTGCACCTGAATTTGCTATGATTAGTCGCAAAGCAGTTAGTGAAATGTTTACTAGGGATGAGACATGGAAAATGGAAGTAGTGCAAGTCATTATATCAACTAGATTGTCGGAGTGGTTGTAGGAACACTAAAGGATGGTTGGTGTAATTTTAGAGCCACTGAAAGCTGTTCATTCTGTATTTTTTGGGCCTTGCTGAACTGGAATTTACAGTCAATTATCGCAAGTGATATTTGCACTTCCATATTTCTTCACGTGCGCTGCACCTTTCTTATTAAGGGTAGAAATTTGCATAAAAACCCAATGGTTAATATATGTGAATTAGTTATGTCTTGTGTGTGTGTGTGTATATATACACATGTATATACAGGCATATGTATGTAACATGGAATATATAACATGAACATGATACAATGGGCACTTATGTAACTCTCTTAGTTCTTCCCTTAATGAAAGCTAGTTGGAGTGACATGGAGTTGGGTCCAAATATCACTTCCCATCAATTATTCGTCTCATTTTGTTCTGAATTTGTGATATTTTACATGGTCAATGAGCACTAGTATTTCAGTGTCACAATATGTAGAATTAAACAGTATGCTTAATCTCTTCTTCTATGCTTCAAACCTTACCTTTTAGCTTTCTCTGAAGAGCAATAGTGCTATCTTTGATGTCAATTGTCAGACTATTTTATCATTTTCTTTATTTTTATTATTATGAGACACCAATTTCTATCAACATTTTGTTGGCAACCATTGTTTTTATGTAATACAAAACAAGGTTTAAAATAGCTTTGAAATTCCGTGGGCCTTGAAACCATGATTGTAGGGGCATGAGAATGAAAGGGAGAAGCTTATTATGGAAATGGAAGCTGTTGAACAGGAACAAGTGTCATTGGAGAATCAGTTAACTTATTTTAAGAAGCAGATTGTCTATCTTACTTCAGAAGTAGATACAAATAAGAAAAAGGTAAATACAGTCTTGATTTAGAATACTTCAGACTTCAATGTCTTTTCCCAGCCTTAAAAAGTGAAAAGGATGAATTTTCCATTTTCTCTCTCAGGTTGCTTCCTTAAGCAAAGATCGCGATCAGGCTCAATCTGAGCTCAATGTGGCCCGTTTGAAGCTGCGAGAATGTGATGCACAGATTAACTGCATTCTCAAGGAGCAGCAAAAATTTCAACACAAAATTAGTGAGAGTAATCTTGAGAGGAAAAAGATGGAAAATGAGGTAATTTTTAGTTGATTTATGTGTGCTCTTTGTCTCAAGACTATAAACCTATTTCTTTGATGTGTTTCAGGTGAAAAGGATGGAGATGGAACAGAAAGATTGCTCTCATAAGGTTGACAAATTAATTGAAAAGCATGCCTGGATTTCATCTGAGAAACACCTCTTTGGAAGAGGCGGGACTGACTATGACTTTGTATCCTGTGATCCGAGTAAGGCAATAAACAGATTTGAAAAACTTCAACTTGAACAATCAGGGTGAGAAAGTGTTTTTGTACAACTATTGAGTTTCAATTAGACAAGTCCTTATGTGCATCATTATCTATACAACATAGAAAAAAAAATTTACCTCTTATATTTTAAGGGGTGGTTTAGTTCTACCAATGCATTACTTTTCCTAACTTATTCATTTGACTTGCTTTTAACAAAATGAATGTTGAATTTTAAATTCTTATACATTTAAATATCGAACAGAAGTACTTACATTATTCTCTTGCTTTTATTCTTTTTTTCAATCAAACTAGTTGGACGTTCTATTTTTTATTTCCGAAATAAAATTAGATACAACTATACATATATCATATTACATGCTCCTTCAATACTTATGCACTCACATAAGAACAATTATTTGTTATTTCATTTGTCTTGTGAAGTCTTGAGAAATGGGTGAACAAGAAAGTTATGGCCATGTTTGAGAAAGCAGAGGATGAGTATAATGACTTGATATCAAAGAAAAATATTATTGAGGTTGGTTTATTGTTGTTTTTTCGAAGTGTTTTCAACAATGGATGTAATCTTTGCTTACATTGAACATATTTCTCACAGAATGATAAGTCAAAAATCACAATGGTGATTGAAGAGCTTGATGAGAAGAAGAGGGAAACACTAAAAGTTACTTGGGTCAAAGTTAACAAGTAAGTTGTTTAATGCTGGTTTTTAATTTGCTATTTAATTATTGATGTTAGAGCTAACCACTTTCCAGAATATATTTGAAAAATTATAGCGTCTTTTATCCTTCGAATTTAACCATAGGGAGTACTATAATAAAATTTATATTTTCTTTTTCCAGTGACTTTGGATCAATATTTTCTACTCTATTACCTGGCACGATGGCAAAGCTAGAACCTCCCGAGGGAGGCAGCTTCTTAGATGGTCTTGAGGTCCGTGTTGCATTTGGGGGTGTTTGGAAACAGTCTTTGTCAGAACTTAGTGGAGGGCAACGATCTCTATTAGCACTTTCGCTAATATTGGCATTGCTTTTATTCAAACCAGCTCCACTTTATATCCTGGATGAGGTAATTACATGTTTGGTCTTCTAAACAAACAACTTTCATTTCATTTATACATTTAAAAATTTATTTTATTTCTGCTCTGGTTGTAGTGGTTGAGTTGGATAAGTACAGTGCATTAATTGCATTTTTATACACACCCACACACAAAAACATGTCTAAACGGTAATTGAGTTGCAGTGTTCATCCATCTGATTTGTTGGTCATTAATAGGATTTTTGTACCTCTATAATGTTTCTTTTCTTCTAAATGTAGTGTAGTATAGATTCTACTATTGGACTCTCTTTGGAAAAAAAGTCAGTAATATAAAGTGCATGCAGTACATTGTTTTTTTTCCTCCCTTAAATGCAAGAGATATGGTTGTTTATCATTTTCCCAACATATTGTCATAGTAGTACATCACTTTAAAGGCTTATGTAGATTTTCAGTTGTGTCTATACATATGTATATGTGATCTACATTAGGTCTAGAATTATCTTTAATAGTAAAGTTTACCATTTTGAGGTGTTTGTCCTAGTAGAAGCAGGAGAATTACAGTAGAAATTACATTTTTGTAATAATTAAACGTAGTGTTAATCCTGGACGGTGCTCTCTGGCACTCATCCAAAATAAAATCTAATTTCTACTAAACTAGGTTTTCTTGCCAAATGTCCTAGATTAGTACTCCTCTCCCCCAAATTAAGTGAACTATTCAGCTTCACATATTTTTACTGTTTTACAAAGAAGATTACTTTACAGGGCTTATATTTTGCATCTCATTATGAATACAAGTATATATAACAAGCCAATAGGAGATAAATTAATTTGGTTGGTCATTCCAAGGATAATTTGGTCATTCTAATTGATTATCACATATACATGCATTCATTATCATTCACCAAAAAATATTCTCCTTAATTAATTGAATTTTTTTCTATGATCACTTTTGGTATACTCTAAAAGGAATGTAAGCTACATTGGTCTATGAATAACACTAGATGCCTAAATTATTACCTTTTCATCAACTAAAAACCCTTTATTTAGATTGACAATAAACTAGAAATCCTGACATATAATTTAATTACTAACATTTATAAAAAACAAGAATCTAATAATTATTTTAGAGTCCTAACTAAAGTTAATGTACACTACATTCAATTATTTATCTTAGTATTCATCGGAATAAACTTATAATATATAATTCAATTATTCATCTAGCTAGATAAAATTTAATAAATCAATATTATTTTCTCAAAATTCTAATATATCATATTTATACTGAGAATAAAAAACTTTTAGCATTTGGTCAAGTTCACACAATTTAAATAAAATTTTAATATATATAATAATAATAATCTAAATAAAAAAGTAACCAACAATTGAATTAATTTGACTTATAATTAAATTAGTAAATAATTGTAAAAAACAACGAACCTAAATTGAAATGAATTCCAATAGCCAATAAAAGAGATAAAAGAGAAAAAAGAAAGATAACCTGCGTCTTGCACGAGTTCCAAGCTTGTACTTTTTAACAATTCACTTATATATGAAATGGGTCCCCAAATCTTCAAAGTGTTTTTGACTTTTCAAACAAGTGTAGTGTTAGTCAAATTAAAGCATTGATATGTCAAATTTGGTCACTTTTTCTTAGACATTCCAAAATAGAAAGAAGTTCGAGCAAAGGATAAAGTAAATTATTAGCATTCTTCTGATATACTTGAAACAAGAATAAAAGTTGATAGTTGTTCTTAGTTTAGTTTTTACATTATCTAAGAAGGTACTGGGTACTGGGCATAGTTTGGTGTGTACACTTTTTGTGCCAATTTTAGTTGAGCTTTTGCTCTTGGATTTGAATTGCCATCATTAACTGCATTGGCATGTGTTTGTACTGGTGTCAGGTTGATGCAGCTCTTGATTTAAGTCATACTCAGAACATTGGAAGAATGATCAAAGCTCATTTTCCACATTCGCAGGTTCATACACTTGTTTTCTAAAGTGGTTAACATGGATATAATTTGATGCAGTTCTTTCCTAGAGTCAAAATTATAAGTAAACATGGTTTTCCCGTTATTTAACAAAAGAGGGGAATAAAAGAATTTTAGTTGTGGATATGTAGCTTTGAAATATACATTTATACCACAATTGAAGCTGCATTCTTGTGCAATTAGTTTTTATCTATGCTTTGGTTAACATGCATTTCTGGTTGAAATTTGTGTTGTTGTAATTATGTTAATCTTGTCCAAATATTTTCTTGTTTTTTGGGTGTGCAGTTCATAGTTGTTTCTCTAAAAGAAGGAATGTTCAATAACGCCAATGTTCTTTTTCGGACAAAATTTGTGGATGGAGTTTCCACTGTACAGAGAAGCGTTGCAAGTAAGCAGAAGAGCAAGTGATCATGTTTTTGTGGTTTGATTTTACCTACAAGTCTTGGATGGAGTTTGATGCTAATTGCTAGTATTTGTTTATTATCAATAGACACAAGATAGAATAGAAGCTAAATTAGGCAACTTATAGTTTTATCCAATTAATGACTTATTTTGACGGCTATGTATCTATTCTACAATTATTACAAGAGATAGATTTCATGAACAACCTATCTATATTTTCAATGCTTTTTTTTAAAAAAAGTTGTTCTCTATAAATTAGAAGTAAACTGTTTGTTTGTGTAAACAATTGGGCGAACAACCTATAGGAATTGAACACGATAAAATATATTTCAAATATCAATTTCCTATGTGTATGAATGTATATTGGCTTGAGACTTGACCGAGCAATTAATAATAAATATAATGAAAAACAGAAAATATGAGAAAAGGGGGTGGATAGATTTATATGAACGTGCTAAAATCTTACAAAATCCCAGATATATATATATATATATATTCTTCCACCATTTCACAGCTCAGCTCAGTTCATAGATTACTAGTAGTATATTTTAGGTAGGTGGTTATCTGGACCGGAGTAGTTCGATTATATAATAGGACTACTTATTTTAATATATTTCAATTTTTACTCCATTGATCCTACTTAATTTAAAATGAATTTTTGTCATTTTAATTTTGAAATAACAATTTTATACTAATAAGTAATAAATTTTATCAATATCTGGACCGTGTACTTCGATTCCATATAGGAGTAATCTTTTATATTATTGTCCTGCTTAATAATCATAATTAAATTAATTAAGAAAATAAATACACACTTAAGGTTACAGTATTAACTATTGTAATAATCATAATTAAATAAATTTATATTAATTTTAAACTTCATAAATTAATTAAAAAATAACAATTTTAAGGAGTATGTAATGGAACCATTTTTAGTGGAACCGAGGTAGTGATATAACAAGAAAAGAGCACTTCGGCTCCAAGTATGTAAATTTATACTTCTTCGTCCTTTTCATAAAAAGTCCCATTCGTAAACTTCAATTTTTTTAAATAAAAACTATGTTTACCCCTAATTTTATTAAGTATTTAGTAATGAATGCAAGATAATATAATTTGACTGTAAATTTAAGATTATATTTATATAAAAATGACTTTTTTTTAACAAAAAGAGTTCTCTCTCTCTCTCTCTCTCTCTTGTGAGACGGATAATTCAATAATTATGTGTAAAAAAATTCATAACTTTTTGAAAAAAATAAAATAAAATAAAGAAAATCCATAATGAAAATATCCATAAATGTAGATCAAAAAATGGCCCAAACCCTAAAGAATAAAGATTAAGCCATTAATTAATTAATTCATATATTCAAACCTGTCTAAATAATATGCATAATAAAGACACTTTATTATGTCAACTACTTCTGAACCAAATGTCAACTACTACTTGTGGAATTAATTTTATGACAAATTATATCTGTGATCATCAGAAGGAGGAGGAGGAGTATAGTTTCTGTTACACTGCTGTCGTGGTAGTGATTGGCGGTCGGTTTGACTTTATTCCTCAATTATTCTTATTTAAGGATTTAACTGAATTTTATACAATATTAATCAAGTCAATTGTTAGACTTTTATTTTAAAATATGGAGTATAAAAATTCACCTCCTCCTCCTCCATAAATAGTCAAAGGCTAGCTACTTAATAGTGAAGCTCCCTACTTTCTTAAATGAACCCAATCTAATCCAATATTGATCGAATATGAAATAAAATTTAATTGAGATTCGTTTAATTTCGAATCAAAGCATTTTAACTTTTATTTCAAACGAATATGAAAATTATAATTTAAAAAGGTTCGAGTAATTTATTCAACTTTAAAATTTGCTCATATTAAAATTATTTATATTTTGAATAGATTGAAATCAAATTTTAAATCAATTTTAATCAAATCAAATCTGAATATTTGAATCAAATCTGTTTATAATCCACCAACTTTACATACTACTAAACTACTAATTGACTTTGTTTTGGGTGTGTTTGACAGTCTAAAATGCTATTAAATTAATTATTAATATACTAATGACAGGAACGTGGAGTATGATATAATTTAAAAATTAATATTTCAAACTAGCAGTATATAAATAGTGGATTTAATTTATATGGCTCTCTCCAAACTCACTGATACACATAAAGTTGAAAATTCACCCCCAGGCCCCAACATCATTTGGTCGGTCAGTTCAAAAAATGTTCGAGTTTGACTCATGATTAAGATATAAATAATTTATTTTTTTAATTTAAAATATGAGCAGAATTTGGTAGTATATACTCGTCTAGCCCGATCGCTCAAATTTTCAAATCATCATATGATACATACTTAACCGCTAATATTGGAATCGATACTCAACACATACACTAAAATAAAATAAAATAAAATGATGAAAAATAGTTATTATTTTACCTTATTGTTTTTCAGCACTAAAAGTAAAACTATTGTGTAAAAGTTATAATTACAAATATGTTTTTTAACATTCTACAGTTATACTCACTATGATGTTTTAGAGTTGTACACACTATATATTTAATTAAATATAGTAGTAATTGTCTATAATACCCTAGCTTTACCATATATTTATCTTATACTCTCTCTTTTATCTGTAACATTTTTCATGAGGGGTAATTTTGAAAATAATTATGGCTAATTCTCTTAAATTATACTCCCTCCGTCCCAGGATAAAAGTCTTTATTATTATTTTGGATTGTCCCATGTTAAATATCCACTTTCTTTTAATAACCAAACTTTTACACATTTTTTCTTATTATGCCCGTAACATTAAATATCTCATACTTTTCTTATTCTAATTCTCTCTCCATATTTAATGACATTATTATGGACAATTTTGTCATTTTATTCCTCTTCTTAATATGCGTGAAAAGTCCATCAGGACTTTTATCCTGGGACGGAGAGAGTATAAAATATAAAAGTTATAATTATGGGATGGAGGGAATATGCAAGTATAAAGTTGAGTATTATGTGCAAGCAAACTCAAATTTGAACTTGCCTCTTGAATTCTCCTGAGAATTAATTATGCTTTGAATAAAATTGAGTGAAAAGTGTGTGTGTGTGTATATATATATATACTATTTGATTCTTTAACTAATTCCTTGAAAATGAAATGAACAAAGTGTTGATGAAATCCCAAGAGACATGGAAGATCCCCTACACCTTGATATGTATGTAAACTACTGCTACTTATTAATATGACTGTCCTAACAACTTTCATTAACTCCTTACCTATGATTACGTACAATCTAATTTAATATACATATCTGTGGTGGTGGTGATGTCTTAAGAAAACAGCAAATTAAAATAAATGAAGTACTTGACTTTTATGTACAACTATATATATGGGCGTAATGTATGTGTATACAATACAATACAATACAATACATTCAGAGAGAGAAAAAAAATAAAAATCGGGTTATTTGTTCTCTCTTGTTCTTTCGTCTCTGTGTTTTTGGAGAGAGAGAGACAGAGGAAAAGGGAAAGATGAGAAGTAATGAGGTCAGATTGAACTGCGGCACAACCATACCCGTCCTTGGTTTGGGGACGTATTCCTATGAAAATGATAGAGAGGCTACCGAGCAAGCAATCCATATGGCTCTCAAGGTAAGAACGTAAAACCATGCACATGCATATATAATTAACTGCCCTCCGAATCCGATCCTCATTTCTTTCTTTCTTTTTTTTTCTTTCTTCATATATATATAGAGAGAGAGAGAGAGAGAGAGGCGGGGGGGGGGGGGAGAATGATTCATAACTATAGTTCGATGACTTCAACAGTTTGGTAGACAGTATTAATTTGTTGCCAGACATGTTTTTCAGACGATTGAATTCAAATTAACACACAATATTAATTTACATGGCAGTTGATTGTACTTTCATTTATATATAGAAATGTAATGTTTAATGTGTATGCATGCAGATGGGTTATAGGCATTTTGATACAGCAAAAATATATGGTTCGGAGCCAGCGGTGGGAAATGCTCTGAGAGAAGCAATGGATGATGGGGTGGTTGAAAGAGAGGACATTTTCGTAACATCTAAACTATGGGGAAGTGATCACCATGATCCTGTTTCTGCCCTCAAACAAACTCTCCAGTAAGTACTACATGCAATTAATTAGACAAGTAAACAAACCAAAATACTATATATATATATATATATATATATATATATATATATATATATAAAGAAGAAAGAAATAACATTTTATGTTTATATTTTACAAATTTCCGTAAACCCAGCTTCCTCTCTCTCTCTCTATTTTTCAAAATCAAAATCTTGGTACTCGCCAAAAATAATTTTTCTGAAAAAAGAAACAAGTTAGTAGTATTAATTAACACTTCAAAATGAGATATTTGAATCACTTAATTTCACTTTTTTTTATATACGTTTCTTTATCATATTTAAAGAAGATTAATATATCCTCTCCTATTTATTTATTTCTGATTTTACATATATATAGGCCTGGTACGGCCAACAATATAATATATATAATCGATTTTATATATTATAGGCAGTACGGGTACGGGCAAAAATATGAACGTACGTCAGGTCGACAACCCACCCTAAGATAGCAATCACTCTAGGATATTGTGGATCAAAAATCTATGCTTATTAATTATGATCCAAAGATCTTGATCCGGGATCAAAGTATCATTTATCTTGATACTTAGTTTATTAATATATATATATATATATATATATATATATATATATATATATAGATGCTCAATTTACAGTAATAGTTTGTCTGTAATGTGTATAGGAAGCTTGGAATGGAATATGTAGATATGTATTTGGTACATTGGCCTGTCAAGTTGAAACCCTGGGCTACATGTGTTGTACCCGATGAACAAGACTTCGAACAACTGGACTTGGAAGGCACTTGGTCTGGAATGGAGAAATGCTTGGATTTAGGCCTCTGTAGGGGTATTGGTGTCAGTAATTTCTCTTCCACCAAAATCCAAAGCCTATTAGATTTTGCCTCTATTCCTCCTGCTGTTAATCAGGTAGGTAATGGTAGGTTGAAGCGTATTTTTTTTTCCGCTATATTAGATTGAAATTTAATATTGGATCCCTTAGGATACAAATTAAGGATTTCAGCTATAGTATTATTTTATTCCCTCCGTTTTTAAAAGATTGTTGTTTTAGAAGAAAAAATTTGTTCCAAAAAGTTTGTCGTTTATAACTTTCGAGGAGAATAAATTATTTACTTTCCTATATTACCCCTACCTTCTCTCATTGTCCCAAGAAATTCTCTCCTTGTATTAATGGTTTTCAACTTCCCATAAAGGGGTAGTGATGGAATTTCAAACAAATTTTACTTGATAAATGATACTCCCTCCATTCCTAAAAGATTGTCGTTTTAGAAGAAAAAAATTGTTTAAAAAAGTTTGTCGTTTACAACTTTCGAGGAGAATAAATTATTTACTTTCCTATATTACCCCTAACTTCTCTCATTGTCCCAAGAAATTCTCTCCCTTGTATTAATAGTTTTCAATTTTCCATAAAGGGGTAGTGATGAAATTTCAAACAAATTTTACTTGGTAAATGATACTTTCTTAATCCATATGCCAAAACTTTAAACGACAATCTTTTAGGAACGGAGGTAATACTTTCTTAATTCATGTATCAAAATCTTAAACGACAATCTTTTAGGAACGGAGATAGTATAACATATTAATGTATATATTTTGTGAATTTGGTGTAGGTGGAAATGCACCCAATGTGGAGGCAAACGAAGCTGAGAGAGATTTGTAGGGAACATAGGATACATGTAAGTGCATATTCACCGCTTGGTGCGCCAAGAAATTTCTGGGGATCCACGGCTGTCGTAGATCATCCAACCATCAAATCTGTTGCTCTCAAACACAGGGCAACCCCAGCTCAGGTTACTTGATGCTTATTAGTCAAGCCATAATAGCTCTCAATTTTTTACATTAACCAAGTGTCATAATATATATTGTTGATCAACGGCCGGCTCTTGAACTTGTAACAGGTTGCTCTGAGATGGGGATTATCTAAGGGAGGTAGCGTAATCGCCAAGAGCTTCAACCATGAAAGAATGAAAGAGAACATGGGAGCGCTTGATCTGAGATTGGACGACCAAGATTTAGTCGCCATTGAGAGGATGGAGGAGAGGAAGATTATGAGAGGAGAGTTTCTTGTTAATGAAACCACTAGCCCCTACAAGACCATTCAAGATCTATGGGATGATGAGATTTGATGATGAGATCAGACCAGAAAGTAATGATTCAAATTAATTAACTGCAGTTTCAATATATATAATGGTAAACATATTTGTTTCAATGGTCAAGAATGAGAAAATATCAATACAGCTTTGACATCCTTAGTTGTGTTTCAACTTGAACTTACATATGGTTGATCTGATCAAACACCTTTATGATATATATATATATATATATATATATATATATATATATATATATATATATATAACGTTGGAAGGCTATGAGTTTCTGCAAAATAAATGTTATACAATGCTGTTTCTTATGCCCCCAAACCCAATTTAACTGTAGCTGCAACAACTATCAATAAATTAATTAGGTTTCTAAGTAAACAAGATATTAACGTACAAGTACTGTGAAAGAGTCCAGAACCACCGAAGAAAACATTTCCAGCTCCATGAGCTATTTGGAGGAATGGCCTGTTAATTCGGAGGAATGTCCCTTCCATAGTCTCATTTATAAGCCAATTTTCTGGCTTACTCTTTCAGTATTCTTTCTCAAAAGCTGACGTATTGATAGAAATTACTCTCTATGCCTTTCAATCTCCATATGGACTTTACAAAATCAAGCTTTTTGAAAAATTGCTCGGTTAGGAGATTGCAGTTGGGATAATAAGCATACTTCTTGAAATTGGTTATCAAGCTTTACTTTGACTAGGTTCACGCAAAAGCAAAACATTGGGTAATATTGTTTGGCAACAACAAAAGGAGGGGTGGGGAGGGAAAACAATCGTGTCGACACCACAAAGGATTACATCAGAAGAAAACAAACACAATTGCGCCAAATAAAAAACCATGTTCAGTGAAGTCCTTAATTTCTCAAGAGGATAATAAATACAACAGTGTTATTTTCATATACAAATATGGCCACCAATAGCTGCACCGTCAAAACAATTATTGGTGACTTGAACTTGAAAAAGAAAAGAAGATGATGAACAGAGGTTGCCCAGGTACAAGGAACAGAGGTCACCAGAGTGAGAAAATGGTCAACTTACATGTTCATCCAAGGAGGATGAATAAAATTCACAGAGCAATGATACAGTACAATTACAGCAACACTATTTGTAGCCATAAGTAAATCATACAAGTGTACAGCAAAATAGAACCTAAGTACCAGTAGGCAACAACTTCCAATCTTGCGTCTTTCTGAAAAATTTACCTCTTTTTCCCATGCCAGTTCCCACAAGGCTTGCTGACAAAAGGGATTTGGTATCAGCTCTCCATTTGAAATCTTCAAGGACAGAAAACAAGGTCCCAAGCGCAGGACTTACTTCACAGTCTTTTATATTGTTACACGATAGCACACTGAGGCTTTCAAGCTCCTTCCAACAAAGAATTACAGACTCCAAACCTTCTGTCGTTAACCTTGAGCAGCCTTCCAGAGACAGGAATTTAACCCTCCTGTGACAATAAGTTGCAACACTGAAACTCCATACTGATGACTTTTTTATGTAGATGATTGAACCCTAAATGCATTCAACCTCTATAAAAGTCATTGTAGCAAATAGAT
This sequence comes from Panax quinquefolius, assembly GCA_020205615.1. Classification (NCBI taxonomy): domain Eukaryota; kingdom Viridiplantae; phylum Streptophyta; class Magnoliopsida; order Apiales; family Araliaceae; genus Panax; species Panax quinquefolius. The sequence goes on from CM035171.1 coordinate 9,651,448, forward strand.
GCATGATGAGGAATTACCCACACCAAATTTAAGCATACATTTAATTTATCGTCAGTCTTTGTTTATCGTTGGATGGTATAGTGGTACATATATTGCATCATTGCATAAGAAAGAGGGTTCGAGTTTAGGTGCAAGTAACTATGTGAGAAAACATGCCAATATTTGGTAAATATTCAGTCTGCATTTCAAGCATCCTGCGTAGCGTAGGTGAGAAGAACACCAGTTAATCAGCCATAACAATGTACTTTTTGAGTGGTATGGTTATTCGATATCAAGCTTCTGAATGCGTATATAAGTGGGTACATATTCTAGCATGTAGGATAGTCTTTCAAGCTATTATCCTACTAGTAACTGTTCCAACATTATAGAAGTCAGATAAGAATACCAAGTTACAAATTTTACCTGTGTTCAGTTTTATTTTAAGAAGATGTATGCCGGCAATTTGCCTCATAATTCCATTGCTAAACACCAAACAGTACCACACAACAGAAATATATGATGTGGATAGAAAGTTCAAAACCCACAACTAGAATATAAAAGCTAGCAACAATGTGAAGCAAAATAGTAACTGGACAGAGTAAGAAAACCAAATACCTGCATATATTTGCCGTGCTGAATATACCAACCTTAAGTCCCCAACAATTCTTAAAAACAACCTCTCTTACAGCCAGACAGACAACAAATAAAGCTCTAATACTTTGCTTCTCCTGTAACTGGCACCTCTCAAAATGTAATCTTTGGAGGGTGGGGCAAAAACCCAAATGCTCATCAGGCCCTGGACAACGATCAATACTCTTACACGAAAGAAACCTCAATGTCTTTAAATTGTCACAGTACGAAAGAGCTGACAACCAACCATCTTCAATCTTATGATCACTAAGTGTCAACTCTTCAAGCATTTGACAACACTGCCCAATAGCCTTGATCCCATCATAGCTCCCCTCACATCCTCTCAGCTCAAGCTTCACTAATCTCTTACACCCCTGAGCTAAAATAGTCAACCCAATATCCGAAACCAAAGAGCTATAAAACCCATCAATACTTCCAACCAATTTCAATATCTGTAAATTCCGAAACGCAGCAATTCCACGTAGGATTTGATCATTACACATATGCAACTCCAGTTCTTGCAATATAAAACATTCCTCAGCAACACTCAACAACCCCATTTCACTAGCATTAACAATCACAAGTTTCCTTAAATTTGGATACCCACTAGCTAAAACCTTCAAGCCCAAATCAATTTCTTCTACAGATAAAACACATCTTTCAGAAATGAACCCTTCAGTTGAAACATTGGAATCAATATGAAAAGACCCAAGCTTATGAGTCAACATAGTACCCGAATTTCGAGGCGAAATAACACACCCATTCACCAGATCAACATGTATAAGATTTGGGAATCTTGTAAACAAACGCCCTGATAAAAGAAAGTTCCAATCAAGAACCCTTACTGACCTAACAAGGCGGCCTTGAAGATTTAACCACCGTTTGGAAACCAGGGAATTTGGATTTCTTTGCGATTCTGAGAGTCTTGACAAAATTTGAAGAAGAATTTCATCAGAAAGAAGTGAAGTTCGATCTGATTCGAGTTTTGGCTGATCAAAGATTAGGGTTTTGTTAGGTTGAGGAGTTAGCTTATTGGGTTGTGGCTGTTTGGAGAGGTTTTGAAGTTTCATAGAGAAGAGTATGTTGTTAAGAGCTTTATTGTTCTTGAATAACCAGCTTGTGGGTTTCTTCAATGGAGGGTAAGGGTTAGATTTTTCTGGTGAAGATGACATTTTTTTGAATCCCGTCTTCTTCTTTTACTTCTTCTTCTTAAACTTGGAGCACTAATACCTCTGTTTTCAAGACAGCTTCTTCTGGGAAGCTGCTTATACATTTCTCTGCATCACCTCTCAAGCTCTCTTGTCAATTACCTGCTTCCTCTCTCTGATTTTCAATCCCTCTTTTTTCGATCTCTCTTCCCACAGCGTTTTCTCTGAATTTTCTTTTGTATTTGTTTTCTCAGCTTTTCTTTTGAATCATCTGTGATGTATGTTGACAAGTAAGTTGTTACGATTTTTTTTTTTTTTTTCTCTCTCTTCCCATAAAAAAAACTTACATAATATTCATATAGACAGATGCATTCTCATTATATATGTCTAAATATTATGTAACCTTTTTTTACGTAATTGTAGCGTTATTTTTATTAAAATGAGTTTTTGTTATTTTAATAAGTTAAATTATTAATTTTATACACTTGTTATCAATTTATCGGATTAGATAAATTATATATATATATATATAATATTCCGCTTGTCAGCTCAAAATTGTCTATGGAGCTTATAAACCTAGTGAATTTAATTAACAAAATACAATTGATTTTGAATTTTTTGCTCACACTAATAAACAATTAAAATCGTCCAAAGTTTGAGATAAATCTCATCCGTCCATTATATTCTTTTTAATTTCAAAAGATAAAAACTTACTCTCTTTCATTCTCAAATTCTTTTTAGTTCTTTCTCTTACCGAACTCACCTTCTGCCTCCTCCATTCTCTAACTTCGTTAATCTCTCCTCCCTTAATACTTGGTGCATCTGACTAGTATTATTATAAGGGGCCAATTGAGCCGTTATGTGGCCTTTTTCAAGTTTCAAAATTGTTTTTCAAAGTGGGGACAAAACCTCATAACGTACTATGATGCCAACAAAACGGCTAAAAGCCTGGGATGTTGCGAGGCTTCTTTAATTTCTTGTTTCCTAAGATGACCTTATATTTATTTATTACTCCCTTTCCTCTATTCTTAAATAAGTGATATTTTAAAAGGTTTCATATTTATTAAAAAGATCATTTATTATTTTAATTCTATCATTAAAATTGATATATATTATCATAATTATCCTTATATTAGTTAAAGAAATATGTATAAAATTACCTAGATAAATGAGATAGAAAGATACTTGAAGGCAATATAGAAAAAATTATAATCAATACTTTCTAAACAATTGTTAACGTTAAATATATTACTAGAAAATTTTAAACTATCTAAAATGTAACGACCCCAAAATAAGTCCATTCCATCCAACCCATTCTGAGTCGCCAAATATATGGTACGAAAAACAACTACAACTTTATTACAACAATTGTCGTGCAAAATACAACAACACATATCTTTGTGAGTTTGGATACAAATATATACCAATGTAGTAGCGTCACAATGACACCTTACATAAAGGTATAGTCAAAAAGCTGTTTTAGAAATTAGAATCTTTGGGAAGTGCTCGAGAGAAACCTTACGTGGGGCCGGAGGCCATGCTTTTAGGTTATCGTAGATATCGTATATGCCACGAAATTATCCTTGGTTGACCCGATAGACCCCAAAGAAAAAGCGAGAAGATTACTATCGTATTCTTCCCGATGGTGAGTCTTCTCTTGACATATCATTATCTCCACTGCTCTAATTGGGTATTATACTCCAAACAAACACCAAGATTATATAGGTAGTGCTTGTAAATATACTTTCGTGTGGATGAGCAACCATGTCTTATGATAACACGAGTTTGTATGTCATTAGACATCTTGTATGATAGTGACAAAACATCCTTCCAAAGTTGGGTTAGCTCACACTATTTAATTCACCAAAATAACTATTAAATGATGTATAAAATACAACACACTAAAGCCCTCAATAAAATTATTTTCATACTCTTTGGGAGAACCTCAACAACTATAGACCACCGTTCTATTCCCTTGTTATCCCCATTCAACCCAAATACACTTTTATTACACGAAAGAATTGTGAAACAAAAGGGTGAAACACAACTAGCTTCGATAAAGAATATTATGACTAAAGATAAATAAATTATCAATAGTCTTCATCGAATGAATCGAGATTTAGAACATATGGTAGATGATAAAACTTTTCAACCATAGTTGCGGTGAACGAAGCGATCCATTAAAAAGAGTCGAATAGACTATAAAGTCTATTATCTTCTCACGTTAAAAGTCCACCAACAATATTTTATCCACTGTAACATCAATCAATGGTTCCTTTCCACAATCATATGAATAACTTCATAATCATAATTGTGATTCTAAATTTCTCTTCTCATCCGGAATGAAGATAATTTTCATCACAGTCTTTACACGAAACATAAAATATCATGGTTATACCAAATCACAGTTCTTGTTCATAATCATACTAATAATTCATCTTTGCACCACGGGCCAAAGATATTCATCAACAGTTCATCTTTACACTACAAAGCAAAGATATTCAACAACAGTCATCTTTGCATTACGAGCCAAAGATATTCATCAATAATTCATCTTTGCACTACAAAGCTAAAGATATTCAACAACAGTCGTCTTTGCATTCTGAGCAAAAGATATTCATCGATAATTCATCTTTTGCTTTCTGAGCTAAGATATTCATCAACAAAGTCATCTTTTGCACTTCTGAGCCAAAGATATTCATCAATAATTCATCTTTGCACTACATGCTAAGATATTCATCAACAAGTCATCTTTGCATTTCTGAGCGAAAGATATTCATATATCAAAGAAATACATAATCATTTGAAGTTATATAACAATAATTATAACCATGTTGATCAATTCACCTTTGCACTTAAGCTAAAAATATTCAATTGTAAATTCAATGGTCATGATCATACCAATAATCTACCCATCTTTACACTCAAGTCAAAGAGAAATATTATCATTAGGGTTATAAGAATGTTATATAAAAATAATATAATCAAAACATAGTTTTAATTTCAAGAGTAAGATTCATAAATCAACGATAATTTGGTCAAAAAAAAAAACCAATTTGTCTTGAATAGTACCCGTGTTAAATACGTAATCTTCAGTATCGTGCGTAAATAACCTCGACACGAAAAGATAAAGTTTCATAATAAAATTCATATCCATATTTATAACACCTTAATCCAAATGTTATAAATCACTTAGAAATCTCATAATCTAATATTATTAATATTACAACAATATTTTAATCATTTCTTAAACTTATAAATAATTTAATCCAATTATTTACACTTTAATAATTAATGCATTTAATCATCTAAAATGCCAAACTCATAAGATTTCATCATCATTAACCAAAACCCTCATAAAAATCTGCGCATATACCTCATATATGATTCTCAAGCCAATAAATCATATTTTCCAATTTTCTTACTTCACATAACATATTTAATTTATTTACTCATAACTAGAACATTTTCATGAAAAAATACCAAATTAGTTCCAAAAATATTTATTTTCTGGGATTTAGAAGAATATAGTCTCATATTGAATATATATTTTTCTCAGGATTTTTAAAATTCATTTACTATTTTCCATATGGCCAAAACTACCGAATAGTTAGACATTTATCATAAATTATACTTTTGTCCAAAAATTCTGAAATTTATACGGTATACTGATATTATATAGATGTACTCCCAATAAAAATTTCATCAATTTTGGAGTTAATAACAAGGAGTTATAAATAGTTACTTTTAAAATAGTCTTTTCTCATAAAATCCATAACTCCTAATCTATACATCCAAAATCGCCATTTTGGACACACTCTCTAAAACTCATCAAAATATCATTTCAAATTTTTCCAAATTTTGAAGGTTCGAAAAATTTCGAAACTAAAAACATAATAACCACTTAAAATCCTTACTATCCCTTACCTCAAAAGAAGCGATACTTACATTTGAATGAATAACGCCGAAACGAACTTGCAATATAGTATAGCAATACTCAAAATACTCACAAGAATACGCTCGATAATATAGAGAGAAAAACTTGAGTTTAATTGTGATTTTCAATTCTAACCTAAGCACCTATTTATAGGAAAATACTTAAAACACCAAAGCAAAAAAATTTAATAAAATATTAATATATATTATTTTTATTCCAAAGCACACTTATTTTGCTTCAAAACCTCAGCCACCAAACAGCCCACCTCACAAGACTTGCACAAAAAAACGTTTTTTGTTATTTAAATTATTTTAAACTTCCAAAATCAATTATTTGAGCTTGAACTTCAATAATTAATAATAAATAGCCCTTATATCAAAAAATTGAATCCCCAGAGTTTTTATAGGAAATTCAATTCTCTACAACTTTGCGGAAGAAAGTTTTCCAAATTCCAAATGAAATTGGCCAGAAATCCACAAGCAGACGATTTTACGATTATAATCAAATTTCGATCGAGAAATGGGGTCCAATGAAACATGTTTAACATGTTTTAAACATTTATTGTAACAAAAATATTCTTCCTCCTCATATACTCATATATTCCACATTCAACAGTAAAAATATCACCATTATTATATTATTAAAATAATATATTTAAATAAATTATTTTATCGAGAAAAAGATAAAATATTAATTTTCAACAATTGTCACTTTAAAAATTTTCTCCATCTATATCCACATAAAATAAATATTTTTCTCATCATAAAAATCAATAATTAATTATTCACAAATAATATTACATAATCACAATATTAACAACGAGGCGGTTCCAGGAAAGAGGGGCTTTCGATAAGAATTTCTCTCTTCTTGGCGCCTTGATTAGGTGACCAAACCTCTCCTTAGACAGAACTTTCTAGGCATTGCCAATAATGTTATCCAATAATATTATTCAGATAATATGAATTATTACTCGATAATGGAAAATATTTGTGCTTAGTGACAATTATTGAAACAACAATAATATAAAATATCAACGTAGCAATTATTGAATCAATAAAATAAAATATTTAACAATAATTCTTTGTAACAATTATTGAGTAATGCCTTCTTCTTACGAAAAAAAATTTATCATGCTTCATGAATAGTACTCGTGAATAGTAACTTCGTGAATAGTAACTCATAAATAGTAACTAAATGAATAGTAACTCATGAATAGTAACTTCGTGAATAGTAACTTCGTGAATAGTAACTCATGAATAGTAACTCATGAATAGTAATTAAAAAAAAATGAATACTTTTATTTCATAAAATTCGGGGTCTTACTGATCTCTCCTCCTTATGAAATTTAGTCCCAAAATTCGTACGTACTGATATTTCAAAGAGTTGAGAATACCTTGTTTTCATTTCGATTCTATCTCCCCCAATCATCATGATTTCTCCATTGCTCATCTCCTCGTATTTTTCGAGATATCATTCTAGAATACGACTTCAAAACAAGGGTTAATTTAACAAATTAACATATCACATAATATCCGATATTATGGTGACCAACAAATAAGCTTAGGTAGGACACACTTTAGCGAAGGATTTACTCATCTCTCCCCTCCTAGTTCTAATCCCGATCTCATGCCAGAGATCATATCCTAAGCTACGAAACCAAATGTAACGACCCCAAAATAGGTCCATTCCATCCAACCCATTCTGAGTGCCCGAATATATGATACGAAAAACAACTACAACTTTATTACAACAATTGTCGTGCAAAATACAACAACACATATCTTTGTGAGTTTGGATACAAATATATACCAAGCAGTAAGTACGTCACAATGACACCTTACATAAAGGTATAGTCAAAAAACCATTTTAGAAATTAGAATCTTTGGGAAGTGCTCAAAGGAAACCTTCGTGCGTGGGAGGCCATGCTTTTAGGTTAGTAGATATCATATGGCCACGAAATTATCCTTGGTTGACCCGATAGACCCCAAAAGAAAAAGAGAAGATTACTATCGTATTCTTCCCAATGGTGAGTCTTCTCTTGACATATCATTATCTCCACTTTGTCTCTAATTGGGTATTATACTCCAAACAAACACCAAAGATTATATAGGTAGTGCTTGTAAATATACTCGGCAAGTGGATGAGCACAACCATGTCTTATGATAACACGAGTTTGTATGTCATTAGACATCTTGTATGATAGTGACAAAACATCCTTCCAAAGTTGGGTTACTTTCACCTATTTAATTCACCAAAAATAACTATTAAATGATGTATAAAATCTGACACACTAAAGCCCTCAATAAAATTATTTTCATACTCTTTAGGGAGAACCTCAACAACTATAGACCACCGTTCTATTCCTTGTTATCCCCATTTCGAACCCAAATACTACACTTTTATTACACGAAAGGAATTGTGAAACAAAAGGGTGAGCACAACTAGCTTCGATAAAGAATATTATGACTAAAGATAAATAAATTATCAATAGTCTTCATCGATAATGAATCGAGAGATTTAGAACATATGGTAGATGATAAAACTTTTCAACCATAGTTGCGGTGAACGAAGCGATCCATTAAAAGAGTCGAATAGACTATAAAGTCTATTGTCTTCTCCACGTTAAAAGTCCACCAACAATATTTTATCCTGTAACATCAATCAATAGTTCTTTTCCACAATCATATGAATAACTTCATAATCATAATTGTGATTCTAAATTTCTCTTCTCATCCGGAATGAAGATAATTTTCATCACTGTCTTTTACACAAACATCAAATATCATGGTTATACCAAATCACGTTCTGTTCATAATCATACTAATAATTCATCTTTTTTACCACGGGCCAAAGATATTCATCAACAGATTCATCTTTACACTACAAAATAAAAAGATATTCAATGAACAATAGTCATCTTTGCATTCTGAGCCAAAGATATTCATCAATAATTCATCTTTGCACTACAAAGCAAAAGATATTCAACAACAGTCGTCTTTGCATTACGAGCAAAAGATATTCATCAATAATTCATCTTTTGCACTACTGAAAATTTAAAGATATTCATCAACAAGTCATCTTTGCCTTTACGAGCCAAAGATATTCATCAATAATTCATCTTTGCACTCTGAGCTAAGATATTCATCAACAAGTCGTCTTTTGCCTTTCTGAGCGAAGATATTCATATATCAAAGAAATACATAATCATTTGAAGTTATATAACAATAATTATAACCATGTTGATCAATTCACCTTTGCACTTAAAGCTAAAAATATTCAATTGTAAATTCATGGTGTGATCATACCAATAATCTACCCATCTTTACACTCAAGTCAAAGAGAAATATTATCATTAGGGTTATAAGAATGTTATATAAAAATAATATAATCAAAACATAGTTTTAATTTCAAGAGTAAGATTCATAAATCAACGATAATTTGGTCAAAAAAAACCAATTTGTCTTGAATAAGTACCCAAATGTTAAATGCATAGTACCGTAGTATCGTGCGTAAATAACCTCGACGAAAAGATAAAGTTTCATAATAAAATTCATATCCATATTTATAACACCTTAATCCAAATGTTATAAATCACTTAGAAATCTCATAATCTAATATTATTAATATTACAACAATATTTTAATCATTTCTTAAACTTATAAATAATTTAATCCAATTATTTACACTTTAATAATTAATGCATTTAATCATCTAAAAATGCCAAACTCATAAGATTTCATCATCATTAACCAAAACCCTCAAAAAATCTGCATATACCTCATATATGATTCTCAAGCCAATAAATCATATTTTCCAATTTTCTTACTTCACATAACATATTTAATTTATTTACTCATAACTAGAACATTTTCATGAAAAAATACCAAATTAGTTCCAAAAATATTTATTTTCTGGGATTTAGAAGAATATAGTCTCATATTGAATATATATTTTCTCGAGATTTTTAAAATTCATTTACTATTTTCCATATGGCCAAAACTACCGAATAGTTAGACATTTATCATAAATTATACTTTTGTCCAAAAATTCTGAAATTTATACGGTATACTGATATTATATAGATGTACTCCCAATAAGAATTTCATCAATTTTGGAGTTAATAACAAGGAGTTATAAATAGTTACTTTTAAAATAGTCTTTTCTCATAAAATCCATAACTCCTAATCTATACATCCAAAAATCGCCATTTTTGGACACTTCTCTAAAAACTCATCAAAATATCATTTCAAATTTTTCCAGAATTTTTGAAGGTTCAGAAAAATTTCGAAACTAAAAACATAATAACCCTTAAAATCCCTTACTATCCCTTACCTCAAAAGAGCAGTACTTCTGACTGGAATAACGCTGAACGAACTTGCACCGTATAGCAATACTCAAAATACTCACAAGAATACGCTCGATAATATAGAGAGAGAAAACTTCAGTTTCTGGTGTGATTTTCAATTCTAACCTAAGCACCCTATTTATAGGAAAATACTTAAAACACAAAGCGGAAAATTTAATAAAATATTAATATATATTATTTTTTATTCCAAAGCACACTTATTTTGCTTCAAAACCTCAGCCACCAAACAGCCCACCTCACAAGACTTGCACAAAAAAAAACGTTTTTGTTATTTAAATTATTTTAAACTTCCAAAATCAATTATTTGAGCTTGAACTTGAATAATTAATAATAAATAGCCCTTATATCAAAAAAAATTGAATCCCTTGAGGTTTTTATAGGAAATTCAATTCTCTACAACTTTCTGAAGAGAAAGTTTTCCAAATTCCAAGCGAAATTGGCCAAAATCCACAAGCAGACGATTTTACGATTACATAATCAAATTTCGATCGAGAAATGGGGTCCATGACATGTTTAACATGTTTTAAACATTTATTGTAACAAAAATATTCTTCCTCCTCATATACTCATATATTCCACATTCACTTGTAAAAATATCACCATTATTATATTATTAAAATAATATATTTAAATGAATTATTTTATCGAGAAAAAGATAAAATATTAATTTTCAACAATTGTCACTTTAAAAATTTTCTCCATCTATATCCACATAAAATAAATATTTTTCTCATCATAAAATCAATAATTAATTATTCACAAATAATATTACATAATCACAATATTAACAACCAGCGGTTCCGGAAGAGGGGCTTTCCAATAAAATTTCTCCTTCTTGGTAGCCTTGATTAGGTGACCAAACCTCTCCTTAGACAGAACTTTCTAGGCATTGCCAATAATGTTATCCAATAATATTATTCAGATAATATGAATTATTACTCGATAATGGAAAATCTTCGTCTTAGTGACAATTATTGAAACAACAATAATATAAAATATCAACGTAGCAATTATTGAATCAATAAAATAAAATATTGAATAGTAATTCTTTGTAACAATTATTGAGTAATGCCTTCTTACGAAAAAAAATTATCATGCTTCATGAATAGTACTCGTGAATAAGTAACTAGTAACTCATAATAGTAACTCATGAATATTAACTTCGTGAATAGTAACTCGTGAATAGTAACTTCGTGAATAGTAACTCATGAATAGTAACTCATGAATAGTAATTAAAAAAAAATTGAATACTTTTATTTCATAAAATTCGGGGTCTTACATAAAACGTCATTTATTTAGGAGAAGAGGTAATAGTATTTGAGAGGACCGACCGATTATCCCCACCAAAACTTATGGTGGAAGAGATTTTCGAGAAATTAACAAAATAACTTAAAAATAATAATAATTTCATTTTTATTTCTGAAATAATAATTTTTATAATATAAGTTTCTATTAGAATATAAAAGTTAAAATAAAATACAAGTAGTGATTTGAATGCAGTTGAACATTGGAATAAGTTGTGTAGCGTAAAAGATTGGATTCAGTTACTATGAAGTTAATTTCATATAAATTAAGTTGGTCAATTGACCAATACAGTGCTGACACGTAGAGAAAAAAGATCATCTCCCAAACAGTGTGTCGACACTGTATTGATAAATTGACCAAAGTTAACTTCATGCTAATTACTCTCTAAAAGATTGAATGGAGCCGATAATGTCGTAGTAGTCTATTTGGTTAAGACTGAGATACTGTAATTTTGAGATCTTATAAGTCTTTGTTTAGAGTTGGATGAAGCTGAATTGTTGAATCGGTTAGCCATTTAGTGGGATAAATAAAGTTTTAATCCTTTGTCTTGAGGTCCAGATTTTCATTGTGGTTATCGAATTTTTTTATTACTGATCGAATAAGCTGTACTTCTCAAAAAATTACAAAATGGTCATTCTTGTTAGATTTTCGTCCAAAATTTGGCCAAATCTTGACTATCATATTGACTCGTTATTTTTGTTGACGTGACCCGTTATTTGCTGACGTGGAGGGTAGAAGTCTTGCCTTAAAAATTTTCTTAAAGAAAATGTTGTTAACAAGTGTTGAACTCTAGATCTCCCCAAACTAGAACCTTATATTCTAACAAAAATTACTGGACCAACTACCTATTATACTAAATTTATGTAACACTAATATTTAAATCACCTAGCATCGTTTATATGCATGTGAAGATGAGATAATAATAATTATAATAATTATAATAATTATTATTATAATAATAATACTAAATTTTAAATAATTAAAATTTTAAATAATAAAGATAATATAAATAATTAATATTATATTTAGTATTATATAATTATTTTCTTAATATCAAGTTGTTATCCTTGCTTTGTGTTGTACGTGATTCTATACTATATATCATCTCTCTACTTTTGTGTAAAATTAATTACTCTTCTTATATGATTTATCATGCATTTAAATTTGTAGCTAGCTAGGATAGGAAGGACTCCCTCTCCTCCTCACAAATTAATCCCCGCTGTTGGAAATTAATTAAGTCGTCATAAACCAAACAATAAAATACACATCAACAAAATATGTAACGTACGTGGAATTAATTAATACTATTAAAGGGATAAGTCACAACTCAAACTTCGAATCTAATCTCTACTATATTAATTATAATAATGTATTTATAATTAATACTCATTTACACTCTAAAACTAGAGATTACACAACTTTAACACTCTCTCACACAAATACAAAATCCACTCATATTACTTTTCAACTCTTAAGATGCTAAATGATGTTTGATTTTACTACACTTTAACAAGTTATATAACATAATATTTTATTTATAGAATACCCACAACTCTTCTCTTCCTATTCAAAATAGGACACTTCAATATAAAATTCATACTATAAATAGATTTTTTTTCAAAAATAATACTCTTATTAAAAAGACTCTTCCTTTGCATAATAATAGGATTGGAGGAGTATAACTTACAAAGATGTTTAACGTATCACCCAAAAATGCAAGTAGGGTCCTTCACTATTTAGTGGGGGAATTGATGCATTAATTAATTAATTAGGATTTTCCAGTAAATTGGTAGGATTATTGACACCAAGCATAACGTGCATGTTTACTATTCTGTCCGTAACTAATATATCTCGTTTTATTTAAAATTGTGTATAAATATCAAAAAAATAATTATATAATATTAATTGTCTATATTGTCTTTATTATTTAAAATATTAATTATTATTATTATTATTATTACAATTATTATTATCTCATCTTCACATGCATATAAACGATGCTAGGTGGTTTAAATATTAGTATTACATAAATTTAGTATAATAGGTAGTTGGTCTAGTGGTTTTTGTTAGAATATAAAGTTCTAGTTTGAGGAGGTGTAGAGTTCAACACTTGTTAGCAACATTTTTTCTTTAAGAAAATTTTTAACGCAAGCCTTCTACCCTACACGTCAGCAAATAACGGGCCACGTCGGCAAAAATAACGAATCGATATACATGATCGACAAGATTAAATTCAAAATTTTTGAATGAAATCGAACGAATGACAATTTTATAATTTTTTGAAAGTACAATTATTCGATTGTAACAAAAAAAAATTTCGATATTACAATAAAACCTAACCTAAAGACACGGTGACCAAAACGTTATTTATCCATACATTTAGTGGATGAAGCTGAATGGCTAGATCTTATAGTAATTTTGAGATTTGTGTGTCATCTGAATGACCTAATCGGTTAAATTTTTGGGCTGAACGGCCAAGTATAATATTTTTGGCTGAATGGGTTGAACATGTGTTGAATAAAGTATTTTATATTTATTTTTTTACGATATTAACAATTATGTTAAGTATTATTAAATAAATTTACAACAATTTTAAATTTTTTTCAAATGGGTAAAATAATAAAAATATGTTATTTAGATATTTCAAACATGTCAATTATCAAACTTTTTTCATTCAGTATTCAAAATTTTGTTTCATTCAGATTACTTAAATATTCAGAACTATTTCATTCGATTTTATCAAACACCCCTTTAGTTTAGTTGGTTAAGACTATGATACTGTAATCTTTATGTATCAGGTTTGATTCTCACCTAGATGAAAAGGCTTGTTTGTTTGTGAGTTTATTTATATCACAAGTTCAATTATTACTTGGGTGAAAAGGCTTGTTTGTAAGTTTATTTATGTCTTTCTTTAATGAAGTTTTCTTTGGTGAGATTTGAAGTCAATTGACTAAACTTTTTGGGAATTGAATGTAGTTAAACTTTTTGGGAATTTTATTACTCCCTCCGTTCCTTAATATAGGTTGTGACGCCCCCAAAACAGGTATAAATCACCCATCTTGAGTCGCCAGATACATGGTACATAATTCAAATACAACTTAATAATACAACTGTCGTAAGTATGCAATCTGAAAAAACATAAAGCGTGAGTTTGAATACAAATATTGTCTTCAGAGAGTATACAAACTCAAAAGGAGTCCTCATTGCAATTATTATCACACTTTATTTCATGCCGAATAGTGAGGACTACTAATCTGAAACATCTAGGACCATCACTCTTTTCCCATTATTCCAAATTCGTTCTCATTTTCTCAAAGAACGAAGAAAAGAAAAGGTGAGCTCAACTAGCCCGATAAAAATATTATGACTAAGATAATGCGAGAATAAATTATCAATATCCTTCAACAAAGATAACAACCGATAGAATATAATGAAACAACAAGTTTTAGATCAAAAAAGCGCAATGGAATAAGCAATTCATTAGAAGAGTTAAGTAGAGAATAAAATCTACTATCTTCATGATTTAAAAGGTTTTCCATCACTTTTATCGGCGAGACTCGACAATAAATAATCCACATCATTAACTCATCCCCGCACTACAAAGCCAATAATATTTTTAGTATCACAACCACGAATTATCCATGCACTTTCACGGACCCAAAGATAACGTGTTTTCATCAACCATCGATCATGCCATAAAACAATTCATCTTTGCACCTCGGGTGAAGAGAATCCATAGCCATAATCATACCAAAAAGCGTCCATCAATACACTACTAGACGATGAGAACTTTTACCACATCATTTGTAACATTACGGTCGTGATTACACCAAATAATCCCTGGTCATAATCATACCAAGTCCATCTATGCACTTTCTGAATACAGATAACTTTCAACAAAATATAAACATGAGGATGATGACAATTGTAAGACCCCAAATTATTAATAAATAAAATTTATTTTCCTCTATTTATTATTTTGAAATAGTAAGGGTTGATTTGATTAATGTGGATAGTTATGGGTAAAATACATAAATATTTCGAATAAGCAAGTGGTTATAAAATATTCATTATCATCGTCGGGGAATATTAGTTTGGTGCGTTGGAATATTAAATCTTGTCGGGAATATTAAATGCTGACAGTAGCGATCTTTTGTGGCCCCATAATGGAAAAGCGATTGGATGAAGAAAATAATGAAATATAAGTTGTTTATAAATAGCAGCGTAGTTATTCACAGTTATCTTGTTAAAATACTCGGTTGGTTAAAACACGATAGCACACGGTATTGCGATAATTATTGATTCTTACGTGAAAGGCCTTTACTCAATAATGGTTACGATAATTCTTTGTTAAAGATTTTTTATTGATTTAATAATTCTTTGCGTTGATATTTTATATTCTTTGTTGTTTGATAATTGTCATTACACGGTATTTTTCATTATCTACAATAATTCATATTATCCGAATAATATTATTGGATAACATTATTGGCAATGTCTAGAAAGTTACGTACAAGGAGAGGTTTGGTCACCTAATCAATTGGCCCAAGTAAGGAGAGATCCTTATCGGAAAGCCCTCTTTCACTTTAAGCGGCACTGGTTGCCGATCTTGTGATTCTCAGTAAAATTATTTGTGAATAATTAATTATTGATTTATATGATGAGAAAATATTAATTTTATGTGGATATAGATGGAGAAATTTTTAATGAGACAATTGTTGAAAATTAATATTTTATCTTTTTCTCGATAAAATAATTCATTTAAATATATTATTTTAATAATATATTAACGGTGATATTTTTATAATGAATGTGGGATATATGAGTATATGAGGAGGAAGAAGAGTATTTTTGTGGCAATAAATGTTTAACACATATTTTGTGTGTTGGTGGACACAATTATTAATCGAATTTGATTATAACTTTATAAAATCGCTTGGTTGTGGATTTCGATCAATTTCTGTTTGGAATTTGGAAAAACTTTCTTCTGCAAAGTTGTAGATAATGGAATTTCCTATGGAAAATCGTGGGTTTCAAATTTTTCTGATAAAAGAGATATTTATTATGAATTATTTAAGTTCCAAAGCTCTGAAATAATTGATTTTTGGAAGTTTTAATTATGTTTTTTAAGAAAAACGTTTTTCAAATGTTGGTGGCCATCTTTAACATGTGCTTGGTGGCTGAAATCAGATTTCTAAGTGGGCGTAGACAAATTAATATATATATTAATATTATATTAAATTTTCTACTTTGGTGTTCTAAGCATTTTCCTATAAATAGGGTGCTTAGGTTAGAATTGAAAATCACACCGAAAAGCGAAGTTTTTCTCTCTATATTATCAAGCGTATTCTTGTGAGTATTTTGAGTATACTTTGAGTATTGCTATACGGTGCAAGTTCAAGTCATAGCTTATATCCTGGTGTTTTGACTAAGACTTGTCTTTCGAGGTAAGGGATATTTTTTTCTTCGTAATGATATTATTTCTTCAATATCATTATGTTGAAATATTGATATGAAGTTTTATCAAATTTGGAACTTTTGGTGTCGAATTACTATTCACGTATACGACCTTTATTCACGATATCTACATTATTCACGAATCTGGCCTTATTCATCGAAAAATAAAAATTTTCCTTTTAAATCTAAAATATCTATTGTGGATACTAGCTTTGATTGTATCCATGTTTTGATCATTCTTGAATTTTACACCACTATGATTATTTTTGAGGTATTTTTGAAATGGATAAAACAAAGTCTGAATCATTAATCCTTAATTCTTGTCATTTTGTTTCACTTTGGATTCGTTTCTTTAAAATATTTTTCATCATCCTCGGTCTTAAATGATGATATTATTGAATATCTTTTGCACAGTAGTGCAAAGATGAATGATTTCGATGAATATCTTTGGCCCGTAGTAGTGCAAAGATGAGCAGTGTTTAGATGGCATGACGATTAACTGATGAATATCTTTGGCACGTAGTGCAAAGATGAATATTTGATTCGAGATATATATTGATTGATGTTACGGGGATAAAAGATGAGCGATGAACTTTTAAATTCATACATAGAAGATAGTAGTTTGTATTCTCTACTTAACTCTTCTAATGAATTATTATTTCATTGCGAAGATTGATTTAAAACCGGTTGTCTATTGTATTCTATTAAATTTTTCCTGTTGGAGACTAACGATAATTTGTTGTATATTATCTTAGTCATAATATTCTTCTTTGGGCTAGTTGAGCTCACCCTTTTCCTTGTTGTTCCATTTTTCTTCTCGTGGAGGCGAGAATGTAGCGAGTAGTCGGGGTATGGAATGAAAGTTCTAGAGAGAGTTGTTTAGTAGTCCTCACCATTTTTATAAAATAATGTATCAATAATTATGATGGGGATTTATTTGCGTGTGGATATGGTCTAGATGGCAATATCTGTATTTAAACTCACAGTTTATATGTTGTAATAATAAAGTTGTAGTTATTTCTGTACCATGTATTTGGCGACTCAGAATGGGTTGGATGGAATGGACCTATTTTGGGGGCGTCACAACAATGATATAAGAATTCAGTAAAACAAGTTTAAGAATTAATTTGTTCAGGAACCAATAACGTCCAAATTGTCAACATGATATTTCTTTGTGGAGTAAAATTTAAGAATGCTCAGAAGAATATTTCCATGAAAAGATACTGGATGAAACGCAAATATCAATGATATTCCACTAATTTCATGGATTATAGAAGTCAAAACTTTAACCAACTTAGTATAATAAAGAATGGGATAACAAAAAAAATCACCATGCATGCGATAGACCGCACAGGCAGGTTATTTCAACAGAATAATTGTGACGCCCCCAAAATTAGGTATACATCACCCATCTTGGGTCGTCAGATACATGGTATGAATTCAAAATACAACTGTATGGTACATGCAATCGACAAACATAAACCGTGAGTTTGAATACAAATATTATCTACTAGTGATTATACAAACTCAAAAGGAGTCCTCATTATAATTATTATCACACTATTTCACAGAATAGTGAGGACTACTAATGCTATCCTTTGGACCATCACTCCGCTCCCTAGACTCGTCCCAGCTTATATTCTCATTTCACGAAGAATAAAGTGAAAGAAAGGGTGAGCTCAACTAGCCCACTAAGAAATATTATGACTAAGATAATGCGAGAATAAATTATCATTAGTCTCCAACAATGTTAAACTAATAAAATATAATAGACATCAAGTTTAAGCTGCAGTGGAACAAGCGATCCATTAAAAGAGTCAAGTAGAAAATAAAATCTACTATCTTTTATGATTTAAAAGGTTTTTCATCAATTGTTATCATTGAGACTCGACAATAAATATTCCACATCATCGAATCACCCCACTTTACTGCCGAGGATATTCTTTAAGATCACGACCACAATTATTCACGCTGCTTCACGGGCGAGAATATTTGTGTATTCATTAATGGTCATGATCATGTCAACAACTCGCTCATCAATGCACTACGGGCCAATAAGGACTTTTACCACATCATTTGTAACATTACTGATTATGATTACAATCAATAATCCCCGGTCATAATTATACCAAGTCCATCTACGCACTACAGGCCATGTATGACTTTCAACATAATATAAACATGAGGATGATGACAATGATATAAGAATTCAATAAAACAAATTCAAGAATTAATTTGTCCAAGAAGTACTAATGTCCAAATTATCAACACGGTATGCTCGCTTTGTAGAGTAAAATTCAAGAATGATCGGAAGAATATTTCCATGAAAAGATCTTTGGATGAAGCGCAAATATCAATGATATTCTACTAATTTCATGGAGTATAGAAGTCAAAACTTTAACCAACCGAGTATAATAAAGAATGGAATAACAAAAGAAATCACCATGCATGCGGATTGCAGATGTATGCGAGTTATTCAAATAATAATAATAACGGAACCAGTCGGACAAAATTTGCAAGCGGGGATGATTTCCAATGAATAATAAAGATTTTAACCAGGTCCGTGTAAAACACACGCGAGCAGGATGTTCCAATGAATAATAATAAGATGAAACCAGTCCCAGATAAAACACACAGAGATGGGATGTTCCAACTGGAATAAATAATAAAGATTTTAACCAGTCCTGTGTAAAAACACGCATGTGATGTTCCAATGAAATTATAGAAAAATGTCACCAAGTATAGGGTGATATGAAAGATACAAAAGTTATTCTAACGAATAATAAGAAATGGAATAACAACATTCTCTTCATGAATAAGAAAGAATAACACCCTTACACGCAGTACAACAAATAATATTCCTTACCTTAAGAAGAAGAGTACTGGATATATAAGTAGTGAAGTAGCAGAATACTTTTTTCTTTCTCTCTATAGTTTATCTTTCTAGAGTTTCAGTGAATTCGTAATGAGCTTTTATTTATAGAAAAATGGAATGCATAGTAACTAACTCATGAACGGTCGAGATTGATTTACTTTAATCTGACGGTCCATATTTAAAGTAAAATAAAATATAATATATTCTATTTATAATCTAATAAAACGAATAACTTTATAAAAAAATTTACTATGCAAACACTATGCATAATAAAATATAATATATTCTAATTATTGTCTAATAAAATGTATAGCTTTATAAAAGTATTACGCTTTTATAATAAAAAAGATTTTAGTATGCAAAATACTATGCGAACATAATTACTTAACACTATGCATAATAGAATATAATATATTCTATTTATAGAATAACTTTATAAAAGTATTCTGCTTTTTATATAAAAAAATTACGTATTATTACATTAATAATACCAACAAAACCGAGTGACTTATCACTTAAGCATCAATAATTAATACCGTGTGCTACTGATAATGCAACCACGCCAGATTCTCGTACTTTTAACACCGGGTGTTTCAATAGTTAACCAGAAAAACTTACGCCGTTATTTTTATAAAGTATTTTTGTCTTTCTCGATCCAACAATAATTCTATTGTGGGGTCCACCAATGATTGTGCCAATTGTCTTAATATTCCTGTTAAAACGAATATTCCTCGACCAATCGAATGTTATATAACAACTTGCGTATTTTGAAAAATTTATAAATATTACCCACAACTATTATATCAATTTTACTCCATAATATTCAAAATAATATTTATAGAAAAATCATCTTTATTCAAAAGTTGGGGTTTTACAATAATAAATAACGAATCGGTCCCAAAGAAACGCATGCATGTGATATATTCCAATGTAATAATAAAAGACGAATCGGTCCCACGAAAAGCGCCTGAGCGATATATTCCAACAGAATAATAAATAATGGAACCAGTGTCATGCGTAAAGCACGCATGGGATGTTCCAATAGAATGATAAATAATGGAACCCAGTCCCGCAGAAACGCACGACGTAATGTTCCAAAGCAGAATAATAAAGAATGGAATAATGAAGAATTTCACCAAGTATAGGTAGCCCGCATTATACGAGTTATTCCAATGTAATAATAAAGAATGGAATAACGAAGTTCTCTTCACGGATAAGAAAGAAATAATACTCCCCATGGGTACAACAAATAATATTCCTCACCGTGGCGCCCCAAAATAGGTATACATCACCCATTCGAGTTGTCGATACATGATGACGAAACAACTACAACTTTATTATTACAACAAGAAAGCGTGAGTTTGAATACAAATATTATCTTCTAGACAATATTTATACTCAAATAAATCCTCATCACATTTATTGAAACATTATTTTACAAAATGGTGAGGACTACTAAACAACTCTCTCTAGAACTTTCATTCCATACCCCACTGCGTACTTCATTTATATTCTCGCCTCACGAGAAGAAAAATGGAATAAAAAGGAAAAGGGTGAGCTCAACTAGCCCAGTAAAGAATATTATGACAAAGATAATATACAACAAATTATCGTTAATCTTCAACAGGGAAAAATCTAATCGAATACAATAGACAACAAGTTTTAAATCAATATTCACAATGAAATAATAATTCATTAGAAGAGTTAAGTAGAGAATGCAAACTACTATCTTCTATGTATGAATTTAAAAGTTCATCGTCTATCTTTTATCCTTGTAACATCAATCAATATATATCTGGAATCAAATATTAATCTTTTACTTTACTGGGCCAAAGATATTCATCGATTAATCATGTTTCATCTAAACACACTTCATCATTTTGCACTACGGGCCAAAGATATTTATCGAAAATCATTCATCTTTACACTACTGAGGCAAAGATATTAAATAATATCATCATTTAAGGCGAGGATGATGAAAAATATTTTTAAAAAAACGAATCCGATGAAACAAAATGACAAGGATTAAGGATTAAGGATTAAGTACTTTTTTTATCCATGTCCAAAATACCTCAAAAATAATCATAGTGGTGTAAAATTCAAGAATGATCAAAACATGGATACAATCAAAGCTAGTATCCGAATAGATATTTTGGACGAAAAGAAAAATTTTCATTTTTAGATGAATAGTGCAAGTGATAAGTGAATAATCCGTATATCGTGAATAGTCTAGTGAATAAATAACCCAGACACTAAAAGTTCCAAATTTGATTAAAAGTTCAGATCAATACTTGGCATAATGATATTAGAATAAATAATATCATTAAAAAAATATCCTTACCTCGAAAGATCGAGACTTAAATTTGAAACAGGATATAAAGGCTATGACTTGAACTTGCATTTATGTATAGCAATACTCAAAATATACTCAAAATACTCACAAGAATAAACTCGATAATATAGAGAGAAAACTTTAGTTTACGGTGTAATTTTCAATTCTAACCTAAGCACCTATTTATAGGAAAATCTTAGAACACAAAGCGAAAATTTAATATAATATTAATATATAAATTAAATTTTCCTACTTGACTAACCTCAAGAACTGAATTCAGCTCATTCAACACACATGTGTAACACACCATAATGAAAAAAACGTTTTTGTTATTTAAAATATTTTAAACTTCCAAAAATTAATTATTTAGAGCTTGAACTTCATAATTCACAATAAATAGCCCTTTTGTTAGAAAATTTGAAACTTCATGACTTTTTATAGGAAATTCAATTCTCTACAACTTTCTGAAAGAAATTTTTCCAAATTCCAAATGAAAATTGGCCAAAATCCACAAACAGGCGATTTTACAATTATAATCAAATTTCGATCGAGAAATGGGGTCCAATGAAACACATAAAACATGCTTTAAATATTTTTGGTAACAAAAATACTCCTCTTCAACATATACTCATATATCCCACATTCATCGTAAAAATATCATCATTATTATATTATTAAAATATAATAATATATTTAAATAAATTATTTTATCAAAAAGATAAAATTTCAATTTTCAACAATTGCCACATTAAAATTTTCTCCATCTATATCCACATAAAATCAATATTTTTCTCATCATATGAATCAATAATTAATTATTCACAAATAATATTATAGAATCACAATATTGATAACCCGGCGGTTCACAGGAAAAGGGGGCTTTCGATAAAATTTCTCCTTCTTGGTGCCGCAATTAGGTGACCAAATCTCTCCTTAGATGAGAACTTTCTAGACATTGCCAATAATGTTATCAAATAATATTATTCGGATAATATGAATTATTGCTTCGATAATGAAAAATCTTGTGTAATGACAATTATTAAAACAACAACAATATAAAATATCAACGCGGCAATTATTAAATCGATAAAATAAAATCTTTGAATAGAATTCTGTAACCATTATTGAGTAGTGCCTTTTTACGTAAGAATCAATAATTGGTGCAATACAGGTGTCTTCTTGTGTTTTAACCACCGAAGGTATTTTAACGAATTTAATTGTAACTAACGTTTATTTTTAAACAACTTATATTTGTCGTTTTCTTCATCCAATCGCTTTCCGTTATGGGGCCCACAAAAATTGCTATAGCATGAGTAAATACGAATATTCCCGAAATGTGAGAATATTCCACGACCAAAACCGAATATTCCCGAATAACAATGAATATTTTATAACCACTTGCTTATTTTGAAATATTTGCGTATTTTACCCATAACTATCCACATTAATCAAATCAACCCTTACTATTTCAAAATAATAAATAGAAAATTAAATTTCATTAATAATAAGTTGGGGTCTTACACCTCCCTCCTTATGAAATTTAAGTCCTCGAAATTGACGTCGTGCACAGTGTTTGAAAAGGTGAGGATACCTCGCTTTCATTTCGTTTCCAATTCCCGGTCATTTCCTCTATAGCATGATTCCTCCACAAAACTTTAACTTGTGGTATGACCTTTCTTGGCGTGGGACATGCTCCTTCCTATCCAAGATCTTGGCAATTACCTCCTCATACGTTAAGTCTTGGCTATCTCGTTCGGTTCTAACTTCTATAATGTGGTTCGGGTCTTTCACATATTTATGAAATGCGAATATGTGAAACACATTATGAACACGAGACATACTCGGAGGTAACGCGAGTCTATAGGCTACATTTCCTACTCGGTCAAGAATTTGAAATGGACCAATAAATCGTGGATTGAGCTTTCCTCTCTTCTCCGAAATCTTGTAACTCCTTCCATGGAGTAACTTCATGACAATCGCATGATCCCCATACTAAATTCCACGTCCTTTCGATGAATATCCACATAACTCTTTTGTCGATCTTGTGCGTTTTGTATACGTTGTCAAATCATTTGGATCTTTTCCGTAGTCATACGTACTAACTCGGGTCCCAACAATGTTGCTTCACCCACCTCGTCCCAACATATTTGAGAAGCGACATTTTAAATCCATATAATGCTTGAATGGAGCCACACCTATACTTGCACGATAATTGTTGTTGTAGGAGAATTCCACCAATGGTAAATACTTATCCCAACTTGCCCTTGAAGTCTAGGACACGAGTCTTAATAGATCTTCAAGAGTTTGAATAGTCCTCTCGATTGTCCGTCTGGTTTGAGGATGGTATCTTAGCCCAATAAATCGTAAATCCGTGCCCATAACTTTTTGCAAGCTAACCTAAAATCTTGAAGTGAATCTTGGGTCACGATCCAAACTATGGATCTTGGCATGCCATGCAACCTCACAATCTCATTTACATATATACTAGCAAGGCGTTCAGGAATAAGTCTCCGTGTCGGCAAGAAATGAAATGAGTAGACTTGGTTAATCTATCAACAATAACCCAAATAGCATTGATGCCTTGAGAAACCGTAGGAAGACCCGTAACGAAATCCATGGTAATGTGTTCCCACTTCCATTTCGGAATCTCAAGTGGTTCTGAACGGACCCTTAGGTACTAGATGCTCACTTCTTTACATGTTGACAAGTTAAACACATTGAGATAAACTTTGCAATCTCTCTCTTCATATTGTTCCACCAAAATGTATGTCCGAAGATCACGATACATTTGGTACTTCGAGATGGATTGCAAATGGTGTATTGTGTGCCTCCATCATAATCTTGTACTTCAAATCGAGTGGTTAGGGACACAAAGTGCAGGTGGACTCGAGTATTCCTTCTTCATCGATTCTCTTCCGGAATAGCACCTTCTTGTACTTTCTTCTTCATAAGCATCGATTTCTGGGTCGGTGGCTTGAAGCGACCTTAACTTTTTCTATTAAAGTTGGCTCTGTCGTATACTTGACATCATCGCACTCATTCCTGCATATGATCTTCTACTCAACGCGTCGGCTACCACGTTCGCTTTTCGGGATGGTATTGAATAGTGTGGTCGTAGTCTTTCAATAGCTCGAGCCAACGTCGTCATTGCCGCATGTTGAGTTCTTTTTGAGTGAAGAAATATTTAAGGCTTTTATGTGCGAATATATCTCCACTTTCTCCCCATATAGATAGTGCCTCCATATCTTTAAGCCTTGACGATGCTTGCTAACTCTAGATCATGAGTAGGATAATTCCTCTCATATTCTTTAAGTTGTCACGAGGCATAGGCTATGACTTTCCCACGTTGCATGAGAACACATCCTAACCCTTTGCGAAGCATCGGCATGAGATAACAAATCCATCCGAACCGGATGGTATTGTTAGAAACAGTCTTAAAATGAGTCTCCTCTTGAGCTCTTGGAAACTCTTCTCGCATTCTTCGTTCATACGAATTTTATATCTTTCGAGAGTCGGTGAGTTAATGGAGTAGCGATTAGAAAATCCTTCCACGAATCTCAGGATAATAACCATTGGCTAAGCCCGAAAAAAGCTACGTCTTGATCACAGACTTGGTTTGCTCCAACTTTATATTGCTTCAATCTTGGCGGGTCCACGGATACTCCATGTTTGACACCACGTGCCCAAGAAATGCTACTTCTCGAGCCGAACTTCGCATTTCTTTAATTTGGCATATAGTTTGTTTTCACGAAGCCTTTAGAGTACCGACTTCAAATGGTGCTCATGATCTTCACGACTTTTGGAATATATGAGGATGTCATCAATAAAGACAACAACGAATCTGATCCAAATATTCCTTGAATACTCGGTTCATCATATCCATGAAAGCGCATGCAGGAGCATTAGTCGATCAAAAAGACATGACTAAGAATTCATAATGCCCGTCTGGAGTTACTAAAGCGGTCTTTGGAATATCCTCGGTTCTAATCTTGGTTTAATGATATCGAGCGAAGATCGATTTTTGAAAAAATTGTGCTCCTTACAGGCCCGGTCAAACAAGTCATCAATACGAGGTAGAGGATACCTATTCTTGATGGTGACATGGTTCAATTCCCGATAGTCGATACAAAGTCGCATACTCCCGTCTTTCTTCTTTACGAATAAAAGCAGGAGCACCCCGAGGAGATGTCTTGGGGCAGAATGAAGCACCGATGTCCAACAACTTCTGTAGTTGGACCTTTAACTCCTGAAGTTCAATAGGAGCCATTTGATATGGGGTTTAGAAATGGGCTTTATGCGGAGTTCAAGATCAATAAAGAATTGAACTTCACGTTACGGGGTAGGCCAAGGAAGTTCTTGAAAAATCGTCGGAAAGTCAATAACAACGGGAATATTATTCAAATTTGGCGTGTCTTTATTCAAATCCATAACATGGGCTAAGAAAGCTTGACATCCGTTTTTCAATAAGCGAATAGCTTTATGATTAGATATAGCGGTGATTGATTTTAATGGTTTAGTTGCTTGAATTAAATACAACGTCAAGGTTAGGAATATGAAAACTAACAACCTTACGAAAACAATCAATTTTGGCATGATGAGTAGTTAACCAATCAATCCCTAAAATCACATCAAAAGCAAGTATCTTTAAAGAGATAAGGTCAACGGTAAGGTGATGGTGCCAACTTGAATCAAACAAGATTTATAAATAGTGGATGTGATGAAAGTTTCTCTAACGGAGTTTTCACGAATAGGTCAAAGTCTAATTTCTCCGAGTCAAGTTTAAATGTTGAGCACAAGCGGAGAGATAAATGAATGGGTAACACCCCAGTTATCAAGTAAGGTATAAACTTCGCAAGAATTTATAAATAGCTTACCGTGATCACCTCGTTTGGGTTCCTCGCATTTTGACGATCCACAACAAACGCTCTTCCAGAACCGTTGACTTTGACTTTTACGGGGCAGGTCTTTTGAGTCACCGTCCCCATTGAACTAGGTTTCGCTCTGCCGTCAAATCTCGAGCGATATGTCCTTCCTTTTCATAATTATAGCATACCTTGAAGCTGTTGTGGGCGGTTTGGTGATATGTCCCTCTTTCCGCATTTATAGCATATAATGGGTGGTCGTTCTCCTCCCTTAGAACCGATTCTTCTTGAGCCTTTGTCGTCTTCACATAGTCGTTATTAAATCTCCTCTTTTAAAATCTCCTCCTAACTTCGCTTCTTCTATTTTCATGGCCATGATTACCACGGAGTGGTTACCATTTTGTCCGTCTTTTTCTTTCTCCGTTTGGTTATCGTTGTTTTGTTGTTCTTATCTCCTGGTATTATCCTGGTTGTGGTCCCTCGGTTGGCCAGTACTCGTTATCTCACTCTAATAATTGAGCCTATTTACAACATCTCCGAATAGAGAAAATTTATGAAATGAGATATTGACGTATCTTGGGTTTCAAACCTCTAAAAACATCCGCGTCATCATCGTTCCTCATTCTCCACCAAATGAGGTGCAAACACGATAACTCTGCAAACTTTGCCTCGTCTTTGGGACACCGGTCATGTTATTTTACTCCAATCTAATAAACTCCACTTCCTTCATATAATGAACACTTTCGGAAAATATTTGTCATTAAATAGTTTGAAATGTCTCCCAAGAGCATCTTTGAAGTCTGTGGATGGATGTACGCTTCACGAGACTCCACACCGATGAATCTGCCTCATACGGAACATAAAGGTGGCGAATGGAACCTTCTGTTCCTCAAGTGCATCCCAAGACATCGAATATCTTGGTAATTTGCTTGACCCATGTTTCCACCATGATCGGATCGGCTTTCCTTTAAATTCGTGTGGTCCCGACTCTTTGAAGCTGCTTGGTTGTGACAACTTGTGAATTGCTATCATTTCCTCCACGTATTTTGAACACGAGTCTCCTCGTCGCGATTTTGCATGAAACTGCAAAAAGCTTAAAACATCCCCTCGTTCATCATCTGCTTTCGGTGGTGTTGTTCACGGGAGGAACATTGCCCCGACTGTTGCCGCGTTCTCCTCGTTGGTGAGTACAGAGCGTCTCCACGGTCTCATTTCCATTATTAATATTCTCGATTGACATTCTCAAATCTATCATAAAACAAGGGTTAATTAAGAAATCAATATATCACATAATATCCCTATATCTTGACCAACTAACAAATAAGCTTAGGTAGGACACCTTTAGCGAAGGATTTACTCGTCTCTCCCCTCTAGTTCTATTCCCCAGATCTCACTTGGAGATCATATCCCTAAGCTCGATACCAACCGTGGCGCCCCCCAAAATAGGTATACATCACCCATTACGAGTTGTCGATACATGAGTGCAGAAACAACTACAACTTTATTATTACAACGGTAAAATGTGAGTTTGAATACAAATATTATCTTACAGACAATATTTATACTCAAATAAATCCTCATCACATTTATTGATACATTATTTTACAAAAAATGGTGAGGACTACTAAACAACTCTCTCTAGAACCTTCATTCCATACCCAGAACTTCATTACCATATATTCTAGCCTCACGAGAAGAAAAATGGAACAAAAAGGAAAAGGGTGAGCTCAACTAGCCCGAGTAAAGAATATTATGACTAAGATAATATACAACAAATTATCGTTAGTCTTCAACGAGGAAAAATCTAATAGAATACAATAGACAACAAGTTTTAAATCAATATTCACGGTGAAATAATAATTCATTAGAAGAGTTAAGTAGAGAATGCAAACTACTATCTTACATGTATGAATTTAAAAGTTCATCGTCTATCTTTTATCCACCGTAACATCAATCAATATATATCTGGAATCAAATATTAATCTTTCCACTACTGAGCCGAAAGATATTCATCGATTAATCATGTTCATCTAAACACTGTTCATCTTTTGCTACGGGCCAAAGATATTTATCGAAATCATTCATCTTTACACTACGGGCCAAAGATATTAAATAATATCATCATTTAAGGCGAGGATGATGAAAAATATTTTTAAAAGAAACGAATCCGGTGAAACAAAATGACAAGGATTAAGGATTAAGGATTAGTACTTTGTTTTATCCATGTCCAAAATACCTCAAAAATAATCATAGTGGTGTAAAAAATTCAAGAATGATCAAAACATGGATACAATCAAAGCTAGTATCCGAATAGATATTTTGGACGAAAAGGAAAATTTTCATTTTTCGATGAATAGTGTTGCGTGATTAAATGAATAATACCGTATCGTGAATAGTCGTGAATAGTAACCCGACACTAAAAGTTCCAAATTTGATTAAAAAGTTCAGATCAATACTTGACATAATGATATTAGAATAAATAATATCATTAAAAAAAATATCCTTACTTCGAAAGATCGATCTTACATTTGAAACAGGATATAAAGGTTATGACTTGAACTTGCAGTATAGCAATACTCAAAATATACTCAAAATACTCACAAGAATAAACTCGATAATATAGAGAGAAAACTTGAGTTTTAGGTGTAATTTTCAATTCTAACCTAAGCACCTATTTATAGGAAAATCTTTAGAACACAAAAAGCGAAAAATTTAATATAATATTAATATATAAATTAAATTTTCCTACGCCAACCTTCCAAGAACTGAATTCAGCTCATTCAACACACATGTGTAACACACCATAATGAAAAAAAACGTTTTTGTTATTTAAAATATTTTAAACTTCCAAAATCAATTATTTGAGCTTTGAACTTCAATAATTCACAATAAATAGCCCTTTTGTCGAAAAATTTGAAACTCGCTACTTTTTATAGGAAATTCAATTCTCTACAACTTTACGAGAAGAAAGTTTTTCCAAATTCCAAACAAAATTGGCCAAAAATCCACAAGCAGACGATTTTACAGTTTATAATCAAATTTCGGTCAAGAAATGGGGTCCACCACCAACACATAAAACATGCTTTAAATATTTTTGGTAACAAAAATACTCCTCTTCCACATATACTCATATATCCCACATTCATCGTAAAAATATCATCATTATTATATTATTAAAATATAATAATATATTTAAATAATTATTTTATCAAAAAAGATAAAATTTCAATTTTCAACAATTGTCACATTAAAATTTTCTCCATCTATATCCACATAAAATCAATATTTTTCTCATCATATGAATCAATAATTAATTATTCACAAATAATATTACGAGAATCACAATATTGTGACCAGTGAGTTCTTCAGGGAAAAGGGGCTTTCGATAAGAATTTCTCCTTCTTGGCGCACAATTAGGTGACCAAACCTCTCCTTGAGCGAAATTTCTAGACATTGCCAATAATGTTATCTAATAATATTATTCAGATAATATGAATTATTAGCTTCGATAATGAAAAATCTTGTGTAATGACAATTATTAAAACGCACAACAATATAAAATATCAACGCAAATTATTATTAAATTAATAAAATATTGAACAATAATTCTTTGTAGCCATTATTGAGTAGTGCCTTCTTACGTAAGAATCAATAATTGAGTGCAATAATACTGGTGTCTTCTTGTGTTTTTAACCATAGAGTATTTTAACGATATTAAAGGTAACAACTACTGTAGTTATTTTTAAACAACTTATATTTGTCATTTTCTTCATCCAATCGCTTTCAGTTATGGAGCCCACAAAAGGCTATTGTAGTAAATACGAATATTCCCAAATGATGAAGAATATTCCACGACCAAACGAATATTCCCAAACAACAATGAATATTTTATAACCACTTGCTTATTTTGAAATATTTAAGTATTTTACCCATAACTATCCACATTAATCAAATCAACCCTTACTATTTCAAAATAATAAATAGAAAATTAAATTTCATTAATAATAAGTTGGGGTCTTATACCTACCTTAGAAGAAACTGGATATAGAAGTAGTGAAGTAGCAGAATACTTTTCTTCTTTCTCTCTATAATTTCTCTCTATAATAATTACTCTATAGTTTTAGTGAATTGGTGAGAAATGAAGGAAGAATGAGCTTCTATTTATAGGAAAATATTGTTTCGATAATTGCACGTTTTGGGGCTCGAAAAATTACAGTACAATACCTCCAACTTTTCTTTTATTTTTAATTTAGTCCTGCAAGTATTATCAAACTTGCACCAACTCTCCTAATAGTAAATAATGTGAATCAATAGTAAATCATGTGACTCAATAGTTCTAATCATGTGATAAAAATAATTATAGTATAGTACCTCCATCTATACCTCCATTTTTAACTTAGTCATGCAAGTATTATCAATCTTGCACCACCACTCCTAATAGTATAAGAATGTGAATCAATAGTACCCTGTGAATAGTAACTCGTGAATAGTAACTCATGGATAGTAACTCGTGAATAGTACTCCGGCACGAAAAGTGCTTCGAATACCCGAGTGAACAATATAACCTTCAGACATCAATTATCATCGAAATAAATGTCAATTTCCACTAACACTAATAATCCCAATACAATGGAACAATCAATTTCATCTTTAATCAACACAACTTATTCATCATTAATATTATAACTTTGTCGTCTCAATTATTGATTTAATAATAATAAATATTATGCAGATGATACTATAACAATAATTGAATCAATAATATGAAAGATATGATGCATCAATTACTGTAGCAATAATTGAGTATAATTGAGTGACTTCTCACGTAAAGCATCAATAATCAATACCGTGGTGTCTACTATGCAACCATGCGTGATTCGTACTTTTAACACCGGTGTTTCAACAATTAACGGTAAAACTTCCGCCGTTATTTTCATAAAGTATTTTTATCGTTTTCTCGATCCGATGATAATTTTACATTGCGGGGTCCACTAATGATTATATCGTCAGTCATGGATATTCCCCACAAAAAGAATATTCCCAGACCAATCGAATATTATATAACAACTTGTACTTTTGTAAAATTTATAAATATAACGCCTAACTATAATATTATATCAAATCCACTCCATAATATAAAAATAAAAAATTATTTTGAGAAAATTAAATATTTATTCATAAAATCTGGGGTCTCACAATCTCCCCTCCTTATGGAATTTCACCCTCGAAATTTATGTGCGTACCTAGAATGCCGAAGAGATGAGGATACCCTAACTTCTTTTCAGATTCTAACTCTTGAGGTATAACCTTTGAGTGTTGAATACGATCATTCTTATCCAAGATTTTAAAATGTATCTCATCATACGTTAAATCATCCGCTATCTCGTTCGGTTCTAAATTAATAATGTGGTTCGGGTCGTCCACATATTTACGTAACATCGATACGTTATGAACACGCGACATACTTGACGGTAAAAAGAGTCTATAGGCCACAGTTCCTACTCGATCGAGGATTTCAAATGGGCCAATTAAATTGAGGGTTGAGATTTCCTCTCTTCATCGATTCTTGCTTCTAGAATAACGCTCTCTTGAACCTTCTTCATTCATCAACTTCGGGTGTGTAGCTTGAGCGAATTTAACTTTATCGATTAAAGTCAATTTTAATCGTATATTCGTTATCTTCACGTGGGTCCCTAGAGTCTTTAACTCTATCTCCATCATTTGTAAGTTATACTGAAATAGGTCTTAGTGTTAACAACATCACACTCAAACGATATACGATCTTCTACTCAACGCGTCATTTACCACGCTCGCTTTTCCACTATGATATTGAATGGTACGATCGTAATCTTCAACAAATCGAGCCAACGTCTTTGCACATGTTACGTTCGTTTTAGGTGAAGAAAATATTTGAGGGTTTAAGAAATGGGTTTTGTCTTTGGGGGGTCAATATAAAATTCGACTTCACGCCTAGGGTAGGCTAAGAAGTCTTCAAGAATACGTCGAAAAATTTATTAAAAATAGAAATATCATTCAAAACTGTGACTCTCATCCAAGACTTGGGTAACAAGTCATATTGATACCTATCAACTTGCCATCGTCATTCACAGCGTCGCCTACAGAAAGTGTGGCTTCGATGCATTCCACATAAGGAAGTCAACAATGAAAGGACCGGGGCTCTTTACTTATGGCTTGATATGACCATTATTGACTTTAGTGGGTTGGTTGCTTGAATTCGCATAACAGACTGGTTAGGAATATGAAAGCTAACAACCTTACGAAAAGCATGATGAGTAGTTAACCAATCGATTCCTAAAATTGCATCAAAGGCAAGTATTTTTAAAGAGACAAGATCGACACGTAACGCGAAAGTGTTAATTTGAACAAGATTTATAAATAGTGGAGGTAACGAAGATTTTTCCCAACTGAATTTCAACAGATAAGTCAAAGTCTAATTTCTCCGGAGTCAAATTTAAACGTTGAGCGCAAGCAAGAGAGATAAAAGAATGGGTAGAACCGATATCTAATAAAGGTATAGACTTCGCAAAAATTATAATTAACTAACCCATGCTAACTTCGTTCGGGTTACTCACTTTTTGAGAAGTCATGAAAAACGCTCTTCCTGAAACCACCGACTTTGTTTTGTCCGTGTAAGACCCCAACTTATTATTAATGAAATTTAATTTTCTCTATTTATTATTTTGAAATAGTAAGGGTTGATTTGATTAATGTGGATAGTTAGGGGTAAAATACGCAAATATTTCAAAATAAGCAAGTGGTTATAAAATATTCATCATTGTTTGGGAATATTCGTTTGGTCGTGGAATATTCGTCTTCGTCGGGAATATTCAGATGACGACCAAGCTTGACCATGTGTGGGCCCCATAACCGAAAGCGATTGGATGAAGAAAACGACAAATATAAGTGGTTTAAAAATAATTCAGGCGTAGTTATTTGGTGTTATCTTCGTTAAAATAATCCTATGGGTTAAAACACAAGAAGATACCAGATATTGCACCAATTATTGATTCTTACGTAAGAAGCACTACTCAATAATGGTTACGATAATTACTATTCAATATTTTATTTTATTGATTCAATAATTGCTGCGTTGATATTTTATATTCATTGTTTTTGAATAATTGTCATTACACATTATTTTCATTATCGAAGCAATAATTCATATTATCCTAATAATATTATTAGATAACATTATTGGCAATGTCTAGAAAGTTACGTCTAAGGAGAGGTTTGGTCACCTAATTGCGGCGCCAAGAAGAGGAGAAATCTTTTATTGAAAAGCCCCTCTTTCTTGGGAACCGCACTCAGTTGTCAATATTGTGATTCTCATAAAATTATTTGTGAATAATTAATTATTGATTCATATGATGAAGAAAATATTGATTTTATGTGGATATAGATGGAGAAAAATTTTAATGTGACAATTGTTGAAAATTAAAATTTTATCTTTTTCTCGATAAAATAATTCATTTAAATATATTATTATATTTTAGTAATATAATAATGGTGATATTTTTACAACGAATGTGGGATATATGAGTATCTGAGGAGGAAGAGTATTTTTGTTGCAATAAATGTTTAAAACATATTAAACATGTCGGTTGGACCCCATTTATTATCAAAAATTTGATTATAACACAGAAATCGCCTGCTTTGTGGATTTCGCTAATTTCTGCTTTGGAATTTGGAAAAACTTTCTTCGCAAAGTTGTAGAGAATTGAATTTCCTATAAAAACACGCGAGATTCAAATTTTTCGATGAAAGGGCTATTTATTATGAATTATTGAAGTTCAAGCTCAAATAATTGATTTTTGGAAGTTTTAATTATTTAAATTAAGAAAAACGTTTTAATGTTTTGTCACATGGTGGCTGATGTCTTGGACCAAATTAGTGGGCGTAGGAAATTTGAAAAAATAATATTATTAATTTATTAAATTTTACTGCTTTGGTGTTCTAAGCATTTTCCTATAAATAGGGTCTTAAAGTTAGAATTGAAAATCATACCAGAACTCAAGTTTTCTCTTTATATTATCGGCGTTATTCTTGTGAGTATTTTGAGTATACTTTGAGTATTTCTATACTGTGTAGTCCAAGTCATGCTTTATGTATATCCTGTTTTCAAATTAAGTCGATCTTTCGAGGTAAGGGATATTATTTTTTCAGTAATGATATTATTTCTTCAATATCATTATGCTAAAATATTGATCTGAAATTTTATCAAATTTGGAACTTTTGGTGTTTGAGTTTCTTATTCACGATATCAGACTATTCACGATATCTGATGATATTCACGAATACGACACTTTATTCATCAAAAATAAAATTTTTCCTTTTCGTCTAAAATATCTATTCGGATACTAGCTTTGATTGTATCCATGTTTTGATCATTCTTGAATTTTACACCACTATGATTATTTTTTTGGTATTTTTTTGGGCGTGGATAAAACAAAATACTAATCCTTAATCCTTAATCCTTGTCATTTTGTTTCACCGGATTCGTTTCTTTAAAATATATTTTCATAATCTTCATCTTAAATGATGATATTATGGAATATCTTTGGCTTCAGTATGAAAGATGAATGATTTCTCAAGAATATCTTTTGGCCGTAGTAGCAAAGATGAATGATTTTAGATGAAGAATACTCTCTTCTTCGCCTGTAATGCAAAGATGAATATTTGATTCGGATGTAGATTGATTGATGTTACGGGGGATAAAAGATGAGCGATGAACTTTTAAATTCATACATAGAAGATAGTAGTTTGCATTCTCTACTTAACTCTTCTAATGAATTATTATTTCATTGCGAATATTGATTTAAAATTTGTTGTCTATTGTATTCTATTAGATTTTTCCTGTTGAAGACTAACGATAATTTGTTGTATATTATCTTAGTCATAATATTCTTTATTGGGCTAGTTGAGCTCACCCTTTTCCTTTTGTTCCATTTTTCTTCTCGTGAGGCTAGAATATAGTGAGTACGTAGTCGGGGTATGGAATGAAGGTTTTAGAAAGAGTTGTTTAGTAGTCCTCACCATTTTTGTAAAATAATGTATCAATAAATGTGATGAGGATTTATTTGAGTATAGATATTATCTGAAGATAATATTTGTATTCAAACTCACAGCTTTTTCTGTTGTAATAATAAAGTTGTAGTTGTTTACATGCCATGTATTGACAACTCGTAATGGGTGATGTATACCTATTTTGGGGGCGTCACGGTTGGTATCGAGCTTAGGGATATGATCTCCAAGCGGAGATCGGGAATAGAACTAGGAGGGAGAGACGAGTAAATCCTTCGCTAGTGTGTCCTACCTAAGCTTATTTGTTAGTTGGTCGAGATATAAGGATATTATGTGATATATTGATTTCCTTAATTAACCCTTGTTTTATGGCGATATTTGAGAATGTCGATGAGAATATTAACAATGGAAATGAGGCCGTGGAGACGCCTATACTCACCAACGAAGAGCGTCGGCAACAGTCGGGCAATGTTCCTCCTGTGAACAACACCAATCGGCGAGATGATGAATGAGGGATGTTTAGAAGCTTTTGCGCGATTCATGCAAAAATCGATTTGAGGAGACTTCGTGTTCAAAATACTGAGGAGGAAATGATAGCAATTCACGGGTTGTCACAACCAAGCGATTCAAAGAGTTGGGACCACGAAATTTAAGGAAAGCCAGATCCGATCATGGCGGAAACATGGGTCAAGCAAATTACAAAGATATTCGATGTCTTGGGATGCACGGAAGAATAGAAGGTTCCATTCCCCACCTTTATGTTCCGTGGCGAAGCGGTGACTCATGGTGGGAGTCGTGAAGCGTACCCATCCAAACTTTTCAAAGATGTCTTGGAAGACATTTCAGAAATTATTTAATGACAAATACTTTCCTCGAAAGTGTTCGGTCGTATGAAGGAAGTGGAGTTCATCAGATTAGAACAAAACAACATGACGGTGTCTCAATGACGAGGCAAAGTTTGCGAGTTATCCAGGTTTACCACTCATTTGGTAGAGAATGAGGAACGTATGACGCGGATGGTTTTGAGAGGTTTGAAACCCGATACGACAATATCTCATTTCTCATAAATTTTCTCTCTATTCGGATATGTTGTTAATGAGGCTCAATTGTTAGAAGCGAGATAACGAGTATGTTCAACCGAGGGACCATAACCGAGGATCGTACCGGAGATAGCGGTCAGCA
The DNA here is from genome assembly GCA_020205615.1 of Panax quinquefolius. NCBI lineage: Eukaryota > Viridiplantae > Streptophyta > Magnoliopsida > Apiales > Araliaceae > Panax > Panax quinquefolius. The sequence goes on from CM035171.1 coordinate 9,688,563, forward strand.
ATATGAGTAATGATAACCAAATGGAGAAAAACAGATGGACAAAATGGTAACCACTCTGGTGGTAATCATGGTCATGAAAATAGAAGAAGCGAGTCGAGAGGAGATTTAAAAACAACCATGTAAAAGACGATGAAGGCGATAGTCTTGGCGTGATCAAGTTCTAGGGAGGAGAACGACCACCCCCATATCTTATGCTACAAATATGAAAAGAGGGACATATCGGTCCAAACGCCTTCACAACAGCTTCAAGGTATGCTATAATTATGGAAAGGAAGGACATATCGCTCGAGATTGTCTGATGGCAGAAACCTAGTTCAATGGGGACGGTGACTCAAAAGATCGTCCCAAAAAAGTCAAAGTCAACGGTTCTTGGAAGAGCGTTTGTTGTGATCGGTCATAATGTGAGAACCCAAACGAGGTGATCACGGGTAAGCTATTTATAAATTTTTGTGAAGTTTATACCTTACTTGATCTGGAATGCTACCCATTCATTTATCTCTCCGCTTGTGCTCAACGTTTAAACTTGACTTCGGAGAAATTAGACTTTGACCTATCTGTGGAAACTCAGTTAGGAGAAACTTTCATCACATCCACCGCTTATAAATCTTGTTTGATTCAAGTTGGCACCATTACCTTACACCGTTGACCTTATCTCTTTAAAGATACTTGCTTTTGATGTGATTTTAGGGATTGATTGGTTAACTACTCATCATGCCAAAATTGATTATTTTCGTAAGGTTGTTAGTTTTCATATTCCTAACCAACCTGTTGTATGCAATTCAAGAAACTAAACCATTAAAATCAATCACCGCTATATCTAATCATAAAGCTATTCGTTTATTGAAAAAGCGGATGTCAAGCTTTCTTAGTCCATGTTATGGATTTGAATAAAGACACGTCAAATTTGAATAATATTCCTGTTGTTATTGACTTTCCCGACGTATTTCAAGAACTTCCGGCCTACCCCTGAACGTGAAGTTGAATTCTTTATTGATCTTGAACACGATACAAAGCCCATTTCTAAAACTCCATATCGAATGGCTCTATTGAACTTCGGAGTTAAAGGTCCAACTACGAGAATTGTTGGACATCGGTTTCATTAAATCTAGTACATCTCCTTGGGGTGCTCCTGCTTTATTCGTAAAAGAAGAAAGACGGTAGTATGCGACTTTGTATTGACTATCGGAATTGAACCATGTCACCATCAAGAATAGGTATCCTCTACCTCGTATTGATGACTTGTTTGACCGATTCAAGGGGCACAATTCTTTTCAAAAATCGATTTTAGCTCGGATATCATCATTGAAGATTAAAACGAGGATATTCCAAAGACGCCTTTAGAACTTCGATGCATGCATTATGAATTCTTAGTCATGTCTTTTGGATTGACTAATGCTCCTGCGGCTTTCATGGATATGATGAACCGAGTATTCAAGGAATATTTGGATCAGTTCGTTGTTGTCTTTATTGATGACATCCTCATATATTCCAAAAGCTGTGAAGATCATGAGCACCATTTGAAGTTTGGTACTCGAAAGGCTTCGTGAAAACCAACTATATGCCAAATTGAAGAAATGCGAGTTCGGCTTGAGGAAGTAGCATTTCTTGGGCACGTGTGTCAAAACATGGAGTATCTCATGATCCGACGAAGATTGAAGCAATATAAAGTTAGGACAAATCCGAAGTCGGTGGATCAAGTCGTAGTTTTTTTTTTGGGCTTAAATTGGGTTATTATCGGAGATTCGTGGAAGGGTTTTCTCGAATCGCTACTCCATTAACCCAAATAACTCGGAAGGATACAAAATTCGTTTGGAGAGAAGAATGCGAGAAGAGTTTCCAAGAGCTTAAGAGAGACTTATTTCTACACTGTTCTAACAATACCATCCGGTTCGGATGGATTTGTTATCTACAAACGATGCTTCGGTGAAAGGGTTAGGATGTGTTCTCATGCAACGTGGGAAAGTCATAGCCTATGCCTCATGACAACTTAAAGAGTATGAGAGGAATTAACCTACTCATGATCTAGAGTTGGCGGCGATCGTTCTATTAAAAATATGGAGGCACTATCTATATGGGGAGAAAGTGGAGATATATTCGGACCATAAAAGCCTTAAATATTTCTTCACTAAAAAGAACTCAACATACGGCGGCAATGACGTTGGCTCGAGCTATTGAAAGACTACGACCACACTATTCAATACCATCCCGGTAAAAGCGAACGTGGTAGTGACGCGTTGAGTAGAAGATCATATGCGCGGGAATAAGTGCGATGATGTCAAGTATACGCGTAGAGCCAACTTTAATAGAAAAAGTTAAGGTTGCTTTCAAGCCACCGAATCTTGAGAATGATGCGTATGAAGAAGAAAGTACAAGAAGGAGCTATTCCTAAGCGAGAATTGATGAAGAAGGAATACTTGAGTCCACCGGACTTTGTGTCCCTAACGACTCACTGATTTGAAGTACAAGATTATGATGGAGGCACACAAAACACCATTTGCAATCCATCCTGGAAGTACTAAAATGTATCGGGATCTTCGACATACATTTTGGTGGAACAATATGAAGAGAGATTGCAAAGTTTATCTCGATGTGTTTAACTTGCCAACGTGTAAAGGCGGAGCATCTAGTACCTAAGGGTCCGTTGCAACCACTTGAGATTCCGAAATGGAAGTGGGACACATTACCATGGATTTCGTTCACGGGTCTTCCTACGGTTTCTCAAGGCATCAATGTTATTTGGGTTATTGTTGATAGATTAACCAAGTCCGCTCATTTCTTGCCGATACGGAGACTTATTCCTTGAACGTCTTCTTTAGTATATATGTAAATGAGATTGTGAGGTTTGCATGGCATGCCTGTATCCATAGTTTTGGATCGTGACCCAAGATTCACTTCAAGATTTTGGGTTAGCTTGCAAAAAAAGCTATGGGCACGGATTTACGATTAGATTTCGCGATACCATCCTCAAACGGACGGACAATCGAAAGGACTATTCAAACTCTTGAAGATTTATTAAGACTCGTGTGTCCTAGACTTCAAGGCGATTGGGATAAGTATTTACCATTGGTGGAATTCTCCTACAACAACAAATTGTTATCGAGCAAGTATAGGTGTGGCTCCATTTGAAGCATTATATGGACGAAAGTGTCGCTTCTCAAGTATGTTGGGACGAGGTGGGTGAAGCAACATTGTTGGGACCCGAAGTTAATATACGTATGACTACGAAAAAGATCCAAATGATTCGACAACGTATACAAAGCGGCACAAGATCGACAAAAAAGAGTTATGCGGATCTTCATCGAAAGGACGTGGAATTTAGTGTAGGGGATCATGTATTGTTGCGAGTTGCTCCATGGAAGGGAGTTACAAGATTTGGGAAAAGAGGAAAGCTCAATCCACGATTTATTGGTCCATTTCAAATTCTTGACCGAGTAGGAAATGTAGCCTATAGACTCGCGTTACCTCCGAGTATGTCTCGTGTTCATAATGTGTTTCACATATCTGTACTTCGTAAATATGTGAAAGACCCAAACCACGTTATTGAGTTAGAACCGGACGAGATAGTCAAGAAGACTTAACGTGATGAGGAGGTACTGTCGAGACCTTGGATAGGAAGGAGCATGTCCCACGCTCTACGACTACAGCGTGATAGGTCATACCACAAGTTAAAGTTTTGTGGAGGAATCATCTTATAGAGAAATGACCAGGAATTGGAAACTAATGAAAGCGAGGTATCCTCACCTTTTCAAACACAGTGTACGTCGTCGATTTAGGATGAAATTTCATAACGAGGGAGGTTGTAAGACCCCAACTTATTATTAATGAAATTTAATTTTCTATATTTATTATTTTGAAATAGTAAGGGTTGATTTGATTAATGTGGATAGTTAGGGTAAAAATACGCAAAATATTTCAAAATAAGCAAGTGGTTATAAAATATTCATTGTTGTTGGGGGAATATTCGTTTGGTCGTGGAATATTAAATGCTTGTCGAGGGAATATTAAATGCGACAATTTATTTCATTTATTATTCAAGGTTTGTAATATTCAAGAACGCAATCAAATTGCAAAAAAAATTGCGGAAACGTGTAAAATCAGAGTTTAAAAAAATTTACAAACCATATACCCGGATCACCCTTTATGCATAATTATTAATTAAACGAAAAGATAAAGAATAAAATCATACCCTTGAAGATCGAGCTTCCTTCCTCGTACAAGTTCACCTCCAAATCCTTTCGCGTTCAACTTGAATCCATCGGGTTTGGTTCCTTCCTTTGATCAACGTTAGCCACCCATATGTTTGGCCTCTGGGGTGATCCACCAAGGAAAAATAAAGATTCAAGAAGATGGGTATATGGCTCAAACCCTAGTTTTCTATCTCTATAAAAGGCGCGTATTCTCCAACAAATTGGAATTATTACGTGAGTTGTTAAAGTCAACAACCCCACCACTCATAATAAGACTCCTCTTATTTATAGATGTGGGCAACCCACCTTAACAATTAAGGAATTGGGATTTATTTAATTAATTAAATTCTTTTAATTAATTAAGCTCCTAATCTTATTAGGGATAATTAATTAAACTCCTTTAACTAATTTTCCTTCCTAATCCAATTAGGAATAAATGAGAGTACTTATATTAAATTAATTCCTAAACTCTTTTAGAAATTAAAATAATAATAATTGTAATAATATTAATAAGACTCCTCTTATTAATTTATATTTAATATTTCTAAAATATTAAATAATAAATATTAAGCTATTTAATTTATTCTATCACCATAGATTAAATTAACTATACATAACATATTATTACGATTATGCCATTAACTTCTTAAACAATTATTCTTCCTTTTATAATGTGACCCTTTAGGTTCTCCATATTAAACCTAGGTTGTGAATAAATCAATTAGAACAATTCTAATCTTATTTAAATAAATAAATTAAACAATTAATTTATTTAAATAAATAATATTTATTCTCTGATAGGGATAAGCCTCCCTAGCGATCAACGACTTTCCGGATAATATAGATTTCAACATTAATCATAAAAGAACCTTTGAGTAAATAGTTACTGCAATACAATTCAATCCTTCCACCATACAATGTCCCAATTAAATATAAGACATGGAATTCTTGTCAAGTCTTATTTTATTTAATTATATGTATTTCGATCCTTAAATGCACAACTCCATATAATGCAAATTAGAAACTCCTTTCTAATTTCATTCTCTTAACCACCCGGACTCTTTGGGTTGTCATTTATCGAATCACATAGACATTTCTCTTCTTTTATTAGAAGTGGTAGATTCTTTATTGATCATACATTATCTCCATGTATAACTTATTATACCCAAGCATACCCTTTGATATACCCTAAGGGTCTTAAGGAATAAGCCAAAGTATAACTCATCATACACAATACTACTATGATGATCTCAAGTCCAAGGATCACTTGTCTTACTATCACTACAGAAATTCCTATTGACGAGCAAGTAAAACTCCATTAGGTATTCCTTAGCGAGCCACGCTCGATGAACTTATTCTCTAATAAGCACCTACATACTTGCTTTAGTGTCTCCACACAAATGATCATGAGATCAATCATCCTCATCCAATGAAAGCAAGCTAGCGTATGTACCAATCTATCCGGATTCACTAATCCCCAATTTAGTAATCCAACGATTGAGAACTATTTTAGTTTTAAGCTTTCTAAGAATTTAGATCTCATTAGAATGATCATCATCATTATTCTAAAAGCATTGCTTAAAACTATGGGTTTATCACATATTATAAAACAGCATCATGTAGATAATTAAAAGCCTTTAATAAATTAATACTTTTTATTAATAAATGAATAAGATTATTACAAAAGTATATGCTTTATCATCAAACATGATTGGCTTGTGTGCATATTACTTTCAATCTCACACTTTACACTAAAGCCAATCGCCATCAGTATCTTATACTCTTCTTCTCTAAGTGACGATTATCCTGGCATTTGGATAAGCTTTAGTTAATGGATATGTAATGTTGTTCATGAGAGTCCACTATCTCTATAGTGATTTCCCATCTTTCAATGATTCTAATAATCAAATGAAAGTGCCACAACACATGTTTAGATCCAAGATGAGACTTAGGAACTATTCCTAGTTACATAATGAACTTTTAATCCAAACAATCAACTTGCGACTTCATTTATAGCTATATACTTTGTCTTTAATACTAAACCAAAGAACTCTTTCTTTGTTTTGGAACCTTTCGAATTCAACGCACCACTGCTTCAAGGTAACACTTTACCTTAAAGTGGATTTTCCGTCGTCTTGTCTGCATTTGAAAAACTTGAGTCTGTTAAGCCCTCTAGTTTTAATTAAGACCCAAAGATAAATTTTAATCACATCTTTAGTTTCGATTAAGTACTTTAAGATGTTTTTCAACGACTGACGTTGATCTTCTCGAAATATGACCGATCAACATCGTGTCTCGTATATTTCATTGCATACATGATTGTCACTTTCATGCGACCTCTCTTTCAAAGCAGTCTGTGGGGACTATTAAGAGATACACTCCATAGCTCATCGACATGAGACATCTCTTGAGTTTGCCATGCTAAACGACTTTAGCATCAAATGAATATACGTTCATTGGGTTAAGTTGAGCATCCTTTTAAATCTATCTATATAGATTTATATCCCCAATTAAGATACTCTTCCAAATCATTCATGGAGGATTGTTTAGACAACTTTATCTTTCTTGATTGTAGCATTGGTATGTAATTCCTCATCCGTAGTATATCAACATATAATACTAGAAATTTCACGGCTCCCACCGACCCCTTTTGTACACACTAGAAGTCTTACCTCATCGAATGTAACTCGGATCATCATCTTCTATGATGTGTACCTCATCATCATCATCACCATGATGAATCCATACCTCCTAGGTATCTTTGGTACTATTCCGATTCTGATTCGGTTGTGGTGTACAATAGAATTCATCTACAGTGTCCCTCTTGTTTGACTTATAATATTTTGTGGTTCTTGAACTTTTCAAGATCTATTATCCTCCCACTAGCCCCTTCAATGATAAACACCTTTATCTTAGAAAGAAAGCGTGTTTCGAACAAACACCTTTTGCTAAGTAGGATTATAGAACATATACCCTAAACTTACTTTAGGATGTCCCACAAATCGACACTTATAAAATCTTGTCCCAAGCTTATCCTTTGAAACCTTTTCACACAAGTTGAATGACCCTTTATCTTAACATACTTAAGATTAGGAATCCTCCTATCCATAACTTTTATGGAGTCTTGGGGGGATTTTGAGGTTACCATTTTCGTAGATATGCAGACCATTTCTAGGACATTATCCCGGAAGGATCTTTGGAATGTCGGTAAAATCATTATAATCGCACCATGTCCAACAAGGTATGATTTTTCATTCAGATACATCAATTAATTATTGCATGTCGATGTGTCCATTATGAGAAAACCATTTGAGATGATCTAGAAACTTATTGCACAAGTATTTATTCCTTGATCTAATCAAAGAATCTTAATACATTGCCAATTTGTTTCACTTCTGAATTCTTTGAACCTTTCAAATAATTCACACTTGTATTTTAGCAAATACACACATTCAACTCTTTGAATGATCATCTCCTTTTCTTATACTAATTTGTTCAATATGCAAAATTATTTTCATGTAAGTCAAGTATACAAAATTTATTAAGTAATATTCCAGTTCTATACAAAACATTATTATTATAAATAGAACAACAATTGTTCTTAATTATAATACCAAAGATTTCATTGTCCAACAATAAAATGGAAATAATATTTTTAACAAGAACTGGAATACAATAACAACTTATTGACTTAATAGATTTGCCCGTAGGCATTGCTAAACTATAAGTTTCTATAGCTAATGCAGCAACCTTTGCTTCATTTTCCACACATAGGATTACTTATCTTTGTTTAACTTTCTACTACTTCGCTTGGTCCTTCATAAATCTATATTTATGATAACCAAAGCTCGGTATCCAATACCCAAGTAGAACCTTAACTTAAAGAAAATTTATTTCAATCATGAACAAAAATCGTATTAAACCGAAACTTCACTAAGCTTCTTTGGTTAGCCTCTCGCAAGATGCTTCTCGCAGCTTCTTTCCAAAGGTCCAAAGCTTATTGCGGTGGAAGCAAACTCCTTTCTTATCCGTATCGCTTTTGTTCTTATTATCCTTTGTTTATGCCTTTCTATTTACCTTCTTTGAATCGCTTCTTCTTTCGGAAGATCATTTGGCCCCTACCAAGAAGACTTGATCTTTCTTGGTTGGAAAGTGACTCTCAACATTTTTCAACATGTTAAGCAAATCAAAGAAAGTCGATATCTAGCTTGTTTATATGAAAATTCACAACAATTGTGAAAGAAGTCCGGAGTGAGTGCAAGATCAAATCTTGCTCAACTCTCCATCCATGACAAAACCGGTTGTCCTAATTGATCAATCAAATTGATTATGTTAAGAACTTTTGTTCTGTATTATAGTCTTATTGGCCATTCTAGATCGGAAGAGCTCCTTAGATATCCGATATATATCATCCTACTTTCTTCACCATCAACTACTTGATGTGCAAAGAATATAGTAGGAGCATCCATAGTTTCATCTTTTGTGACGCCAAGCTCGTTACTTTCATGGATGCGAGCATGATGCATTGAGCCAATCACAGCATCATCTTGCCACTTTCTAAAAGTAGCAATCTCTTCCTCGGAGGCATTGCTCAAACCATTGCGAGGGATAGGCGATTATGGACATAAGATAGCTTTTTCACTATGAGAATTATTCTCAAATTCCTTAACCAATCCGCTTAATTTGGCCTCGGTTAATTTAGCATCTAATATGTTTCGCAGATGATAGTAATTTTAGACATTGTAAAATTACAGAAATGAATTTGTAATTAACAACATTTTAACATACATTCTTTTATTAATTACCAAAATAATTTAGGTCTTATTTTAAATTGGTATCTCCCTATTTTCTTCAAACTATATTACCTCACTTATATAGTTCGGCAAAATCTAATTAAAGATTTGCTAGTGAGAATAAGGATCCCATTTCAAATGTATATAGCCTTGTGGTGACACAACAAACTATATATAAATAAATAGGTAGACAACTTTTGTCAATTATATCAACTATCTGACTCCTTTTCTTTTTCTTAGATTATTTTGATCAAGTGGTGGCACATCCGAATCAAAATTATCCAAGTTAAGTCCGACCTAGCACTCCATATATTCAAAAAGAAAAATATCATCCTTGTGGTGACACAACAAAACAATATTGTTCAATTTTCTTTATAAGCATCAAATGTGATAAATTAACATCTTAAATACTTAATACTTGCCTTGTGGTGACACAACAAACTCATATTAAATATTTAATACTCTATTAATTTTATCATGCTAGAAAGGCTTACGCTCGATATTCCAAATATCTTTGAACGCTTAGGACTTAATATAAAAATTGAGGGTTTGTTATTAATTTGTCTCTATCTTGTTTAAGCGCATGCACATATATATATATAAAAATACGCGTATTATATTAATTAACATGCGAAGCATGTTTGCATAATATATAATATATATAGTATAAGCATGCACATATATAGAATACTATATTCTACCCGAATTGATTATGGACTTTTATTCTAGTTTGGTTCACTAGAGCCACCAAGTGAACCAAAAGGTCAAACCTCAGGGGTGCAAGAAATAATATTTAAATATAACTATTACATTTAAACCCTGCCCATTACAAACGGGTCTTCAAGCGCCTTTCTTCTCCTTGATCTCTAATTCTTCAAAATTAATTCTAACTATTCCTATTACATAACTATTTTAAAATAAATAGAAACCTTGATCGTGATCGAGGGAAGTACATGGGAGAGAGATAGAATTTACATTAAGAAAAATTAGAGAGAAGGCGAAGTACGCAGAATTCATTTAATAAAAACCCATACATTCATGCATCCAACTAAAATAAAATCCAATCACATCGTCAATTGTCCATAATCAATCCCATTTATTATCATACACATCATCATACGATCAATAAATAACATTCATCTAATGAATAATAAACATTTAATATATATATATGATATCATTTAATGGGCAAATTTAGTTAAGTATAAAATCTATTTTTGAATCAAAATAAACTCCTTTATTTTAATCCAAATTTAAATCAAAATAAAACTATTTTATTTTAATTTATCCTATTTTGAATAAAATAAACTATTTTATTTTAATCAAAATCTTTAATCAAAATAAACTCCTTTATTTTAATTAATTATGGAATCCAATTCCATGTAAAAAAAAATTTTAATTAAAATAAACTCTTTTATTTTAATTAATTATGAATCCAATTCCATGTAAAAAAAAATCTTTTAATAAAGGAAACACGAATATTCTTTCCTATTCACAAATAAACTCCTTTATTTTTTTGAATAATATGAAATCTTATTTCATATCTAAATAAACTCCTTTATTTTGAGGAAAGACTGATTCTTTTTCTATTCACAAATAAACTCTTTTATTTTGAATAATATGAAATCTAATTTCATATCAAAATAAACTCCTTTATTTAAGGAAAATAAATCCAATTTCAACTCCAATTAGTTATCATGGAATCCAATTTCAACTCTAATTAGTTAGCATAAAATTTAATATTAAAATTAAAATAAACTTTATATTTTAATATTAAAATAAACCTTTTATTTTAAAATTAAAATAAACTTTTATTTTAATTATATAATAATTAAGAATAATATATATATATATATATATATATATAACTATATATATATATATATATATATATATATAACCAATATATATATATATATATAAAACCGTGAATCATCTTTAACAAACTAACGCTTTTATATAAATATATATATATAACCAAGTCGCATAGCCATGTTAATGTCCAAATGAATCCGACTTCCATTTTTTTTTTTTTTAAAAAAAATAATCAGGGCATGAAATCCTTGTTGCTTTTCACGTGAAGCAAAAACTTTGATTGCCCAAGACCGTTTTTTTTTTTTTTTAAGTCTTTATTTGATTTCGTGGCAAAACAACAATTGCATACTCCTGTTAAATTCGCATGACCTCGTGATTCATTCGCATGGCCCATATATTATATTACTTTTATAAAATAACCAAAGCACAACTTTTGATAAACGCAGGACCACTAATTCCAATATATATATATATATATATATATATATATATATATATATGATATATTATAAAAAAAAGCGTATATAAAAAACATTGATTCAAATTAATTAATGAATAAAGACTTTTTTTTTTTTTTAAATTTTATACGATAAAATTATGCCTAAATAAATTGTTCAAAACACATATCAACATACATATCAAATTTTGAACAATTAATAATTTGCATAAAGGTTTAGCTCGATGCCACCGTTAGGTTTGTAATATTCAAGAACACAATCAAATTGCAAAAAAGTGCTGAGTTTAGTAAAATCGAGTTTAAAAAATTTACAAACCATATACCCTGGATCACCCTTTATGCATAATTATTAATTAAACGAAAAATAAAGAATAAAATCATACCTGAAGATCGAGTTTCCTCAGGTACAAGTTCACCTCCAAATCCTTTCGCGTTCAACTTGAATCCACCGGGTTTGGTTCCTTCCTTTGAGAAACATAACAAAAATGCATAACAGATAGCATCACAAGCTCATGAATTCAGGAGCTTATCTTTTCATTCAAGCAACAACTACTTTCCTATTTTCAAGCAACAACTACTTTGAAGCTTTCAAACATTTTATATAAATATATATATAATGTACCAAGCTGCATAGCCATGTTAATGTCCAAATGAATCCTGACTTCCATTTTTTTTTTTTTTTTTTTAAAAAATAATCAGGGCATGAAATCCTTGTTGCTTTTCACGTGAAGCAAAAACTTTGATTGCCCAAGACCGGTTTTTTTTTTTTTAAGTCTTTGCATTTTTCGTGCAAAACAACAATCAGATGCTCCTGTTAAATTCGCATGACCCAGGATTCATTCGCATGGCCCATATATTATATTACTTTTATAAAATAACCAGGCCACAACTTTTGATAACGTGCAGGACCACTAATTCCAATATATATATATATATATATATATATTGATATATTATAAAAAAACGTCTAAAAAACATTGATTCAAATTAATTCATTTGAATAAGACCTTTTTTTTTTTTTTTTATAAATTTTATACGATAAAATTATGCCTAAATAAATTGTTCAAAACACATATCAACATACATATCAAATTTTGAACAATTAATAATTTGCATAAAGGTTTGGCTCTGATGCCACTGTTAGGTTTGTAATATTCAAGAACACAATCAAATTGCAAAAAAAGTGCGGAAGCGAGTAAAATCAGAGTTTAAAAAAATTTACAAACCATATACTCGGATCACCCTTTATGCATAATTATTAATTAAACGAAAAGATAAAGAATAAAATCATACCCTTGAAGATCGAGCTTCCTCAGGTACAAGTTCACCTCCAAATCCTTTCGCGTTCAACTTGAATCCACCGGGTTTGGTTCATTCCTTTGAGAAACATAACAAAAATGCATAACAGATAGCATCACAAGCTCATGAATTCAGGAGCTTATCTTTTCATTCAAGCAACAACTACTTTCCTATTTTCAAGCAACAACTACTTTGAAGCTTTCAAACATTTTATATAAATATATATATAATGTACCAAGCTGCATAGCCATGTTAATGTCCAAATGAATCCTGACTTCCATTTTTTTTTTTTTTTTTTAAAAAAAATAATCGGGGCATGAAATCCTTGTTGCTTTTCACGTGAAGCAAAAACTTTGATTGCCCAAGACCGGTTTTTTTTTTTTTTATGTTTATGATTTCGTGGCAAAAATGAACAATTAGATGCTCTCGTTAAATTCGCATTTGACCGAGATTCATTCGCATGGCCCATATATTATATTACTTTTATAAAATAACCAGGCCACAACTTTTGATAACGTGCAGGACCACTAATTCCAATATATATATATATATATAAATATTGATATATTATAAAAAAAAAACGTATATAAAAAAACATTGATTCAAATTAATTCATTTGAATAAAGACTTTTTTTTTTTTATAAATTTTATACGATAAAATTATGCCCAAATAAATTGTTCAAAACACATATCAACATACATATCAAATTTTGAACAATTAATAATTTGCATAAAGGTTTGGCTCTGATGCCACTGTTAGGTTTGTAATATTCAAGAACACAATCAAATTGCAAAAAAGTGCGGAAGCGAGTAAAATCAGAGTTTAAAAAAATTTACAAACCATATACCCGGATCACCCTTTATGCATAATTATTAATTAAACGAAAAGATAAATAATAAAATCATACCCTTGAAGATCGAGCTTCCTCGTACAAGTTCACCTCCAAATCCTTTCGCGGCTCAACTTGAATCCACCGGTTTGGTTCCTTCCTTTGATCAACGTTAACCACCCATATGTTTGGCCTCTGAGGTGATCCACCAAGGAAAAATAAAGATTCAAGAGGATGGGTATATAACTCAAACCCTAGTTTTCTATCTCTATAGAAAAGGCGTACTCTCCAACAAATTGGAATTATTACGTAGTTATTAAAGTCAACAACCCCACCACTCATAATAAGACTCTCTTATTTATAGATGTAAGCAACCCACCTTAACAATTAAGAATTGGGATTTATTTAATTAATTAAATTCTTTTAATTAATTAAGCTCCCTAATCTTATTAGGGATAATTAATTAAACTCCTTTAATTAATTTTCTTTCCTAATCCAATTAGGAATAAATGAGAGTACTTATATTAAATTAATTCCTAAACTCTTTTAGAAATTAAAATAATAATAATTGTAATAATATTAATAAGACTCTCTTATTAATTTATATTTAATATTTCTAAAATATTAAATAATAAATATTAAGCTATTTAATTTATTCTATCACCATAGATTAAATTAACTATACATAACATATTATTACGATTATGCCATTAACTTCTTAAATAATTATTCTTCCTTTTATGGTGTGACCCTTTAGGTTCTCCATATTAAACCCATTGTGAATAAATCAATTAGAATAATTCTAATCTTATTTAAATAAATAAATTAAATAATTAATTTATTTAAATAAATAATATTTATTCTACAATAGATGATAAGCCTCCCCCTGTGATCAACGACTTTCCGGATAATATAGATTTCAACATTAATCATAAAAGAACCTTTCGAGTAAATAGTTACTGTATAATTCAATCCTTCCACCATACAATGTCCCAATTAAATATAAGATATGGAATTATCATCAAGTCTTATTTTATTTAATTATATGTATTTCGATCCTTAAATGCATTAACTCCATATAATGCAAATTAGAAACTCCTTTCTAATTTCATTCTGCCTTGGTCAAGGACTACTTCGGGTTGTCATTTATCGAATCACATGTGACATTTCTCTTTTTATTAGAAGTGGTAGATTCTTTATCGATCATATATTATCTCCATGTATAACTTATTATACCCAAGATACCCTTTGATATACCCTAAGGGTCTTAAGGAATAAGCAAAAGTATAACTCATCATACACAAGATACTATGATGATCTCAAGTCCAAGGATCACTTGACTACTATCACTACAGAAATTCCTATCGACAAAAAAACTCCATTAGGTATTCCTTATGAGCCATGCTCAAAGAACTTATTCTCTAATAAGCACCTACATACTTACTTTAGTGTCTCCACAAAATGATCATGAGATCAATCATCCTCATCCAATGAAAGCAAGAACGATGTACCAATCTATCCGGATTCACTAATCCCCAATTTAGTAATCCAACGATTGGGAACTATTTTAGTTTTAAGCTTTCTAAGAATTTAGATCTCATTAGAATGATCATCATCATTATTCTAAAAGCATTGCTTAAAACTACGGGTTTATCACATATTATAAAAACAAGATCACGTAGATAATTAAAAGCCTTTAATAAATTAATACTTTTTATTAATAAATGAATAAGATTGTTACAAAGTATATGCTTTATCATCAAACATGATTGGCTTCGTGTATATTACTTTCAAAGCACCATGTGGAGCCCATATAACTGAAAGCGATTGGATGAAGAAAACGACAAATATAAGTGGTTTAAAAATAATCTACAGAATTATTACATTATCAATTGTTAAAATACCCTATGTTAAAACACAAGAAGACACTTGCAGATTGCACCAATTATTGATTCTTACGTAAAAGGCACTACTCAATAATGGTTACGTAATTACTATTCAAGATTTTATTTTATCGATTCAATAATTGTCATATTGATATTTTATATCATTGTTGTTTCAATAATTGTCATTACACATTTTTCATTATCGAAGCTAAATAATTCATATTATCTCAAATAATATTATTAGATAACATTATTGCAATGTCTAGAAAGTTCTCATTCAGGAGAGGTTTGGTCACCTAATCATGCGCTACCAAGAAGGAAAAATCTTTATTGAAAGCCCCTCTTCCTGGAACCGCCTCGTCATCAATATTGTGATTCTCAGTAATATTATTTGTGAATAATTAATTATTGATTCATATGATGAAGAAAATATTGATTTTATGTGTATATAGATGGAGAAAAATTTTAATGTGACAATTGTTGAAAATTAAAATTTTATCTTTTCCTCGATAAAATAATTCATTTAAATATATTATTATATTTTAGTAATATAATAATGGAGATATTTTTACAACGAATGTGGGATATATGAGTATACGAGGAGGAAGAGTATTTTTGTTGCAATAAATGTTTAAAACATGTTAAACATGCTCATGGACCCCATTTATTGACTAAAATTTGATTATAAATTGTAAAATCGCCTCTTCAGGATTTCTTTACCAATTTCGCTTGAATTTGGAAAACTTTCTTCTGCAAAGTTGTAGAGAATTGAATTTCCTATAAAAACTCGCGAGATTCGAATTTTCTGATGAAAGGGCTATTTATCTTTGCACCCTTGGCCGAAAAGAATCCATAGCCATAATCATACCAAAAATTGTCCATCAACGCACTACGACCAATGAGGACTTTTACCACATCATTTGTAATATTACTACTATGATTACACCAAATAATCCCCATTAATCATAATCATACCAAGTCCATCTACGCACTACAGCCCACGATGACTTTCAACAAAATATAAACATAAGGATGATGACAATGATATAAGAATTCAATAAAACAAGTTCAAGAATTAATTTGTTCAGGAACCAATAACGTCCAAATTGTCAACATGATATTTCTTTGTGGAGTAAAATTTAAGAATGCTCAGAAGAATATTTCCATGAAAAGATACTGGATGAAACGCAAATATCAAGGATATTCCACTAATTTCATGGATAATAATAAATAATCTTAATCGTGTCCCACAGAAAACGCATGCATGTGATATTCCAACAGAATAATAAATAATGGAACCAGTCATGCGTAAAAGCATGCATGATGGATGTTCCAACAGAATGATAAATAATGGAACTGTGTCCCATGAGCGTTTACGCATGTGATGTTCCAAAGAATAATAAAGAATGGAATAATGTAAGAATTTCACCAAGTATAGGGTAATTTTACGTGATACAAAGTTATTCCAATGTAATAATAAAGAATGGAATAATGTGTTCTCTCGCATGGATAAGAAAGAAATAATACTCCCTACGGGTATAACAAATAATATTCCCTACCTTAGAAAAACCGATATAGAAGTAGTGAAGTAGCGAATACTTTTCTTCTTTCTCTCTATAATTTCTCTCTATAATAATTGCTCTATAGCTTTAGTGAATTGGTGAGAAATGAAGGAAGAATGAGCTTCTATTTATAGGAAAATATAGTTTCGATAATTGTACGTTTTGGGGCTCGAAAAATTACAGTACAATTGGGGTCTCACATAAGTCATTTTAGAAAAATATTTTTGTTCCTTAATATAAGTCGTTTGAGAATTTCAAGTAAGCATTAATTGCTTAGTTTCCAATATTACCCCAAGTATTAAATGTTACTTTGGTTCTCTCACTATTTTTTGTCCAATAAATGACAATCTCTTCTTCCAATATAAGGGCAATATAGATAATTGATATTATAGTTAATGTTATACAATCATTATCTTAATACTTGTGCACAACTCTAAAATGACCTATATTAAGGAACGGAGGGAGTATTTATTGGATTTAAAACATAAGAGTCCTCTCTTTTGGGACTTGAGTAGAATTTTAGAAACCTTCCAAGTTATTAATCCTCAATTAGTAATTTTTTTGGAGAATTCTATCATTTACTTCTTGGAAATTTTATCATTTACTGAATTTAAAACATGAGAGGCCTCAACTTTGGGACTTAAGAATTACTTTTATAATATATGACGTTTTAGATGATTTTATTTTTCTTAAACTATTTTTTGTTTTATATAATATAGGAGAATTAATTACAATTTTTACAAAATTACCCTTCATGAGAAAATGTTTCAGATGAGAGAGAGAGTATGAGATAAGTATGATAATTATGAAAATTTAATGGTATTATAGACAATTGATATTATATTTAATGTTATACAATTATTTTCTCAATTTTTGTGCACAACTCTAAAACGTTATATATTATGGGACGGAGTGAATAAAACGTCATATATTTTACTCACTCCGTTCCTAAAAGATTGTTGTTTTAGAAGAAAAAATTTGTTTTAAAAAGTTTGTCGTTTACAACTTTCGAAGAGAATAAATTATTTACTTTCCTATATTACTCTTACCTTCTTTCATTGTCCCAATAAATTATCTCCCTTGTATTAATAGTTTTTAATTTCTCATAAAAAGGTAGTGATGGAATTTCAAACAAATTTTACTTGATAAATGACACTTTCTTAATCCATATGCCAAAATCTTAAACAACAATTTTTTAGGAACGGAGGGAGTTATGGCTAAGCGGAGAACACATTCCGAGTCCAAGTGATATACTAGTGGAGTGGTCATCGCTCTCGCAACTAAACTCAGTCTGCTACGAATTTAATATCATAGTAGTATCCAATTTTTTCATCCATAATTCTGCTGTGCTATGTAAGAAATAATTTATCAAATTGTTGACAATTAAATAATATAACCTTTTGATTTTTGTTGGGCCGCTATAATAAAACTCACAGTAACTATACACAACATCCATCCTCAAATACATACATACATACATGACGACTAAGGAAAAGAAATTTACTCCTATACCAATCAATCCCCACAATTTCAAAAAAGAAATCTCGTTAATTAACATTCTACATTTGGCTTTTCGTGGTTCCGGGTAATTTGGCCTCTTGTAACATGGACACAACATCCCTCATGGACGGCCGATCAGCCGGATTCCGACTAGTGCAAAGCAACGCAACCCTTAGCAATAGCATCATTTCTTCTCCGACAGATGCACCAACCACATCTCTAACTCCTCCTTTTGTTTTAATTTTGGATCTCATCCAATCCACAATGCTATTGCCCTCTCCGAATTCTGCGTCTACCGATTTCTTTCCGCTTAAAATCTCCATCAACACCACCCCAAAGCTGTATATGTCGCTCTTCTCATCAACTTGTAGAGTATAACCATATTCTGCAAAACCAAACCAAACCACTTTTTAATTCAATTCTAAACCTCAACTCACCAACCAACCAACCACTGTGTTAATTAATTTGACTGATGATTGATTGTAAACGTAGTGGGGATTCAAGAAATGATAACTAGTAAATATATATAAATAAAAAAGAAGCACATCACGCGTAATTTATATATTGGTTAGAACAATTAATAGCAAATCTACGATGCCAAAAAGAAAAAGATGCGGGCTGCCCCCAACATCTTTTAATAATTGTAAAATGTATAAATGAGTATAATTATTTATGTACAAAATATAAAACAAATGGCAAAAGTACAATCTTGCATGTATGCATAAAATACAATTCACAAATAAAAAAATTTGACCTTTTATTTATTTATTATTATTATCATGAATTGAGCTCTTGCAGACTCTTTAAATATAAAATTTACACATTTTTTTATTATAAATATTATATGTTCAAAAAAAAAAAACTAAGAATATAGTATTTAGATAAAACTTAACACAATACTACATACTAGTAGTATTTAACAAAATTAAAGTGCCCTCATGTTTCAAGTGTTTTAAGCGTGAATTTTTTTCGAGCTATGTTGGTTAATTAATCAATAGAAGATCAACTTCACGCTAACCTATCCATATCTTATGGTCTGAAATCCAGCTATGGTTATATGTCAGTAGATAAAATGTCTGAACTATTCCAGCTATGGTCTGAAGTTCATGGTTATATCTTACGCCACGCTTGTCATGTAGTACATATATATACGGTTAACCGGTAACTAACGGGAACCAAATAAATAGTGGATCAATTTGCGTGGCTATTCTATTCTATTCTATTCCCACGCACGCATGCTTTTCGTCACACTACAAAACGGATTGAATTGAACTTAGACGAAACACTGCACAACTGAAAACAAAACAAAACAAAAGGTTGAGGTGAACTTGAACAATCACCATCACCATCACCATCACCATCTTTCTCATTACTGGCGCACAATAGCAAGGAAAATTCAAAGTTTGTTAAAAGATGTTAGAAATATGAAAAATCACTCTTATTCAATAATTACTTATGATTTTAAAACGCATACCTGGCGCAATGTAGCCATACGACCCAGCAATCACCGACATGGACTCGTCGCTCTGCATCAGTTTCGCCACCCCAAAATCCGCCACCCTGGCCTCCATCTCACCGTCCAATAATATATTTCTAGGCTTCAGATCACGGTGCACGATCACCGGCTCACAGTCGTGGTGAAGATAGCAAATCCCTTGCGCTACGCCCAGTGCTATCTTGTACCGGGTGACCCAATCCGCCACCAAATTCTCACCTTTATTCTTCCCATGCAACAAGTCGTCCAAGCTTCCGTTTGGCATGTACTCGTACAGCAGCATCGTGCACTCACTATTGCTGCAGCACCCTAACAATCTCACTATATTCCGGTGTCTCACGTTTCCTAACACTTCCACCTCGGCTAACACCCCTCTTCGCCGTCTGATCGTTTCCTTGTGCTTGCCCCACAGCTTCTTCACTGCTATGATCTCGCCACCTGGCATCTCAGCTTTGTAGACTGTTCCTGTGGACCCCATCCCTAGAATCTTTTCCGTCATCGACAATGAATCCAATACATCATCCGCCGTGAAATTTAAACGTTGAAACGCGGTTAATTTCCAAGTCCCAATTTCCGGGTCATTCGCAGACAATCTTCGGTGATATCTAGCGTACAAGTACCGGCTTCCGGCTATCAAAATGAACAGCCCGATTCCAAATGACGCCGCCATGATCCACACGATGACTCCGGCGGTTTTCCCCGGTTGCTGGTGTTGCCCTTCTAAATCGCTGGTGGTGAGACCGCCGTTACCGCACGGCTTTTTCAGCACGCTGCCGCAAAGACCTTCGTTACCAATAAACGACGACGGGTGGAAGCTTGAAAATATGGTGCCGGATGACGGCACTGGGCCGGTGAGCTTATTGAATGACACATTGAAGCTCTCCAATGTACTGCAATTGGCAAAATTAGAAGGAATTCTGCCGGTGAGAAAATTGCGAGACAAATCAACATCAGTGATTGCTGTAAGAGTTGAAATCTCCCATGGAATAATTCCTGTAAGCGAATTTCGACCTAAATTTAAGCAGATGAGCTTCTCACAGTGATCAATATCCCACGGAATGTTACCACTTAATGCATTCCCTTCTAGTTCAATCTTGTACAAGCTTTGACATCCGATAAAACCTGGAATTTCGCCAATGAGATTGGAATAACTAGCGGAGAATATCTTTAAGCTTGGAGCGCTCCAAATGTTATCAGGTAACTCAGAATTGAACAAGTTGTTGGACAAGTTCAAGTACCCTAATTTGGCCACATTGCCAAAATCTTGGGGTATTAAACCGCTGAAATAGTTTTTGCTGATGTCCATAAACGTTAAGTTAGGCAAAAACCCAAAGCCATATGGCAATGAACCATTGATATTGTTATCTTGAATGCGAAACCTCACTAAGGCTGTACAATTTACTAGTGAGAGAGGCAATTGACTTGAAAAATTGTTGGAAAAGAGTAAGAGTTTTTCTAGCTTGTTACCATCACAAATATGTGGAGGGATGGGACCCGAGAGCGAATTTGAAGAGACGTCGACCTTTTGCAACATCCCATTCGAGCCTAGCTTCTGTGGTAAAGTTCCGGTGAGAGAATTGTTCCAAAGAGACAGAAATTCGAGGTTGGGAAGGTCTGCTATGCCGGCCGGTACTTCACCGGTTAATTCGTTAGTCATCAAGCTCAGAGTGTTTAGCTCCTTTAGTAATGAAAGCATCTCAGGAATGGTGCCGGTAAGGTGATTGAATGATAAATCAAGAACTTTCAGCGAAACCAATTGGGCTAAACTCGCCGGAATTGTTCCTGTGAAATGGTTTTTGAAGAGCAATAGAGTTTCAAGCTTCGTCAAGTTACTGAGCTCAGCTGGAATTTTGCCCGAAAGATTTGCAGACGAGATATCGAGATAATTTAAACTTGATAACAGAGAAAGTTGGGTGGGAAGTTCTCCGGTAAAGACATTGTATCCGATTTCAATATGCTCAATCTGCTTCAAGAAACCCAATTCAGCCGGAACTGTACCGGAGAGTGCGTTTCCTGCGAGGTCTAGGAACTTTAGCCTCCGAAAACTGCCATAACTTGCCGGAATTTGGCCATCAAAGTAGCTGCCACCAAGGTGAAGGTACTCAAGAAAGTGGAGGTGAATTACCTCCTCTGGCAAAGGGCCTCTAAAGCTGTTGCTGTAAGCATTTAAAAAGGCGAGGTATTTCAATTTTGAAATGCCCGGAGGGAATGTGTAATTAAAAAAGTTATGACTTATGTCAAGAGCTTTTAGATACGGTAATTCAAAAATGGCGGGTTGTAATGGTCCATCGAACGTGTTTGCGCTGATATTCAAGTTCCGGAGGTGTGCCAAGTATCGGATGTTGGCCGGAATTGTGCCCGAGAGGTTGCGTTTGGAGAGATCAATTGAAGTGATTTGGCTTGTATTTTGATCACATTTAATGCCGGACCATGAGCACCACATGGGTTGGATTAATCCGGGTTTTGATGAGGAAATTAGTGAAGAAGGGTCCCAATCACGTAAGGTGTTAAGAGGGTCTTTGAGGGAGGATTTAAGAGAGAGAAGGGAGAGGAGAGGGAGAGTTGTGGCTGATAGTGCTAAGGAGAGTGTAAGGAGGAAGAAGAAGAGAGAGAATGTAATTGTGGGGGAGAAATGGAGTTTCATGGTTTTGAAATCTTGGTTGAGAATGGGGAAAGTGGGTTGTATGGTTATTCAGAAGAGGGGCAAATTTAAGGAATGGTGGGATTTTGATGTTTAGAAATGCTTTTTAGGAGTGCCGGGTGCAGAGGGTGTTTCATGATGATTAGTTTCATCGGTGGGGTGGGGAAGTTCTTTGGTTGTTAATATAAAAAGATTGACAGAGAAAGACTTCAAAGATTCTATTAAATTAATCAATTAATTTATCCAAAAATAAACTATCAGGTGAGTTTTCTTTGCTGCTATGAGAGAGAGAAGGAAGAAGAGTAAGAAATAAAGGAATAGCTATTTTAGTTAGACATGAAAATTGGAGATGAGTGAATTTGAATTTCACTTATTTAAATTTTTATTTATCATTGGGGTCAAAATATAATTAAATAAAATTTAAATACACCCATGTCCAATTTCCATATTTGCATAGAGTTTTTAATAAAGAAACTATACCTGCCATTACATTATAATTAAAATTATTTTTAAAATTTTTACATAATAATATAGTGAATTTTATTTTTATGTAGAAATAATACTCCCCTATAAGGCTATAACTATTGTTTCTTCTTCTACTACTCATTCTAATTGTACCAATTTTACTGGCCCTTCTATTTAATTTGTTAACATTCTTTACTGTGATTTAGAATAGTGACTTCATCTGCACAATCTATATATATAAATTGCAATTATATATACATTGAGAATTGAAACAATATAATACAAGTCTCTCCTATACACCAAATGACTGGTTTTTTAAATTAGACTTTTTAGAATCATAATCCCTCGATAATACATATGTTAGTTTTTTTTTCTCAATTACTCTGTCATCAGTATTTAGCTTTGGCTACCCTGCAAACATATAGTGCAAGTATTCTGGGATTTCTTTTCAGTTTTCTCCCTCTCTTTTCTTTTTTACTACTTTCATCATTCCTTGTTTCCTTTAACTTTGTCCAACATTTTGATAATAGTGGCAATCTCTATCGCAGGATCCAATAAAGGGATTTCAATCTCCCACCATTTCTGCAGCTTAACGAATTTCGTCACTCCTCTTTAGAATTTTCCTTTTTTTTACCCCGAATAAGGTGGGACATGATCAGAGATCAGCCAAATTGATTCTATTGGCTGCTTCTTTTCACGATCATTTTCCAATCTTTAAAAGAGAAATATATAACAATCCATTCCAAATATCCGGTAATGCACACAAACACCAATAACCGCAATATTGGGAATTAATCCAACGTTGAAAACTAGAAAAAAAATGGATTTGGCATCCCCACTTTAATAGTGCGAACGAAACTTATTTATAAACAGTGTCATTTCTAATTGATCATTTGATCATACTTTGCGTCCGCAATTTAATACTATAGAGACGGAAACTTGAATAAGGAGATGTATTTTGGTCCGCAACATTAAATTACGGACGGGAGTCTATTAAATCGTTCGATCTTAAGATCAACGTTCACGATCTGTCCGTTGAGTGATCAACTTCTGCTTGCTTTTATGGTCAATTTTGACTTTGTAAAGAGATGTTTGATGATGATGTTCATTTATTACCTTGGATCATCATTTTAAAAGTGTTTTTGAAAAAATTAAGGGATTCATATATATATATATACATATTTAAAATTAATTCTTTATTTATTTTGTCTTAATTTTGTTATACATCGTATTTATAAGATAGAAGGTGTATGTACTTACTTGACCAGAATTTAATTTTAACCATATATTTATTTGAGCTACTTTAGTAAATCTATTATATTTTTACAGTTTTACTTAATAGCATTCTTTTTTATTTGAGATATTTAATAACACAATTAATTAAATTTTGAATTAAATATTAGATAACATAAAATATTATAAGAAAAAAAGGATTTATAAGGCTAAACCTTGGTGTTCTTAATTAAGCCGGCCATGATATACAATTCAGCTTGGTATTTTATAAAAGTACCTATAATATAGTTTATTGATCCATCTAATTCAAAAGATTTATTTCGACTTAAAATAAATTTACAAAAATTAAAATTCAATGAAAATAGAAAATCATTTTGACTTGTTTTTTAAAAAAAACTTTCAACAAAATAAGTAAGTGATACATATATTAATTTAATTCTTATTAATTAAGAATAATATAGTCTCTTTGATATATAAAGTGTGTAACAATTAATTTTGGGTGTATATATCACTATTCAAAGTTAAAGATTATTATTTAATTTTAACAATTTAAGGATATGAAAATGAAAATACAGGAGTAGCCAACAATCATGGTATTGGTACGTACCAGAATCTTCCAATTCAGCCAATCATTGCATTGCTATCTATGTACGAATACAACTGACTGAAACAAACTTTGCCTTGTCTTGCAAAAGCGTGCCAAACTATCTCTCTTGATTCAATATAATCTCACTTTCCTTATTACTAGTTATTATTTCCTTTCCTTTCATTTCTGTACGTTTCCTAGTTTTATTTATTTTAAGTACACTCCTTCCTAAATACTACTCCATTTGAACGTTAATAAAAAGAAAAAAACACACACATTAAAATTGATATATAAGATAAAATCTAAGAAAACATGATCTTCGGCAACTAAAATTGCTTAAAAGTAGCGTAGGCTATAGTACGATTGTAAGTTTAAATAGCATATTGGAATCACTTTGATAATTTTAAAAACGCACATAATATCGGTGCAGTGTGATTTTAAAGTTTGTGGTGGGATTTCATTTTGTTCGATTTCGATTCTAAAATTAATTAACATAGTTAACAATAATATTCAATAAATCAAATTCATCTTTATGTATAATAAATCACAAATGACGTTAACAAAATAACATCAAACAACAAGTTTTAGGTTTGAAATATGTTATTCATGAATGCTTCAACATTACTCAAACTATTATATTTCAATTAAAAATATTTTTAGCCACAAACAAAAAGTTTAAAAGTGTATAACATAATTAAAATTATTTATTATAATTTTAGGAATTTACCTATATAACTTTTTAAAAAATATATAATATATAAGAGCAGAGCAGAGCGGAGCGGTGCGGTTTGAGTGATACGGGAGCATTCCAAAACTGCACCAAAATCACATGCGATTTTTTAATCATTTTAAAATAGTCACATGTCGAAACCGTTGGTGCAACTCAATTAATATAATTTAATAAATTTTTATACAATTTTAAAATCAAATTTAATTTCTTTCTCATCCCTAATTAAAAGCATGCAATTTTAAAGCTATACTACTAGGCTACTACTATAGTATATGCCAAATGCCATAGACCATGGTCCATTTTGTTGTTGAGGATTTGGGTACAAAATCTGAAATGCAAAGGAAACAATAGAACCAAAAAAAAAACATGGCCCAAAGAGAAAGAAAGAAAGTGGGGCCCATAAGTGAATGATGAAAGAATTGAACATGCTTGAATTAAGAAAGGGTCCCAACTCCCAATATAGTAGTAGTAGATTAGAATGAGGCTTTGTGTGTCCCCACCTTAATGGCAGAAGGCTATGACCTGGCTCGCCTCCACCGGTCCATACTCCACACTAAAGCAAAACCCAATGGGTACTCCTTATGTTTGACTTATGAGTCCCCTCTCTCTAATCAAATGGGCTTTTTTGTCCATTACAATTCTTTTCTTGATTTAGTGGAGAACAAAATCATTAGGGTTTGATGGTGAGTATAAAAACCGTAAATATGCCCATGCGACTGATGTGAAAAACATACAGTAAATGTAAAAAAAAATTACTTAACATATTGCCTCAAATTAAACATGCCCCCAGTTTCATACTTACTGTTTGAGCCACACTAACTGTGTGTTCCTAAGTTTTTAAAACCACGAAAAAAAATGGACGAAAAATTAAATTTTTTTTTTACTCAGTTTTTTAATGAGCAGAAAATTTAGATATTTTTATTACTGTCCAAAAATGAATGGAAAACTAATTAACTTGAGTAAATATTTTATAATCCTTATTGTTCCTTTTACATTCTAAACATAACAAAAAAAAAAAAATGTAAAACTTAATTTTCTTTAGTAACAATATGAAAGAAAACTTATAAATTTATTATTTTTTTTTTTCATCAAAATTAACTTTTCTATTATTTTCTTTTTGAATGAACATTTCTATTCATATGTTTGGTCCGAATAAGAAAGTAGGTGATTTTGATCGATGTTATATTTTTTTTTAATTTACTGATTGGAATGAAATAGTCAATTTTAATAAAATAAATATTTCTTTAAACATGTGAATATGTGATTACACATTCTATTCATTTTTGGAATGCTCATTCTATTTTCCCCAAACCAAACGGATCATAAGTAACAAAAAAGAATCGAACTGTTTGGTCAGTTCGATTTATAATTATAACCTTATTCTTGTGTTTATCTAAACATAGAATTAAAAAGAATATGCAACTACTGAAAAATAAGTTAAATCTGAAGGGTCGGTCTAAACTTTTTGGGACCTCAAGTTAAATCAGGCTTTTTTTGACCATTTAATATTAAATTAAATTAATATTTATGATTTTTTTAAAATTAGAATTTTATTTTTCTTACTCTTTTAGATGTAAAATTATTAATCAAACTTGTATTATTGTACTTGTAGCTACTGATTTATTTGGAAAAAAAATTGATTTTTTTTAATAGACTCTAACATATATATATTATTAAAATTTGAGTCTTCTCAATTTTGGGGCCTCAAATTATTGTTTAAATAACTTAATTATTGGACCGACTCTGTCCATGTGAGATGTCCGTAGGGAAGTGCAAGAATCGTAAGAAAAATTCTATTTGAATCCTAACCAAGATTTAACCGAATCGATAATTTCTACCAAATTTTATCGAAAATTATTTTATTATTAATATTTTTATTAATAATATTAATATTTTTATTATTATTATTATTATTATTATTATTATTATTATTATTAAAATAATTAAAAAAATAGAAAACCAGTATATACCAGTCCGACCGATCCATAAAAAAGTCGTACCGAAAAACTAATATATATCGATTTTTTTGTATCGAAATCGAACCGATTCGTTTTATATCGAACTGACCGATTCGATCCGTCCGAAAAACCAAAAAAACCGATTGTTTTGCCCTGTGCTAGATATCCGTAATAATCACAATTTTTGAAACTTTTGTTACCGGGTGTATCTTTTGGGTCCTGAGAATTTAAGAAGATAACAATAGGTTTCACTAGTGGCCCCATTCATATCATGTTCTATCGTTTTCGTGCTGCTTTCTGCTTTATTAATGTGAATATGTATGTATACACACAGACGCATATATATATATATATATATATATATATATATATATATATATATAGTGTGTGTGTGAAAATCACAACGACATGATTGAGACCTTTCAATCAAAAATAGACGTTGTTTCTGACATTTGGAATTTACCCAAAATTCTTTCATATGTATAATGGAGAAGAGATTAATTTTAAGGGTTGTTGAGTATTGAGCCTTCTTTCATATATAATGGAGAAGAGATTAATTTTATGGGTTTTTGAATATTGAGCCTTTTTATTTTGGTCAACGTATTTTGAGCCCTTTATTATATTTAAAAATTTATTGCTGCTCATATTCGATATCCAGAAATTTTATTCACAAGGATTATTATTTATAACATCTGGTCCAATTTCCCCCAAATTAAAACAAAACTCATTTACGTTCAGATCTGATAATTCTCCTTCTCTCATTTAGTTCTTTCGATCTTCATCTCTCATTTCGTTCTTTACCCTATGTCTTCTCTCCATTGAAATTTGAAGTCTTTCCTTCATATGCCTTAGAGTATCAAGAACATCTTTAACACTAGCTGGATTAATGTTAGCAGTTTGTGTTGTTACTGGAATATCAACCGGAACTAATGCCATCGAATTATCGACATAACTTTCATCCCAGTCTTGATAATTTTCTCCATTAATCTCCTCGCCCTCAACTGAAGATTTTGACCTAAAAAGATTGAAATGAGAGAAGGAGAATTGGAGATACAGACCTTGTTGCATACAGAATCATTGGATTCACTCTTTCCATTTGAAGGCACAATGTAGCTTTCACTAATTGTATTGGTAACATTATGATTCAAGATTTCTGATACTGGGGACTCTGTCTCTTTCACTGGCTCTTCAATTTCACATTTTGTGGAGTTTCTGATAATGGGTTTGTGGAGTTTCTGATTTGGGTATTTGGATATGAACAAGAAGAAGAAGAAGAGGCTGTGGATGATGATGATACAGAGCTGAATTCACTCTTCTCCAAAAGAGCTTGACTTCTCTGATGACGATTCATCTGAAACAACAAACACATACGATATATTCATGGAATCCAGCTTCTTTATTAGTGATTTCAGCCTCTTTTCGGCTCTGTTCCTTGATTTTACCTCTTTTCTCAACTGGTTCTCTAATTCAATCAGTTGTAAGATTAAAGAGACAGAGAGGAGATGAAACAAGGAGTAAATTTTCTTGAAAATTTTAAAAATACTAGAATTTTAAATCAAAATCTAATTACAGGACAAAAATAATATAAATCAGTGGAGTTGCATACAGACCTTGTTGGCCATTTCAAGCGACAGATGAAGATCGAAAGAACGAAATGAGAGAAGGAGAAGGAGAATTACGAATAAAAGTCAGCTAGCCTGTGGTGCTTGCCTGCTTGGGTTGTAATTGATTTGAAGTTTCAAGTGGGAGGTCTGGAGATCGAATCTGAGCAGCAACAAATTTTTAGTTCAAGTCCAATATTGCCACATCAAATTTTTTAGTTCAAGTCCAATATTGCCACGTCATATATGCCACATGTAAAATAAAAATAAAAAATCCTGCAATGCGTCCAAATTTTAAATAGAAAAGGGCTAAAAAATATGTCAAAAAATCAAAAACCCCAAATTCAAAATGTCATCATTTGTATTTTACCCCTTTTAAGTAATGGTGGTATTATTATATAAGAGATTGTAATTATTTCGGTTGACTGATTTTATTTTGTTTTCTAGAACACGGTTGATTAATTATTTTTTTCTTATATTATAAAGACGGTAGTTAGGCAATAAGGAAGTTTTGCCTAGTATTAATAATATGAAATATTCAATACCATATATTCATAAGTTTTATAAGCATAAATTTATGGCCGGACTCGTTTAGAATTTAATAAATTATTTTTTAAAAGAGTAATATGTTTTATAAATAAGAATAATAATAAATTTTCGCTATCATTTTTGGAGGTAATAAATACGGATCCGGTTAGCATGAAGTTATTTTTTAGAAGTTGAGTTGATTGATTATAATGTAGAATCTTGACACACATACAATTTAAGCATGCGTGTCAAGATTCTATTAATTAATCACCAACTTATCTCAAAATAAACTTCATACTAAACCCTTCCAATAAATACAACTGTCTTGCATAGGCTAGCCATTTCCATGTCTATGTCTAGATTTTTCAAGTAAAGACAAATCCCATCAAATTGTGTCATCATATTGTTTTAGAAGATTTGAAGTAAGTAGTAAAAATTTACCAGCTTTTATTGTTTTTAGTATATCCCCAGTCTACGTCTTAATCATCACAAGTAAGAGTATTAAATGTTTTTATTTTTCCTTTTTCAAAGCATTGTAATAATACTCCCTCCGTCACATAACATTTTTTTCCTTTTTCCCTCGTGCGACAACATTTTTTCATGAAAGATAATTTTAAAAATATTATAATTAATTTAACTTTCTAAAATTTTTTAAAACGTCACAAATAAAATTATCCAAAACGTCATATATTATAGTTCGAAAAAAATAGTAATTACCCACCCATGTTTGGTAGTCCCGTGGGATAGAGTATTAAATCATCACCCTCCATTTGTCTTTTATTCATTACCCACCAAACACCTTCATATATATTCTGTGCTTTTTCTATGTACCTACTGGCTACTACTCCCTTCAACACTATTTGCTCCGTCTGCACCTACCAAATACACACCATTCTTGGCCTTTGCAACCCCTGGTCAATTGCTTGACATTACAACGTACAAGCAGCCAGAAGGCTAGCCTAAAGGTAGAAAAGAAAGAATGACTCGGAACAAGTAACCAAACTCATTGCAACATTCCCAGACCTCGGAATTATTAGACATGTTTAAATAAACACATCAGAACTGGAATTCCAAAACCATAAAAAACTTTTCCAAGATTCAAAATTAAGATGAATTAAAAAAGAATCCCCCTTTTCTCATCTTAGGGTGGGATTAAATAAACTGCTCCTCAAGCCAAGACTGTATGCAATTATAAATTAAGAAAAAGTAAAATAACAGCACCCTGAAGAAAATAAATAGTACTATTGTGTAATGTATAAAAAACCAGTAGAAAACTTGGTGTCCTGAACTCAGAAGGTTTAAAATGTCCGGGAGATAAATGGAAACTCCTGGTCTTGAAAAAACAACTAAAACACTGCAAAAAAAAATTTGAATGATCAAAGGGCCAGATAACACCACATGAGTATCAACGGTAGCGACGAAGGGAAAGTGTGTTGTTCCTCTTCCAGGTAGCTCTTCTTGAAGGCCGTGCCTTATGGTTCAAGTGTCCCTTACCACGAAGACCCCTGTATTTCTTCCCAGCAGAAGTGAGTCCACGAAGCTCTCTGTGCTTGTGGACAGGGTTACAGATCCAGTTAATCCTTGGATCATTGCGGATAGTAGTGTGGGCCGCATCAACCAAAATTACCTCAAAGTACTTGTAGGTTGAATCCTGCATTAAAGAATGTAGATGTTTATGATAATAAACTTCCAAAAAATGATGCAACATTCTTAAATGCCATGCATTAACGCACAACTTAAAGACGACCACCAATGCACTCCAAAATAGGCTGAGCTTCAACTATATGTTTAATGTTTGCATCCATACATGGGTTTGCCACAAGGTCCACAATACATCTCAACAAAAAATTTAAATGCATCTTATGAATTACCATTAAGATAATGTTTCTTACGAGTCTAGATACAGAATACTTGTTCACTAGAAACAAGTGGCAGAAATGTACTTGAGAAAATGCATAAAGCATGTGCAGTTAAAAACAAAAACAAAAAAACAAACCTTAGACGCACCTCATTGATCCAATATGAGTTGAGAACTTTCAAACCACCCAGTTTACGACCAGCACGTTCCTCAGCAACTGAGCGCTTGTTGCGTTGAAATTTCAGCTGAGTGATACCCTGGTTTGTGGGCTTGCCATACACAATACCCTTGGAAACAGGTCTCTTGCGTCCACCACGTCTTACACGCACACGATAAACCACATAACCCTGAAAAGGTCATCATAACACTACATTCAAAGATACAAGGATAATATTTGCACATATGGAACACAAAAAGCAACATTAGAAGTCCTTATGGCCTGAGACATGGCAAAGAGACATAGAATAGGTACCCGTCTCCTTATATCTTATTATATAATGTGACCACCACCATAAAAAACACTGAATTTCCTTTGATAAAGTGCTTACTTTATTTTAATAATATTTCTTCTACAGGTAACTTGTGTTAATATTTTCAGAAAAAATGTCACTATAAATTATATTGACAAACAACGTTCACACGCACCAAAAATAAATAACTTGGATTTCATAAAGTAGTAGATCCCCACCTAAAACTACTTCATGATGATAAAAGTAAAGCACCAGATTAATACCCTTCCATGGTAACATGATCATCCAAATGTGCTAAGCAAAAACACCATCTTAACAAACAAATTATAGATTCAACTCTTATAACAAGTGAAAATATAATGAACATGATCACTGAAGCAACTACATGAAATGTTTTACTAGAAGCACCATTCAATTATGCATCAGGCAGATAGAAGTACATTAAATACTAAACAAATATCAGCCTCTCCATGAACATTCAATTCCTGAACAACAAATCCTTCACAACTGATGAAGTGACTAATCTTCAGAATGATGAGCAAAGGACCCGAGTGTAAAAGCATAAAAAACCAGCGGTAGATAAATTTTAGCACAGGTCAATCTACCTTGGTGCCAACCATGAAACAAGACACCGCAGATAGCTTCTAGCATGAAAATATGATAATTTTGAACATAAAAGCAATGAACACAAATCAAAGCAATAGAACAAACAAGGGATACACTAACAAACTATAATAAACAACAGCATATACTGTTCCAATAAACAACAGAAGATTTACCTGTTTGGCTTTGTAGCCTAATCGTCGGGCCTTATCAGGGCGGGTTGGATGTGTAACGCGCACAATGGAAGGAAGCTGACGGTCTTCCCAGCACCTCACCCTCTGCAAAAACCTCATCACATCTGATTGTTTTTTCCTCCATAGCTCTGACACATAAGTGTAAGCCCCTGATGAAATCCCACAATCAAAGTAAGCAAAAATTATCAGATTCCAATAAGCTATGACAAAACGGACTATACATTTGTGTGTGCAATCATAAATTAAACTACAAGAGAAGCTGAAACCTCATATCATAAAAGTACCATTTATGGATAAAATAGCTTATACGTCATCAAAAGTCATACCTCTACAGAAACACTTGATTCTACGGATGTGAAATGTACGTACGATATATACAGAGCCATAAACTAAAACCAAGATTATCATCTATCATTCATAAGCCCCGTTATCTTTCAGGACCAAAAATTATATTGCACAACTTGAACGAAAACTAACCGGATAAACAAATGAACACATATATATAAACCTGTGCATAAATATCATAACATTTTGAAGCAAGCAGAAATTAGGGTTACCCATCATAAATTAAGGAAGAAGAAGAAGAATGGGGAAATGCATACCCATGATTGAGTTGGTAGCTCTCAGGATTACGGCGCTGTGATGAAGATGTTATGCGAAAAAGAAGAGCCAATTAGGGTTTCAAGAAGGAGGAGGGTATGGGCTGGTAAGAATTAAGAAGACGAAAGTACCCAATAATTTTCAGGAATCTTCGCGGGCTGGGTTCAAACTCTTGCGACTTTTCCATTGGGCATACGGAAGGCTCAACTCCAAAGTTAAACCGAAAATTATGGGCCTTTTGGTTGATATAGAAAGGGTCCTTAACAATAATATACAACAATTATAAAATAATTACAAAAATAAAACACACAAAACATAATTACAAAAATAAAACAACACAATAATAAAGTTACCAAATATGTCCTATCTAACAATAACCGCTCCTAAAATCAAGCAACCGAACAACATGCAACTTTGATATCGGAAAAGGCCAAATCTTTTGTCGACGATTGCTGTTATACTCACATCTGAGATCGCATCAAAAATATACGACCGGAGAAGACGAAATAGTATACAAAATCAACATCTACTTCAAGTTCAAGAAACTATAAACAATCACAACAACTCGATCGCGACAAACATCTAAGATCTAAGATCTTCTATTGATTTATCGCTAAATCTTCTATCGACGATTGCTTTTCCACTCACCTCCGAGATCGCGACAAACATCTAAGATCGGAGAAGACGAAATAGTATACAAAATCATCATTTACTTCAAGAGCAAGAATTAAAAACAATCACAAAGAATATCGATACAATTACGAACACCGAGGTATGTGTGTTTCAAGTTCAGTATGCATATAGTTACCCGTGGTTACTACTTGTTCATATGGTTAATGAGTCACACTTAAAATGGTTACTACTATTGTTCTATCATATTACTTGTTTGGTTATTATATTACAACCTGTTTTATTCTTATCATATTACTTTTGGTGACTTCCTACCGTTTGTTTTTGTTCTCAGATAACAATGTATTGTTCAATGTTGTCTTGATACTATCAAATACTAGCTTGGTTAGTGTATGACAATATGTTAGTTACGACAAAATGATGTTTTGGTTACTTTGTAACATTATATCGCTTATTGTTTTCTTGGTTACTATACGACAATATGTTATTCTCTTGTCTAATGATATATTGGTTACATTGTAACATCATACTATATAATGATTTATTAGTTACTATGTAATGCTTCATAGTTTACTATGTAACAATATAATTGTATACGCCTAATAATTATATGTATATAGTTTCCTATATGTATGAACATTTATATGTATATGTTTACTAACTAATGCCTTGAGTTGAAGTCTTGATTAACATTATATTGATTCTTGAATAATACTTATTTAGATATTATATACAAATAAAAATGGATACTTATTAATTTCGATCCGTTAGTTCTTGAAATAATCTAATTATGCTTATAATTATATTTTTATATTAATAGTCACTTGTTAACCACATTCGCTACATTCTTACAATAATTAGCATTTAAATGCCCACAAACCCATTATATTGGTTGTTTTTAATATAACAAGTAAATTGAAAATGTTTTTTATCCTATGGTTACTAAATAAATATGTGTAGGTTATCGCTACATTGAATTTTATTTTGTTATATAATGTTGATATTATTAATGTGCAATATTTGATTAATTTATATTGGTTTGTTTTATTATGATGGAAATTAATTGCCTACATTGGTTACCTTCATACAATCGTTATAATTTAATTGCTAACAAAAATATTAAATCTGTTGTTTCAATTGTAGAATGATAAATACAAATGTATTTCATTTTCTCGTTATTGACATTATATAGTTTTAGTTATTGATTAACATTGATTTTGTTACTACGCAATGCATATTTTGTTTTCGAGACAATGGAGATGATTCTGTTTTGCTTTATTTCAATCTAAGATATGGATCGATAGTAACCAAGACACCAACTTTGAAGTTCTTGGCATACTAGTTCCTCAACTTGTTCGTTCGGAGAAATGCAAAACATGATATGCATCATTACTGGATGAACACAAAACAACAACATTGTCTATCAAATTTCACATCAAAACGACATTCCACCAATCAGATATCGGATGAAGCAACGTTGAGATTCTTTATTGAAGTCGGAAAAATCGATGAACAAGGAAAATTCCCAACGATTATAGATATTGGAAAAAGAAGCTTACCAGACAAAAGAATCTTGCGTAACCTGACAAATATAGAAGAATCATTTGTTCACGATGTAACGCCAATCGATCAACACAAGGGAATTCAAAGACTAGTTACAATGAAGAACACAAGATTCCCAAATTGGAACGCAATATCTTGATCACCAGCAATGAAAATTATGGAACAACAACGGACAGATGATAACATGACAAATCATACACGGAAGAACGATATGATGATGTAATAACAGATCCGAATGAACGTGGCGTAAAATTACATCAAACCTACAAAGACAAAAAAATCTATCACAATCAATGAGGTTTTGCATTCAATCAAGAAAATAGACAACACAAAGTTCAACGAACAGTCATGAGAGACTTTGTGCTAGAGTGTGCGTAGATGATGAAAATTGCAAATGGAAGATGAGAGCATCAAGTATTCGAAAACCCGATTGTTCAAGGTGAGGGAATTAATGACATTCACACGTGTTCGGTCCAACGTATTCTTTGGGAGACCACAGACAAATAATAGTGAGTTGGTCGTGAATACATAATGCGTAAAATTAACAAATTTGAAGAAAATATACACACCAACCGATATTGTCGAGGACATGATGATAGAATATAATGTGTCTATCTCTTACCAAAAGCATGGAGATCGAAGGAGAAAGCGTTAGAAAAGATAAGAGGAAATCCACACGACTACTCATTGATCCCATCATGGTTACACATCTTTGCGCAGAAAACAAATCCGGTAACAATTTAAAACACATTATTATTTTTCATGATTAGTTGATTACTCAATTCAACCGATTTGGTTCTTATAATGTGCATTGGTTACCTACCTCATATTTATAATTTTAAATGAGTTCTACCGATTTTTATATTAATGTTTACTCAAAGAAATACATTGGTTCTTCGTAATGCAAATCGCTTATTACCGCTTAATGATATCTTGGTTCTTCAGATATCAATATGTTGTTTATCGCGTAATGTTGTCTTTGTTATCGAAAACATTATACTATCTAATGTCAGTCTTGGTTCTTTGTAAAGACAATATGTTGATTCTTGTCTAATGCTATCTTGGTTACTATATGTCGTGAACTCTTGGTTACTTGCGTAGAAATATCTTTATTTCTTGTATAATGTTGTCTTAGTTCTTCAAAAAACATTATTATATATCTAATGTTGTATTGGTTCTCGTAAGCAAATATGTTGGTTACTTTGTAACATTATACTTGCCTAATGTTTTATTGATTCTTGACTAATCTCAGATTGTATTATCGCGTAACAAGATATATTGATTCTTGATTGTGTAACAATATATTGGTTCTTTGATTAGTTCTCAGTATAACAATATATTCCTTACTATTTTTTGGTTACTTGCGCCTAATGTTTGGATAATTGGTTCACGATTTAATGTCGACTTGGATAACGACATTAAATACATCGTTACTTGTCTATCACTCTTGTCTTGTTTCTTGATAAAAAATTATATTGTCCAATGTCATTTCTTGATTATTGTATGAAAATAATTTGGTTCTTGCCTAATGTCAGTCTTGGTTACTTTGTAGCATTATACTACTTATAATTCTATTGATAATGTTGATGTTTCATAATGAGTTCCGTCACAAACTCTTGAGTTGGAAACAAATGTTCGTTTCAAATATTTGTTCTTTGCCATCGGAGCATCCATTCAAGCATGGCATCATTGCTTTCCAATTATTGTAATCGGCGACACATTCATACAATCAACTTACTACGGATAATACTCGATAATAGAAGCACACAAGATGCAAACCAAACATTGTTCCGATTGCTTTTGCGATGGTTGAATGAAACGAATTATCTTGGAGATGGTTTTCATGAATTTAAGAACTGCCAGGAGTAAGGGAAGGCCAATGCATTGTTTCAGATAGATATGAAGCAATAATACAAGGATCGAATTATGTGTTTCCGGATGTCACGATGCTTCTTCCTGCATGCATACCATATAATTTGAAAAATATAAAAAAAATTCAAAAGAGAGAGAGAAGAACTTAAACAAGCTTACAACGGGGCATGTAGAGCATACAACATTGAACAATTCAACAAACACATGGTCGAACTTGATGCCATTGATCCTCGAATAAGGACATATTTGGAGGAAGAGGTAAAGTTGGAAAAGTGCACCAGCTCCATGGATCTGTAAGTTAGATACTCAACAATGACTTCAAACACCGCCGAATCTATTAACAACGCAATTAATATGATTAGGGATCTTCCAGTTGCATCAATGATTGAATGCTACGTTGCTCGGTTCAAAGATGGTATTTCACAAACAAACAAGCGTTGTTCTATCAACATTCACAACACTTTCCACAACAGCTGAAGAAAGATTGCAATCTAATATCATTAAATCAAGGAAACTTAAGGTAACAAATACAAATTATAATTTATTACATTAATTTTTATATTGTATTTGTTAATGAATAATTCTTTCTTCGATTCGCATAATATTACTAATTAATGTCAATTGTTTACTTACTAATGCCGACTTAGCTACTCATTGTTAAACTATAATATTTACTTGACTAATAATGACTTGTTTACCGATTAATGATAACTTGTTTCTATGTAATATTATATTGGTTACTAACCAATACCTAATCGCTTATCGCAAAACATTATAATGGTTACTTGACACTTTGATTTGGTTACTGTGTATCATTGTACTGGTTACTTATTAATACTGCTTTCTTACTGCATAATATTACAAATTAATGTTGAATTGTTTACTGTCTAATGTTGATTTGGTTCTTGTATTTACACTATAATATTTACTAACTAATAATAACTTGTGTAATCTTGCTAATGGTAACTTGGTTACTATGAAATATTATATTGGTTGACAATTAATACTTAATTACTTATTGCATATCATTACAATGGTTACCGACTACTGCTGAGTTGGTTACTATGTATCATTACATTGGTTACTAAGTGATACTTGTTTGGTTACTCTTAATAATTAAAATGATATGTAATTGAGTTGGTTATTGATAAGATCATTATATTGGTTACTAATCGATGCTTATTTGGTTATTCAGTATAATTATAATGTTACCGCTAAGTTGGTTAATGCTTAGTTACTTATTTTGTAATTATAACATCGAGTTGTTTGATTTAATATGTATTCTTTTTCGGATAATGAAAATGATTCCAAATTTGTACTTTATTCTAACAATGCTTAATTTGTGATGTAGGTTGAGACATCAAACTTAGTGATTTTTTTTCGCTTACGATGTCGCCAAACAATATATTGTGGACATCGACCAAAGAACATGCACACGTGGAAAATTTCAAGATTACCATGAGATGCCATGTCCACATGTCATTGTTACATGAAGCAAGTTTAAATTTGAGTCATATTATGATTTTTGCTCAAAAAATACTATAAAACAACTTTGGTCGACACATATTCAAATTTTCATCATGCCAAGCAGATGACAAAAGAAAAGCGGGATGTACCGTAAGAAGTAAGAAATATGGTTGTAAAACCACCAAACACAAGAAGACCAAATTGGAAGACCAAAAGTAGGGAGGTACAAACACGGATCCTGAAATCAAAATTTAAAACAAATGCAAAGAAAAGCGAAGAGAAAGGACACAACAGAAAACTCCTGCAATAATCCCCGGTTTTAGACCAAAAACCTCGATATAATTCATTTACATTAAGAGTGTGAGATACGTGTATATATAATTGTTTACTATCATTAACCATAAACCACATAGATGGTAACATTTTTGATTTTGTATAATAACCAACATTTTATTGATTAAAACATTTGATTTCGTAATTCATTATGAGTTGCCAATACAATTGGGAACCCACAAAAGTACACTCGCTTACTCAAAATATAAATTGTAAATTATTTGGTTACTAACATAAAGTCAAATGGTTACTTTTATATAACAATTTGGATACCAACCTAACATCTCAAAAATATATTTAATTTAATATGATAGTTATACAAATGACAATCATATATAAAAATGAAATCTCTTAATTAAAATTAATGTGTTTCCATCATGATGATACACTAAAAAAACACATACATTTAACAATTCATAACATTCGTGATACAAATTTATAACCGCTTTGATCTGAAACTAAAACAAATATTGTTAACATATATTTATGTTAATGAGATATATAATGATTTTATCAAATTTTATTACAATTTGTTTACTTGTATAAACATAATATGGTGACCATAAGAGTAAACTATTTGGTTACTTATTTGTTAAAACAATAAACAAAATATAACAAATAGGTAACCAAATAT
The DNA here is from genome assembly GCA_020205615.1 of Panax quinquefolius. Classification (NCBI taxonomy): domain Eukaryota; kingdom Viridiplantae; phylum Streptophyta; class Magnoliopsida; order Apiales; family Araliaceae; genus Panax; species Panax quinquefolius. The sequence goes on from CM035171.1 coordinate 9,728,353, forward strand.
TTAGATAACAATCACCAAAATAATTTTTTTTTGTTAACTAATGTATACTCTCACCTATACATTTAACAATAATTATACGTCTGATACATTTAACAACAAAGTTATATGTCCCAAACAATATTGTACATCTCTCTTATTATCAAAACATTAAATGGTTACCCTTTATATACATTTGGTTACCAACTGTACATTTCAATATAATGTAGCAAACACAGCCTAAAACGAATCAAATACCAACAACACACAAAATTAATTCCAAAACTGATATTATAATAACATATGAAATCCCATCTATATAAGATTCAGTAATCATCCTTAATGAACCATACAAAATTGTTGTGTATATTAAAAAAATAAAAATACAAAACACAATTCATACTGACAACACAACAATATCTGAACTAATCAAAATCTGGAACAAATCTTCCTGGAAATTCTCTGTCAGTCTCATATCCCTCCAATTGTTTGTTCCTTCCATGCATATATTGTGACGCCCCCAAAATTAGGTATACATCACCCATCTTGGGTCGCCACTTACATGGTATGTAATTTAAATACAACTTAATACATAAATCGTGAGTTTAAATACAAATATCGCTTTACTAGATATTATACAAACTCAAAAAGGAGTCCTCATTACAATTATTATCACACTATTTTACGTAATAGTGAGGACTACTAATGCTATCTTCGTGACCATCACTGCTTTCCCAGACTAGTCCCGGTATATTCTCATTTCAAGAGAATAAAAGAAAGAAAGGGTGAGCTCAACTAGCCCAAGAAGAAATATTATGACTATGATAATGCGTAATAAATTATCAATAGTCTTCAACAATGTTAAACCGATAAAATACAATTGACAACCAGCTTTAATCTGCAGCTGAATATCGAATCCATTAAAAGAGTCAAGTAAAAATAAAGTCTACTATCTTTTAGGTTTTAAAAGGTTTTTCATCATGTTATATAAATGAGACTCGCCTTTAATAAATATTCCACATCATCGAATCACCCCCGCATCACTACCAAGGATATTCTTTAAGATCACAACCACAATTATTCATGCACTACGGGCCAAGAATATTTGTGTATTCATTAATGGTCATGATCATGCCAACAATCGGCCCACCAATGCACTACTACCAATCGAGGATTTTTATCACATCATTTGTAATATTACTATTATGATTACACCGAATAGTCTCTCGTCATAATCATACCAAGTCCATCTATGCACTACAGCCACGATGACTTTCAACATAATATAACATGAGGATGATGACAATGATATAAGAATTCAATAAAACAAGTTCAAGAATTATTTTATCCAGAATTATTAACGTCCAAATTATCAACACGATCTTGCTTTGTAGAGTAAAATTCAAGAATGATCGTAAGAATATTTCTATGAAAAGATATCGGATGAAATGCAAATATCAAGGATATTCCACTAATTTCATGGAGTATAGAAGTCAAAGTTTTAACCAACCGGGTATAATAAAGAATAGAATAACAAAAGAAATCACCATGCATGCGATGTAGGCCGCATGTGCAAAAGTTATTCCAATAGAATAATAAATAACGGAACCAGTCCGTGTTGCATGTCCAATGTAATAATAATAAAGATTTAACCATGTGTAAAACACATGCATGTGATGTTCCAATAATAATAATAAAGATTTTAACCAGTCCTGTAAAACACACGCATGTGGATGTTCCAATGTAATAATAATAAAGATTTTAACCAGTCCCTGTAAAACACACGTATGCAGATGTTCCAACGGAATAATAGAAGAATGTCACCAAGTATAGGGTAAACCACGTATACAAAGTTATTCCAAAGAATAATAAGCAATGGAATAACAACAGCTTCTCTTCATGAATAAGAAAGAATAACACCCTTACTTTTGGTAGGAGATTGAATATTGCAAAGTTAGTAGTAACAAAAAATACTCTTCTTCTTTCTCTTATTCTTTCTATACTTTCTCTCTATATAGCTTGAATGAATTCGTGAAAATAATGAAGCCCTAGACCTCTATTTATAGAAGATTTCTAGCTTAGCACCGCCCGTGTGAAAAGGCAAGTGGCTTGACGAATTTGTTTGGACTTTCAGAATGTGAAACGACAAGTGGTTCGACGCACTCAGAATGTGAAAACGACAAGTGGTTCGACGTCTGTAAAGGTAATAATTAGTATTAACGAAGGTAAATACTATCGATTTAAGGTAAATACTATTCACAAGGGTAATTACTTATCGATGAAGGTAATTACTATCGATGAAGGTAAATACTATTCACAAGGGTAATTACTTATCGATTTAAGGTAATTACTATCGATGAAGGTAAATACTATTCACAAGGGTAATTACTATCGACGAAGGTAAATACTATCGACGAAGAGACTCTTAGATGATGACATATGAGCCCCCCATAAAATAATCAAACTTACCACAAATCATAACACATATTTAATCTTTCAACAATTATTAATCATTTATAACTTGTCGCCTCAATTATTGATTTAATACTATAACATATTATACGAGATGATACTTTGTGACAATAATTGAATCAATAATATAAGAGATATGATCGCGAAGAATTATCGTAGTAATAATCGAGCATAAATTTAAGTGACTTCTCACGTAAGCATCAATAATCAATACCGCAGTGCTACTATACAACCACGCCAGACATCGTATTTTTTACCACCACCGTAGTTCAACAGCTTTTAACGGTAACACCTCCGTAGTTATTTTTATAAAATATTTTTGTCGCTTTTCAATCCGACAATAATAATGTTGTGGGGTCCACCAATGATTGAGCCATTGCATTTAATATTCCCTAACAAAAAGAATATTTCCCCACCAAACGAATATTTTATAACAACTTGCATACTTTGCAAAATTTATAAATATTACCCACAACTATAACATTATATCAAATTTATTCCATAATATTCAAAAATAATATTTATAGAAAAATTCATCTTTATTTATAAAAGTCGGGGTCTTACAACCTCCCTTCTTATGAAATTTCGCCCTCGAAATTAGTGCGTACGACGGTATGTCAAGAGGTAAGGATACCTTGATTTCATTTCGATTCTAACTCCCAAGTCATTTCTCAACATCGTGGTTCCTCCACAAAACTTTGACTTGAGGTATAACCTCGAGCGTAGAATATGTTCCTTCTTATCCAAAATTTGAACAGAACCTCTTCATACGTCAAATCTTCCGCTATTTCGTCCGGCTTCTAACTCAATAATATGGTTCGTGTCTTTCACATATTTACGTAACATAGATATGTGAAAAACGCATGAACACAAGACATATTTGGCGGTAAAAGCGAGTCTATAGGCCACAGCCTACTCGATCGAGGATTAAAATGGACCGATGAATCGAGGATTAAGTTTTCCTCTCTTTCCAAATCTTGTAACTCCTTTCCACGGAGCAACTCTTAACAACACATGATCTCCTATATCGAATTCCACGCCCTTTCGATGAAGATCAAGATAACTCTTTTATCGATTTTGTGAGGTTTTTATACGTTGTCGGATCATTTGAATCTTTTCCGTAGTCATACGTGCACTCAACTCCGATCCCAACAACGTTGCTTCACCCACCTCATCCCAAAGATATTCGGAGAATCGACACTTTCTTCCATACAATGCTTCGAATGGAGCCATGCCAATACTTGCTTGATAACTCGCTGTTGTAGGAAAACTCCACCAATGGTAAGAACTTGTCCCAACTCCCTCAAATCAAGGACACAGAGTCTTAATAGATCTTCAAGAGTTTGAATAGTCCTCTCCATCGTCTGTCCGTCTCGAGGATGATATGCCGAAAGCTAAATCGTAAGTCTGTGCCCATAGCTTTTTGCAAACTAACCCAAAATCGTGAAGTGAATCTTGGGTCTCGATCGAAACTATGGATACCGCAGATACCATGCGCCTTTACAATCTCATTTATGTACATACGAGCAAGACGTTCAAGTGTATAAGTTTCTCGTTTCGGTAGAAATGATGAGCAGACTTAGTCAATCTATCAACAATGACCCAAATCGCATCAACGCCTTGAGAAACCTTAGGAAGACCGCAGAATTAAATCCATGGTAATGTGCTCCCACTTCCATTCTCGAATTTCAAGTGGTTGCAATGGACCTTTTGGTACTTGATGTTCCGCTTAACTCGCTGACAAGTTAGACACCTTGAGATAAACAACGCTATCTCTCTCTTCATATTGCTTCCACCAAAATGTATCATTTAATATCATGATACATTTTGGTACTCCTGTGATGGATTGCAAATGGTGTGTTGTGGCGCCCATCATGATATTATACTTTAAATCGTGGTCGTTAGAACACAAAGTCCGAGTTGACTCAAGTATTCCATCTTCATCGATTCTTGCTTCCTAAGATAGCACCTTCTTGCACTTTCTTCTTCATACGCATCGCCTCCAGTCCGTAGAGCTTGAGCAGCTTTAACTTTATCGATTAAAGTCTGCCTTCTACTCAGTATACTACTATCATCACATGCGTCCCCTCGAGTCTTTAACTCTATCTCCATCCTTTATAAGTCACACAAAATGGGCTCTTACGTTGACAATATCGCACTCAGTGATCTTGCATATGATTTTCTACTCAACGCGTCACCTACCACGCTCGCTTTTCGGATGGTATCGATGGTATGATCATAATCTTTCAATGCCTCAAGCCAACGTCGTTGTCGCATGTTGAGTTCCTTTTGAGTGAAGAAATATTTGAGGCTTTTATGATCCGTAAAGATCTCCACTTTCTCCCCATACAAGTAATGCCTCCAAATTTTAAATGCAAAGAGACAACACCAGAACTCTAGATCACGAGTAGGATAATTCCTCTCATATTCTTTGAGTTTTCATGAGGCATAGGCTATAACTTTTCCATGTTGCATAAGAACACATCCCAACCTTTGCTCGAAGATCATCAGTAGATGACAAATCCTCCGAGCCAGATGGTATTGTCGTAACAGTCTTAAAATAAGTCTCCTCTTGACTTCTTGAAAACTCTTCTCACATTCTTCGCCTCCAACCGAACTTTCAGTATCTTCCCAAGTCACCGAAATAATGGAGTAGCGATTCGAGAAAATCCTTCCACGAATCTCCGATAATAACCAAATTAAACCGAGAAAGCTACGATTTTCGGCCATCGATTTAGGTTGTTCCTACTTTTCAATAGCTTCAATCTTTCTTGGGTCAACAGATATTCCATGACTTGATACCACGTGCCCAAGGAATGCTACTTCTTCAAGCCGTAACTCACATTTCTTCAACTTGGCATAAAGCTTATATTCACGAAGCTTTTTGGAGTGTCGACCTCAAGTGTTGCTTTCATGATCTTCACTATTTTTGGAATAAATAAGGATGTCATCAATAAAGACGACCACAAAGTGATCTAAATATTCCTTGAATACTTGGTTCATCATATCCATGAAGGCAAGAGGAGCATTAGTCCAATCCAAAGGACATGACTAGAATTCATAATGCCCGTCATCGAGTTCCGAAAGTCGCCTTTTGGAATGTCACGGCTTCTAATCTTCAATCGGTGATATCCTAACGAAGATCAATCTTTGAAAAGAATTTGGCTCTGCAATCGGGTCAAACAAAAGTCATCAATACGTGGCAATGGATACCTATTTTTGATGGTGACATGATTCAACTCCCGATAATCAATACAAAGTCGATACTTCCATCTTCTTCTTCACGAATAGAACAGGAGCACCCCAAGAGAGAAGTACTTGGACGAATAAAGCCAATGTCTAACAATTCCTGCAGCTTGGTCTTTAACTCCTCAAGTTCAATAGAGCCATTCGATATGGGGCTTTGGAAATAGGTTTTGTCTCGGGTTCAAGGTCGATACAAAATTCAATTTCACGCCTGGGGTAGGCCAGAAGTTCTTCTGAATACGTCAGAAATTTATTAACAATAGAAATATCGCTCAAAACCGATTTATTTTTGTTTAAATCGTGATATGAGCTAAGAAAGCTTGACATCCGCTTTTTCAATAAAACGAATAACTTTTATGGCTTGAGATAGTAGTGATTGATTTTAATGGTTTGGTCGTTTGAATTAGCATAATAGGTTGATTAGGAATATGAAAGCTAACAACCTTACGAAAAATAATCAATTTTTGCATGATAAGTAGTTAACCAATCAATCCCTTGAATCACGCCAAATGCAAGTATTTTTAATGAAATAAGATCGACGGTGTAATGTGAAGTGGTACCGATTTGAACCAAATAAGACTTATAAACAAAGGATGTAATGAAGGTTTCTCCCAAATCTGAGTTTCCACAGATAAGTCAAAGTCTAATTTCTCCTGAGTCAAATTTAATCGATGAGCGCAAGTAGGAGAAATAAAAGAATGGGTAGAATCCCAGATCAAATAAAGTATAGACTTCATTAGAGTTTATGATAAGCTTACCCGTGATGACCTCATTCGGATTCCTTGCTTTTGGGAGGTCACAACAAACGCCTCCCTCAGACACGGCTTTGAATTTTCCGGAATGGCCTTTGGTGCCTCCATCCTAATTTGAATTTGTCTTCTGTGAACGACAAAAATCGAAGCTGTTGACCTTTTCTTCCACAATTATAACACGCTTTGACTTGCATGACGCAGCTTTGATCGATGTGTCCTCTCTCCGCATTTGAAGCATATGATAGTGGTCTTTTCTCTTCCTTAACAATGGGTGCTTTGGTCGACGCTCTTTCCACCATTGTTGAATCTCCGCTTTCTTGAAATGTCCATTCTTATTGTTTTGGCCTCGATTACCACCGGTGGTTACCATATCCGCCTCGTTGATTCCCTCCACGCTTGTTGTCACCGCTCGATTACTACTCTCACCGGTATTATTATTTCTTTGCGCCGCTTTTTTTAGTTGTGTTGACTCATTATCGCGTCCACTAATCGAGCCCTATTTACAACATCTGAATACAAACACAATTTATGAGAAATAAGATGTCGACGATTCCCGCTTCAAACCTCTTAAAAATATTCGCGCCATTCTTTCTTCATTATCCACCAAGTGGGACGAAACGTGATAACTCCGCAAATTTTGCCTCGTATCATGCGACACGGCCATATTGTTTTGTTCCAACTTGATAAATTCCACCTCCTTCATGTGGCGAATACTTTCGTGAAAGTATTTGTCGTTGAATGCCTCGAACTTCTCCCAAGATATCTTCAAAGATCAAGAAGTTGAGTACGCTTTACCGATTCCCACCAAAGAATCCGCCTCCGCAAGAACATAAAGGCAAAGAAAGGGAACCTTTTGCTCTCGAGCATCCCAAGACATCAAATATCTTGTAATCTGCTTTATCCATGCTTCCGCCGTAAGTGGTTTTGGCTTCTCCCTTAAACTCCCGGTGGTCCCAGCCTTGAATTGTTTAATGTGACCGCCGAGAGTTTTCCGTGTTTCCACCTACGTTTTGGGATGTGAGTCGCTTCTCACCATTGCCGCATAAATCAGATAAAGCCTCCTCGAACATTTGATCATTCATCATTTGGTCGATTGTTGTTGTTTGCACGAGGATTGTCGCCTTTCCCGATGCACATTATCCTCGATTATTGATATGTGGTGAATCAACGATCGTCAAGCTGCGCCCATTGCTATTCTCAACATTCTCGATGTCATTTTCGGACATCGCCACAAAACAAAAGGTTAATTGACATGTAACAAATTATCCCTATCTTCCCTGACCAACCAATAAAATAAAGACATAAACTTAGTAGTCATACTAAATGAAGGTATTCCCCGCCTCTCCCTCCTAGTACTATTCTCACATCTTAGCCAGTGATCATATCCTCAAGCTCGATATCAACCGTGGCGCCCCCAAAATTAGGTATACATCACCCATCTTGGGTCGCCACTTACATGGTATGTAATTTAAATACAACTTAATACATAAATCGTGAGTTTAAATACAAATATCGCTACTAGATATTATACAAACTCAAAAGGAGTCCTCATTACAATTATTATCACACTTATTTTACTGTAATAGTGAGGACTACTAATGCTATCTTCAGACCATCACTGCTTCCCCAGACTCGTCTCCAATATATTCTCATTTCCTCAAGAGAATAAAGGAAAGAAAGGGTGAGCTCAACTACCCCAAAGAAGAAATATTATTATGACTATGATAATGCGTAATAAATTATCAATAGTCTTCAACAATGTTAAACCGATAAAATACAATAGACAACCAAATTTAATCTGCAGCGGAATATGCAATCCATTAAAAGAGTCAAGTAGAAAATAAAGTCTACTATCTTTTAGGTTTTAAAAGGTTTTTTCATCATCATATAAATTTTGAGACTCAAATTTTAATAAATATTCCACATCATCGAATCACCCCGCACTACTACCAAGGATATTCTTTAAGATCACAACCACAATTATTCATGCACTACGCCAAGAATATTTGTGTATTCATTAATGGTCATGATCATGCCAACAATCATCCACCAATGCACTACTACTTACATCGAGGATTTTTATCACATCATTTGTAACATTACTACCATGATTACACCGAATAGTCTCTCGTCATAATCATACCAAGTCCATCTACGCACTACAGCCATGTATGACTTTCAACATAATATAACATGAGGATGATGACAATGATATAAGAATTCAATAAAACAAGTTCAAGAATTATTTTATCCAGAATTATTAACGTCCAAATTATCAACACGACATCGTTTTGTAGAGTAAAATTCAAGAATGATCGTAAGAATATTTCTATGAAAAGATATCGGATGAAATGCAAATATCAAGGATATTCCACTAATTTCATGGAGTATAAAGTCAAAGTTTTAACCAACCGGGTATAATAAAGAATAGAATAACAAAAGAAATCACCACGCATGCGATGTAATCATGTGGGCGAGTTATTCCAATAGAATAATAAATAACGGAATCAGTCCGTCAGAAAACGCATGCATGTGATGTTCCAATGTATTAATAATAAAGACGGAAACCAGTCCTGTAAAATACATGCATGTGATGTTCCAATGTAATAATAATAAAGATTTTAACCAGTCCTGTAAAACACATGCATGTGATGTTCCAAATGTAATAATAATAAAGACGGAACCAGTCCAAGTAAAACACACGCATGTGATGTTCCAACGGAATAATAAGAATGTCACCAAGTATAGGGTAAACCACGATATCAAAGTTATTCCAAAGAGAATAATAAGCAATGGAATAACAATGCCTTTCTTCATGAATAAGAAAGAATAACACCCTTTACTTTTGGTAGGAGATTGAATATCGCAAAGAGTTAGTAAGAATAAAATACTCTTCTTCTTTCTCTTATTCATTCTATACTTTCTCTCTATAGCTTGAATGAATTCGTGAAAATAATGAAACCCTAGACCTCTATTTATAGAAGATTTCTAGCTTAGCACCTTAGCCGTGTGAAAAGGCAAGTGGCTCGACGAATCGGTTCGACGCTTTGTAAATGTGAAACGATGTTGGTTCGACGCTGTAATGTGAAAAAACGACAAGTGGTTCGACGTCTGGTAAAGGTAATTACTATTAACGAAGGTAAATACTATCGACGAAGGTAAATACTATTCACAAGGGTAATTACTTATCGACGAAGGTAATTACTTATCGACGAAGGTAAATACTATTCACAAGGGTAATTACTATATCGACGAAGGTAATTACTATCGACGAAGGTAAATACTATTCACAAGGGTAATTACTATCGACGAAGGTAAATACTATCGACGAAGAGACTCTTAGATGATGACATACGAGCCCCCCCATAAAAAATAATCAAACTTACCACAAATCATAACACATATTTAATCTTTCAACAATTATTAATCATTTATAACTCAATCGCCTCAATTATTGATTTAATACTATAACATATTATACGATGATATCGTGACAATAATCAATCAATAATATAAGAGATATGATGCAGTGAATTATCGTAGCAATAATCGAAAGCATAAATGAAAGTGACTTCTCACGTAAGCATCAATAATCAATACCGTGTGCTACTACGCAACCACGCCAGACATCGTATTTCTTTTACCAACGGTAGTTCAACAGCTTTTAATTCGGTAACACCTCCGCCGTTATTTTTATAAAATATTTTTGTCGCTTTCTCAATCCGACAATAATGTTGTGGGGTCCACCAATGATTGAGCCATCAGATTTAATATTCCCTAACAAAAAGAATATTCCCCACCAAACGAATATTTTATAACAACTTGCATACTTTACAAAAAAATTTATAAATATTACCCACAACTATAACATTATATCAAATTTATTCCATAATATTCAAAATAATATTTATAGAAAAATTCATCTTTATTTATAAAAGTCAGGGTCTTATATATATAGGTTCATGCATAACTTCTTCCGATATCACAAGAATGGGGAATGGAATAGAATTTCATCAATCTTCGATGAATGACATGCTTTAAGAAAAACAAATTGTAAACAACCCGCAATCATCGTAGACAAATGCACAAAAGATAACCAAAATCAATACTAAAACAACCTATATATAACACATATCATTTATACAAAGAATCCAAACATTTACAACATAAGTAACTAAAACAATTATACGACAAGAACCAAAATAATTAAATATAATAATTCAAAATTGAAAACAATGTAACCCTTACCCATCCACTTGTTCAGAACCGACTCGCAAATTCTAACTCAATTATGTCATCTTCCCGCTTATCATGATACTTGGTCATTGCGCTAAAGTCAATGTCACTCCTATCCTCCAAAATCCAATTCATGCCTTAATAAAGTGGGAAGAATAAATATATAAGGTTCACAAACATCCATGATTTTGTTTGCATGGATTTTCTTTTGGGTATAGAGAATTATAAATGCAAGCTTACGCTCACGATGCACATCAAACGTTAACAAAAACCAATGGTCCTGATGATGATATATGTATGGGGAACAAAACATAGTCAACATTTTGCCACGGTGTGTTTACATCCATAAACAAATCCATGAATGTACTCAAAGAACATCACCTCCCCTGCATAAATACACGCTTATCTCAGATTTTTATTTGTATACTCTTCAAAAAGAGAGGTCATCTTTGTAATGGAACCAACAATCCGTAGTCGTTGCCTTATATATACATAAAGATCGTAATGTCCGCCAATTTACTAAGTAATATAATGCAACATCGATATGTCAACACAAAAAAAAATATTAATAAGTTGAAAAATAACATTATGTAATCAATGTAACCAACATCATTAACGTTAGTTACTTAAACATCTAAATAATGTAACCGTAAATTATAAAAACATAATTTAAAAAAAAACATAAACATGTATGATGTTAATTCAACACACACATATATATATATATATGTGATAAGAATCAAAACAATTATATAATAGTAATCAAACAAATTGTAATATAATAACCAAACAAAGAATATGATAAGTAATAAAACAGCTTATATGACATCAACAAAAACAGCTTATATAATAAGAACCAACAACTTTTATCATAATAACCAAAACATGTTTATATATCAACATATCGGTTTATATGATGGTAACAAAAACATATATCGAAAGATACATGATAAGAATCCAAACAATTATATAATAAGAACCAAACAAATTGTAACATAGTAACCAAACAAAGAATATAATAGTAATAAAAAGCTTATATGACAAGAATAAAACATTTATACGACAAGAACCAACCACTTATATCATAAAGAACCAAAACATGTTTATATAAGAATATATCAATTTATATGTTGGCAACCAAAACATATATAAAAAATATATCATAAGAACTGCATAATTATATAATAGTAAACAAATAGTTGTATATTAGTAACCAAACAAAGAATATAATAATAACAAAATATATATATGACAAGAATCAACCACTTATATCATAAAGAACCAAAACATGCTTAAATATTAACATATCATTTTAAATGATGGTAACCAAATATATATAAAAACATTTATGATAAGAAACCAAACAATTATATAATAAGAACCAAATAGTTGTATGATAAGAATAAAACAAAGAATATAATAAGAATAAAACAAATTATATACGACAAGAATAAAATGTATATATAATAAAGAATCAACACCATTAAAGCTATTTACTTAAACAAATAAATAATGTAACCATAAATATAGAAACATAATTTAAAAAAAAGAACTCACATCATCGCTCAACCATTGCCTGAGTCTTTAATTTATAAAACCACATTTTAGATGAAATCGGATAACCCCAAATACAAAAGCGAGTTCGATAATGTCATTCTTCCCGTGAAATTTGTCCGTTCTTCAATATAAAAACATATTAGTATACACGCCGACATTAACAATCACCATGTTAATATACACACTACCTAAAAGCAAATTTATTTGTTTCATAAAAAACTATAAAGATTGTTAACAAAGAAAACAAACCTTTTCCCGTTGTTAAGTCCTATTTTAAACCAATCGCTCAAACAACGCCTCTTCAAATTTGACTAAGATATCCATGCAAACCTTGGAAAATGCGTAAATAATAAAGAACTCTTTGACTAACACCGATGCATTAGACGATAACCCACCAACCCTAAATGTTCCTCAGATATGGAGACTATAGAAAAAAGACTTTTAAATGTTCACGCATGTGTCCGCCGCATCGACTCTATCCATTGACGCTTCTTCTTCTCCAATTCATCACAATCGACTATATCTTGGGTAGTCGTAACCATCTCATCCAATACGATTTGCTTTCCGCCTCAAACTTTTTCCCTTTTATAAATGATGTAAAATGTAACGAAAACAATTATATTTTCACATAAAATATATGTTGTTGATTGGTTATCGTCTAATGTCAGAATGGTTACTATGAAACATTATACTTGTTACTAAATAATTATGTATTGGTAATATTATACTGCCTAATGCTATATTAGTTATCGTCTAATGCATTATCGGTTACTATAAAAACATTATACTTATTACTAATTAATGCTCTTTTTAGTTACTATGAAACATTATAATGGTTACTATATATTTATGAGTTGGATAATCGGTAAAATTGAAACAATAACCAAAATCTTAAGCATGTAATGGTAAAACAAGAACAAAACCTAAAAGCATGTAAAAAAAAAAGTTGGCATGTCGTAATAACACTAACCTCAAAGAAGAACATAAACAACAATTTCTTTCCCCAGACATCGCTTAAAATGTCAAAAGTCATATGTCAACATCATTCTTAATAAATTGCTCAAAATACAAAACAATCAATCGATCTTTAAAAAATGAAAAAAGACATCTAACACAAAAACAAAACAAACAAAAAAGTCTAACTTTGACAATTTCTTGAACAACATTACTTATTATTTCATGATGTTCTTCAACCATACCATCAAGTTCAACTTCATTACCATAATCGATTCATTACCATCCTTCTTCTTAACAAAATCCGACACATCACCAACATCTTCAACAACATCTTCAACAAAATGACGGCTTCAACCATAACATCCTCAACAACATCCTCAATAACACGACGGTTTTCAACCATAACATCCATAACATCCTCAACAACACGACGGTCTTCAAGCATAACATCATCACCTTCATTTCCAACTTCATTTACAAATTCATCCTTCTTCTCATCATCTTTCAAACCATCATCACCAACGTCATCAGCTTTCAAACCATCATCACCAACCTCACCAGCATGTTGATCAACAACATCATCAGCTTCATCATAATCATCGGCTTCATCATCATCATCAGCATCACCACCCTCATCAGAATCAGAATCAGAATCACTATCAACTTCCTTAACCCCACCATCTTTGAACCCGCGTAACTCATCTCTAATAATTAACCTAAAGTCTCTACATATCCGAACGTGTAAAATCTGATCTCATCCTTAATATCACCGCAATTTTATAACGCCTTTCTTAATTTCGAAACTTTTTTCTCTAACTACCAGAACTGTATCAATCAGATCTTTAATGACCGATATATCAAATCCAATGTTGTCATCCTTCACCTTTTGTCAAGATCCTTCCCATTGAAAAGTGAAACTCCGCCCAATCAAGTCGTTCATTCTCCTCACCGTGGGAATCAAACTTTTTACCCTCAAATTTAAAAAACAATAAGTACACTTTAGTATAACATCCGACAAACATTATAAAATTACAATAACAAAAAGATGAAATAAAGAATCATAAAACATAATCAAGAAACAAAACATATATACCGGTAACCAAATATATATAAATCAAGAACTAACTAAATGTATAAAGGTAACCAAACTTTATATGTTCTAGTAAATCAACAACATTTTTATTGTTAATACACATAATATAATCAAGAATCTCAATTAGTATATAAAGGTAACTAACTACTATGTTAATAGTAAACTTCACAAAAATAATCAAGAATCAAATAATTAACTAAAGGTAACAAATCGCATTCTTAGTAATACAACGTGATACCCGCCCGTAACAAAATACCGATCATTCAACTCATCATTCAAGGGGCTTCACTAGCTCCTTCCATCTACATAAACTGACATCCGACAGATGCTCGTCATTCAGATATACCGCAAGCTTTGAAAGTTGAAATGGTTTCAAACATAAATACTTGAAATACATATGGAAGACCATTCAACTTATACAATTTAATATAATGGTCTTTGTAGAAATTATATGTTGAACCACCACTCCTTCCTTTCTTTATACGCCTTTCAAAGCATTTGACAAAGAGTACTTTGTCATTTCAAATGCAACTTTCCCCAAAAAAACGCTAACATCACCATAACATAAAAATCGACCATTGCCCCATCAACAAAATTTTCGTAAACCGTTGAAAGAATAAAATTAAACACCAAAAAATCAATGACATCCTAATAGCCTCATCATCGCTATCAAAAACTACCTTCCGGAATATCCTACCTATACTACTACGAGTAACAACTTCGCCCCAAAATTTTTTCAATAATCGATTTTGCATACCTTTATACGCACTTATATCATCATCACCTTGCCATCTCAACCCGTAAATCGACAAAAACTTAGCAAATCAAACCTAACCCTTTTCTCCCCAAATAAAACCACATCTCACCATCATCCCTTTGATGAACCTCCTTACAAGAGCATGGTGAATAATCAGTGAATACATTTGATGCTTACCAAACTCCAAAAATTTCCAAAACATGTCATTTCTAAACTTCTCCAAATTAACTTTCATTCAATTTCTTGGCAATAATTATGGGGACATCCATGTCACACCAATATATTACTTTTCCAAAGGAATTTTGGTTGATTCCTCATAGTAAAGATCCCATAACCAGTAAATACACAAAACCATAATCGAATGTATATTAGTAACCAATATAACAAAATTTATACAAAAATAGTGTTATACACTAAATCCAAAAACAAAATACATACTAACAAGTAACCAAATAATTCTATGATGGTACCCAAATCATCTTTTAATGGTAACCAATTTATTAAAACATGATACTAGAAAAAACATATTAAGCATAAAAATACAAAATAAGAATAAAACTGTAATATGACATTAACCAAAATCATATAACAAGAATCAAACTATAAAATGACAAGAACTACAAACATACTAATAAGTAACCAAAACATTAAAAGTTTACAAGAATAAAATACATAAAAATAAGTAACCAAATAATTATTATTTTACAAGAACTAAATACACACTAATAAAAATTCACAAGAACTAAATACATACTAATAAGTAACCAACCCATAAAAGTAACACAAGAATATAATATCACAAGAACTAAATACATACTAATAAGTAACTAACCCATAACAAGAATACGTAAGAATATAATATCACAAGAACTAAATACATACTAACAAGTAACCAAATAATTCTATGATGGTACCCAAACCATCTTTTAATGGTAACCAATACATAAACATATTAAGCATAAAAAATACAAAATAAGAATAAAACCGTAATACGACAAAGAACTAAAATCGATATAACAAAGAACTAAACTATAAAATGACAAGAACTACAAACATACTAATAAGTAACAAGACATTAAAAGTTTACGTAAACCAAATACATAAAAAAAAGTAACCAAATAATTATTATTTTACAAAGAACCAAATACATACTAATAAAAATTCACAATAACCAAATACATACTAATAAGTAACTCAAACCATAAAAGTAACACAAGAATATAATATCACAAAGAACTAAATACATACTAATAAGTAACCAACCCATAAAAGTAACACAAGAAAATAATATCACAAGAACTAAATACATACTAACAAGTAACCAAATAATTCTATGATGGTACCTAACCCATCTTTTAATGGTAACCAATACATAAACAACCTATACACTAAACTCAATTTATTAAAACATGTATACTAGACAAAAACATATTAAGCATAAAAATACAAAATAGTAACAAAATTGTAATATGACAAAGAATCAAAAATATGATATAACAAAGAACTAAACTATAAAATCACAAAGAACTACAAACATACTAATAAGTAACCAAAACATTAAAAGTTTACAAAGAGCTAAATACGTACTAATAAAAATTCACAAAGAACTAAATACATACTAATAAGTAACTAACCCATAAAAGTAACACAAGAATAAAAATTTACAAAGAACTAAATACATACTAATAAGTAACCAACCCATAACAAGAATACAAGAATATAATATCACAAAGAACTAAATACATACTAATAAGTAACCAAATAATTCTATGATGGTACCCAAACCATCTTTTAATGGTAACCAATACATAAACAACCTATACACTAAACTCAATTTATTAAAACACGATACCAGTAAAAACATATTAAGCATAAAAATACAAAATAGTAATAAAACCGTAATACGAATAATAACCAAAAATCTGATATAACAAGAACTAAACTATAAAATGACAAGAACCACAAACATACTAATAAGTAACCAAAACATTAAAAAGTTTACAAAGAACTAAATACATAAAAAAAGTAACCAAATAATTATTATTTTACATTAACCAAATACATACTAATAAAAATTCACAAGAACTAAATACATACTAATAAGTAACCAACCCATAAAAGTAACACAAAGAATATAATATCACAAAGAACAAATACATACTAATAAGTAACCAACCCATAACAAGAATAATAAAGAATATAATATCACAAAGAACCAAATACATACTAATAAGTAACCAAATAATTTTATGATGGTAACCATAAGAAAATTAAAAATAACACACCTTTAAATTTCTCTGTTTTGAATTATATTCTCGATAAACACTTGACCTTTGGCCTTAACTATGCGAACGCCAAGCTCGTAATCTAACTCGCACTTGAGAATGCTTGATATCACCGCCAGTATCACCAAATTTATTTTCATTCTTACTCGATTTTCGACATGCATCCTTTTCTTCCCTTCCTATCCACAAAGAAACTTCTTCTCGCCCTTTGCCGAATCACGCTCGATATTCTCTTCCTCTTCCCATCCTTCTTCTTTGATCGACCATTATATACAAAACATAAAAATAACACAAACCCACACCCGTAATGAAAGAGAACACGTAATACGAATCTAAATGGCTATGAAACGAAATGGCTATGAACACGTAATCTAAACACGAACGAAATGGCTATGAACACGTAACACGTAACGCAGAATCTAACACGTAATCTAAAACGAAATGGCTATGAACTTCGATAATAAACAATGAAGTATAATTGAAACACGAATGAAAGAGAGAGAAATGAAAAGACTTTAATGAGAGAGAAAAGTGGTTTCAAAGTGTAAAGGAATTATACGAAAACGAAGAGTCCTACATGCATAATATTAGATTTCATTATCACGCATTTTAAAAAAAATACGCCCCATTAATATTATTAATCCCTTTAATTAAGGACTCATAATTAATATAATATTATAAATAAAATTAAAAAATTGTAATATTTTTGTAATTATTTTATGGGTATTTTATTTTTGTAATTATTTTTTAAAAGGTACTAATATATGTAATTAATCCATATAGAAATGCATGCTTACTGGACTCTCTTTTTTTTCGATAGCATACATGGATCTGTAAATCCATGGATTGTATTCCTAGTCATGAATGCACACGTGGCAGAAAGACAACGATTTGGGATGGTGACGAGGCAATTATAAGGCGGAGATAACAAACTTGGAGGAAAATCCCAAATTCAATTTGGTCAGCAGAAATTATTTGTGATATCACTCACAAATTAAACATAATCTCTATCTTATACTTCCATTCAATTTCTTGTGTAAATTCATTTATTTATTACTTCATTAACTATTTTCTTTAGCTTTCTTGTTTCTAAAATATGTCAAAGATTTTTTTTTTTCAAAGATTTATTATTTCTATTTTAAATTTAAAAATATATCAAATTAACTTTTAAAAATCTATAAATAATTGAATATTTACAGTTTTTACATTTTTTTTTCCTTAGTCACAAATAGACCTTTCCTTTTAGTGAAATTTAAAATTTATGCTTCAATATTATAATTTTTAGAGTTCGTCAATGGTTTTACATATATGACTCTATGGAACATGCCCAACTTTAAAGTATCATAAAAAAAATCAGGCACGTAGAGAATATTTTATCAGCATTTATGTTCATGAAATGCATGGCCAATAATAATATTATAACTATTTGGCTGTATTATTATACTCTCTTTATTTTTACAAAAACAAATATAGATATATGTAACAATTCAATCTCACATCTACAAAATTTGTCTATATATAAAAAATTAAATTATTAATAATAATAACTTCACTCGTGATTGAAAATTAAACAAGTTTGAACCCATTTATCTACATGCAGAATTATCGACCTCATATTTACTTCTTCTTTTTTGGATTAAGAAACTCACCCATCTCCGGTTCATCTTTGATCGATTTATTTTAATATGATGGTTTTAGATTTTTAGTGTTGTTTTTGTTTAATTTTAATGTTTAATATAAAACAATTTGACAAATTTGTCTTTCAACGTATAATAAATGTGTAAATAAATATTAAAATAAATTTTTTTATGGACCTCATATTTAATTCTTTTTTTTTGGATTAAGCATCAATCTTTGCCATTATGACCTTTTATCCGCATAAATACATCATCAATTTGTGATTTTGTGTAAACATGTCATGTCGACAAAATTAATGAGAATTTGGATCTCAATTGAATGGGAGTTAATTAAGTATAAAATAAGTTTTGATTGAAATTTGTTTATCTACTGAATTGTGTATGATATCGAATCGAGTCCAAATAATTTAAACTTTTATAACGAATATGCTCTGAGTATTAATAAAAAATTAATTTAAAAAGATTGAGTAATTTATTAAATTTTAAAATTTACTCGTATTTAAATATTTATATTTCAAGTCGATTTGGAATTGAATTTTTTAATCGATCAAGTACGAAATTTCGAACTGTTTTCTCATTTTTATCGTTTTAATTGAGATGTCCCAAATGATCTTTTATATATTATGTGGATATATTTATAGATAAAATGGATTATTTTCCAATTGTTGACGGCTTGGTGTGAAAAGTTATTGGAATTAAATTAGTTTTCAACTCCCAAGTCCCAAGTGCTTCTTTCTGTCGTGTGTCACATTATAAAAGGTCTTTTTATCTGTTGCAATATCCGTAGGACATACGAGAGAGAGAGGATAAGAGCATGAGGAGGTCATTTGGGAGTGGTAGCGGCGGAATGGGTGGTGGAAGTGGAGGCGGCGGCGGAGGAGGCATGTTAAGGACGGTTCAGAGGGCTGTTCGGACCGGCGGTGGCCCAGCCCAAGAACCTTTTTCTCACTCCACCACTTCACAACCCACCAACACTAGTCCAAGATCATCCACTACTTACAAACCCACTACTTCGAACACCCTTTCTCTATCCTCTCCAGCATCACCTTTCTCCAA
Organism: Panax quinquefolius; assembly: GCA_020205615.1. NCBI lineage: Eukaryota > Viridiplantae > Streptophyta > Magnoliopsida > Apiales > Araliaceae > Panax > Panax quinquefolius. The sequence continues at coordinate 9,748,377 of CM035171.1, forward strand.
AAACCCATTTAATGTTGCTCCAATGTCTGCCACATCCAATTGGGCTTCTTCTTGTTCTTCCCTCACTGATGAGTTTGATCAGTGGGAGTGTGTTGATGGAATTATAAGTGATGATCATGATGAGGAAACGGCCCCACTCCCAGTTGTGTTTAATTGTGATGATCATTTTGTTTTTGGTTCTGTTCCATCTCTGGATGAAGTTCAACATGCAGTCACTTCTCTCCACCAGTGAGTGTTGTTTATTTCGATTCACTTTATTTAATTGAATTTGCCTCTATTTTTATTTGTTAGTATGTGTTTTTTATTGATTCTCGAACCAAATCAATTGTCTTGGTTATTTACTTATTTGTGTGAGATTTGAAGTGATTTTGATAATTTTCTTTTTCATTATTATTTTGCTAGTCTTATTGTTCTTCGATGGAGTAGTAGGATTGTTAGTCGTGACTGTGGTACTGCAGAATTTTATGGGGGATAGAATTTTTTTTAGATAAAAGATCTGCGTTGAGAAGAATTTATAAAATGATAATCATGTCAAATGACTTTTTGCCATCACGAAGATGATGATAACTATGACTTGTGTAACAGGAACAATAATTTAGTTTACTAGCATCTAATATTGTTTATGTATACATGATGTTGTACATGATGGCGATGGATTAAGACATACATCAGAGTAGCGTTCCAGTTGCAATACATCAAACACCTAATAAGTCAAAAGACAGATATTATTTTTTCATTTTCTTTAATTTAACAAGGATGTTAATGGGGATTGTGATTGTGACATTGATTATGAAATTTGGGGTGATATAAATTAGGACTATATTTTTTTTATCAAAAAGCGCCAAAAATGATTGCTGTCAACTTCTCGTTCTGACCTGCAAAGTGAGCTTTGAAAACGGGCAACCTATGAAAAAAAAGAGCTCAAAATGAGGCACAGTGTTTTTTTATAGCTAATATTAATAATTCTGAGACAACCTCATCATAGCAATTATTCATCTCAAGTCAATTAGCGATGTCACTTTCTACACTTCTCATGTTAGTTTTTCATGTCATTTTAAGTAGAAAATAATATGGGGGGACAGTCTTGGGTTTCCCTTTTTGTTTTGTAGCATAAAGTATCCAGCCAAATATAACCATGGGATTAGAGTCGAACAGTTAACAACAAAGCCAAGTTTTCTATGAGTTTGTTATGTCAATGACCGAGAAACTATGTATATTTCATGACTCAAGGATTTTCTATTAATATTGATCGCAAGTTGGCATAAAGTCCATTAAACCTCCAAGCTAAAACTACACTCTACAATTTATCAGTTATAGAGGATATAATTATGGCATAAAATGAAAATGAGAATAAATTATATACGGATGTCCTGTAAAACTAGAGTTTTACACCATCCAATAACAACATGCCACGTAGGAAGTTTAGGAGAAAATCAAGGGATTTAAATTGTATTAACAAATTTTGTACTTACTATTTAGCATAGTAAAACTGTTTTAACTCATTATATTGAATTTCAAATCCCTTGATTTTCTCCTAAACTTCATTCGTGGCATGTTGTTATTGGAGTAGTTTTACATGCCATCCGTATATAATTTATTCCCAATGAAAAATGCAGGCCACTTTAAGAACTGTTGTTATTTTTCACAAGAACAGTAACAAAATAAAACATATATAAACCTAAATGAGCTGCCAAATGACCTTGATATTTTATTGACTAGAAAGTGCTTTATATACATGAGAAACATAACAAAAATGCATAACAGATAGCATCACAAGCTCATGAATTCAGGAGCTTATCTTTTCATTCAAGCAACAACTACTTTCCTATTTTCAAGCAACAACTACTTTGAAGCTTTCAAACATTTTGACTTATTCAAAAATTACTCCAAACCTGATCAGCTGCTGCTCATTCCTAATTTTTCTCTTAGGAATTCAAACCTGGCTTTAGAAAGTGCTTTTGTCGTAATATCGCTGACTCGATTTTCTCGATTGCAATGGAGCAACAATATTTCTCCTTCTTTCTGTACTTCCCTGAGAAAGTAAAATTTAATCTTAAAATGCTTTGTTTTCCCATGGAAAACTGGATTGTTAGATATAGATATTGCAGCTTGGTTATCAACAAAGATTTGTGTGGACTCCTCATGTTCCATTTGCAGATCTGTTAACATTTTCCTAAACCACAGAGCTTGGTTTATAGTCAACAGAAGCCCACATATTCAAATTTTCAAAGAAGATTTTCAGTGCAATAATCTCTTGCTTCCTTGAACACCAGGAGAACATTCCTGATTCAAAACTAAAACAAAACCCAGTTGTACTTCTCATATCATCAACATAACCTCCCCAATCACTGTTAGAGAAGCCACGGAACTTAAAATCTGAACAATGAGTGAACTTTATGCCATAATTGACAGTGCCTTTGATATATCTCGTAATCCTCTTTGCGAGCTTTGAAAATGCACCTCACTTTGACAAAGGTATAAACCTCAAAAGTAAACTCACAACACGCATTATATCGTGTCCTGTCATTGTAAGATACATTAAGCAACCCAATCAAACTCCCAGACAAACCTTCATCAACCTTATCGCCTCCATCATCCTCAATGAATTTCTCTTTACGATTCATAGGAGTCACGTAGCTTTGCGATCTTCCATGTGAATTTTTTTTGAGGATCTCCTTTGCATACTTTCGCTGTGGCAAATAAAGACTTCATCTTCGCCTTTGCTTTTCTTCCATTCCCGTAAAATAGACATCGAAGCCTAAATTTGTCATCTCAAATACCTTAAACATTTCTGCTTTAAATTCCTTTATAAGCTCCTCATTGCTCCCTGTTATAAGCAAATCATCAACATAAATAGACACAACAATTAAGTCAGTAGCCTCCTTCTTCACATACAGAGTAAATTCACTTAGGCTTTTTACAAAGCCTAGGCTTAATAAGTGATTATCTATCCTGCTGTACCACGGCCTTGGGGCTTGTTTAAGACCATACAATGCCTTTTTCAGTAAATACACCTTATCCTCATGCCCCTGCATAACAAATCCCTCTGGCTGCTCTATATATATTTCCTCCTGCAAAAAACCATTCAAAAGAGCTGATTTAACATCTAGCTGATACACCTTCCAGCCTTTTTTAGTCCGCTATCATTGCTAAAGAACTCGATCATTATCTCTAACCTCGCCACGGTGCAAAGGTCTCGAGAAATCAACACCATAGATTTGAGCATAACCCTTCACCACTAGCCTTGCTTTATACTTGTTAATTGATCCATCTGCATTTAATTTTGTTCTGAACACCCATTTAACTCCTATAATCTTCCTATTTTGAGGTTTTTCCTTAAGCTCCCAAGTGTGATTTTTCTCTATCATTCATAGCTTCCATCCATTTCTGATCTTTTACAGCTTCTTTAAATCCTGTAGGCTCCATTACAAAACATCAGATCTTTGATAAATGTCGAAAAGCGCCTTGTTCCCCGACCGGTGGGTCATCAACATCATCTTCGTAAGGTTGCAAATCTTCTAAAAACTGATCTTTTTCTTCATCATCCCAATTCCATTGCTCATTCTCCATGAAAGTAACATCTCTACTTATCAGAATTTTCCCTGTTTGAGGTTGAAAAATTCTGTAAGCTTTAGAGATGTTGCTGTAACCAATGAAGACTCCCGGTTCTGCTTTCTTATCAAGCTTGTCTCTCTTCACCTGAGGCACATATGAAAAACACAGACAGCCAAATACTTTGTAGTTATGTAATAAAGGTTTGTATCCATACCAAGCCTCAAATGGTGTTTTTATTTTCAAAGCCCTCGTTAGAAGTATGTTAAGTAGAAAAACAACAGTATTTTCAGCCTCTGCCCAAAACTTTTTTGGCAGCCCTTTTTCATGCAGCAAACATCTGGTCATCTCCATGAGCCACTCCATTTTGTTGTGGAGTGTATGGAGCTGTCAGCTGGTGCTCAATTCCAGCTTCTTCACAAAACAAACCGAACTGTTCTGAGGTGTATTCCTTGCCATTATCTGATCTTAACACTTGCATCTTGTAGCCACTCTGGTTTTCCACCCAAGCTTTGAATTTTCAGAACACAGCTGCAACCTCGGATTTAAACCTTAAGAAGTAAATCCAACACATTCTTGTTAAATCATCTATAAAAACAATATAATATTTACTTCCCTTTAATGATGGAGTTCTCTGAGGCCCTCCAAGATCAGTATGTATTAGTTGCATAGCCTTCATGAAGCCCTCCAGCCTCTTTTCTGGAAATGGCAATCTACTTTGTTTTCCATATCGGCAAGCCTCATAAATACCCAAGTACATGCTCTTCTAGTGGAGGTAATCCTTGTACCAACTGATTTTTCTGCATATACATGAGTGTTGCATGGTGAAAATGGCCCAATCTCTTATGCCAAATTTCTGTTGTGTTCGTAGAGACTTGATATGCTGTCTGCTCCTTCATTGGATCCAGAGAGAAGCACTTGCCTCTCATTTTGATTGTACACACCTCGTGGCCATCCGCATCTCTAATCATACACTTTTTATCTTCAAACAACAGTTTATAGCCTTTCTCCAGTAGCTGACCAACACTTAGCAAATTTTGATCAATTTTAGGCACATATAAAACATCAGTAATTAGTTTTGTACCCAAATACTTTCAATTGCATCGTCCCTTTGCCTCTTTACTTCAATGAACTCACCATTTCCAACCTCGACTTTGGAAATTTTAGTTCTATCCACTTCTCTAAAGAGCTCTTTATTATAGGTTATATGGTTTGTGCACCACCACTATCAACTAACCAATGTTCATTAGAGCTTTTGCTTGCATAACATGAGGCAACAAACAGGTGCTCCTCCTCCTGCTGGTCCACCATTTTAGCTTCACCCTCTTGCTGTTGTTTACTTCTACAAATTTTCTCTATGTGGCCTAACTGGTTGCACTTTCTGCACTTGATGTCAGGCCTCCACCAACACCTAGATTGAGGATGATTTGTCTTTTTGCAATGCTGACATTGAGGTAAGTTCCTCCTTTGTTATTATCGCCTCCACCTCCAAGATCCAGCTCCAGCTCCAGCTCGTTCAGCTCCAAGAGGCATAGCATTTTCTTTGTTTGAGTTGTCTTTATCGCCTTCTTTTCTTGCTTTACTTATCCCGGATTTGTAGTTTGGCCTCGCAAAGCTCCCTCCACAAACCCTTCTTTCCTAATCAGTCTTCTCTCGCTCCTCATACTGTAAAGCATTCAAAAATTCTGCCAAGGAAATACTTTTTAAGTCTTTAGATTCCTCAAGAGAGGAGATTTTGGACTCAAACCTTTCAGGTATGGTTACTAGGATTTTTTCAACAACCCTTTGATCAAACAAGTCTTCTCCAAGCAACCTTACCTTGTTTACTATGTTGTACAACCTATCAGAGTACTCCTTTATGGTCTCTGATTCCTTCATCCTTTGTATCTCAAATTCCCTCCTTAAGTTCATCACTTGCATGCTCCTTGATCTTTCATTGCCTTGAAACTCAGTTTTGAGATGGTCCCATATGTTTTTGGCCGACTCCAAAGTCATGATCTTGGTGAAAAGAACTTCAGAAACTGCTGAATGGAGGCATGACTTGGCTTTGAATTTTTTAGTTGTCCTCTCCTTGTGAACCTTGATTTCTTGGACAGTGGGATTTTCAGACAATGGAGTAATTTCATAATTAGCTTCAACTGCCTCCCAAAGATCAACTGCTTGCAAATAAGCAGTCATCCTTACTGCCCATGTTTGATAATTCTCACCGGTGAAAACTGGTGGTATTATTGGAGAGAAAGCATTTAAGGCCATGCTTAGAAAGGTTAGGTATTTATGTATTTTGGTGTTTTGGTGAAAGAATACTCTCAGGATTTCTCTCACAGGCCCCTTAAGAAAACAAGCTCTGATACCAATATGTTGTTATTTTTCACAAGAACAGTAACAAAATAAAACATATATAAACCTAAATGAGCTGCCAAATGACCTTGATATTTTATTGACTAGAAAGTGCTTTATATACATGAGAAACATAACAGAAATGCATAACAGATAGCATCACAAGCTAATGAATTCAGGAGCTTATCTTTTCATTCAAGCAACAACTACTTTCCTATTTTCAAGCAACAACTACTTTGAAGCTTTCAAACATTTTGACTTATTCAAAAATTACTCCAACAACTTTATTTCAGCAGCCGAGTCATATTCTCAACAAGAACTTTAGTTCTTATTCCCGTTTAATAATTGTTGAATGACATAAGTATTTCTATAGTTTCGTAGTCCTTGACTAAAAATTATCAAAATGAAGGAACTCGGAAACTCAATTTTATTTCAAGGCGGTCTGTTATATCTATTGCAGTTGGTCCCACAAAGTAGATTGTTGGGAAGGGTGCACGCTAGATATTGACATAATCTTTGACTTCACCTACAAAGTGACTTCTGCTAGATACAGAACCACATTCTTACACTTGCAGACCGAGGTTTACCATCATGCAGTTAGGATGTATACAATAATGCTTTAAGGGATGCATATTTCCATTTCAGATGGAAACATATTCAGAGTCTGCGTGCTTCACCTTGTCATTTACTCCTCAAACCAAGAATTGGCCTCTACATCTTGATCTCACAGAATGATATATCTCAAAGAATTTCTACCAGTAGATAAAGTGAAAACTTTATAATGTATTACAATTATGTATTTTGTTGATGCTGATGACTGGATTCATAAAGTGCATGTATTAGTGTATATGTAGATCTGATCTCCAATTTGCTTATTCATGAAAAGAAAGCATGAAGCCATGTTATCTGCGACTTGGAAATTTCGCTGTAAAAGCTACTGTTTTGACATAACCTACGTACAGCTGATTATTTATCCAAGTTTAAATTGACTGGTTCATGAATAGACCGACTTACTTTTTTTCCGATGAATAACATATATGCGAGTAACTTGAATTCCAAGGGATGGGAGAAATGGCAGAGGCTTTGAGGAATAACCTCAATGCCGCTGGTTCTAATTTCAAATGCTCATACTTGTAGTCAAATTACCTATAAAAAAATTAAAAGAAAATGCAAGTTTCCAGCTGGACTTGAATTGCCCCTTCAAGGTGCTGTCAGAGTTCATCTTCGCTGCACTCATGCTTTTGCATTTAGGCAATTTTTTCTCTCTTTTGGCACTCTCGACTTTACTAATACAACTTTCTGTTAAAAAATGGATATTCCTTCTAGGGTCCTTGATCCCGTGTCCTTTTCACAGCTCATCAAGGACAGAGCTGCTTATGATTCGGACAAGGATGTACCAGACCATACTACTAGGCCAGTTGGGTTCGTTGGTAGAGTTCCTTCAGTTGGCTCAGAAGTTGATTGGGTGGAGCCTTCACTAAACCTATGTAATTCAAGACTATCGCAGCCTTGTGGATCTAACAAAGTTTATGATGCTTTTCATTTACTGCAGACTGAACCATCTGTTCAGGTGAGCCTTCTGTTTAAATTCAGTATCAGTATATTATCAGAAATTCAGAATACTATAAAATATATTTGTTCTTTGAGAAATTTGATAGTTTTCTAACACAAATTAAAGTTAGATGGAAACTGAAATGATTTAAAATACTGTGTTGCTGTCTCCTCTGTAATTTTAATATACCTGAGCTACTGAAAAAATTTACATATTTCTTCTGAGTAGTTTAGTTTCCTAAAACTATTTTTTTGATAGTATCAACCCAATAATTCAATGTTCTAATAAAATTTTTGAGATCATTTGTTTGAGTCAGAATAGTTACTGAACTGAAGTGGCATCTATGCCTCAATTTTACAAGCAAATTCACGAATGTGTGTGTTTTTATTCTCACTAATGGACTAGTGGAGGCCAATACAATCAACTAGTGATGCTGTTGAATGTGAACCTCCTGAAAATATCGGATTATGTGGTACTTCTTGCTACTGGATGTTGTTATATGCCTCCTCCACCCCCCTGGGCCCCCTTTTTCAGGGTGTTTGAAGTTCCAATGTAAAATGAACCATTGCTTTACAATGTGCTACATATCTAACAATTTTTGTGTATTCCTTAATGGAAACATCACCTTAATCAACAAAACCAATATACAAGTGAATTTTACTTTTCTTTCTTGACATATATAGAATGAAGGATTGGACTTTCATTTTTTCCCCCTGAAGTTACCTAGATTTCTTTAAGATCAATATATCTTGATTTTTCCTTATTTTATGTATATATCAAAATTTTGTGTAGAGAATGGTAATTTCATTATCATCTGATAAGGCTGTCTGGGATGCTGTTTTGAACAATGAGGTGGTGCAGGAGCTTAGAAAGTCACTTGATGATGGTATGTGCTTATGAATCTCCTTAATTGTATCCATTTCTTTGACATTGTTTGACATTTCTCTGATCCTGAAGTAGATGCCAAAGGTGGTGTTATGGCACTGACTAAATTTTGTCGTCTGTTTATACTTTGCTGTGGGATGAGTATTAATATTTTCTTCTTACTAAATGAAGAACCTCGAGTTCCCATTTGGCATTTGGTGCCATTGACATTAAAAAAGCAAGGTTTCTATCTTACAAATACAAATCTGTTCATATTAAAAAATTTAGATAGTACAAAATGAGCATTTGGAATGCTTATACCTCGCACAGTTTTTGACTAAGATCAGGGGACACATGGACTACTTGTGATTTAAGAAGCACCTATATGGAAACAGAAAACATAATACAGAATGCAAAAACGTTGATGTGAGTATGAATATTTTGAACTTAGTTGGTGTTTGTGCATTTTTCTCCCTTTTGTAGCTTAAATATACGCTTGGAATCAAATATTTTAGATTTAATTGTTGATTGATGACAGCGGTTAGGTGCGTCTGTCTTTGTTTTATTGTGTGTTTGTTGACCTGTTGTTCATCCCTTGTTGACCTGTTGTTCATCCCTATGGTGAGTCCATTCGTGTTAACAACAATTTTGGTGTTTAAAAACATTAAATCATGCTTGTTCTATTGACATTCACTGGTGTGAAATTCTTTGCCCAATGCAGCTGATAAGAATGTTGATGTGAGCTCTGTCTCAGATGAGGCTTCTGATGATTCAAAAGCAGCAATGGACGTATTGAGTTGGATTTTCATCAATACAAAGGCAAAAATCATGGACTTAATTGACAAAATAACAAAGATGGTGGAGGAATTGTTTCTGCCTCCAAAAAGTGAGAAGAAAATAGGAAAAGCAGACTCCTTTGAGGAAAAACTAAGAACTTCTTTCCTACTTTCGATCGTAGTCTTCTTAGTTGTGGTTGTGACTCGAGCCAGTAAGGCTTGATCATTATTTGTCGGCTTGATCATTATTCGTAGACGTGACTAGGCGCGGAGGTTCACATTCCACTGTATGATGAAAGTTGGATTATTAGCTTGAGATATGTTTATTAAGCATACAGTAACATGGCAGGTTTTCTGTACAGATCCCATTGTTATAATACTACAGTACCTTCTCTCTCTTTTTCCTTTCAAGATAATCATCTTCATTTGCAAAGGGGTGATCCACTCCGGAGCAAGAGTAATGGTTGTTTATTTTAAATTCTTCCATTATTTAATTTGCATTAATTTTTTGTTTTTCGTCTCGTTCAACAATTTATGTTTGTTATGCAAAAATAGATCCGGTCATTTTTGTGAGAATAAGAATCTGAAGTTTTCCTTGCATGTTTTTTTTAATTTATGAAACTTTATCAATTTGAATAAGTTTTTGCTTTATTTATTTGTTTTTCCGTGCATGTTTTTTTTATATATAAAATTAAAATATTTTAATGTTCACCTTGTATGCTTTCAGTATAGTCTCCTCAAAATATTTACGGGACTGCCATCACCAGAATCAAATCAGTTAGTGATTGTGCAATGATTTACAACTGCAGCAATCAGTGGAAGGTTTTTTTTTTTTTAAAAGTGTTATTATTTTAACTGAAAGATGACCTTTGATTACAAATACACAAACTGTATCTTCTTATTTATTTGTTATGTACATACAGTATAGTCTCCTCCTGTCATTAGAACAAATCAAGTTTAATCAACTGCTTTGAGCTAAATACACGAACTTCAAGTTAATTTTAATCAACTGCGCTTTTGGCAGCTTCATCTGATAAACCTACAAGATCCAGAAAAAAGAGGAACTCCAATTACTCGAATATACTACTACTGTGAGAAGAGCACAACAAGTGCAAGAATAACACTAAATTTAATCAAGAAATCTATTGCATCAACTAAAATTGGAAAAGCACACAATTTAAGGCTAGCGATTGAGTTTAATTTTTCTACAAGAGTTTTTCAATATTTTTTAAAACTGAAATGTTTGGTTGTCAAATAAACTGATTACTCCATACTTGTCAAATAAACTTATTATTTCTTAAAATCAAAGTAGAAATGATGTGGGACAAAGATGGAAAGAAGGAATAAAAGGAGAGATAACAAGGCAGGATCCCAACAATAATAATAATTCAATGAGATTGCATCAATGTACATACATACTACGAGAGACCAAGAAAAATCCTAAAATTTAAAAGGAAACAAATCCCTAATAATGATATACTAATACAATTACAACTCTAGAATATTCTAATTTAAATAATTAAATTCCCTAATAATATAAAATAAGAAATAATTAATCTATTGATCTTCGTCAAGAAGAAATTTTGGTAATCAAGAAGAAAAAAAGTTATCTTTTATTTGACCTATCAGAAGAAAATTAACCATCATTGAGTCTTCAATTCATCCAAATATGCGTATTCAAAGTGCAATAAAACTTGGATTAGTTAAAGCAACACATAGCTTATACAATATGTAGTGAAGACAACCCATGAAGATAGGTACAAAGATAATGGTTTAGATGAAGAGAAGTACAAAACTCCCTTCTATTTTCTGAATTCTACCTCTCTCTTTGAAAATAGAGACTGAAAGAAGCTGATATTTATAGGCGCTGGACGCCAAAAAACGTCAGCAGAAAGTCCAACGGGAATGGAACAATTTCTCTTCGAGACCTTTTGTTTTGATTTAGGATATTAAAGATCTTTAACGCTTTCATATGCATTCATTTCTAGCCTATCCCATCCAGTTTGGGGTAAAACGCAAGTTGATTTGGGATATTAAAGATGTGCTAAATCTATAGTATACAACTTCCGAATTTTTTTGAAAATTTTCAAGTCATAGTATACAAACCAAAAGCTTAAACTGGTTTTACCAAACATATTTATCCTTACAGTTCCATTTTTAATTTATATAAATAAAAAAAGTCTTTATCAACGCACATAAAATGCAACCTCCTCCAGGCTCCAGGGTTGAAAACAATTCATATATTACCGCTGAGATTTTTTTTTTGTGATGAGTTGGATGAGTACAGTTTATCTCTGATCCGCGAGAGAGGCTGGATGTATATAATTCTTATGGTGTACTCTGACATCAGAAATATGATCCTAACTCGGTCTTTATTAGCACACAGGAAAATGTAAACCTCAAGGTTTGAAAAGAAAATCGTACATCCAGATTCTGAGTTTATACTAGTCAGAAAGGCTAGGCATCCATATAAAGGCTTTCACTCCTATCCAAGTTTGAGGTATATATTCATTCAAGAAAAGTACAAATGCAAAGGACATGTTAATGAAAAACAAATAAATTAAAAAAAAATTAGGGCAGTTGACAGGAATCACCTTCAAATTAAGTACTGGAGCTACCAAGATCAAAATCCATGGTGTAATCATATTCGATAGTTGGAATGACAGAAGCCACAAATTTCAAGAATAAGAAGAGGTACCTAAAAAAGTCAGTGGATCAGATTGATAATTAATCAGAGAAAACTAACAGACACAGACTGCAAAAAAACAAAGTATCAACAGTGATGATCCAACAATAAAATACTGGATGGGTTTGCATAAATTGCAAGGGGAAGACATGGAACAAAGAAATTTAATATCTAGCTTTAGCCCTGTGCCTTCTGCCTGAACTAGTGACCAGTACCACAATAATGCAATATCTCTGAACTATTAACTTAAACTAATATGAGGCCTGCAGCTGGTGCACCAAAAAAATGATCATTTCTTCGAATTATATCCCATTCAACTGACCTTCATCACTTGTATTCCTTGCATAATTGTAATATAGCAAATATCAAGAGTTAAAATAGATGAGATATGTGCACTCCAAGCAAAACACCAAACTATTTCAGTGTTACTTCATATGATGTTTAGTGCTGTCATTATTTGCATCATCATATCCAAACCAGATTAAAAAGTAAAACCGGACAACAGGCATGCGAAAGGAGTGGACTAATAGCAAGTAAATTTACAATTCTGTGCAGAAGAGCATGCCACTTGAATTAGTAGAGTATTTAGGCAAAAGACTCTGAAAGTCAGGGATTAGAGTTGAGCCATCTAAGACCCAACTAAACCTATGCTGGTGTCCTAAAAAAATACACCAAGCCAAAGTCAGGTTGTTGACTTAATATACAGAAATAAATAAAGCACAAAAGTACAAAGGCACACAACTCTCAATACGATACAGTTTGTAGCATTCGTTCAAAGTTCACTAGTCTAAACCATGCTTATTTGATGGATAAATTTCAAACTTCAAAGCAGCAGTGAGGTTTCAAGTCTAGACCGACAACTAACCTTTACCCAAAACCAACACATTTCTAGCTAACATTCAGAAGCAAAAATATATTATCGCTCACTCTTTTTTGGTGCATAACATGAGTAAAAGGAAAGATTACTTGTCTACTTCTGGTTCAACTCCTCGAGACATAAGAACATCAATGATTTTCTTCATCACAGCCCCATGTCGGCAAGGATGTACAGATGCATGTTTTCCAGGCAAGTGTGGATGATCTTCAATAGTTACCTGAGTTTTACAAAGTTTAAAACAAAATAATAATAATAATAATAATAATAATAACAATAGAAATAAAAATAGAATTCAAAAAGACTTGACCCAAAGAAATCCAAAAGAACAAAATGAGCAGAACAGATTCAATAAAATAATAAACCAGAGAAAAAATTTCTAATAGGTTTTCTGACTTGGCAGAGTGATGACCTCAAACACATTATTTAATATGAAGAAAGATAACCAAGGCAGACTGGATGGTCAGGTTGTCAGAGTAATCCTCCACAAACTGATCACTGGCAAAAATCAGCACCAGTATATAATTTTTCCTCTGTTGAAATCCTTGACAAAGGATGAAACCAAAGTTATCAGTATTATTGCACGATACGATATGGAGACGATTCGAGTAGGGTGAATCAAAAATGACACCACATCATACGATTCTTACGATACAATGCACGATACTTTTTAAAGTTAGTAACTGGCTTGAAAAAGTTTCTATATAGATCCAAAAGAGTAAAAACAAATTTTTTAAGCGTTCTACCATTTTAATTGAAGAGAATTTTTAACACAACATATTCTATATGGCTTGATGAGCATTTAATCACTTTTAGAGTTATATATCATCTTCTTCAGAATGCACTCTATTTTTGCTCATGTTACTTTCCATAAGTAGATACATAAATTTTCACTTGTTAATTGAATTATTCTCTTTTGTTTTATAGTTTAAAGTTGAATCTAATTTTTTTTTAACTTTTGTTACTCTATAAAGATTGCTAAAATAATATTTAATAAATCAATTTAGAGTATTTTTATCATTGTTTAACTTTAAATTTATTTTTAGTCTATATTTTTATATATAGTCAAGCTCATATGTGTGTTTTATATGTTTAAATATATATTACCACATTTTTCATTTCGCTTCTTATGGGTTATGGGCAAGCTTTTAGTATTGAAGTTGCTCAAATTTGATTCATAAAATTTATCGAGTATGAAATAAAGTTTGATTGAGATTCATTTAGCTACCAAGTCGAGCCCGATCTTGAACCTCAAGAAGTTTGAACTTTTCGAGCGAATATAATCTTCGAGTATCAATAAAAAAGTGCAATTTAAAGAAATTTGAGTAATTTAACGAACTTTAAATTTGTACATATTTAAGTCATTTATATTTCGAGTATCAAATTTTTAGTCGAGCGAATACGAATCAAGACCGAACAGTTTAGTTCATTTTACAGCCTTATTTCCGATGAATAAAACACAATACGGGGATTTCTGATACACGACACGCTTCACGATTTGACAACTTATCATATGCATTAGCTTACCTTATATAATTGTAAATTCTAAAGCCCAAGAAAGGAGGAAGTGTCTAATGTTTAAGAAGTATAAGAACATAGCGAAATAACATGTCTCCAGAAACAAGTTAAGGTAGTTAATCACCTAGTCCTCCACAAACTGATCAGATGAAAAAACATCACAAGTTCCCCTCTGTTGAAATCCTTGACAAAGGATGAAGCGTAGCATATCTTGCCATGTGCATTAGCTTATGTAAAAATACTTAAATCATAATAATCTCTAAAGCACAAGAAAGGAGGAGAGTTTTACCATGTTTAACATGTGTCCAGAAACAAGATAAGGTACTTGTAGCTGGGCACCTAGTTGAGCAAGCGAAGTTGTTTGATATACAAGATGCAAGTCAAATAGTTCAAGAATATAACCAACAATGAATGGATTGAAATCTTATGATACTATATTAGATATTTGCACGTTCAGCATTGGAGGTTAATGGAACATCTAATTCAGAAAATATTTACACTGTAATCTAAGAAACTTCAGGTGCATGAACAGTTCAGTATGAGGCTGCAATTATTGCAGCATCATGATTTGAATTACAACTTATAGAAGTTTGTGGTGTTATTTTACTAGTCGGGCTCATGCCAAATAGTTAAGTCTATTCGGAATCTTTTGGCGATTGTGCCATAGGAAGTATTAAACCTTTCTGGGGATGCAGAAACTCCTGAGACCTTCTGCTCAATATATAATTAAAATATTGAGGATCTGTTAGTTACTAGAGTTCTGTACTTGCACTGCATTTTGCTTACGAGATTACGATGCCATCATATAGCAGGCGTCCTATTATCTTTGCTGATGTTTCCATGGTATAACCACACATCTTTAGGGAAGACATGAATCGGTATATTTCTAAATTTTACCTAAGAAATAGGAAGCATCAAAGCCCAAATAGGGAAAATAAATAAATAAATATATAACAAGAAAATCAATTCTTAAAGGCCAAAAGGAGATGGAGAGAAAAATCCATTTGATTTTCACACAATAGTTAGCCAAAAGAATCATTATATCTTCTATTGTTATGATATGAACATTGATCGTGAGGACTATGTATATTCTTCAAATATAGCAAGGTGTTGTAAAGTCGAATAGTTGAAGTTTCGTGGTCTCAAAAGTCATGATTGTCACGTATTCATGCGTAAGTTGATCCTCGTGGCTTTACGTCGGCATTGGGCTATCACGCACACGAGGAAAATGGAGAATTAACGGCCTTTAGTCATCCTGTATGCCCATTCGGTGGTAAAAAAAGGCGCTTATTAACCGATAGTGGAGTACACAAAATGCCACATTGTATGCACTTGTCAACATGAATGAAGTAGCGACATACATTATGTAAGTAGTCATAACTATATATATGTCTATAATTCACAAGTTCCTTTACAAATATATTGAATATATAAGCGTACTATGATCAATATGATGTTGAAGTACGTGAAGCAAATCCGAGTATATCATACGAATTTGCAAAATTTGAGAAATGGAGAATTTGTGCAATGGTTTAAAGATCATGTAAGTCTAACCTTAATGTTCAATGAATCTACCATCATAGATTTATTCTATGGCATAATTAACTTTAGAATATGTCAGGTTAATGTATATTAGGTCCTCACAGATGAGTTAGTGACAATTAGCTAAAGCTTATAGTGATGGCCTGAAAGATCTGTAGATACTACTTATACATCTTTTGCATTGTCAACTATTCTGATTTAAGTGTCATGATATTAGGGAGGTCGTCGCCTCACGATTACGGTGTTGTGGTGAAAGGTAGTCGCTACGATAACATTTGGGATGACCGGTATGGACGATTGCTAGAAGTTGTCGTGCTCAAATATTGGGGGTCATAAAGAATTAGTTTGCTTCAATTGTCATTGGTTTGATGTTGAGAATGGAGTTAAAGTAGATAAAAATCGGGATGGGTGATCGCTAACGTTAAGTCAAAACGAAGACCTGATGGAGTGGTATGGACGAGCCTTTTATTTTAGCAAGTCAAGCAACACAGTGTACTACTGGCATGCGAGTGTTAAGACCCTATGCAATCTCGTGGCGTCTTGTGTTATAACCACCAGCCGCCCGTGGTTTTCAAGGCATAACTCCTCGTCCGCACGATGAACCTTTACAAGTCGAGTCTACTAGTGTCACACCTCCGATGTAACAATTATTAGTGAGTCTAGTGAAGAAGAGGATGATGTCATCCGGTCGAAAGTGAAGACGATGTTGTTGAGGAGGTAGATATAATTGAAGAAATCTTTGAGGATCATGACGAAGATGGTGATGACAACGATAGTGAAGATCTATCTTCAAGATGACGATTACGATATTGATGGTTTTGACGATATAAATGATTAGGGAGCATATACTCTTTTTGTGTCCATTTAGTTGTATTCAAATGTAATAGTTTGTAGTAGTCAATCATTATCTTCAACTTATATTAATCTACTAAAGGTGTTACTATTTATGTTGTATCCTTTTAGGTTACTATTTATGTTGATTCTTTAGTTGTATCAGATGTTATCCTCTTTGTTATTGTGCTCAAATATAGTATTTACAAATGTTTAATAATATAGTTGTATCTGTATGTTATCTTCTTTTAGTCAGATTCAAATGTAATAATATTTTTTATGATTTGTTATATCAAATAAATTGTATCAGATACATATACGATGCGCGCATACACATACATAAGCATGATCGTGGTGGGCGTGCGGTCGTGGGGTGCCGTGGCGAATCTACGCGTGATGATCAGCCGGATCGTCATGTATAATTACATATTTTATCGGATACATCTTATTTTTTTTATTTTATATCAGATTGACATTATATTCGTTTATATAAATATCGATGTATTTCACTACATAGGTGATCGACGTGAGCCTCGCGTGGACTAGCACGTGGCTTGCTAGGAATCCCCCTGTGCTCGCTTATATATGTCGTGTTGGGACTCATAGGTAATTAATTTCATAATCCTATATAAGTATTACTATAACATAAGTATTTAGTTCTTATATATTCTTTATAATTTGCAATGTATTAATTTCGATTATAGTATCCTTGACGCCACACTTGAAGGAACACGTTGCTTGGGATCGTCCGCAACCGATTCTCAAGCCCGAAGTGGATGAGGTGGGGCGGATGTGGATGACCACACACCTGCAGCCTAATTATTGATGAGTTTAGGGTAGGATGTCAAGGAAGTATTAAACCTTTCTGGGGATGCAGAAACTCCTGAGACCTTCTGCTCAATATATAATTAAAATATTGAGGATCTGTTAGTTACTAGAGTTCTGTACTTGCACTGCATTTTGCTTTACGAGATTACGAAATTGAAGATATGGAAACCCATATAATATCTGATAAACATGTTATCTTCTACTCGAATTATGCTTACAAAATCATATTCATAGCAGGCGTCCTATTATCTTTGCTGATGCGGTTTCCATGGTATAACCACACATCTTTAGGGAAGACATGAATCGGTATATTTTTCTAAATTTTACCTAAGAAATAACATAGGCTTATTAAATATTTCTTTTAATTCATAAGCTCACATAAAGCATCAAAGCCCAAATAGGAAAATAAATAAATAAATATATAACAAGAAAATCAATTCTTAAAGGCCAAAAGGAGATGGAGAGAAAAATCCATTTGATTTTCACACAATAGTTAGCCAAAAGAATCATTATATCTTCTATTGTTATGATATGAACAACCTGAAGAGCGAAAGATGACGTATACAAACCAGTTGCTACAATACAGGTGAAACTTATGAAAAGATATTTCTTTGTGAATTTTTTTTTGTCAACTTGAATTATCAATAGTTTCCAATTTTGTTTTAAGGTGCACAGATTTTTTCGAACCATTGATAAGCTACCACCATATCAGTAATGAAAGCTCCAAAGTCTTAGCTTACCATACAAATCCCAAATTAAGGTTACATTTCAAAAATGACAAGTACGTTAAGAAAAGATAAATTGAAGAATCTCACCGTTTTACGTGCATGATCTTGACTAACATCTTCAAGTACAAGTTCTGGTTGGAGAAGCATCCTTGACTGCAGAAATTTGAGAGAGCACTCCATAAATATTTGTATTTTAACCAGTGAAATTATTGAATGTAAAACTTCTATAGACAATTTGATAAAGTAAGCATGCTGATTCATTGAATATACTCTGAGGATTGACTGCTTACACCGTAAAGCATCAAGGAGAACAAATCTACTGTCCGAGTATTCATGATGACCCACTGATCTTGAACTAGTGATGTCTATCTTATTTTAATTATACATATATATCAAAAAAAATACATGAATACATACATACACATACACACACATATATATGATTCATTCATTTATTTGTACATAAAAACACTGGAACTTCTTCATCTGTATGCATTCCAACAACTTTGTCAATCTGAAAACCCTTTGCACTTCTTTATCTTTTAATCAATCTAAATTATGAATGGCATAACCCCGTTATGCATCTAAACACTGGAGCAACACTAAGAAATATAATTAACGTCACCAACCTCATCATATCCAGTAAGCCAGACACGAGGAGTTTGATAATATTTATCATACCTGAAAAAGAATCCAAGGTCAACAAAAAGACCAGATCATAACATCCAAAAAGGAACTAGAAATGATCAACTGGCAGTAGGAAGATTCTGGTGTTTCACTATTAAACAGGAAAAAGATAAGTGCATTTCAACTTACGTGATGCTGACATCATATGTTCGAGTTCGTAAGATATTGTCATCATCAGGTTCATGAGCCACAAGATATGTTGACTGAAGGGTCGCCTGAAATAGACCCATGCATGTATATAAGGAAATAATCAGAGCTTTCAACCAGCATGGCAGATTGAATGGTTGAACAACAAATAACTTGTGAATAGTAAACTAGTCCAGCATAACGAAGAAAAACTTGAACAGAAATTTCACAAAAATTTGTGACGACACCAATTTAAAACTTGCTGCTGATTGCAAGCCTAGAGATCTCAGAAAAATATTTCAACATAAACTGACAAATATTATATCTAACACCTAAAAGCCTCAGTTGAACCAATCTGCTAATATTTCATATCTAGTATATTCAATGAATCAACAGGTGGGAGGTGACTGGGGAGGCGTATATACTCTGAGGATTGACTTGTCAGAATAATTAAGGCCCAAATGTGGGAGGTGACTGGGGAGGCTTATATTTCATATCTAGTATAAAAGGGTAGAATGCATCTGCACTTATCACAACGATCATAAATCAATCTACAATTTCAATAGCAAGAAAAACCAAAAAATTGAAATTTTGTCAGTAATTTGAAAAATAAACTGGTGCATTGATATCTTACAGGATCTGTTTCAATAAGGTTGTCAGGATCTTCGTACTCTGCCATGTCTGGAATGTCTTCCTCATCCTCACCTCCGAAGTACGAAGAGATTGACTGAATAGTATTCTTCTTGCTGATTTCTAGTGTTTCCATAGAAGGCAAATTTTCCTCATCATTTTTGCCATCTGAAGAAGTAGATGACACAAGTCAAAACGGTAAAATTTATATTTTAAAATATCCATCTTCAGTTTCTAAAATACCTTTTGGCTTCCCATGGGTTGCCAGCCAGCCATCATTATCTTCGTTATCAAGCAAAACCTCACCTCCAGCAGCTTCATATTCTTCTTCTACAGATGCAGCTCTACGAAGACAAGGAACTGTAACAGGTGTTCAAATTAAGAAAATAACTGAAATAGTCAAAGAACTAATGGATTTATTCCGGCTTGAGATGTTTCACGTCAGGAAAATTATAAAATCTTCCGCATCCAGACTATATTGTATTGGCCGTTTGTAAAACTTCCCGTGTCAATAACAGATGAAAGAACTCTTAGGATCATCTTTAATCTTTTGATGAGCGAAAATATTAAAAGATAGAACTATTAGAATCATCTTAATACCATCTTCTCTCCCTTTCCTATATTATAATTCTGACTATCTCTACTAGACTAGTGGGGGTCAGCCTCAACTTGAAAACAAATATCCCATTTCTCTTTGGAATCCTTCGGAAAGACTCTTCGGTGAAACACCTTGATGGGAGTGTAAATGGGGTAAAATCTCAAGAACTACATACTGGCACAATCCTCACCTTATGGATTACATTACATGTTAATTGACCTGTTTGGAAACTGACATAAACGATTACTACATGGACTTAACAAAACATCTGGTATTTGGCTAAGTAAGAGGCTAATAGCCTAATATATCAACACTTTTTAGATGGAATTTAGTCCCATGAGCAATTTAGGTCTGCAGAAGCTTAATATAATTTGCCTGCTCTCCTGTGCAAAATATCAGAAGTCCATGTTTATAGTAGTTACTTGTTTTTCATTCATAGGCTAACAAAATTCATTTATTTTGCTGGAAAAAAGTATTCACATAAAACTTCCTAACAAACTCCATCTCCAGGATGTGATCGCCACAACCTTTTCAAGAAATGTTGGTTCCATACTGTTTATGACTGGTTTTAAGTACACCAATAGAAGCTTACCTTGACATATGCTTTGATTGCAATCACATCAAGGTCTTTTATAAAAGTTTGTACCGTGATAGAATTCATGCTTGCACCCAATAGATTGTAGGCAGTGTTTAGCAAGATATTATATTCTCACAACATGCATTACTTCCATATTTACGTCAACTCTCAGCATTTGTCATTTTAAAAAAATTGCCGAAATTGCAAATAATATGTATTTTTAGATCACTGACACCTATATAGAATCATATAACTATAAAACATATCATAGCAAGAGAATAGGAGGTAAAAATCATATCATTTATCCATAATACTACATCATACAGAATATAGAAGCTTTTATAAACTATATAAAGACCATCTTAACATATGTTGAAACAAGCTGAAAACATGGACTATGGCATTTACCATTTCTGGTGATTAAGAATTGTTTCTGAACGGGTAAATATGACTTCCTCTTGCTTGGCTCACCTGATTCCCTGTTAATCAAAAAAAATAAAGAAAAGATAAACTGACACGTAAACCTAATCCAACAAATTAGAAAATTAGAAGAAAAAAAATTGGAATAAAAATTAATACCAGGACCAGGTAGGGCACTTAGAGACAAGATTATCGCCGGCGAGGATGAACTCATTGATGCTGAGAACTCCTTTCTCTTTAAATGCAGAGACTGTTCGTGGATTTGTAATTCTCTCCACGGTGCCTTTAAATGCTTCGTGGAGCTTCTGTGACAGTACCATCTCTTCTACTGTCTATAAATTTAGGACAATTTGAAAATTCAACCTCGAATTCGACTTGAAGCCCTATAAATCACAGGAAGCGATAGCTGCAAGGCCGAATTTTGTTTTTTATTTTTATTATTGTTGTCTTGGAAAATAGAGAGACCTGGTAGAAGTGGGACCGGGTTTGCTTTATTGGGAGCTTTGCAATAATTAACTGTAAAAAAGTCGAAGAGAGAGATGCTCGATTTAAAACATTAATTCAACTTTGAAGTTAATTCGAATTCGAATTGTTGATCGAATTATATTTAAATTATTTATGATTTTTAAATTTAAACTCGAGTTTTCACATAATAATTATATTTATAATTATAAATTAATTTTTTTATTTTATTTAAAATAAGAAAATATATTTACTATAAATATAAAATCACAATTAAAATAAAAATAAAATAAAAATAATGATTAATTATCTAATTTGATTTAATTTTGTATATATTATATAAAAATTTATCAAGTATTTAATTGAATATGTATCGAATCACAATTGATAATTTGAGTAGTTTGAATATTAAACGCGTTGAGTATAACCTTACTTAGAGTTTACTTATATTTTTATTCGAACAATTTAGATCATATTATTAACAAATCCGAATCTGTCTCGTATTTTTTAAATCGAACCCAAATTGATAACTCAAACACTTAGGGGGTGTTTGATAAAAATTAAATGAATTTGAATGAAAAAAGTTATTTGATAATTGACATATCTGTAACATCTGAATGACAAAACTTTATTATTTTACCCCTCTAAAAAAATTCAAAATTTTTGTAAATTTATTTAATATTACTTAATATAATAGTTAATTTATTTTTTATTTTTTTTTACTTCATTCAGCTAAAAAAATTTGACTTAGCCATTCAGCTCGTCCATTTTACCGATTCAATCATTTATACCAAAACAAATACACTGATTGATTCAGCCATTCAGATTCAGCTCTAAACAAACACCCCCTTAGTTTAGTTTTTAAGCTATAATCTCACTTGCTAATTAAGAATGGAGTTGGGTGATATTTTACCCATATCCGGTCAGATTTTGCAAA
The DNA here is from genome assembly GCA_020205615.1 of Panax quinquefolius. Taxonomy (NCBI): domain Eukaryota; kingdom Viridiplantae; phylum Streptophyta; class Magnoliopsida; order Apiales; family Araliaceae; genus Panax; species Panax quinquefolius. The sequence goes on from CM035171.1 coordinate 9,770,902, forward strand.
TTCCACGAACTCTTGTTCATTAATTTTAAAAAAGTACAAGTACAATTTATTAGTATGAACTCTTTATAACCTTTTCATTTCGGTGATCCATGTTTTAATTTTTTTAATTAAATTATTTTTTTTCCTTTCATTCAATTAAACATGTAAAGTCATAAATTAATGACATAAATACACATGTGACATTTTAATTTTGATGTGTCATAAAGAAATAATTTTTTATTTAACTACTATAATTTTAATTAAGAAAAAGGGTAAAAAATGTAACAAAACATAATATATACTAATAATAATTAAAAAGAAAAATTAAAATATATAATTTAAATTAACCAATATCTTTTATCTTCTTCATCGGTTGAGACCCAATTAAACACATAAGAATCCATTTACTAAAAAAAATAAAATAGCGGATGAAAAGAAGTGCCTCCGCAGCATCCATCCGCAGCATCCATCACCACGACTTATATTCTAACGCACCACCATCATCTTCGAAAACCCTGCAAAAACCCAAATATGTAGAAACGACAAATCGATATACAACAATAACAAAGAGGAAAGAGTTGATGAAAGAGTGGTGAAAGTGGAAGATGAGGCTTCTGCTTTTCAACGATCTTCTTGCTTCATCGCTCATTACTTTGATGATCTGTACTATCTAAGAGTGTAAATGAATCGAGTCGAGTTGAATATTAAGTTAGTCATATTTGGTTTACAAAATTTATCGGCACGATCTCGAAACGAGCCCGAGCAGTTTGAACTTTTCGAACGAATATGATCCGAGTATCAATAAAAAATTATAATTTGAGGAGTTTCGAGTAATTTATTAAATTTTAAAATTTACTAATATTTGAATCATTTGTATTTCGAGTCGAACTCAAATCGAACTTTTAATCCTGCATTATTTACTCATTTCACAGCCTTGCCTCTATCAACAAAAACCCCCAGGCAGAGTCCATAATAGACTCTCCTATTGATTCGTTTGCCTCGCAAACTCGAATTCTAAGACAAAGTCGAGGTCGACGGAATAATAGTATTGCACCAATTTTCGAAGTCTGATAGGAGACTAATCTCATGCTGATTCGTTTACCCGTGGCAGCCACTATATATACATGTAACATATCCTTTTCACTTCATTTTCATAACGGTAACAGATTTTTTTAAAAAATTTAGTTTTAGCTTTTTTATTTACACATAAATATGTTTTGGTCTAATTAGCGAGTTACGTTATCAATTTAGGACGCGAATGTTCAATTAAATAAAAATAAAAATAATAATAATTTAATCATCTAATTAAAAAGATTGAAAGATCGATCAACGAAATAAAAAAAAAATATTAGTTACAATAAAAAGAGAAAAGTAGTAATCCTATATAATTATTTATACAATATTTATATAAATAATAAAATACTTAGTTGATATATGTAATTTTAAAATATAAAAAATAATTTAAAGCATATCTTAACCAAGTTTAACTAAAACTACTTAGATATTTTGTCATTTTCTCTGCATTTGTACAATTGATTTTTTTTTAAAAAGAAAAGATCATTTAATCCCAAATGTGCCTAAGTTAAATAATCACTAGGTACCTTTTCTTTTTCACTTGAGTTTAACTTAAAACTTATATATATATATATATATATATAAATATCTGAAAATGATTTTATTCAAAATTACAAGCATAAAATATTTAAAGAAATGATTTTGTATGTTATTTAACCTTTATATTAGGAATGATTTTCACATGTAAAAAGTACATTAGTCTCTCAATGTCCACCAAAAAGAGAGGGTATATTAGTCTCAGACTCTCAGTACACCACTCCGTTTTCGAAACGGTGTGGGCCTAATTCGATATTACTTGATGCCGAAGTTCTGAGTAATGGAGTTTGAGCCCATACATTTTCAATTTGTTCAGGCCTAAGGAATTCAGCCCATTACCCATTCCATTAAATCTCTTCCTTTGGTTTTTCCGCTCCCGGCAAAACTCTCTCTCTCACAAGTCGCACACGAACAAACTGAAACCTACTTCTACTCAACTTGAAATTCTCTCTCTAAAGAGTGATTGTTTTCTTCTTTCTTAAAACTGAGTTTAGCATATTATTTCTGTGGCACACTAAAATGGAGGTGAGTTCGTGGGACAACTGGGTAGAACAGGCACTTTCCAAGTTAGAATCTTTAAAACTCATCCGATCTCTCAGACCCATTCACCTCCACAGCAACATAAGCCAATCAAAACCCGTTGAAATTGAACCCAAAAATGTCGACTTCCAGGTTTTCGATGGTTTGCGGCAATGGGATCGAGATTCTGTGGAGGTGGATATTGCAGAGTCCACATTTCAGAGATGGATCCGAGACATTCCTAGTTCTGGTACGCTCCTATTGCATTCAATTATCTGTTAGTGATGCATTTAAAATGGTTTCGTTCGTTATGTTTTTTTGGTGCAAGCTTTATGTAGGAACGCTTTTATTCCAGAAATTCGTCATGTCAAGTGTTTTAATTCTTCTCTTTCCTAATGCTAAGTGTTAGAATTTCAGTGCTTTTATTTCTTTCATTTACTTATTAATTTGACTCTTTTTGCACTTGTGATTCTACAGGGGATGACCTTGTGTGCAGTAATGGAGGAGCTAATAGCGAAGCAGGTGCATGCCCTCAGAAGTTCAGAAAACTACTTGTATTCTCTGGCAATGATTACTTGGGCTTAAGTTCACATCCGTCAGTAGCCAAGGCTGCTGCAAAGGTATGCTTAATGACCATTGAATTTCACATACTATACCTGAGTATATGTTAATGTTTCTGGAAACTTTTTACTTATATTACATATTAGGCAGCACAAGAACATGGAATGGGGCCAAGAGGTTCTGCTTTAATCTGTGGCTACATGAATTATCATAGGCTACTTGAGGCATGCTTGGCAGACTTGAAGAAGAAAGAGGTCTTACCTTTAGTTTGATATTGAATGCATTGTTTAACTTTCCTGGATACTGTTTAAACTTTTTCTTAAATAAATCTATTAACTCTACTGGACATGAGAAAACTTGCTTGATTGGAGTTCTACAATAAAATTGACTGCGGAAATAAATAATAGTGCTCCTCAATGTACGTTGATGTTGTATGTGGTTGATATGTATTGAAGGAATTGAAGCGTATTCCAATTATTTAATTCCAAAAATATGGTGACCTTTGGAATATTTGGGCAAGGCTTGTATCTTTAAAGTTTTCATATTTGCAAACGAAAATTCATTACTTTTAATATGAAAATGATATATAATTGGTTGGTAACTAAAAGAAGACAAAGAAGAAAGACAATATTATATACTCCAGATATTTGCCAATATTTGACGTATCATATATAAAAAAATAAAGCTTAGGAGTCCAATTCTTTTTACTAGGGAAATGTTTTCTAGTTAGTTGATTTAGTGGTTTTGATTTTCCAGGTCACAAATAATGATTTGGTAAAGAAAACCCCATGAAAAATGTTTTTATTACTACTTAAAAGTTTTGATAGTATGAAATCAAGGGGAAACCTAAAAGGGAAAGAAGAAAAAAAGTAAAGAAAAAGTATTAATGTAGTGGTGCAGTTTCCTGGATCATGGTATCTATTACTGTATAACCAGTTTCAATATGTCGAATGAGAACTGATGCATAGTGAAACTAATGTTACTTTATAGGATTGCCTTCTTTGTCCCACAGGCTTTTCAGCCAATATGGCTTTGATGACAGCAATAGGAAGTGTTGGCTCCCTGTTAGGTGTGGGTGAAAAATGTTCAAGGGATGAAAGAGTTGCCATATTTTCTGATGCTCTGAACCATGCATCAATTATTGATGGTATCATTCTTGCTCAGCGACAACAAAGCATACAACTGTTTGTTTATAGGCATTGTGACATATCCCACCTTAGTGCATTATTGTAGGTGATTCATCTCAGTTGTTGTTACTTTGACCTCTCTCTCTCCCCCCCCCCCCCCCAAGTAAGTTACTCTCCCCCACATATGTCTCATGGCTATACATTCTTCATGTTTTGACAGATTGAGTTGCAAAATGAAGAAGAGGATTGTTGTGACTGATAGGTTAGTCATATAATTATAAACTGCTTCTTTGTTTCCACCTGGTTTTGTACTCCATTTTGATTAGTTGAGATAGTTGTGCTGCTTTTTTCAGTGCAAATTTTCTGTATTATTCATTTAGTTGCCAAATTATGGTGACGTCAGGAAATTTAGAAAGCAAAACTTGGAAACAACTAATAAAAATTTGATTTACTGGTTATGGTGTAGTCACTTGCTCGATATCTAATTGAATATAATAATGGTGACATAGTCCTGAACCATAATTTTGTCTTTCACATCAGGGAAGAGGGATTCTTTTTATTATCTCACTGCTCTTAGCCTCTTACACTAACTGTTTGAATGTGTATATGCTCTCCAATGTTCAAAGGGATTAATTTGTGATTTTACCAGCTTGTTTAGTATGGATGGAGACTTTGCACCAATGGTAGAGCTGGCAAAGCTTCGTAAGAAGCATGTTTTTTTGTTGGTGATTGATGATGTAAGTTTCTTGCATGTTTGGGGTGTATAAGAAGCATTTGAAGTTTGTCCTGTAACAGTTGATAGTCACTTTCTGAGGTCTATATTTCTTTTTGTCTTTTTTGACAAGTCTTTGAAGTTTATCTTCTTTCAATTAACAAACTTCAAGTAGTGTAGTCTCTCGGACAAAAAGGCATAACAAAATTCACAATGGAGGAAATAAAATTTATAAATCTGAGAGCTATCTTGTTAGATTAATGTCATTCAACTCTTTATCATCTTTTAATTGTTCTGATTGTGTTTTTATCTTTAGTACATGTAAAGAGGTAGATATTGCTTCTTTTCTGTATACAATTATAAGATGGTGTCTCATCTTATTAGTTTCTTCAGGCTCATGGAACATTTGTTTGTGGTGAAAATGGTGGTGGTGTTGCTGAGGAGTTTAATTGTGAAAGAGATGTTGACATATGTGTGGGCACTCTGAGTAAGGCTGCAGGTTGCCATGGTGGATTCATAGCATGCAGGTAATCCTGACAGTGTGCATGCCATCAGCTTGAAAACAGAAATTGACCTACTTCAGTTGTCTCATGTGAAGAAAGCCTTCCTCTAATTTCTAAGTTGCATGCGAAACCATTTTTCACGGAATTTTTATTAAGATTATACGATTTTTTTCCTTTCTCATTCTCGGCTGAAATAAGACTATTAATATCAAATATTATCATTACCATCTGGAATGGTCAAAATTCCCTAAGTAGAGCAGAATGACTGAACAATGATATTTTATCTTATGTCAAATTTTGGGCATATTACAAATTTTTTATGTGAGTTTTCTGTTGAAATCATCTGATGTTGTTAAATAAACCAACTTCTTGTTCTTGTTAATTTGCTCTGCTTTACATTATTGAGAGCTGTAGTTTTAACTTCTATTATTTGTACACAGTAAAATTTGAGCATGTCTGTTATATTGCCAACGGGTTTAAGATTGTCTCTCATTACTTGATTCCTTGGTTAAAGAAAATAAATTAATGGTGCAAGTAAAAGGAGTTCAATTGGTGATTTCCTCCACTTGTATGTGGCAGCTGTATCTACAGTTTGTCAGTGTTCATTCTTTTAACTATGTGCTACATGAACAGCAAAAGGTGGAAGCAGCTCGTGCAATCAAGGGGACGTGCTTTTATATTTTCAACTTCTACCCCGGTCCCCATTGCTGCTGCTGCACGTGGTAATCTTTTTGCTCATCTTTAGGGAACTGTCACTGCATATATTACCAATAATCACACATTTTATTTGATTTGTGATTAGATTTTGTAGTGTACTAGGTCTGGTGCGAAGTCTGCTAGTGTTTGAATTGGTATTGGGTTTAAAGGAAATTTGTGCAATAAACGTGATGTATAATTGTAAAGGCTGTGAAACATTGTGAATTTAATCATGGGAGCCATGGCCCTTGTTGGTCCGACACTGAATAATCTAATTTCAGAAGTCAATGAATATAATGATGCTTATCTACAGAAAATGGTAATTGTTAAACTTTAGTTGGTCTTTCTATGAAAACCTTCAAACTCATTGTACTTTTGTAGCTTTTGTTCTTAATAAATCTTATCAGACTAGAAAAAAATAAAATAAAATATTGAACAACATGAGGGAAGAATGAAAAGAAGTGGCAGAAGGAGAGAAGTGTTAAATTAGGCTGTACACATGGTTGTCCAAGCCCTTGTATTTATTGAGGATTGTGTTCTGGCAGCTGCTGTTTTTGTAGCGAAAGAGGAGAAGTGGCGTAGAAGAGCTATTTGGAACCGGGTGCAAGACTTTCATGCTCTGACTGGAATCCCCATTGCAAGTCACATCATTTCCATTATTGTAGGGAGTGAAGAGAAGGCCCTGCAAGCTAGCAGGTCACTTCCTCTTTCCTTTTTGATATGTGTGCTATTGCAGTAATTTCTGTTCCTAACTGTCTTACATCATGGAACAGGCATCTTTTAAGATCTGGTTTCCACATAACTGCAATCAGACCCCCAACCGTGCCCCCTAACTCATGCAGGTTCATTGTTAAAACTTTGCCTCCTGATTTTTATTGATGGATCCTAAATTTGTGTGTCACTCTTTTTATGATGCTCATCTGCATGTATTCACGTGTTATCTTATGCTCACTCTGGTTCCTTCTCTGTTGATGCATTTGATTGAGTTGTCTTGACTCAGTTTGTAATAATTGCTTGGTATTTATTTTTTGTAAAGTTGTACTTTTTTAAAATTTTGGCTTATTTTTGCCTACAAACATGCATATAGGTTAAGACAGATACATGCACATTTTTTACTCTCTCTACTCACAATCTGTGAATATAGCTCGTAGTGCTTTGCACTTCAGTCAGCTGACTCAGCTTTAAATCTCCAATTCTATAACTTAGGCTTGTGCTCCCAGTTAATCCAGTTCAATTTAGGTTGAATTTATGTAGTGTTTGTTAAAACTGTGTAATAAGAACTTATTAAAATAGAGGTTATGTATACAATAGAGGTTAGTTTAAATGTAAAAGAGTTATTTGATAACTGGTCTTTATTATATGTCTTAATCTTAATTTTCTATTTTACCTTTCTATCAAACAAGCATAAGGGTGAAGATAAAAATAATAAATATTAAATAATTAATTCAAATAAAATCACCAACAATGTATAACTAATAAAATATTTTAGAACAAATTTTTCTTCTAAAACATAATAATAATAATTATGACAAGGGAGCATAAAATATACTATGGTGGTGGTGGGTGGCGAGTAGTAGTGGTGGTGGATTGTGGGGTGGTGGTGGTGGTGGGTGAATGATGGTGGTGGTGGATGGTGAGTGGTGGTGTAGTGAGAGAAGTGAAGTGAATAATTTAAAAAAATAAAATTAGAATATTGAGGATAAAAGACAAATGAGGAGCCTCTTTTTCTAAAAAGACTTGCCTCGGTCTCTCTTTTTTAGGAGCCAAAAAGAGGTTGGCTAAATTTTTATCAAACAAGATTGTCTCTGGTTGAAAAAGAGGTGATGCCAAAAAGAGGTAATCAAACACTATCTTAAACTAGTTTGGACATAATAGTTTGAAAATTAAAGTATTTAGAAAATAAATCATGCATTAGTTATTGTAAAAATTTGTGAAAAGATGGGATTGATCTGATTGTTTGCAAGTCCACTTTGGTTTGATGCAAGTTTATGTTTTAACTTGGTCATTCATGGGTTTGACCTTGCTTGCTTATGCTTTAGCAGTTTAAAATGCTTGATTCTGTTTTTTGCACCTTTCAGTAGGAGTATTTATATGATTGTTGAATCTTCTTTCTAGGCTGAGAATAACTTTGAGTGCAGCACACGCAATGGCCGATTTGAGGAAGCTCACAGCTGCATTGTCGCAGTGTATCAACTTTCATGATATTGGATTCAAATACTCAAACTTCAATGCAAAGCTATAGCAATATTTGCTGCACTATTTATATACCTCAAGATCTTTAGTCATTGAATTGTATTCTCTTTTTTGCAATATAGCTGCAATCATCATTTGGGGTAGCCTCAAAACTATATCAGAAATTTCACTTCTAAAAGCAATACAAGTCTTTTCCATGCTAATCTATAGCGGCTCTGCTCTTTTATATTAATTACTTGACATTTCGTACTAGTAGTTCAATTGGAATAAGTAGGTACATTCAAACGATTAAAAGAAAGAGCAGACTGTTTTTCAATTTTCTTGCAAAGATGCATCATGAAGGGATAGTTAATATGCTCTTTATTTATAGTGTTTTAACCAGTAAAAGGTCTCCAATAACCAAAAACTTAATATCTACATAAGACTTCATCACAGCTTATATCTGTGATTAAAAGACCCTACATAAGAAATTCATTCATCACGGTGACCGGAATCATCAGAAGCAGAATTGGGAGAAGTTATAGGAAGCCAAGGTCCTACTACCCCTGTAGACAAGCACGAGGTGGAGGAGGATGAGCTTCCCCTTTGCTGCTTTTGTCGACTGCAATTAGTATTCGTCGTAGTAATGGTATCTGCAGCGCCCTTATTGCTACCGCGGCTACTCCCAACACACTCCCATGCAGATGCAGTCCCACTCATCTCCCTCTTCACCGTTGATGGCAGCAACTGTATATTTATTTGCAAAGATAGATTAAATAGCATATAAGTACTAATTACATAAGTAGGCATTCACAACGTTACTTAATAATCAAATGGAAATGCTTAATTTAATTATGATTGATGTTGATGATCAGTTTGGAGAGGAAAGTACGTAGTTGTACTCACACATGGCGCGGTAGTAGTGGTACTGGTTACAGTTTGTTGGGAGGATGGGGTTAGATAGAATCCTTCGTCAGGGTTGGGAATTTCATTGAGGTTAATGAGAGTGGTGGTATTGCTCTTGTTCTTGGTGGTGGTGGTGGTAGTGGTGGTGGTGGTGGAATAACCAATGTTGCCATCCTCATATGGCCGTGCAGTGGATACGGTAACGGTAACGGCACGCCTCTCCGGCACGGGCTTGACGGGGGAGGTGGGTGGGCGGTGGTGGAAGGGCAGCTGGGGTGGAGCTGAGGCGGTGGAGGATGAGACTGAAGGTGGTGTTGGGACCACAAAGAGATCCTCAACCTGGACCACAACCTGATGAGGGGACAACATGTTACTGCCGTTGTTGCTACGGGCCATGTTTGGCCAAAGGAAAGTCCCCTGAGGTTTGCAGATTCTGAACCCACTCTTGAGCTTCTGTATCTTTGCTGCTTTTTCCTCTGCAGCTGTCTTTTCCGCTGCTGCTCCTGCTCCTGCTCCTGCTCCTGCTCCTGCTCCTGCTCCTTGGGGTTGTGGTACTACTTCTGCATTCCCCTCAGCTCCAGCTGATGATACTGCCACTACTTTGCTCTTTTCTGAAGCCGCCTGATTTTTCTCCTTTTCAGCACAACAACACTCTTTTGTCCTGGATGCAATTAATTTTGTGCATGATCTTTTAAGATCTTCTACCTTTGAATTCAGCTTCCCTATTTCTTCCTGCATCCATGCATATACACACCCCATATATGACAACCACCCATATGAGCATCAGTATCATCACAGGAGTTTGAGTTATAATGATACTTGTGATTAATGTCTAAAATGCAAAAAGCTGACAACCATCATACAACACCATCAGAATTCAGAAATATCCATGCACTTGTTATTTGTTTACATTAATATTACTTGTTCTCCACAAAAATAAAAATATTACCATTTACCAATTTTTTTTGTTCCACAAAAGAATCCACTTTTATTGATAGTAGTATAAAATGTAAAATATTTTTAAATTTGCCATCATGTAATTTCATTATCATGTAATTACTTACACTACTAAAGTAAAACCTAATTATTGTTTTTAAAGGTAAACATTGCAAATTAAAAATTGCAATTGAAACTTCTTTTTTTGGAATAGAAGGGAGTATCAAATAGTAGTCCTTTTTCCCCATCATATTTTGTTATAATTGTATAGTTCCAATTAGTGTTACACCTATTATATAATATATACTACTTAAGTGCAATCATTTGAAATTAAGTCTCAAGTAAATGCAATTCAAGGCCAGATATATATGGCTACATATACAATGCTTATCTCATCATCAAACAATATCACAAGAGAACATTATCCTTAATTTTGAAACAAGTTGGGATTTGGCTTTGTTGGTGAAGGAGGGGGAACATGCAATTTATGCTATCTAATGTTTTGGTTTCATCCCATTCTGGTACTAATTTGGAAAGGTTCTTAAAATTAGTCACATAAGAAAAAGTCATTTACCATTTCAGATCTTAAATTAATTAGAGGTATATATGGTAACTGAAGGATATACGTAGCGTTAATGTTACTTCTTAGATCATACCGAAGAATGTTTGTTAATACTAGTATTAAATACCTTCATCCCTCTCAGGGAATCTGGCAAGTCAATCAGTTGCTCCTCGTGCTTATCCTGCCAAAACAAGTTAAGAAACATGAATTGTTAGTAAAAATTAACAAGTATAGCTAATGCGAATGAAAACTCAAATTGATCAAACTACTGTTAATAAACAATATACCAGTTGGACTAGTGCAGAATCAAAGTCAGACTTCGAAAGTGCCATTAATGAAGTATCAAGATTCAGCTTTTGACAGATGGCACCAGGATTCGAAACCTGAATAGCTAGAGATTCCTCTTCCCTTTTCTTTGTTAAATGCTCAGCGATTTCTCTGTTCATTTAACAAAAACCAAAGTTCACGTGCATGGGAAAATAGCAAATATATGTAGTCTTTAAAAGAAAAGTTTTTGGTTCTTCACCTTCTTAGGTTTTCCATATCTTCCTTTAACTGCATCTTGGACACCATTTCCTTCATATCTCTGTCCATAAAACATCAATTTAAAACAAAAATTAAAGCTATTTTTCAAACACTCACATTCCAACCTAAATTATTGTACGAAATTTATTTCCCTAGTCTTTTTCTTAATTGGTTTTGTTTTTATTACCTTCTTAATTTGGAATTCTCTTCCTTCAGCAGCTTCAACTCCTTTGCACAAATGGGATCCTGAGAGGGACAATCTCCAGGCGCCCACCCAGGTGGTGGAGTCCAATAAGGATCTTGCACCCCAGCCTCCCTCCTGATCTTAACAAGATCAGAACTTTCCAACCAATATTCCATTGCCCCATCCGCATTGTGGCGCCTCCTGAAACGCTCAGCCCCACCCGGCGCAATTTTACCTGCCATGTGCTTTAGTAGGTGATCTAACAGCCCTGTATCACCTATTCGTTTCCGAGCCTCAAGTCTCAGGGCAGGACGCAGAATTGGGTTATTAAATACTGCTCCCTTTGCCTTCATCACGTCCAGAAGATTTTCCTCGGCTAGCTTATACCTTAATATATAAGCCAATATTCAATTAAAAAAAGTGAAACTGGTTCTCCTACTAACAAATCAAATATAACATAGCATATGATTAATCTTTACCTCTCTGCTGACCACCTGTTTTTGGAGTTTCCGAGTACTATTTTCTTGCACTTATTCTTGGACTTCTTATTGCCCTGCCTTTGCTTCTCATATTTTGCTTTCTTTGTTTTTCGATTCACATTTCTGAAACTATACCTCTTTCTCTTAAGATTTTCGTTGTCATTCTCATTGGTTTCTTCTCCTCCTCCTCCTCCATCATCATCATCATCTTCTTCATATTCATTATCATCATCATCATTTTCATCTTCATCAAGTTCAAGTTTGAATTTCCCTTCTCCTGTAACAAAGCTTGATGAAGACTGCGGGTGACTAGTGCTCTCTCCGTGCTTGTTGAGGAACTTGACTTGCCTGCGGATACCCCATCGTACCATACCATTACTCTTTAGTCGCGATATTAAAGGGGTTGCTGTTTCCTTTTTGGGGATCACATCTCCAGCTATTGATCCAGAGTTCTTCACCAACCAGAATCCTTCAAAGTGCTTGTTATCATTAAATTCTTGAGATGAGATCTGCCGACAAAGCACCTTCCCTGCGAGCTGTATTCCCATGACGAACATCTCGTCCAGAAAAGGGTAAATATCAACACTGCTTATTTTGTTGCTGCTGAGGTAGGTGCAAAGAGACCCAATGCTTGGATATCTCACGGTAACGTTCAGCTCTTTTTTCTCAGCCACCTGAAACCACAAACCCCTTTTCAAACAAGTATATTCATATATAAAGAGAACCCATCTCGAAATAATTAAATTTATTCAAAACCCCAACAAAAACGAAAAGCAGTATTATATACCATGACGACTCGGATGGACCTGAGTTGAACAGAGGTTCTGACGGGTAGGTTCGTATGATCAATCTCATAAACATAGCCCACTTCGAAATGCTCATCTGCAATGCTATCATCTGTTGAATACAAGACGAGCAATTCATTACTCATTTTTTTCCAATTTTCTTCTATGAACCTTAGTGATTCGTTACAATATATATATATTCGTATATATATATATATATATATATATGCACTGAGAGAGATGATAAATAATATTGTTATGAATTATGTAGAGGGTACATTTGGAAGAGCTAGAGGGGTTAGTGAGAGTGTTACCACTGGCTAGCATGATTTGTCTGGCTAAAGATGGGAGTTGTGCGCCGTGGATGAAGGTGCTTTGATCTTGCCTTTTCAAGTTCATCATTTCCTGCAAAAAGAAGATCAGTGCCACTATATAAAGCAATTACAGCAACACCACCCACTATATATATGTATACTCCGACCTAGCTGAGTATAATATATTCATATAATTCTCTCTCTGAATCTTTATATACGTGACAGAATATAACTATATCCCTCATCACATAATACACACGCACTCTCTACTCTATCCCTCTCTCTCTCTCTCTAGAGTGAATATAGGCTGTCATACCTTATTCACAATATTTTGCCCCGTTCATGCGGTTTATAATATGATTTACAGACATTATTATCCACCCATGTTATGAAGCGCGTGAGTGAATGAGAAAAGGAGAGAGGAGTTAATGTTAGGGCGCGTGTGAGAAGACGAGAACGAGTGCATGTAAGACAAAACCAAAAAGAGCAACAGAAAAAAGGAATTCAAATACGAACCATGCGTGAGATTGACAGATACAGGTATACGGGTATATTTGCTATTATATACATGCACATAATAGGCTCTGGAGAGAAGAGAGAGAGAGGAGAGAGAAAGCTCTTACATTGTTATTAGTAGCTTCACTAAGAATATTTCTCGACCTTCTGCGGTGATATGTTTCCATGACAAACAACCTGCATAAACAAAATGGAGTATCAATGTATACATGCAGTTGAATAGATCTGAAAAAAATATAGATAAAGTATAAAAGATATTAAAAAAAAAAGATAGACAATGAATTAAGGAAGGGATAAATTAGGGTTTCTGGAGACTGGGGTAACTGTCTGAAAATGTTATGAGTTGAAATACGTATATATAGTAAGGTATTAAATGCTGCGTCTGAGAGTAAAAGAAAGACCTAAACACAAATATAGAAATTGCTGAAAAGTGGATGAATTCGAGTGTTGACCAGCTACTAGCAATAAAACATTCAAAAATCGAGTTTAATTCAAAAAAGTTCAACAAAAAAACTGAAACAAAAAACATATCCTCTTAAATGCATGGCGAAAGTACTTGATTCACAAGAATCAGAGCATCAACATTGTAATCAATCAATATATTCATATATAAGAAAGAAGAAATATGTTGGTTCAAGAGAGAAAAAATAAAAACGTAAATGTATATTTCCATTTGCTAACCTTAGTTCAAGTCCTTTGAAACCCTAAAATCCATTTTAATTTTCTAAATGTGTATATATGTGTGTGAATATATTATACAGACACATACAGTACACTGAAAACTAGATTTTTTAGAGGAAAAAGGCTATATTATATACACACCTTCACAAGGGATCGAGAAAGATCGATGCGAGTTTTCACTGGTTCTGAGCTTCTGATCCTGAAGAATGGAAATTCCTAGCGCTCTCTTTCTATTTATATATGTATAGGGGTATATATATAAGAGTGGTAAATAATCAGTACTGCTTGCTAGATACAGTTATATATATGAATATATGATCTTCATTCTTAGTGGAATATATATGTGGAAAATGAGAAAGTAAGAGAAAATCGGAGTTGAACTTCACATTCTCTTGAATCAGAAAAGCTACCTTCTCTTTGCTATGATTTAGAGAGAGAAGGAAATATATGTATATATATATAGAGAGAGAGAGAAAGAGAGAGAAATGTTGCAGGAATAAACAGAAAATGTTTCCTCCGGTAGCTAGCTAGATTGGTCATTAAAACAAAGTGAATTACAAATTCGGCCCTGTGCCGTTAAGATGGAGACTTCTAGAGGGTTGTTATCCAGTATTATTAGCTTACTTTCCCTTCAAGTACCTTCGCTATTGGATGCTTGCCACCTGTCCTGATCAAAGGGTCGAGTTGCTGATTTCACGAACCCTCCACATGATATCCACGGCTGATACTAAAAAACGTGAGTTTAATTAGCTGGATTTGATTTCTATAAATGTCACACTATATTTTTATATTTATCATCACAATTTTATTATCATGTTGTTATTATTATTAAAAGTAATGTTAGGGAAGAGATCTTAAGTTCAAACATCCTCTCCCAAATTAATAAAAAAAAATATCTACATACATAATAAAATTGGTGATGTGGCGTACTTTCTACTCAAGATAATGATCTAAATTAATATTCTAATTATAAAATGTTTGTATAATAGTTTATATCGAAAAAAGTTGGGCAGGCATATATAGTATAAAAGGATAAAAAATAAAGAACGAGACGATGCAATTGAATATTTTATACATTTTTATTGATAAGAAATACATTAATCATACTCTTATACACAGTTGGTATAATATTATTTTATTATTAAACTAAACACAAACTAATAAATTTAATAGTTAACATAAAAGAGAGTATTGTTTTGGGAAACAAATTTAACTGAAAAAATATAAATTAAACAAAGCTTTTGTAGCACGAAGGTGAAATGTTTGATTGACAAGTAAGAGTTATTAAAAGCTTTAAATAAATATTGTGTTTTATTTAATATTCAAGATTTAATAGTTGCAACATTTATTAAGAGTTGCATATGCATGTTGCTTATGTATCGGTGGTGGATCATAAAATTGGCAACCCAATTGATACATGTAATATGTTTTGAAAGGCTCGAAAGAACATATATATAATTCGATGTGAATTCACCTTGCTTTCCATGTCCCATCAATCAAAACATACACACTGCAGGATTATCATGGGCATTTCTGTCAAATGATGGCATGATGGTTTGTTACATAGTAATAATTCGCCTTCATACATTCTACACATTCCTTGAACTTAATTTTTTTTTATCACACTTTCACAAGCAAGAACCTAAACTAACTAAAATTGTAGCTGCAGTAGGATTTTATTCTATTTTCTCTATGAAAATAGTACATGGGGACTCAACCAAGTTTAACGCCAGAAATAAGCATAATCCAAGACTGCTAGACTCCATCTGGTACCAGCACAATAGATCCTGATGTTTTTCGACTCTCAAGGTCAGCATGTGCTTGTGCAGCCTGAGATAAGGGGTAAGTGTGATTTACACGGACCCGTAAGACACCTAATGCAACATTAGCAAACACTTCCCCAGCAGCTTCCAGCAGCTCGTCACGTGTCTCAGTGTATTGCATGAGAGAAGGCCTCGTCAAGAACAGGGATTTTGGCGCAAGTGCTGACAAAGGTACTGGATCTGGGGTACCAGAAGACTGCCCAAAACTCACCATGTACCCACGAGTTTTTAAGCATTCCAATGATCCCTGAACAAAATAATTTACTAATTAGAGAATACTCAAGAACACTGGAATAATGGGGGGTATCTTTCTGTACTTCTGTTTGATTCTAGATTGAGAAAAAAGAAGAATGCATTTGTTTCTATCCAACCCTGGAAGACATTAAGGATAAGCATGGTATATTTACGTGATTATGACTAGGTGTGTGTTGTCGTTGGTTTGGTCATCAACCTGATGCCTATACCCTTTTAAAAAATTTAGTCATGTAAATATAATCCAAACTGTAATTAACTTATTACAACCACTGAATATATGACAAATGGGATAAGCAATCTTTTAAGTATTGAAAACATCACTAATGATACCCATGCAAACCCTTACCAACTGCCATGGCAGTTTTAATTTAGTTAATTATTTAACAACTAAGTGTCGTTACATTTCATATTGATTATTTATCAAATAACGTTTTGCAGCTTTTGTATGATAGTAGATTTGATTATGAGGATGAACATCAATTACCTGAAAGGTGTCTTTTCCAACAGAATCATAAACAACTTCAACCCCTTTGCCTGATGTTATCTCATTCACGCGGGTTACGAAGTCTTCTTCCTTGTAGAGTATGACGTGGTGACATCCATCATCTTTGGCTTGTGTCGCTTTCTCTTCGGTCGAGACAGTTCCAATAACAGTGGCACCAAGGGCATTTGCCCACTGGCACAACAGAGATCCTACTCCACCAGCTGCAGCATGAACAAGAACTGTGTGCCCAGGTTCAACCTGTAATACCAGCCAATTCAGTCTAATCTGTCAGGGGATGATGCAAATAAAACCTCATTGTGTTTCATCATAAAATTACAATATCAATAGGAGGGCTTCAGTTTAAACAAATGAGGTGCTTGCAAATATGGGGAAGGACGTTAGTTTACCTTTTATGCTGATTAAGTAGACCTGTCAACAAAAGAGCTCTTTTTCTTTCTACTATTTTGGGAGGGGAACTAGGGAAAGAGGAATACTCTGAGATGGAGACATACATGAGCAGATATTTCCAATAAACATCATTAAAAGTGCCACTCATCTGATAATTAACATTTTAAGAAACACCAATTTCTATCATTTTGCAAAAAAATATGATTGTGATATATTAAAGTAATAAAAAAAAATTCTAAAATAAAATACACACGCACATATCAAAATGATATGCTTGATTCAAAATGGTTTTGCTGTTTCATAAGAGGTTAATTGTAAACTTACCTGGGTCTTCCAAGAGGAGGTCTGAGTTCACTGTACTCTAGTAATCTTGCCATTGTATTATATTATAAGATAACTTCAATCTTTCGAGGTAGTTATTGCTGATTTTCAATTTTTAATTCTATGAATTTTCTGGTTAGGTTTTACTATAGGCCACCCACTCGAACAGTATGTGTTCTATGAATTATGAACCCGCCGTTTTACAATTGGGCACAGATCCTAGCATCTTAGAATCACAACTGAACTCAGATCACCATCACATGGAGAATCTCAGATGCAGAGACAAGTCCTTTGATTTGAGATGCCCCAACCAGCTTCTTAGTTTTTCTATAACATATTAGTGACAGAAATCTCCTGATAAGGCTTGGCTGTCAAAAATTCCGAAGGCAACACCACAACTAAATCTAAATGTATCGAGCGAAATCAAACTATATCAAAGCTTTGCCGTCATCTATTATATGGCCAATTTTTCCTAGATCCAGTTATTCTGCTCTATAGTGCCATGAAAAACAACAATGTCATTATTAACCTTGACTCATTTCTATTACTTTTCTTTGTTATTTATTTTATTGTCCTATTTCTGGTGACATGTGATTCATCATATATTTAGAGACTGAAATATTTCTTAAACCATTTACAAGAGCTTTTGTTTTGAAGAAGCAACTACGTAATCATTGCTGCTATATTGTTTTGAAGACACTATAGATAGATGAAATCAAGAAAAACAATATTATATATATATATATATATATATATATATATATATATATATATATATATATATATGTATGTGTCAAGTGATTCAAAGTGAATAATACTATAGCAGACAATGGTAATTTGGTTAAAGATAATAATTGTCATTGAAATGGCCTATGCTGAAACATTTATTGACAATGAGCTAAACAGCACATGTTAACCGCAATATACACTGAAAGGAATAACTCTATATACAGAAATGGATAATGCCTTGGATGAAGATGACAGACATTACTCACTACAGAGTGAAATTACATGCACTGCTGGAATCTGTGCATATATAGTGATTCAATTATGGAATTTAACAAATAGAAACATTTGCACTGAAAACTTCTCCTAATTAAAATGATATCATAATTTCATAAACTTTGTTAGCCTTCTGGATGCAGAAATGGTCCGATTTTATTTTCACAATAGTAAGAAAGATTGAAAACAATCATACTATATACTTAAATTTTCTGGACATTTTAAGTCCAGATTGTAGTACAGAGCCACTATTAAGGCAAACAAATGAGGAAAAACAAAAACAAGAAAGGAGAAATTCTGAACGATATTTAGTAAAAGAGCGCCCCACCTTAAAGCAACGACGTACAAGGAATTGAGCGGTCATTCCCTTGAGCATGACAGAGGCTGCAACAATAGGATCAATAGAAGGGGGAACAGGCACCACTTTGTCTGCTGGAAGGATCTGCTCCTCAGCATATGAGCCCATTGGACTACCGGCATAAGCAACAATGTCGCCAACTTTTCTGCCAGTTAACCCAGGACCCACAGCTTCCACAACACCTACTGCCTCCATACCTGAAAGTAAAATTTAGACTAATTTACTCTTAACCTAACCTTAGCATCCAAGTAAAATCTCTATGCATTTAATCCTCTTAGATATCCAATAATAAATGGCCAGACAAATATTCTATAAGAAGATTTTTTTCCTAAGTTCTATATAGGCGATCATCCCAAATGAAAAGTTCCATGCAAATAAAGAATCTTGTTGATGATGCTGGAAAGAAATGAATAGCTGTGACGATTCTATGTAGTTGAAAGGAAGCCTCAAAAATAGAGGGGGATATACTTCACTTTTCTAACTTATTTTCTTTTCTTCTCAACAATGTTTGCAAGAAAGTAGGAGTGAGGTTGAAAATGTAAATTTCTACCATAAAAGTTTAAGAAATCAGATGTATGTATTGTTAAAGTAGTTTCATGATTCTGGTACAAAGAGCTGTGGACTGAGAACAGGCAGTCAATAAATGCATTGTTAAAGTTGAAATGTTATCTTAAAAGCATAAATAATAGTTGTCAGATAATTTACAGCTCTAGTTCCACCAAAATATTATCTAGAAGATGTATTTTCGAATGCTATAACCATTTAACAAGAAGATTCCCCAAAGTATGCATCTCTGCTAGTAATCAATTTATGAATAATTCTTTGCACTACCAGTCACAAGACTCTATTAGATAAAGTTGCCCCTCTATCAAATAATAATGAGAAAATTATAGAAACAACCACGGGAAAAAATAAATAAAAATTCAGGAGTTGAACATAAAGTAGAACCTGATACCTGACCCAAACAGGACCTCAGAGATCATTTTATTAATTATGATATCGCTTAAAATATCCTTCAAGTTGTATTTGCAAAAGATAATCAATAGAAGCAAACCTGGTGTAAATGGCAGTGGTGCATTGTAAACTCCTTTGCGAAAGTATATATCAATGAAGTTAAGTCCAACGGCCTTATTTTTTACCCTGACCTCTCCATCTTTTGGCTTTCCTATTTGTACATCCTCCCATTTCAGGACCTATATCATTTTAATTCTGCTGTAAGAAAACTCCAGAAAAAATTGAGTGGTAGCTCTACTACATCTAAACAGGTGTCCTGATACTAATTTCATCCTAGTTACAAAATAACGGATTGTCAACTTAACTTCTTATGCTATTTGAATATCAATTTAAAGAGAGGCGTTGAACTACAGAAACTTGAAGAGCAAGAGTACAAAAAACCATGAGAAGGTACAATTTACTGAGGACAATATATATTAGTACTTTTTTTTGGACAGGCATGAAATTTTTTAAAAGAAAGACACGTAAAGAATATGAAATAGGCAGGATAATGGCTCTCCACTCTCCAGATGATGAAAGTGCCACTAAGCATACACCTTTATTTAATCATTACTAAATAATCATTTTATTAAGAGGCAAAAGGGTAATGATATTCTCAATCTACAAGAAATAGTCCAATCAAACATAAACTGATGCTCAAATAATTAAAAGCTTCTAGCGGCACAATCAATTTGCCATCCTAAACTTAATCAAAGGCTATCACAAGATTCAACAAACCAATTGAAACATGATCGGAAAGAGAACTACTCAAACTCAAACAATTCTATACGAAAAATCGTACGCGTACGAATTTATCACGAGAAGAAACGAAGAGCAGGGTAGTTAAGGAATTACAGTTGACCAAGTTTTTACAACAATCGAAAGTACCAGAAACTGAATAACCAAATATGTGAGGTAAAAGAACTGGGGGGGGGGGGGGGAAGCCACTAATAAATACCAATTTGAGTACAAGTTTAGGACAGAGCAGAGACCTGATGGTCACCAAGTTCATGAACCCTAATGGCTTTAACCATGGTTGCTGCAGCAGCTGATGCAGAAATTGATCTCTTGTTATGGAGGATGATGAAATTATTGATGCGAAGTGGTGGTTGAATTTGAAGTGGCTTTTGGTAAGAAGAGCCTGAGACAAATGGGTTTGGTATGATAGAGCGAGGGTTATGAAGTCTTAATCTGGATAAACCCATCATCTTCGTCAAATTTAACTTCTTTGGTTCCGTTGACTGTTTGTTTGTTTTTAACAGTCGCGAATTTTCCCTCGGTTGCTAAAAAATTGTCATTTAAAATTTTTGACGTATGAATTAAAAAAGTGTTATTTATCAAATAAAATTTATTTATAATTTTATCACTACCTATTTATGAAAAATTAAAAAATATTAATATAAAGGAGAGAATTTATTAGGACAATGAGAGAAAGTAGAAGTAATATAAGAAAATAAATAATTTATTTTTCTCAAAAATTGTAAAAAACAAACTTTTTGGAATAATTTTTTTATTTTAAAACGATAATTTTTTAAGAACGGAGAGAATACTATTTAAAGCTTTAAAAAGGAATTAATTATCATAACCCAATTCTAATAAGTCCAAAAGTGCTCCTTAATTTCGAGGTCCGCTCCTGTTACCGTTATATGTGCTCCTTTATGCAAGTCCTGTAGACCATGTATGTTTATTAGAATTATAATAAATTAGTACAATTTTAAGATTATTAATAGTATAATTAAAAATCTTAATTACACATTTTTTAAAATAAAACTATTTATAAAATAATTTTATGTTACATTTGTTTGTGTTGATTATTTAAAAAATTAAATAAAAATATATGTTTAAACAATTATACTCTTATTAATAATAAGAAATAGATAGTATTATTGATCATTTTAAAAAAAAAACAAATTATTATAATGTTATTAAATAGTCGTCATTTTGTTATAGATAAATTGGCAAGTCTCACATGATACCATCGGCATTTAATCCCCTCCAAAAGAAAAGCTACCTACTCAACCTCCAACAAAGCTTGATGAAATTGCACAATAATATTCCTCTTGCAATGGAATTTATATAATAAAAAAACAACAACAGGCCACACTTTGATAGATATGTAAAACAACTTGATTTTTTTATTTATTTCTTTTATCACTAATTTCACAAGCAAGAATCGAAGCCAACTAAAATGGTAGCTGAATTCAAATTTTATTCTATTTTCTCTCTGAAAACACATAGCTGTGCAAGTTTAACACATCCGGACTCAGGAATAAACATAATGGAAGAATGCAACCATATACTCAAATCCTTTCCAAACACAAGAATGAACACTTGAAGCGTATGGGCAGGCTTACCTGCTATAGTCCATCTGGTATCAGCACAATAGATCCAGATGTTTTTTCGACTCTCAAGGTCAGCATGTGCTTGCGCATCCTGAAATAATAAGATGTAAATGTGATTTACATAAAGACACCTGATGCAACATTAGCAAACACTTCCCCAGCAGCTCATCACGTGTATATTGCATGAGATCGAGAAGGCCTCGTTAACAGGGATTTCGCAGCAAGTGCGGACAAAGGTACTGGATCTGGGGTACCCGAAGACTGCCCAAAACTCATCATGTACCCACGAGTTTTTAAGTATGCCAACGATCCCTGAACACAATAATTTCCTAACAATAGAATACTCGATCGAGAACACTGGAATTCTGGGGAGCTCTTTTCTTTCTACTATTTTGGGAGGGAACTAGGGAAAGAGGAATACTCTGAGATGGAGACATACGTGAGCAAATATTTTTTAGAAGCGGACCAGCATCTGACAATTAACGTTTTAAGAAACACCATTTTCTATCTTTGCAAAAAATATGATTTTGGTACGTTTCACAATAATATGTTTTTCTCTAAAATATAATACACACACCCCACACACATATCACAATGATATGCTTGATTCAAAATGGTTTTGCCGTTCCATAGAGGGCAATTGTAAACTTACCTAGGCATTCCAAGAGGAGTTCTGGGTCAGGGCCTTCCAAGAGGAGGTCTGGGTCAGGGCCTTCCAAAAGGAGGGCTGGGTTCACTGGACTTGATTAATCTTGCAATTTTATTATATTAGAAGATATCTTCAATCTTTTCAGGTAGTTATGCTTGATTTTCAATTTTAGTTATATGAATTTTCTAGGTTTTACCATAGACCATCCGCTCGAACAATATGTGCTCTATTGATGATGAACCAGCATTTTCACAGTTAGGCAATAGGCACAGGTTCTAGCTTCTTAGAATTACACTGAACTCAGATCACCATCACATGGAGAATCTGATGGAGAATCTGGGATGCAGTGAAAAGACTTTGATTTGAGATTCCCCAAGCAGCTTCTTAGTTTTTCTATAACATACTTGTTAGCATGTGTTAGCAAAAACCTGTACCTGTATTTCTTTTACCTGTTTTACTCTCCCTGTATTCCTCTCCCCTCCTAGAGTTAGGCTAGCATTTGTGTATAAATGTAGCTACTACCAATCTGAAATAAACACAACAGAGTGACATATTCTTACATGGTATCAAAGCCCTGATCCTTTACTGAGTAGGAATTCTTTTTACTTCTTTTTCGCTGTCGTTCCTAGTTTCTATCAGAAAATTAGTTGAACAATTAGATACAGAGAAATTGAGATCATAATTAGGTTACCTGTTGTCGGGCGACCAACTCAGAACTTTCAATTTTCTGATCCACTGTCGCACACGCCTCCACGGGCCACCCACTCACCAGACAGTCGACGCCACGCGCCATTGTTGACTGGCGCGTGAGACCTTTTCCAGCGCGGTTTTTATCCCAAGTCGGTTGTCTCTCTCTCCTCTTACCATCTACAGTGGTCTTAGAGAGAAAAATTCAGATTTGTTTGGTGTTAGGCTTACTATTAGTTCGTTTGGCCCAACTGGTGCTTGCTCCTTAAAGGTTCCTTTACTGTTATTTCAGTGGGCTCATAGTCTAAAGAACAAATTAGCTGCACTAATTTGTTTTTTCTCTCTCGGGAATAAATCCTCTGCCATTTTCGAGCCTGTTAATTATCCTTTATTTTCTTGGATAATTCTTGTTACTCCTATTACCTCACCATGGCAGAATCTAGTTCCATTCATAGTGATGGTACTATTGAAACCAATAAAGGACAGTTGATTAGAAATCATCATCTCAACTCGGCTTTGGTTCGGCTTTGGTTCTTAGTCCATTTAAGTTGGATGGAAACAATTATCTAGATTGGTCCCAAGCATGTCGTATGTCAATTGAAGCTAACCGGATGCAACACTTCACTAGTATAACAACCATGCCTATACAAGCAGTCCGTGTGGCCCAAGAAGAATGAAAATCTGATAACTCCATGGTAAAAACATGAATGGAACCCAATATAAGGAGTAGTTACAAGTTCTTAGATACTGCACATCCGTAAACGAATCCGTGAGTTGGGTCAAGAGGAGAAGTTTGTGGCACAATATTTTGCAGAGATTAATGTACTTTGGCAGGAGCTCGATCATTATCGGTTTTTTCAGCCAAATGTATGGAAGATACAACTGTTTATAAAAAGTTTGTTAATGAAGATAGAGTTGCAGCTTAGCCGGTTTGAATATAGAATTCGATCAAGTTCGCGCACAGCTACTTGGTCAGACACCTTTCCATCATTGCGAGAGGCTCATGCTAGAGTCCAGTAAGAGGAAAGTAGACATCGGGTGATAGTTCTAAATTTAAATCCTGACCGATCACCCATGATTACTTTGTATCCTAAGCTTTGACTCTCCCATTCCTTCTCCTATTGAGAAGGAGTCCCGCGAATGTGACTATTGTGGGGAAAGAATTATATCAGGGATCGTTGTTTTAAGCTTCATGGGCGTCCTAAAGGACGTGGAGGGCGGTTTGGTCATGGACGTGGATCTCATGCCTACATGTCTACCCCTCCACTTTCGGTCGATGTATCCAGTACTACAGACACTACTACTGCACTCACTCTTGAGAAAATCTCAGTTTTCGAAAATTCTGTTCCAAACCTACTTAGGTATACCTTCTTGTGTCTTTCATGTTTCATCCACTTGCCCTAGTTGGATTATAGACACAGGTGCCTCCGAACATATAACTGGGTCCTCCATACTCTTTACTTCACACATGCCCCGCTTTGGAAAAGACAAGGTTCGAGTAGCTGATGGCTCCCTGTCTTCTATCTCTGGGAGTGGTTCTGTAGTTTTTACCCCTTCATTGACATTATCATCTGTTCTCCATATCCCTTCATTTACTGCAAATTTATTATTTGTCTAACGTCTTTCTGAATCTATATTGTTCAGTAACCTTTTTTCCAAATCATTGTGTTTTTCAGGACTTGGTGACAAGGAAAAAGATTAGTAGTGGTAGTGCAATTAATGGTCTCTATTTCTTAGATGTTCGCTCATCTAACATGTTCTCTACATAAGCTCTTCACTCTATTTCTGACTCCAGTCTGACCTCTCTCCATCAATGACATCGTCGTTTGGGTCATCCTTCCTTTTCAGTATTAGAGTCTTTATTTTCATCATTGGTTAAGTAATGTAACAAAAATCTGTGTGAACCATGTGAATTCGGTAAACATAAACGTTCGACTTATTCTGCTATTAACAGTCGTCATTCTGAGTCTTTTGCTATTATCCATACTGATGTGTGGGGACCCTCTCGGGTTGTTTCCCGTTTTGGTTTTAGATGGTTTGTTAACTTTATTGATTGTCATTCTCGTGTCACTTGGATTTACCTTTTGCGTTCCAAAAATGAAGTTTTTGATTGTTTTCAAGACTTTCATAAAATAATTCAAACCCAATTTAACGCTAAAGTCAAAATTCTTCATAGTGATAATGGTCGTGAATATAGTAATAATCATGTTTTTGAATCTTACCTCTCTCAGCATAGCATAATTCTTCAAACCTCCTATGTCAAAACTCCAGAACAAAATGTAGTGGCGGAAAGAAAAAATCAACAATTACTAGAGGTCGTCTGCACTCTTATTTTCAAATTGGCAACCCTTAAATTTCTATGGGGAGATGTGGTTCTGACTGCTGCATTCCTTTTCAACCACCTTCCCTCTAGAATCCTTGGAAACAAAAGTCCTATCTCTTTTCTCCAAAACATAACCAGTCCTTTGCCTCGCGTTTTTGGTTGTGTGTTATGTTCATGATAAATCTCCCACTCGGAGAAAATTAGATCCCAAGACTCTTCGGTGTGTTTTCATTGGGTATTCTCCAAATCAAAAAGGTTATAAATATTATCATCCTCCTAACAAAGTCCTTGTCACTAGGGATGTCACCTTTTGGGATTTGGCACCTTTTTATTCTTTTTCATCTTCTCCTCAGGGGAGGATGTTATTGATGAGGAGAACCTTCCTTTTGAGGTTACAAGTTTTACTTTCCCTATTCCGATGAGCCTGTTCCGGTTGTGGTTTCTGATAATTCTACACAGGGGGAATTACATGAACTTGAGCCTAAGTTGAGGACCTATGTTCGAAGAGGCAAGAATAAGGTCACCATTTCTGCACCAACCTTGCTTCGACCCTAATCCTACTTGTTTTTCTGATGATATTGACATTCATATTGCTCTTAGAAAAGGGTTCGATCTTGCACTCAATACCCTATCTCTAGTTTCTTAACCTATAATAAATTATCTGCATCCTACCACTCATTTGTTTCTTCCTTGTATTCAATATCTATTCCTCATGGGTGAAGAGAAGCAATCCGTGATGAGAATTGGAAACATGCTATGATTGAGGAGATGAATGCTCTGAAAAAGAATTATATATGGGAACTAGTTACTCTTCTTTATAGAAAAAAACCAGTTGGTTGCAAATGGGTATATAAAGTTAAACAGAAGCCAGATGGGATAGTTGAGAGACTCAAAGTCAGGTTAGTTGTAAAAGGGTATACTCAAACCCATGTGATTAATTACCAGAAGACATTTACTCCTGTGATGAAGATGAACTCTATTCGTACCATAATCTCATGTGTATGGAACTTCGGCTGGGATATTTCAACAATTGGTATTGAAAATGCATTCCTTCGTGGTGACTTGGAAGAATCAGTATATATGAAAATACCCTCTGGTTTTGTTTCATCTATCCTTTGCCAAGGGTAAGGTTTGTAAACTGCGAAAGGCCTTATATGGTTTGAAACAATTTCCCAGAGCTTGGTTCGGTAGATTCCACAAAACAATGATAAGATTTTGGTACAAGCAGAGTCGAGCAGATCACACTCTATTTGTCAAACAGATAAATGGCAAGACTATCATTCTTATTGTTTATGATGATGACACTGTGGAGACGGGGGATAATTGTGAGACCCCAGATTTTATCAATAAAGATTTAAATTTTGTCGAAATAATTTTTTAATATTATGGTGTGAATTTGAGATAATATTATAGTTGTGGGTAGTATTTATAAATTTTGCAAAGTATGCAAGTGGTTATATTATATTCGATTGGTGGGGAATATTCGGTTTAGCGGGAATATTCATACAACGGCTCAATCATTGGTGGACCCCACAATGTAATTATTGTTGGATTGAGAAAACGACAAAAATATTTTATTGAAATAACGGCGGAAGTTTTACTGGTTGATCTTGTTGAACTACTCTTGGTAGTAAAAGTACAAGATGTACGTGTGGTTGCATAGTAGCACACCAGTATTGATTATCGATGCTTATGTGAGAAGTCACCAGGTTTGATTCCATTATTGTCGATTAATAATATGAATTATTATAATGATAATGACGTTTTGTTTTATTCAGTATTATTAACGTAATAAAAGTAAACATCTTTTATATAAAATGTAATACTTTATTAAAGTTATTCTATAAATAGAATATATTATATTTTATTATGCATAGTGTTGCATAGTGTTTTGCAAAGTTGTTTGCATAGTAAAATATTTTTATATAAATAGAATATATGATATTTTATTTAAAAGATTTTGCTTTAAATATGGATAGTCGATTAAAGTAAATCAATCTGGACCGCTTCATGGATTAATTACTATGCATTCTATTTTCCTATAAATGAAAGCTCATTCCTTCATTATTTTCTTACGAATTCACCAAACTCTGAGAGAGAAATTATAGAGAGAAGCTATAGAGAAAATCTATAGAGAGAAAGAAGAAGAGTATTACGGTACTTCACTACTTTGATATCCAAAGTGTCTTTTACGGTAAGGGATATTATTCTTTTGTATTCAAAAGAGAACTTCATTATTCCATTTCTTCATTGTTACATTGGAATAACTTTGTATACGCTTAATACCTATATACTTGGTGACATTCTTCTATTATTCTGCCTTTATTATTCCATTGGAACATCCTTCATGTCAGGCTTTCTGTACGCCTTGACTGGTTCCGCCTTTATTATTCTGTCTTTATTATTATTCTCGCTGGAATATCTTATCGTGTTTTACACCGACTGGTTCCATCTTTATTATTACAGATTTATTATTCTATGGAATAACTCGTCTACATCTTTAATCTACCGCATGCATGGTGATTTCATTGTTATTCCATTCTTTATTATTCTGTTGAACATCCTGCTTGGTGTGAATTTCACGACACGGTTCCGTTATTATTATTATTACATTGGAATAACTTTTGCACTGTCTTGATCTATCGCATGCGTGGTGATTTCTTTTGTTATTCCATTCTTTATTATACCCAGGTTGGTTAAAACTTTGACTTCTATACTCCATGAAATTAGTAGAATATCCTTGATATTTGCGTTTCATCCAATATCTTTTCATGAAAATATTCTTCCGATCATTCTTGAATTTTACTCTACAAAACAAAGATTGCGTGTTGACAATTTGGGCGTTAATAATTCTGGATAAAATAATTTTTGAACTTGTTTTATTAAATTCTTATATCATTGTCATCATCCTCATGTTTATATTATGTTGAAAGTCATCTCAGGCACATGTAATGCGTAGATGGACTTGGTATGATTATGACCGAAACTATTCTTGTAATCATGGCCGTAATGTTACAAATGATGTGATGAAAGTTATCTTTGGCTTACGTGCATAGATGGACTTAGTATGATTATGACCGAGGATCATTCGGTATAATCATGACTTAATTATAAATGATGTGATAAAAGTCCTCGATTGGCTCATAAAGCATTGATGAATAGTTTTTGGTATGATTATGACCGTGGTTTATTCGGTATAGTCGCGACCATTGATGATTTAATAAAAATTCTTGGCCGTGTGAAGTACGTGGATGATTAGATGTGGTGGAATATTTATTAAAGTTTGAGTCTCAAATTATAACGATGATGAAAAACCTTTTAAATCATAAAAGATAGTAGATTTTATTTTCTACTTGACTTTTTAATGGATTGTTGGTTCACTGTAGTTAAACTTGATGTTCATTATATTTTATCGCTTTAACAATCTTTGTTGAGGCTAATGATAATTTATTTTGCATTATCTTAGTCATAATATTTCTTCTTGAGCTAGTTGAGCTCTTTTCTTTTCACTTTATTCTCTTGAAATGAGAATATAGGCGGGGACGAGTCGGGGAGCGGAGTAATGGTCCGGAGGATAGCATTAGTAGTCCTCACTATTCTCGTGAAATAGTGTGATAATAATTGTAATAAGGACTCCTTTTGAGTTTGTATAATATCTAGTAGACAATATTTGTATTCAAACTCACGCTTTATGTCGTATTGTACCACGACAGCTATATTAGTAAAGTTGTATTTAAATTACATACCATGTATCGACTACCCAAGATGGGTGATGTATACCTAATTTTGGGGCGTCACGATTAGTATCGTAGCTATAAGTAAAGAGCCCCGAGCCTCTCATTGGTGACTTCTGTTTGATGGGGGATGCACCGAAGCCGCACTCTCCGTAGGGGACGCCTTGCTTCTGCGGTGTGACCGATAGTATAAATGAGGTGTCTTTGTCCATTGATGGGACATTTGTCATGATTAATATCGAGCTTAGGATATGATCCTGGCTAAGATGTGAGATAAGAACTAGGAGGAGAGAGACGGAAATTCCTTCGCTAGTATGACCTACCTAAGTTTATTTGGTATTTAATTGGTCACGTCGGCCAGTATAGGGATAATATGTGACGTGTTAATTAACCCTTGTTTTGTGGCGATGTTTGAAAATGACATCCAAAAATGTTGAGATAAGCAATGGAGCACAAGAGATCGCTGAGCCTCCACGCATCAATAATCGGGATAATGTGCGACGGGATGGCGATAATCCTCCCGTAAACAACAACACCGATCAAATGACGAACGACCAGATGCGTTTAGGAGTTTTTAGAATTCAATGCAACATCGATCGAACGGCGGCGGCTCTGCTCATAAAGTAGGTGAAAATAATGGCAACCCACGGTCTGGTCACCGCTAAGCGCTTCAAGGAGCCGGGACCACCGGAGTTTTTGGAGAAAGCCGAACCACTTAAAAGCGAGAGACGTGGTTAAAGCGAGATCACCAAGATATTTGATGTCTTGGGATGCTCAGAGGAGCAAAAGGTTCCATTTGCCACCTTTATGTTGCGTGAAGAGGCAGATTACGGGTGGGAATCTGTAAAACGTACCCAGATTGACATACTCAAGATGTCTTGGGAGAAGTTCCAAGAGTCGTTTCAACGACAAGTACTTTCCCGAAAGTATTCGGCATACGTGAAGGAGGTGGAGTTTATCAAGTTTGAGCAAAATAATATGACCGTGTCACAGTATGAGGCTAAGTTTGCCGAGTTATCTCGGTTTGCATCCCATTTGGTCGATAATGAGGAGCGAATGACGCGAATGTTTTTAAGAGGTTTGAAACCCGATATACGTCAATACCTAATTTCTCATAAACTTTGTTTGTATTCAGATATTGTGAATAGGGCTCAGTTATTGGAGCGCGATAATGAGTTAGCACAACCAAAAGGTAACGACCAACAACACAATAATAATTGTATGCAGGTGGCAACGGCCATCTAACAACGATAACCATCGTGGAAATTATCATTTAAATTGGTAACCATGGCCAAGATAATAGGAATGAAAATTTCAAGAAGAGGAAATTCAACAATGATGGAAAGACGTCAAAGACCAAAGACCCGTTGTTAAGGAAGGAGAACGACCACCTATCATATGTTTCAAATGCGGAGGGGAGGGACATATCAGTCCAAACTGCACGATGTCATCTAAAGCATGTTATAATTGTGGAAAAGAAGGTCACTTAGCCCGATTTTGTCGTTCACCGAAGACAAGTTCAACTAGGATGGAGACACCAAAGACCGCTTCGAGAAAAGTCAAAATCGGTAGTGTAAGGAGAGCGTTTTTTGACTTCTCAAAAAGCGAGTAACCCGAACGAAGTTAGCACGAGTTAGTTAATTATAAATTACTGAAGTCTATACCTTATAAGATACCGGGTTCTACCCATTATTTTATCTCTCTTGCTTGCGTTCAACGCTTTAAATTTGACTCAGGAGAAGTTAGACTTTGACTTATTGGTTGAAACTTCGTTAGTAGGAGCCTTTGTTACCTCTACTTGCTTTTTAAATCTTGTTTGATTCAAATAAACACTTTCACGTTACTTGTCGATCTTTTTTTTTTAAAATATCGGCCTTTGATGTGATTTTAGGAATCAATTGGTTAACTAATCATCATGCTTTTAAATGGTTGTTAGCTTTTATATTCATAACCAACTTTGTTGTGCGAATTCAAGTAACCAAACCATTAAAGTCAATCATTGTCATATCAAGCTATAAGTAAAGATCCTCGAACCTTTCGTTGTTGACTTCCTTGTGTGGAATGCACCGAGGCCGACTTTCTCTAGGCGACATCATGAAAGAAGATGGCGAGTTGATAGGCATCATTATGAGGTGCTATCTAGGTTAAAGGATAGAAGTCACAGTTGGTATCAATGTGACGATTATCCAAGTTTTGGATGAGAGTCACAGATTTTGAATGATATTTCTATCATTAATAAATTTCTTGACGTATTCTTGAAGACTTTCTAGCCTACCCTAGGCGTGAAATCGAATTTTGTATTGACCCCAAAGATAAAAAACCCATTTCTTAAACCCTCAAATATTTCTTCAACTAAAAGGATCTGTTTACGTGGATTATGATGAAAGTCATAATAAAAGCATTGGACTAATAAAAATCATGGGTATACGTGGTATTAGTAAGTGTTATAATGAGTTATGTTGGTTATTATGAGAAAACATGAAAGTTTCTTAGAAATCACAAAGAGTTGAAAATCAGATTTTGTGAAAAACGTAACATGAAATTCAATTGACCATATCTCCTAATATAATTTTGAATTTTTCAGTGTGGTCAAGTTCTAGAGTTAGATCTATGAGTTTTGTAGCATCTCCAAGTGGAATCACTTTGAAAAGGTGTTGTAGATTTACGTGTGGACTGATTTTGATAAAGAATGAAAAAAGCTGGAAATATCAAAAAGCTACTGATTTTATTTTTAAAAGGGCATTTTCGGCCACTTAAATTATGAGAAAATTCTAGCCTTTTGGGAAATGAAAGTATATGGTATAAGGTAACTCCTGTCCAAAAATGAGCTTATTCTCGACTTAAAATGAGCAAGTTA
Source organism: Panax quinquefolius (assembly GCA_020205615.1). Classification (NCBI taxonomy): domain Eukaryota; kingdom Viridiplantae; phylum Streptophyta; class Magnoliopsida; order Apiales; family Araliaceae; genus Panax; species Panax quinquefolius. Next base: position 9,802,906 of record CM035171.1, read on the forward strand.
TGACCATTTCAATATTTAGGTTTTTCCGATTTAAAAACGATATAACCGAGTTCTACAACTCAGATGACCATGAAATTTAAACTGAGGCTCACATTAACATGTATAAGGTCCCGCCAAAATTTGGAAATTTCGAGTTAACCTTGAGGTAGCTAATTTCTTAATGAATTAATTAGAAATTGATTTTTGAAAAATAGTAAATGAATTTTAAAAATTCCGAGAAAAATGTATGTTCATTATGGGACTATATTATGCTAAATCCCGAAAAAGAAATATATTTGGACTCGATTTGGTATTTTCTATGAAAATAGTTTAATTACTGAACATATGAGTTAAATATGTTATGTGAAGTAACAAAGTTGAAAATAGGATTTTATATGACTAGAGAATCCTATATAGAGTATATGCATATATTTTTTTTGATGAGGATTTGATCATTGGTGATGATATCTTATGAGTATGACATTTTGAATGATTAAATGCATTATATGGTAAAGCGTAAACAATTGAAATAAATTGTTTATAAATTTAAGAAGTGATTAAAATATTGTTATAATATTAATGATATTAGATTATGAGATTATTAAGTGATTGATAACATGGGGATATTCTTGAATCTGGATAAATTATATTATAAATGTTTAATATTTATCATTTATCTCATTTGATTGATTCTTTATATCATTATCCTCATGCTTATATTGTGTTGAAAGTCATCCGTGGCTTACGTGCGTAGATGGACTTGGTTTGATTATGACCGAGGATTGTTCAGATAATCATAACCGTAATTGAAAACACGATTATCTTTGTACGTAGTGCATGGATAATTGTGGTCGTGATACTAATGAATACACGATTATCTTTGGTAGTAGTCATGGATAATTTGTGGTCGTGATACTAATGAATACACGATTATCTTTGGTAGTAGTGCATGGATAATTTGTGGTCGTGATATTAATGAAAACACGAATATCCCCGCCGATGAGTGCAATGGATAATTCGTGGTCGGTGATACTATTAAGGTGAGTCTCAAAGATTATTGGTTTTATGATTGTATATCTTTGGCCCAGTCTGCAAAGATGAATTGTTAATGAATATCTTTGGTAGGATTGCAAAGATGAATTTAATGTTTTCAACGATAAAGGTATTCAAGGTATCCTCACCTCTTATCATACCGTGTATGTACCCTAATTTCGAGGGCTTAATTCCATAAGTAGGGAGATTGTGAACCCCAGATTTTATCAATAAAGATTTAAATTTTGTCGAAATAATTTTTAATATTATGGTGTGAATTTGAGATAATATTATAGTTGTGGGTAGTATTTATAAATTTTGCAAAGTATGCAAGTGGTTATATTATATTCGATTGGTCGGAAATATTCGGTTTAGCGAGGAATATTCATACAACTACTCAATCATTGGTGAACCTCATAATGTAATTATTGCCGGATTGAGAAAACGACAAAAATATTTTATTGAAATAACGGTGGAAGTTTTACTGCTGATAATCTTTGTTGAACTACTAAGGTAGTAAAAGTACAAGATGTCGTGTGGTGGTTGCATAGTAACTACCGGTATTGATTATCGATGCTTATGTGAGAAGTCACTCAGTTTGATTCCATTATTATCGATTAATAATATGAATTATTATAGCGATAATGACGTTTTGTTTTATTCAGTATTATTAACGTAATAAAATGAAACATCTTTTTATATAAAATGTATACTTTATTAAAGTTATTCTATAAATAGAATATATTATATTTTATTATGCGTAAGGTTGCATAGTGTTTGCATAGTGTTGCGTAGTGTTTGCATAGTGTTTGCATAGTAAAATGTTTTTATATAAATAGAATATATGATATTTTATTTAAAAGATTTTGCTTTAAATATGGACCGTCAGATTAAAGTAAATCAATCTGACCGCTCATGGATTAATTACTATGCATTCTATTTTCCTATAAATGAAGCTCATTCCTTCATTATTTTCTTACTTAATTCAACAAAACTAGTAGAGAAATTATAGAGAGAAGCTATAGAGAGAAAATCTATAGAGAGAAAGAAGAAGAGTATTCTCAGTACTTCACTACTTTGATATCCAAAGTGTCTTTTACTGGTAAGGATATTATTCTTTTGTATTCAAAAGAGAACTTCATTATTCCATTTCTTCATTGTTACATTGGAATAACTTTTGTATACGCTGAATACCCTATACTTGGTGACATTCTTCTATTATTCTCTTTTATTATTCCATTGGAACATCCTCGTCATGCTTTTACTGTACTGTGGGACAGGTTCCGCTCTTTATTATTCTGTCTTTATTATTCATTTGGAATATCCATGCATGTGTTTTACACCCGACTGGTTCCATCTTTATTATTCTATATTTATTATTACGTTGAATAACTTTATCTATCTTAAGTACCGCATGCATGGTGATTTCTGTTGTTATTCCATTCTTTATTATTCTCATTGAACATCCTGCTTGGTGTGAATTTAACCCCGACTCGTTTCCGTTATTATTATTCTGTTGGAATAACTCCGCTTGTCTGGTCTATCGCATGCGTGGTGATTTCTTTTGTTATTCCATTCTTTATTATACCCAATTGGTTAAAACTTTTGACTTCTATACTCCATGAAATTAGTAGAATATCCTTGATATTTGCGTTTTCATCCAAAGATATCTTTCATGGAAATATTCTTCCGATCATTCTTGAATTTTACTCTACAAAACAAAGATTATCGTGTTGACAATTTGGGCGTTAATAATTCCCCGGATAAAATAATTCTTGAACTTGTTTTATTAAATTCTTATATCATTGTCATCATCCTCATGTTTATATTATGTTGAAAGTCATCCATGGCACATAGTGCGTAGATGGACTTGGTATGATTATGACCGAAACTATTGGTGTAATCATGGCCCGTAATGTTACAAATAATGTGATGAAAGTTATCTTTGGCTTACGCGGTATGTAGATGGACTTAGTATGATTATGACCGAGGATCATTCGGTATAATCACGACTGTTATAAATGATGTGATAAAAGTCCTCGGTGGCTCAGAAGCATTGATGAATAGTTTTTGGTATGATTATGACGGAGTGGTTTATTCTTGTATAGTCATGACCATTGATGATTTAATGAAAATTCTTGGCCGTGTAGTACAGGGGATGATTAGATGTGGTGGAATATTTATTAAAAGCGAGTCTCAATTTATAACAAATGATGAAAAACCTTTTAAATCATAAAAGATAGTAGATTTTATTTTCTACTTGACTCTTTTAATGGATTGTTGGTTCATTTGTAGTTAAACTTGATGTTCATTATATTTTATCGGTTTAACAACATTGTAGGCTAATGATAATTTATTTTGCATTATCTTAGTCATAATATTTCTTCTTGAGCTAGTTGAGCTCACCCTTTCTTTCACCGTTTTCTCTTGAAAATGAGAATATAGCCGGGACGAGTCGGGGGAACGGAGTAATGGTCCGAGAGGATAGCATTAGTAGTCCTCACTATTCGTGAAATAGTGTGATAATAATTGTAATAAGGACTCCTTTTGAGTTTGATAATATCTAGTAGACAATATTTGTATTCAAACTCACGGTTTATGTCGTATTGTACACGACAGTTATATTAGTAAGTTGTATTTAAATTTTGTACCATGTATCTGACTACCCAAGATGGGTGATGTATTCCTAATTTTGGGGGCGTCACAATAATAGAGAAGAGATAGTTAATCTCAAAGCAAGTATGGCCATTGGCCAAAGAGTTTGAGATCAACGATCTTCGTCCCTTGAAATATTTCCTTGGTATTGAAGTTAAAAGATCTTCCACTGGGATTTTTCCATCTCAACGGAAGTATGTCCTTGATCTTTTAACAAAAACTAGCATGTTAGGATATAAATCTTCTGATTCTCCTATTGAAGTTAATCATCATCTAGAAGGAGGCACATGACTTACGATTCATAGAAGAAAGATATCAACGTTTGGTGGGACGGCTAATATACATTTCTCATCCTAGACCCGATATATCTTATATTGTGGGTATAGTGAATCAGTATATAGTATATGGATGATCCTCGACATCGTCACATGGAAACTGTTTACAGAATTCTGAGATATCCAAAGTCTACTTCTGGAAAAGGTTTATTGTTTGCACCAAATGGTCACATAAGATTCGAAGCTTTTTCCGACTCAGACTTGGTTGGCTCTATAGAGGATCATCAGTCTACATCAGGCTATTGTTCTTTTGTTGGAAGTAATCTTGTTACTTGGTGTAGTAAGAAACAATCCGTGGTGGTAAGATTAGTGTTGAGCCTGAATATTGAGTTATCGCCTTGGATATATGTAAACTAATGTGGCTTCGAACCTTGCTAAAAGATTTAGGTGTTACAACTAAAGGGCCTATACAGTTAGTTTGTGATAATAAAACAACCATTAGTATTGCAAACGATCCAATACAACGCGATAGAATGAAGCACATTGAGATTAACAGGCACTTCATCAAAAAAAAATTAATCAGTGGTCTTATTTGCTTAACTTTTGTAGAAACAGAACATCAACTAGCTGATATTCTGACTAAGGGTGTGCTTCAAGTTGGGTATGCAAGATATATATACACAAACTTGAGGGGAGTGTTAGCATGTGTTAGCAAAAACCTGTATCTGTATTTCTTTTACCTGTTTTACTCTCTCTGTATTCCTCTCCCTGTTTTTCCTCCTAGAGTTAGGCTAGCATTTGTGTAAAAATGTAGCTACTAGCAATCTGAAATAAACACAACAAAGTGTACATATTCTTACATTCTTACAATACTAATGACATAAATTGCCCGTCAAAAATTCTGAAAGGCAATGCCACAACTAAATGTATCAAGCAAAATCAAACTGTATCAAAGCTTTGCCATCATCTGTGATATGGCCAACATTTCCTAGATCCAGATATTCTGCCCTAAAATGCCATAAAAACTACAACGTCATTACTAACATTCATTCATTTCTATTATTTTTCTTTATTATTATTTTATTGTCACTCTGGTTCCTGACATGCGATTCATCATACTTTTAGTGACAGCAATTTTTCTGAAACCATTTACCAGAGCTTTAGTTTTGAAGAAGTAACTACATAATCATTGCTGCTATATTGTTTCAAAGACATCATACATAGATGAAATCAAGACAAACAATACTTTAGCAGACAATGGTAATTTAGCTTACAAAGATAATTGTCATTGAAATGGCCTTTGCTGAAACATTTTTTGACAATGAAGTAATAGCACATGTTCACTGCAATATACCTTCAAAGGAATACCCTCTATATACATAGATGGATAATGCCTTGAAAGAAGATGACAGAGATTACTCACTACAGAATGAAGATTACATGCACTGGTGGAATCCATGCATATATAGTGAGTAAATTATGGAACACAACTGCACAAACAGATGCGTAAAGAAGTAGGTTTAATGCTGCCATGAATTGGTGAACAAGAAATTATAAATTAAAACTGATATTAAATGTAATAAATAGAGAAATTTGAAGTGAAAACTTATAATTAAGATGGTATCATAATTTCATAAACTTTTTCAGCCTACTGGATGCAGAAATGTTGCGATTTTATTCTCACGATAATAAGAAAGATTGGAAATAATAATACCATAAAGTTAAATTTTGAAATTTTCTGGACATTTTATGTCCAAATTGCTGTATGGAGCCACTATTTAGGTAAACAATCAGGAAAAGAAAAACAAGAAAGAAAGACATTCTGAACGATATTTAGCAAAAGGGCGGCCTACCTTAAAGCAACGACGCACAAGGAATTGAGCAGTCATTCACTTGGACATGACAGCAGCTGCAACAATAGGGTCAAAGGAAGGAGGAACAGGCACCACTTTATCTGCTGGAAGGATCTGCTCCTTAGCATATGAGCCCATTGGACTACCGGCATAAGCAACAATGTCGCCAACTTTTCTGCCAGTTAACCCAGGACCCACAGCTTCCACAACACCAACTGCCTCCATACCTGAAAGTAAAATTTAGACTAATTTACTTCTTAACCTAACCTTATCATCCTAGTAAAATTTCCATGCATTTATCCAATAATAATTGGCAAGACATTTATATGAGAAGATTTTTTCCTCAGTTCCATATAAGTGACCATCCCAAATGAAAAGTTCCATGCAAATAAAGAATCTTGTTAATGATGTTGGAAAGAAATGAATGGCAATGATGATTCTATCTGGTTGAAGGGAAGCCTAAAAAATAGAAGAGGATGTACTTCACTTTTCTAACTTAATTTATTTTCTTATCTTTACAACAATGTTTGCATTTTGTAAGGAAGTAGGGGTAAGGTTCAAAATGCAAATTTCTAATAAAAAAAATTAGGAAACCAGATGTATGTATTGTTAAAGTAGTTTCTTATAATTCAGTTACTAAGAGCTGCGAACTGAGAACAGCCGTCGACAAATGCATGGGTAAATTTGGAATTATATTTTAAAAGCATAAACAATATATAGTTGTGACATAATTTACATGAGGAAAACAAATATAGTACCACGGCCAACTAATTTGATGTTTTATTAGTGTAACGCATGAAAGTTTTGGCAGCTTGGGTACCACTGGGAAGTAAATCTTCCTTATTTCTGAAAAAATTCAACAATGACTACTAAATGTGATACCTATATCAAGAGATTGACAAGAGACTCCATCCAAAGGTCAATAGAAGTAGGCTACTTACTTTGACAGGACTAGTACCACTAAAATATTATCTAGTAGATGCATTTTTTAATGCTTTAACCATTATACAAGAAGATTCCTCAATGTATGCATATTTGCTAGTAGTCAATTTTTGAACAATTTTTTGCATTACTAGTCGCAACTCACGCAAGACTCTTTTAGATAAAGTTGTCCCTCTATTTAATAGTAATGAGAAGATTATAAAAAAACCATGAGAAAAAAGAAGCAATTCAAGAGTTGCACATAAAGCAGAACATGATACCTGACCAAAACAGGACCTCAGAGATCATTATGAATTATGGTAGCACTTAAAAATATCCGTCAAGCTGTATTTGCAAAAGATAGTCAATAGAAGCAAACCTGGTGTAAATGGCAGTGCTAAATTGTAAACTCCTTTTCAAAAGCATATATCAATGAAATTAACTCCAATGGCCTTATTTTTTACCCTGATCTCTCCATCTTTCGGCTCTCCTATTTGTACATCCTCCCATTTAAGAACCTGTATCATTTTAGTTCTGCTGAAAGAAAACTCCGGCAAAAATTGGATGGTAGCACTAGTACACCTAAACAGTTTATGCCCGGATACTAATTTCATCCTAGTTGTAACCTAAACTCCTTATGCTATTTGGATATCAATTTAAAGAGAGGCGATGAACTACAGAAACTTTAGACGCAAAAGTACAAAACTATGAGAAGGAACATTTTACCCATATGGAGGAGAGAGAAACAAACCTGATGGTCACCAAGTTCATGAACCCTAATGGATTTAACCATGGTTGCTGCTGCTGCAGCTGATGTAGAAATTGCTTTCACTGCAATTGAGATGGATGATTTCTATGAAATTATTGAGGCAATATGACTGTTGACTGAGAAGGGTCAGCCATGACTTGTGGCCCGACACAAATGGGTTTGGTATGAGACTGGGAGAGTGAGGAATACTGTTACAAATTTATTTTTTGTTATCAAGGGTAACCCTATTAACGGTCTCCTCAGTCAGTCGAGAGAGCACTGTACCCAAATTCCCTGTGGCTCGTGTCTTTCTAAATTAAATAAAAACTACCGTATCAAAATTTAAATAAGAAATCAATAGGGAGACAAAATTAACGGTCTCTCATCAATCGAGTCATCACGTGTGTTTCTGATTAAATTACTGTAACTTTTTTTTATTTCTAGCCAGCAGTAATCAGTTTAATTAATCTTTAATCTTTTGATTCGTTCCCTTAGCATTATTTAATTTAATCCATATTGCTGTGGGACCATGTTCATTTTTGCCAAAAAACAAGAAAAGCAAAGTGCGGTGTTGTTATATGTTAATAATTTAATTTAGAATAAGTCTTGGCAGACCAAAAATATGAACATTTTTTTTTTTTTTTGGTTTGTTAATTTGTAAAAAATATATAATATTTATTCTAATGTAAATTTTATAAATATAATTTTGGTCCGTATAATTTTTAATTTAATATCTTGGGTCAAAATTCAAAGTATTACTTTTATTGAAAGGAATGAGTATTTTTAACTTAACACGTACAAGCACGTTACAGTGGATGGTTGATAAATTCCCACCATTGTTGACTTAACCTTCTTTGATGCATGTAGGTACGAATGATTGAATGAAATATTTGACTGCAATATAGTGTCAAGATATCAATGACGTTGTTAGAAATTAACAACCAACTAATGCACTCAGGAAATTTATATCCTTTTCTAATCTTCCATCTATTTAATGGATTAGTTATTAAAATCACACAATAGAATGATAGATGTATACTCTTTTGAAATGAATTTAGTCTTTTTATCAAATGATTAATATTATCTGAGTCAAAATAATGTTAAGAGAACAATAAATATAATTAAAACAATTATAAAAATATGATTAAATATATATGGAACAAGTGTTTTTTTTAAATCAAAATCATCACATAAAAATAACTCTGAACTGGAAAGTCAAAATATTGGCCTTTGATCTGTTTCAAATAGAATACAAAAAATATGATCAACCCTACACGGATAGCTCACTAGAATCCTTAGGTAACACACCCGACAGCAAGAGGAAGAAAAAACCTAGGAAAAATATCCAAGAAACCTAGCATCTCCTCCACTAACTCAGCATTTCATTATCTTCTAAATCAGGGTAATAGATGTAAACTTGATGCAGCCTTCAGGGGCAACTGCTGCAACTTCAAACAGAGTAAATCCCCTGCATAAATTTTGTATTTTTGTGGGTGCCATTACCGACCCCTGTTGAACAAATTAGCATCAGCCCTGGTCTAAAACCCTACCTGAACTTTAGGCTCACTAAAAATTGACAAATTTTAAGACAAATCATGTATATATATACAAAAGGAGCTTTAAATTTAAAGGATCAAAAAATTAATGAAATAAGTTTTTATTGGCTTTTAGGCCATTAAAACTTCGGGGCGGACCTGGTTCAAAAGGAGCATTAGCAAGTAATAATTTAAGTTGGTTGGTTGGTTGGCGCAATCATTTTTTGCTGAACCTACTTCTTCTGGCTCTTATCACGGGTTTATTATAAGTAGCACTCCTTGCAAGTCCATTTCCAAATGGACTCAGCTGATCTTCATCTTCACTATTGTCATCAGACCGCCACCTAGGTCCACCATTTGCAATTGCATCCTCAACAGGAAAATCCTTCTCGTCAAGGCTGATAATTTGAAAAGGAAAACTTCAAGCAACATACAAATGACGCAAGAAAATCTACTCTTAACTGGAAAAATTTATAAACATGACGAGCATCCCAAAGAAATAGAATGATAACTTGCCTTGAAGAGATGTCCATCAAATCACCTGAAGGAGCCCCAGCCCAATTTTTATCTGGTTTGTCTGACGGCACATTCTTGCCAGACACATTTAAGTACGAGTCTTGAGCAGAATCTTTAAGCAATCCATGGCTTCTGCTGGGTGAAATAATAGGATCAGCTGCAACCCTACGGGAGTATGGACTTGTATTCTGGAATTGATTAGTAAACTTATTTTTCCCCTTTTCCGGAGAGACTCGACTGAGTTGTTCATCATGGAGATGGCTATTTCGAGGATTTCTTGATGAACTTCTATTGAACTCTTTTAGTGGAGTGGCAATCACAGAATTAACATTATAAGAAGCAGGGGACATGATGTCATCAAATTTGAAGTTTTTGGCGATTGCATTCAGCGACTTGGGTACTCTTTCGGCGTTGTCAAATAGACTAGCTTGAGAACTGAATGTAGAGGCATACTTCATGAAATTGAATTGGGGGTTAACAGATCCAACAACTTTGGATGGAGTTGCAGTAAATGAAGGTCTCAAGGAAGGGATTGCATTTTCAACCCGAAAACCTAGGGAAGAATTAACGGAAGAAGGGACCAATAAACTGGTAAAAATCGGTTCCTGTCGTTTGGGAAAATCAGAAATTTCTGGGGCATCAACTTCATTGTCAAGAGGGATAAGCTCAGGTAATTTTCCAGTCTTCACTTGTTGCTGTTGGACTTCTGGCAGCAAAGCTATGCTCTTGTCCTGTGGAAACATTGGTTCAGATACTATTGTCCTGTGTAATGTAAGTCAGGCTTCTTATATTTACTTTAAATAAATGCCATAATACGCTCTCCATTTTCTTTAATAAGTGCAATGATTACATTCTTAAATACAACAACAATAAAAAGAGAAGAAACCACAGGAAATTGAGATTAAGGAGGATTAGCATCCCACTCGTGAGAGAGTGAATACGAAAGAAAGAAACAATAAATAAATTGCAAACACCTCTCGGTTGGATTATCTATACTGCCCACTACCAAAACTTTGCTTCAGTAAACCAGTTTTCAACTCAAATACTAATGTAATGTTCACACCAGAATCACAACAAAAACAGATGACGCAGTATTATTATATACCATAACTCTTTCTTTTGGTACATAATACAACAAAAATCTCCTGATGCTTATAGTTTCCCCTTTTCCAAAATAAAAAGACATTTTTACAGGTGTGGCGGTCGGGTTGTTACACAAGAGCAGGGTAGTTAGTTTAACTGAAATTTCCTCATATAGTCTATTTCAGTCGACCACTTCCTGATGGTCTACAAATGACTAGAAAACAAGAGTACCCAAAAGTATCTTTCTTATTCAACGAGCAGCAATTGTTTTAATTTTTATGTACCGGGATTGCATTATTTTGTTTACCAAAAATATAAGTTTGTCAAAAAGTAGAATTACTTACAACCAATCCTGCTCTCCACTGACCCGCCAGCCTCATCTTGGATAAGATATCTTCACTGACAGAATTCTTAGAAATGAAGTCCTGCTCCAAAATTTGAAGCTTGCGATCAACTTGATATGCCTCAATGTATCGATAACGCTATAACAGAGAGGAAAGACAGGTCTAATTAGCTGAACAGTGTTTATGTGATGTATGAAATGCTAATCTTAAAAGCAATCCTTCATCTAATGAACCCAAATATATGCAACCAACTAACAGAAGCACACAACCCTTCAGAAGCAGCAGCAAGGATGTGAATTGCTAGGGGAAGTTATCTGTATACAACGGCAAGATAGTTGATGGACAAATTGGCAATATTCAAACATTAAAAGGGCACATCAACGTGAGGAGCAGGTATCAATATAACAAAGTGTATTGCAGTTTACAAGGAGATGATCACTACTTTATGGATCATGACACATTATGCCCACTACTATTTTTTTTTTTTGATAATAAGTTATGCTCCACCAAAGCCTTTCAAAGACTACATTTTAAGCAGAACTATGAGATTAAATCCAGATCTTAGCAGTCCTCTGCTTAGTTACAATAACGGTAATCTCAGAAATGTCACCATTGATTTTCATTATTCGGGTGTGTATCATCTCAGTCAAACAATCAACATTATCTTTGCTTGAACTGAAGTTACCTCACACTGACATTGGAGACAAGCTAATAACTGTTACTATCCTTGCCTGGTACAAACTCCTAAGACTTACTCATCCCTTCATTTTCCATGCCTGCAATTCACCAAAGAGGTTTTGGCCAATTTTGTTGGATATGTTTATCTTTAATAAACTTAGTTCCCAGCTATGTAGAAGTTTAAAAAGAACAGAAGATTGTTTCTGAGAGTTATAAATGGAGGAACAAAAAATCATGAATTGACCAAATTATCTGGTTTATCCACCCAAATAGAGGTCACCTTCTTTTAGACACCTAGTATGAGACTAATGAAAATAGTAACAAAATGGCAAGAAATGCCACTCAAAATAAATATATATACGATATTACTAAGTATCCAAACAGTTAAGAGAAACACATCATCAACTTTATCTTACACAAACATAATACCAAGATGTACAAAATATTCCCAACTATTAGAATATAATAGATCCAATGTAGTATCATGATTCAACTTAATAACCAACAAGTTAAATCACTAGTACAATTATAACTTTAACTCGTATCAAAATTGGAAAGTAATTAAACTCTATTGTGCTTCAACATAGTCACCAACCTGATGAATACTTTTACTATATGTAGCTTCGACTAATAGCAAGATTGGGAAGTAAGGGGGGGAAATATTAACGACAAAGAAAAAATATGCATACAATTATTTCGAAATTCACTTTTACTTGGATGTGGCCCCATGAGCTGTGCTTTTGGAGGCAAAGGTACAAATTCATCCTTAAAAGTCCTGACCCAAATAAATACCCTGTGATAATACCATTAAAATTTCGGTATGCTTTAACACAACTACCAGCAGATAAAGAGCCCACAAGATTGGGAAGTAAGGGGGAAAAATATTAACGATAAAAAAAAAATTTGCATACAACTATTTCGAAAATCCCTTTTACTTGGATATGGCCCCATGAGCTGTGCTTTTGGAGGCAAAGGTACAAATGCATCCTTAAAAGTCCTGAGCCAAATAAATACCTCACGATAATTATGATGATGATACCATTAAAATTCAGTATGCATTAACATAACTACCAGTAGATAAAAAGCCCATTTTTCAAATCAAATAGATATGAACCAAAATAAACAGAAATTGAGAAGAAAGCTTAAAACAAAAATAAATAAATTGAAGATACCTGTAGATAAAACACCACAAGAAGACTTCCCGTTGTTGTTAAAGGGTCATTCACAGCAAAATCAAATAGGCACTTGTGAAGATGTTTCTCCTCATCCAAATCCCAAGGTAGTTCTATTATTTGATCTACCAACTTCCTTCTGATACAAAGACAACATATCTCAGTCACCAGTGCCTCCACCCAGTCCATACAAGTCTGAGACTCGTCTTTTAACATATCTGAAGCATTCCACAATGATTCATGCCTCAACTTCTTTTTCTTGAGTTTTGAGCATATCATTCTCTGGTACATAAATGCTTCAGTCAGAAGTCCACACTCCACTCTCACCCGAACAGCATTGACAGCCTCACTAAGTGAAACTAACTCTGCACCACCATCACGTCCCGACCACCGTATAACCATAAAAGCTGCATCAGGATTTTGCCTTTCTAACAGAACTTGCGCTACCTTAGGATGAGTTGTTGGGCCAGAGATTTCTGGAAGAAGGTTACAGGCTTCCTAAGCAGCACAATGAGTGAAAAACATTTAGCATACGAGATTACGTAAAGGCATGAGTAATATAACACAGATGATATATCATATGATTCGGCACTGTTTTGGTAATATGCCAATATCTGAGGCAACAATCAGTAATATATATAGAGATGTATTAACTGATTGGTAGCATAAATACCCAATAGTCAAGGCAAAGTACAAGCATTTAAGAACAAGCTGACTAAAATGAATATCCTAGATTCAGTAGATAAAATCCTGTTGGAAATAGAACAATGGTTTTTATTTTTTTGACAAGTAAAATTTTGTTAGAACAAGCTGCCAAAAAGGGGATGGCTCCCAGGTACACGGAGAGTATACAAAAGCAAAGAGACTACGCTCAAAAGACCGCACAGAAATTAGGGAGAAAATTCATAGTTCATTGTTTTCATCAAAACCTCACTGTGCATACAGATCATCGTATCATCCACGCTGCTAGAAGATGAAAAGTTAACAAACTAGTCATCCAAATTGGACAACACGAGGGCTAAACAACTGTAGCATATATATATATATTTGTGTGTGTTTTGTGTAGAACCGTTTAGATAATTTAATGCCACAGAAAATTCATCAAAACTTAATGCTGAGGAGTCAATTAATTAATTATCTAGAGAATATTAACAAATTCAATAATATATTATAAAATGAATATAACATCTCATAATGATAAAATTTTACGGTAAAAAGGAAAAAAAGTTCCAAACCAAAATCCTGTTCTATTAGATTGAAGTTTGATAGCCCATTTGCTGCTAGATGAAGAATTCCTTAAACTTTTAAAGATTCAAAAATTGATGAAAAATCCGAAGAAAAAGAAAAAAAAATACCTGCAGAGCCTCATCAGTGTGGTTATCCAGAAGGAAAAAGGTAAAAGATTCCAGTAAGGAATGCCTTGTTATACCAAAAGTAGCAGCAAAGTCATCAATAACATATCTCCACTTCTCATCAGGAAGTGTCCAGTGCCGATCAAATAAGTAATACAAGAACTGTTCCAAAATTAAGGATATTCAACGTAATAATGCTCTGATTTGAAGAGCAGCTAGCTAGAGAGTGAATTTCATGGTATCCAAAAGAGATGTTAAAATTGATTATAGTGTTAATCCAGAAGGAAGAGGGTAATGGGGGTCATGGAGGAGAAATAACACACAACTACGCAAGGTCCATTATGTGAAACATTTTTCCGTAGGGGAAAGACTAGATATTAATAAATACATAAGTCACCATCTGAACAAGAATGTGAAACCAATTATTTATTGAATGGAAAAGGATACAATTGCTTGCTTGGCTACCACCAAATCTGAACTTCCGTGTAAAAATAGTATGTCAACCGCAGCCCGCAGATTTTCAAATGGGTAGTATCCTGCCATTCCCTCTATATTAGACCGCAAGAAGGATGAGCTCCCATCCTTCTGCAAGGCTGAAATTTCTGACTTTTCTCCCATTTCACTTATAAATCCATCTTCTGCATCAATATTTTTTAGTGCATCTTCAATGAAAAGTGTGGAACCATATCTAATAGTGGACTCCGCAAGCTGATTTATTGAATCAGGCCATGAACGTTGAACTGCAGCTGATTTCCTTTCATGGAGAATGGAGCGCCAAGAGGTGTAACTAGTGTGACGAGACCTGACATTCTCTAGAAACTGGTGTCTTATACACCAAATTATCATCTCCATGTGCTGATTATCCAAGTTCAAAATAATATTGATAAGAAGTTTATCAGCTATATCATAAAATTATATATATATATACTGCTCTTTCCAGTTGACTATCTTTTCTGAACTATAAGACGCATCAAACACAATTTATTTCGTTTTAGCCAGATGGGCACACAATTACAGTCGGTCATGCTGCAAGATACATTGAAATATAAATATATGATACCATTAACTATTGGCTATCGAGTATTATAAAAAAATATTAGTTGGATACTTGGATTACATTAACTATTGGCTATAGTAGTAAAATTAGGAACAAAAATTACAAAGACATAATTTAGCAAAGCTCAAATGACATAAGATTGAGAATTCCCTTATTTCATTATTCAACATTCAAAATTCCACTTGATTAAACATAACACTAAACAAAATATCAATAAACTCTTTATTTGGGTTAGTTTTTACCATTTACTCATGATTTTATCCCTTTAATTTAAGAATGATACAATTTAACATCACAAAGACATAATTTTACAAGCTATCTAACCATTCTGTTTTCTTAGAATGATACTAGGGGTTCCAAATGTTCTACCAAATTTTGTCCCCCAAATGATGTGTCATTATTAGATATCTCGTCTTAGAATGATACTAGGGGTTCCAAATGTTTTACCAAATTCTGGATCCCAAATGATGTGTCATTGTTATATTTAGTTGACTACAATTGATCGTAGAATAAAATCTGAATTTGAGAACCCAAATTTGGTTAAACATTTGGAACCCCTATAGCATTAATTAAATATTTAATATATAATCCCCACTCTCTCCCTAGAAACGAAAAAAGTGCCCTCCCTCTCTCCAACAGTTCTAAAGAAAAGTAGCCCCAATCAATATGTGATATTCACACGTATTTGTAGTGATTATTCTTTCCTTCATAATCCTTCTAGTAGTTTTCTCTTATCTCTATTTTTTTAAGAATTGTGATACAATAATTGTTTTTCATCTAACGATTATACTCCTCTGACAAAACAAGATTATTTCTCAAAAAAATCAACATGTAGACGCAAGTGTCTGAAAGTGTCAAACACGTTCTAGACAAAAAGCATGGACTTGTAAAAGAAAATTCCAATTCTGGCGTGTTGGTGTCCAACACACACAAATTGACCTTGTGGAAGTGTCCATGCTACTTAGCCACACACACATACATTATATATGTGTATGTATGTGAGACAAATAGACAAATAAAGTTTACCAACCACCTACTAAAAAGTTCACTAAAAACTAAAGAAAGATGTAAATGCACACCCAAGTACTGAACTTGCTTGAACTTTTAACCATTGTGATGCCTTTTCCGGAATACTAGATTGTTTATAGAACATAGAGTTATCAAATTACATAAACAATAAAATAAAATAAATGACCATTCTCATAGGTTTTAGAATATAGCCTGGGAAAAATTAGTATAGCAGCTGAAGGATGTAAACCACTATTTTTATCATTAATAGCATGTAAATATCAAAGCAAAAAACACTAAGAAAGGTCTCTTTAACACAAGCACTGAATACTAAACAATCAAGAGCTAGATCAAATCAAACCTGCTTTGTTTTTAATACGCTCTCTTGCAAGTGGTGCAGATCATGAAACTGTGCTGAAAGAGAACCCTTAAATGATGATTCCAGAACTTCAAGGACATTTGATATCCCAGCAAGCTTCACCAAAAACCTAAGAAGAGCACTCAACATTTCTTTCATCTCCTGTACTGTAAGATCATCTATTCTGAAGTCAAAGAGAACAAAACAAATTCAAAAGTAAACAAAAACTCATTTAAAATATTAAGGATACAGATCCTTTGAAGCTCCGTTATGATAGTTTTGAATGTTCGCTTGCACCAATCTTTGATCACCACTTCATCCAGCAAGAAAGCAACGATAGGATCACTAGATACAGCACTTTCATCCATACAGACATCTGTAACATCTGTTTCCCATTCGTCAAGGAAAACTGAACTTCTCATTAAAAATTAAAATATGTTAACTACAGTATATCTTCATACGCTAGTCTTGCAGCTTTAGTATATAATAAACAATCACGTTTATGTCTCTTACTGTTTGTTTGTAGTTGAAAGAATTATGTCTCTTATTGTTGTCTTATCATTTTGCCAACATCTCCAAACAATAAATGGTGAACCAAAGAAAGTAAAGATTGGACTTTCTCAACAACTTCACCCGCACAAATTTCCGGGGGTTGATTTTACAAGTGTAAAAGTATAAAACGGAGTAAATTTATCAAAAAATGTAAACTAAAACAGAATCATTGCAACTGTTTGGAATAAGTAAAGAGACCATAAGTGGATACAGTGACAAATCAGAGAAACCAAGTTGTTCTCAATCGCAACATCAAATAGAGCATAAAGCCTGTCAACATCAGCAGTTAGTTGTTGGTCAGTCTCTTCTTTCTCTTGGAATCGGTCATCACATCTCTTGGAGATAAGACCAGCTTCAATGCACTCGTAGTAAAGGCGAAGCTGAAGTCTGTTCCCATTCTTTGGCAAAAGAATTCTACAGATTGGGCATATATCACACCTCTGACTACATTCTGCACATAAGGAAGCATGTCCACACGAGTTCAATACACTTTCAACAGAGCGTCCGCAGCTTCTCAAGTCTCTTGTTGCACGACAACGCTCAACTTTTGCTTCATTGCACAACTCAATTAGTTCAATAGATGCCAAGTGCTCTAATGCTCTCTGTAAATTAAAATAATAAACAAAATTTATTTTCTCAAATGAGGACCAACTGCTTGAAAACCTAAACAAAGTGAAATTTTTCATCACTAGATTAGTAGATTGTAGATATAATTGTAAATACATGAATACTTGATGGGCTCATGGAAAGCTAAAGAGTTATATATCCTTCTCGACCTAAGAGAAAAAATGAATAAACTAAACTAATGAACAGAAAATGAAAAAGATAGTTTGCAGACCAAGAAATTACTAAGGTCCACTAATACCCCTAAAATGGTCCACAACATAATATTTTGAAGATCTTCAGAGATGCCAACTTCTGAACCAAAATCAGTGATACGGTGAAACTTTAAGGAATTATAAAATAATTGAAGCGGTTCAATAGGGCATTGAATCTGTGAACTAACTATCCAAGCATTTATTTATTTATTATTATTATTTTAATTTTCTAGGGGAACTCCAGTTTCTATAAACAACCATCCATATGTTATCTAAAAACTATCAGAATTCAGAACATTACTTCTAAACAGAGAAACCATAAATTAAAAGGCTCAAAGTGATGCCACAACACCTCTCCTCAATATAGTTGGCTATCCATCCATATAGAAATAAAAAGGATATTAAAGCCCCCTATATAACTAGACAAACAAAGAAATAATAGCATGATATTATAGCTCCACAAATATATCTTCAAGTCAAAACATTTTCTTTTTCCTGTAGGTACTTGTATGTAAAGGTTACGACACCGTGTGAGAAACTGCAAACAGATTTTACACCTATAACTAAAATATCTTTGCTCCTATTCAACTACGTTACTGAAACAGATTACAATAAACAGAACCACTTAAATACTAATTCAAACAGTTATTTCTTTACTTTCGTATTTGCCAAATAAAATAGTTCAATATTAATACTTTCAGGGATTTGAACTTACACCAAGACCATCACATTTAAACTGCATCTTATTGCATTGATTGATACATTAAAACACATATGGTCAAAGTTTAACTAATAATTATTCATTATTACATCTTCACACATACGTTCTGCCATACCTCTCATATGTCTACTCTGGGATAGTTGAAACATTACCTACTATCAATTTGAACATTGAAAACCAATGTTTTAATAGGTTTATAGACAAAATCATGATATTAAAACACAGAAACAGCTGATAAATGGTTAAACATTTTCATCCATTCAACTCTAGTGTATATTAATGCAAGAACTTTCATGTTAGCTCAAAAGACATTGTTCAGAGGGTAACTGAATCTAAAAACCTAGTGGTGTATTTTTTTCCCCAGATTGGCCAAAAAAACCTAGATTAAAAACTAGGATTCTTACTTCATATTATCAAGTAGTATAGAGAAATAAAGAGGTACCTGAACTTTTTTGCAACCGTAATTAAATTGACGAGGAGGAGGAGTTGTCCTGGTGACGGCAAAACCGTTGCCGGAGTGAGAATTCACGGCGACTCCATCGAATCTCCTTCCTTCCATTAATCAAATACTATGAAAAGTTATTAACACGAAGTTGTATAGAGCATAAACCCTACGGGCGTATCGACAGGTTAAATTTAGCGCCAAATTGATTATTGGTGAGACTCGGACTGTTCCACCAAGTGAGTGTTCGTATGAGAGCGAGGGTTTTCAGACGCTTGAAAGAGGCTTTTGTTTTCGTATTTTACATTTTCTTTTACTACAACTAATAGTATTTGTTTATTTTCACCGTTGTTTGGAAACTTATCACTTTAGTCCCTCATTTGTAAGACCGTAAAATGAGCATCAAATTTGCGTAAATTATTCAAATACGAATAAATTTTAAATTTCGATAAATTATTCAAATATTCTCAAATTATAATTTTCTACTGATATTCGAATTATATTCGTTCAAACTGTTCATGCTCGATTCAAATTATAAAATAGAAAAATAAAGTATAAAAAATTCAAGTTTATTCTTAGTGGCCCACCAAATTACACAAAATTATGAGCTTTATTATTATTATTATTATTTACACTCATTTTGTCCCTAAACTGATGGGTATATTACAATTTGTACACATCATCACAAAAAAGTAAAAGTATAATAAATAAATAAATTTGTCTTTAATGACCTAACATATTATATAAAATGATTAATACTTTAAATTTTTATACTAATAGAGCTCGCTAAATGACATATTTACAATTCATTTTATGTATTTTATTTTATCTTTTTGGCTAATTTTTTTTTGTATATTTAGACTCTTATTTTTTATTTTATTTTTAATGTCATAATCTATTACAATAATTTATTATAACTTAAGAGGAGAAGTGTATGTGGGGGAGTGAATAACGATACTATTTGTTGAAGCCTTATGAAAATGTGACCGATTAATGGGACAAGTGGTGATCGATATTTTTAAACTTTATTTATCATTTTGGGGATGAATGAAATATAATTATATTAAATGACATATTTATCTTTTATTTTATTATTATTATTATTATTTTTAAATAGACCTTAAGTTATCGTTCGAGGATGGACGAAATATATCTCATATATTTTAAACACGTGTTCATGAGTTTGGGAAGAAAAAAAGAGAGAGAATAATTTAAAATTTTTGAAAGAAAATAAAGTAAAAGAAATGAAATTTATTTTATTTTATTGTGTTTGTAAGTTTTGAAAAAAAAAAATTTAAAATAATATATTATTATCTCACCCTTATAAGATTATATTTTACAAATTATTATAAGTATAGTTGCGATATTTTAGTTTACAAGTTAAGTGTTTAACAAATTTCCTTCATAATCTTTTCAATTTTAGAGGGAACTTTTGTTGGATTTTTTTAAAATTTACTCCTCTTTACTAAAATATCACAAACAAACTTTTTTTTTCATTCATTCTTCAATTTTCATTTCTTTTTTTTCGTTTTTCTCGGTTTTCAAACTCGCAAATACATGTAAAAGACTCGCCAATAATTTTGATTTTATAATTATTTGTAGTAATAATTATAGTGTTTAATTATATATTAATATATTTTAATATTTTACCTTTTAATATATTTTAATAATTTATATTTTTATATTAAGAGATCTTCGAATCTTAACCGTCCACTTCTTACATAGCTTACCACCTAAGTTTATAACGAAATTGGGGTAGTTGGATGATTGTATACCGCTAAACCGTGAATCCTGATTTTGAAGTTTGACCTGGTCTTAGTTTAAGGGTCCAAGAAAAACTAGAGAATATACCCACACATGGAATTAACTTTGAGTCCTTCCACGTGGGCATGTATATTAGACATTTTTAATTTTTTTATTATTTTTATTTACTTGTGACTCTAAAAAAATATATAATATTTATTTTAATCAAAATTTTTACAAAATATTATATTTTATGTGTAATTTGGATACACATACAAAAACAAAATTATACAAAATAAAAAAAAATTTAAAATATCCAATTTTCCGGTCCCATTAACCGGTCTGCCTAGACTTATTCATTAAATATTAAGCGGCCAAGAGTCAATATGTTTATGGTCTAGTTGGAGAAAAAAAAACAATTTTGATTTTTTAGAGTAATTACTTGATTCTAGTATATCCCTTCATTCTAAAATAAAAATAAAAAACAGTTTTAATATGTTTTTAATTTTAAAATATATTTTTATTTTAAAACTATAAATGACATATAATTTCTAACATATTATCATGTCACTACTATTATATTTTTAATTAATATTAGAGATACGTTTTAAAAAATTTATTTATCTATTTAGTAAAATATAAGTAAATTGCAATTGAAAAATAGCAACGAAATATATAACTTTACAACAAAATTGCACTTGGCACATAATAATAGTTTGTAAAAAAAATTCTTTTGATACGAGATAGGAATAAATTAGTATTTTATATAAATATAATATGAAAAATCAAGTCAATATTCCTTTAAAAACTAAAATTATAGTTAATAATAATAATAAAAATCATCCCTAAATGTATTGATTTGATAAAATAAGATGGAGGGAGTAATTGTTAGTGGAACACTATTTCCACATTATGGTATCCTACTATCCTCTCACACGGAATGTTAAACCCACCTTCTTTTTCACGAGTGAAAATATCAAAAATATCAATATATAAAAAGTCAACCATCGAGCATTCGGCATGATATTATGTGCGATACGTTTTTTTATATAAGTCGTTTTAGAGTTGTGCATAAATATTAAAAAAATAATTATATAACATTAAATATAATATTAATTATCTATATTATTCTTATAGTAAAAAAAGAAAATGTTATTTATTTGACAAAAAATAATAAAAAAACAAAAATATATTTATTAATTGAGATAATATTAAAAATTAAATAATTAATACTTACTTAAAATTATCAAATTACTTAAATTAACTAACAAAAATAATTCTCTAAAACTACTTAATAACGGAGGGTGTAAGAGAGTAGCTATTTATTGTGCAATGGAAGGATTAATAAAAATACATGTAATTGTCAAAGACTAATGGAAATACATTACGGCACGGTTTTTGCCTCTTGAGTCTTTGGTTGGGCCGTTGAGCAGTCGCTTCATGCTTCTATCTTCATTCATTCATCTCATCTGCTTCTCCTAAATATCAAAACTTTTGAATATTCAGGTCTTGTTTGACGAGGGAGAAAATACTACTCCTAGTAGTGATGGGTTTTCTTTAGATGGGTTCAAGGGAATTCTAAATTTAGAGTCGTCAGCTACTGGTACAGTTTTGAATTTGCTCGAATCTTGCGTTTCTTTCATAATCTCTTTTCTTTTTGGATATTAAAGCTTTTTTGTCATTTGGAATGTGCGTGTAATTTCAATGATGGGTTTAGGAGTGTGGTTACTTAGAATTTTCTGTCTCTCTGTGTCAAATTTTGCTGGGTTTAGAATGTCAGTTACATGTTAACGGGGTGGATTTCCTCTAGTCAATTTTCCAGAATTCTTTTTGTTATTCCTTGTTGCTCTGATTTGAACTAGATAGCTGTTGGAAATATCAGCTATCCACTATGGTATAATTATACCAAGTGAGTTTGTTTCTCAATTAAAAGAATGTCTCATTCCGTGATTGTTTAAAAACAGACAAACCTAATCTCCTATTAAGTCTTGTTTGTTTTAAATTATAGTGAATATAAGTGGCAGAAAAATGGAGGACAACGAAATAATTGAAGGCCTTCAAGCATTGCCACCTTCCTCATCTTCAGTTGTTGCTATAGCTATCAATGGAAATTCCAATAGTAAATATGTAGTTCAGTGGGCATTGGAGAAATTTGTTCCCGAGGTCAAGGTGTTGTTCAAGTTGTTACATGTCCGCCCTATAACAAAGGCAGTTCCGACCCCAAGTAAGTTCTTCCTTTCTGATATATTGATTCAATTATTCCGCAAAAAATAAATCTAGATTCACTACTCATGAAACAAATTATATAGCTGTATATATTCATGGAAGTAAATGCTAAAATAGATTCCAATTGAAGATGTTAGTTATCATTTAACTACATAGCGGTGTCTCATGGCTATGAGAATCTAAGCACCCATAATCACAACACTACATAGTTCCCAAAACCCTATTTAGGTGTGCACTAGGAACCCCTTGGCCTCAAAGAGCCTCTATGAAGTTTTGAACACATGACCTTTACCTCATCAAGTTACTTATCATATCACGATGATGCTCACTAGAGCAAGCCCTTGTGGTTAGTTTTTCACTCTCGAATATGCTAAATAGGAGGAAATTGGTTGAATTTTTTTCTAAAACAGATACGTATTGTGCTGCACAAATAAGCAAGAAGAACCATAACATTATAAGATTTAAAGTTCAGTAGGAGAAAGATATTTGACCTGAATATTGTCTTCAATTCTGGGGTTTGATATTATACTTTTTCTAGTTCAGTGGGAAATTTCATTCCTATATCACAAGTGCGAGACGACATAGGCACTGCATTTAGAAAGGAAGTGGAATGGCAAACTGATGAAATGCTCATTCCTTACAAAAAGATGTGTGGTCAAAGAAAGGTTGGGTCCAATTGATTCTTAAAAATGTTGCAAAACTCAATTTTGAAGAGGTTCACCTTACATAGCATTCCGTGTGCAGGTGCAAGTAGAAGTTATACAGATTGAATCAGATGATGTAGCAAGTGCGATAGCAGAGGAGGTTGCTAAGTGCAAAATTAACAAGCTTGTTATCGGAGCTTCATCGCGTAGCATGTTCTCAAGGTATCAATTAACTTAGCATGTGATAGATAGTGTGATGAATTTAGCCAGTGTTGCTACTATTCCTAATTGGAATTAGGCATTCTTTTTGAATTGATTCTTTTATCACATTCTGACATTTTAAAATTTAAGATTGTTTTTCTATATGTTTTAACATTTTGGCGCACTAGTTGTCAATTAAATCTGGCTGACAAAGTTAAACTACATTTTTCAGTTGGGTGAAGCACATGTACTTAATGCTTCGTTGTTGATCATAATGACATAATTGAATAAGACTTTAGATACCATTGTTCATAAAACTCAGGTGTTGAGAGTAGAGTAGGAAAGCACTTCAAATCATTGCAACTGTTTGAGGAAGAAGGTAATTGTAGGACCTTATTGGTGGCAATAATGGTTCACTCATATCAATTGCATTTAAGTATGGCACTATGGCCTAAGTGAGAACTAAACTGCACCATGGAATTCTGTTAAACAATGGGTTAAATACATTTTGTCATTGAACTAAGGTCCGGTTTACATTTGCATAATTTTTTTACAGTCAACTATTTGAACTCTCAATATTTTACAAAAATAATTAAAACCGTTGAGCAAGTTAAGTTTCTAACGGAAAAATTACGTGGAAGTGTATACTCATATTTTTTTTGTAATTGGAAGAGTGAGAAGGTTGAGTTGGAAAATTAATGAAATTAAATTAACTAAATAAAAACATAATACATTCATACATATAGATCTGAGAGAAATCTAAAAAAATAATAATTTTGTTAAGCAGCTCTGTTTGGTTTGTTTTTCTTTTTCCTTTTCATTCCTTTTTTTTTCTCTCTTTCTTTTCATTTTCCCTCCGATGCTTTTTGGTCATTTTTCCCTCTCATGAGATGAGAGTTGATACTGCTTTTGACAGATACCCCTTTTCCTTTTTCTCTGTCCTCAAATAGCTATTCCTCATCATCAAAAGACTTAGTACTCTTACTAAAATGTTTCCCAAAAGGCCTCTGCTTTTATTTCTCTTTCTGCCATTTATTCCCAATAAATTTTTCACATTACTTCTTTGGTTTCCCATTCTTCCCGTCTGCAGTGAAATCGCCTCTCTCTTCATTCTCCGGCAGTGGAACACATGAAGTATATATACACATATATACATATAAATCTGAGAAGGGAAAAAAAGGGAAAGAAGATGAACAGTGGCGACGACTAGGATGATAACACATGAAGTAATTTGAGAAGGGGAAGCAGATGAACAGAGGGTATTATGATAATTTGGAAATAAAAAGTCAATAAAAAGTACTTACACCCATTTACTTTCCAATGTGGCAACAACTAGGATGATAGCACGTGAAGTAACTAACATGGATGTTCATTTAAAAGTGATGTGATATTATTCTGTTAAAAGTCAACTCATTTAACGGATTTTGTAAAGATTTAAAAATAATTTATAGTTCAATGAGTCGATTGTAAAAAATTTCAGTTCAGTGATTCATTTGTAAACTGAGGTCGAGTAGAGTGGGGAAAAGTGGATTTAACCCGTTAAACAATTATCTCTTTTTAAAGCTGAGCACAGTGAAATGGAGGATTGAAACCTGTAGGTAAAATGTTCTTTTAGGGGATATCTTGATAGTGTTTAACCGACATAACAAGTTTTTCATTCTCACATATTTGTAAATTGTTAATTGAGAACAAACACTTGTCAAAATTTCAGAAATTTATCTATATAACATGTTGTTTACATTCCCCTTAGTATCTTGTTTGTCCTTGATATCAATTTATTTTTGTTGTTGAAACCTTAGGGTAAGGAGGTTATCCTCAAGAATCTCAGAATGCACCCCAAGCAATTGCACGGTCTATGCTGTTTCAAGAGGAAAACTGTCATCAATCCGTCCATCTGATTCAGAGACAAATGGAAATATCGAAGATGACATTAGTGATACGAGTTGTTCTACCAGCAGTTCTTCAAGTTATAGTTTCAGCTCACAAAGAGGTTTCATTGCTTCTTCACATATATTTTCTGCTTTTTGGATAAATGGGTGTGATTTAATCAGCTCAGACATGTGATCTCCAGTTTAGAAAAGTCGATGATTTATGAGTTGCAGCCATTGGCTGTTGCATCGCTGCTTTGCTCATTCGTGCTTATAGTAGAGTGGTCTGAACCTGCTTAAAAATGTAATAGTAAATCTGAACAAGAAATCTAAACTACAATTTGTATGAATGCAATAGCTTATACTCAATTTTCTGCGGCTGGTCCTGCCATTTAAGCCTGTTCCATATGTTGCGCATGATTTTTATTCTCTTAGCTACTCATAATAGGCATGCATCATTTATCTCCTGCAAGCACACTATCAATTCCCGTGTATTAGAGCAATACAAGTACATAAGATTCACATGCTGCTGCACTTGAACTTGGTTATCAAGACCTCAATTTGGGTATGCCTCTTTGGTCTTGACATTATGTAATTATATTTTCAATTTTATTCTTACTATTTATTCAAGTTGAAGGACCTGAGTATACGTGACATATGGGCTATGGGCCGTTCATATTGAAATATAATCGAAAGATCATATTAAAACTGCTTCTTTGAGATTTAGTAAAATAAATATTTAAATATGTTCATCATATTCTTAGGGTGTAGCCATCTAACACATCACATCTCTATACTGCACACCTTTGTCTGTTTGTGTTTCTGCCATGAAACTTCACAATCTTTTAAACTATCTATCATTAGCGCTAACCTGAAGTATATTTTTTTCACTATCTGCTTCCTATTCCTTTATGATTTTCTTCTGTTCAAAACTTCAATTACTACTCGGCAGAAAAACAAACACACTCCGATTACGCATTTGAGTCGTTCACTCTATTTTAAATTGATTTCCAAGTACTACTGGCAGTAAAGTATTCTTAGCTGCATTTAAAATAAACTAAACACATAGTCCCAAGTGGGCAGCTTGGTTACCACATGTTCGTTTAAATTTCCAGAAAATAACTAAAGGATTTTCACACGAGACTTGATTTGGGATTAACAGCGTAGTCCCAAGTGGACAGCTTGGTTACCACACGTTCGTTTAACTTTCCAGAAAAGAACTAAAGGATTTTCACATGAGACTTGATTTGGGATTAACAGCGTAGTACCAGGCCGATTCATAAAGAGTAATCAGTTGTCTATTTTTTCACTTTTTCAGAATGGACAGAGGCAGGATCAGTTGCTTCATACTCTCATTTTCGTTCTCCTTCTTTACCGATGCAGCGACTTCAAGCTCTTTCAACTATAAACCAAACAGTTCATCACACAAGAACCAATTCAGTTGATTCTGACCATTCTAGAATTCTGTCTCTGGATATTGGTAAAATGGATAAAGTTGTGAGTGCTTATCCCAGTAATGCAGATATTGATTATGCAAATAGACAGATTCCTGGTAGCAGAAACTTGGCAACAGACAACCAGTCACGGACATCTGATCAAGCTTCCACCTCAAACGCACCTACAGAATTTTCATCAGAGAGCCAGGTATTGTATTATACTCCCTTTGTTCCAAAATATAGGATCAAGTTTGACTTTTCAAAGTCAAGATATTTTCAAATTCAAAATTTATATAATTCATTTAACTTTTGAAAATGATAATCTTGTAATTTGTAGTACTATTTAGATAGTTTACTATTTTCATAATTTTATGTCTACAACTAAATCAATTCATATCAATTTTGAATTTTAAAATATCTCAAATTGACCAAAAGTCAATATGATCCTATATTTTGGAATGGAAGCAGTATCAAATTTGGTTGTTATCGTTCACCATGTTAGTAAAAAGGAGTGTTCTGCATTGGTTATGGTGTAAGAGCTGCTTAATCCCGTTGACTCCAGGTATTGCCTTGTATTGGACCATAAGTTCTAGGAGTTACTCTGGTAAATTTTGCATATAATAAGCTGATGTAGAACAAGAGTGCATAGATTGGAGAAATACAGTTCACACAAATAATTCCCAACTCTATTACATTGTAGGGAGTAAATTGGGACCCAAAGAATCTATCCAAATCAACATTACCTGAATAACATAGATCCTTAAAATTCCTAAGAGTTTTAAAAAACCACCAAAGAAACTCAATCTAGCCCTATATCCACTTACGTAGGTCCATGACGGAATCCATGTAAATTTTTTGACACTATGCTTCCATCATCAATCATCGCTAGCCTACTAGCCTTACACTATTTGTATGGAGCGAATTTCTACAGTAACTTGATGCACAGGTTAAAGATTCTTTGAGTGTTAATTGTGGTTGGACTCATGCTGGAACCTGGAGTTTACTGCATGTGTGTTGTTTGTATTAGTTACTGCACGTGTTGTTTGTAATTGCTGCTGATGCTAAATTTGAAAACTTCTCGTATAGATAGATATATTCGATGAGTCTCAAGTAATAAAGTGAACTTTACACTTGAAGTAGCGAATTTACTTTTTTGACCTGGTGATTTTGTATGAAATAAGTTTCTTGATTTTCGTTGGTTAAATACATAGCCATCAAAATAAGTAATAAATAAGATTTCTCTATGTGCAGGTTGATGTCAACTTTGAGTTGGAAAAATTGAGAATTGAGCTCAGACATATACAAGGAATGTATGCAATAGCCCAAAGTGAGACCATAGATGCTTCTAGGAAGGTTAGCGTTATATGTATGTATGTGTGTGTATATACACATTTATATAGGGGAATGATCCATAACCATCGCTAGCTAGGTCATTTTCTAGCCAACCCATTTGTAACCATTCATTGCAATCTTCATCTAGTATCCACAGGAACTTCCTGCGAATAGCTTTTATACGTCAAAAAGTCAGAAGTGTTTAGAAAACTCATTCTCTCTCCTAAAACAAAATTTTTTCTTTCTTCTACCAAATTTCAAAATTTCATATCTTTTTCGTTATAAATTCAAAATTGTCAATCTATATGTCATTGGTAAGGTTTTGAAAAGATCTTCAAAATAAGAGGCATTGTTGATATGTTTTAATGTAGTTAAAATGTCAAAAGTTGCAACCAAAACTTATAATGGTGTATTTCAAAATACAAAATTTTAATCTCAATTTTGATCATTTTAGCTAAATAAAAAGATATCAACAATGGATCTTGTTTTAAAGATGTTAACGAGATATAGATTGACAATTTTGGATTTGTAACAAAAAAGTTGTTGAATTTTGAAATTTCATTGAAGAAAGAGAAAAAATTGGGTTAGGAGAGAGAACGAATGTTCTGACATTTTTTAACGTAAACTATCCGCAAAAAGTTCCTGCGAATACTTCGATTTAAAAATGGCGAATTATCCCTTTGTTGCAATCCTTCCTAAAAACTAATTAGTATCCGCATCCGTTCGTAATTGCAATGAACGGTTGAGGATGGGTTGGCTGGAAAATGATCCATAGCTAACGGTGACTATGGATCAACTCCCATATATAATCGTTGTTTTACTTACCATATAAGCATTAGAAAGCATTTGAACTAAATGTGTTTGTTATTTCTAATATTTGGATAATTAAAGAAGCAAACATTGAATTAATTCAAAGAAAAATCAAATCAACATACTGTAACTAATTCGAATAAGGTGTAACAGATATAATTCTAAGATTGTATCCAGATATACAGTAGTACAGAACACTATTAAATCTTTTCGAGGTTCTTCAGTTTTTTGTGGATCTTGAAATTCTCATAATCTTTTTCTTTGCTGTCTTTTCCTTTTTTTACTTATAGCTATTGAAGTTTTTATTGTATTAATATTTTTTTTAATTATTAATTATCAATTTTGCTAAATCCATCCAATTATTATTAAATGAGATGGCTGAACACTAATACAATCCTTTAGAAGAATCTTAGTTTAATTATATATATATCATATATATATATATATATATAACATGAAATGCGGATGTGAATTTTAATTTTGAAATCATACTATGTTACAATCATTCTTATAATGAATCTTAAAGAGGTATTGCATACAATACATTGATTATATAGCTATTGTCAATAAAATTTCAATCTTTAGATATTCTTTAAAAACTAAATGATTACAGAGGTATAATGAGTCAAATGAGATGTTATGGTAACAAACATTAATTTGTATTGTTTTTACAAAAGCATGACAAACATCTTAAGTTACTAATTTCTTTGAAGCTTAAGCTGCTAGAGAATTTGCCATCAATGGCTATAATATTTTAATAATCTTCTTCACATGCAATTTCTTGTATACGAAGATACAGCTCAATGTGCACCGCAGTTAGTTTCTTGTCCCGTATAAATGTATACATGTTCTTACTTTCTATCAGCTAAATGATATTAACAAGCGCCGAATGGAGGAAGCAATTAAACTGAAGGAGATAAAGGATAAAGAGGAGGCGGCGAGAGAATTAGCAAAACGAGAAAAAGAGAAATATAGAGCTGCTAAAACAGAAGCTGAGTATATGAAGGAATGTGTTGAAAGAGAAGTTGCAGATAGAAAAGAAGCAGAGACTAGAGCCTCTAGTGAGGCCAGGGAGAAAGAAAAACTCGAGAATGCCCTAGCTGGATCTGTGCAGCAGTACCAGAAGTTCACATGGGAAGAGATTGTGTCTGCCACCTCATCATTTGCCGCAGATCTTAGGATCGGAATGGGAGCATATGGAACTGTCTATAAGTGCAGTTTGCATCATACTACTGCTGCCGTAAAAGTTCTCCACTCCCAGGAGGTTCACAGGACCAAGGAATTTCTGCAGGAGGTATGAGAGTTTTTAAATGAAGAGACCAAACATATTCCCACTGGTATCAGGAGCTTATAAACATAACAAATTCTTCATGAACTGCTATTTGGGTACCATTTAATCATTAGTGTTGCAAAAACCCATTATTATCAATATCCAATCCACATTCACGTAACACTTTATTTCTTTTGTTTTACTGGATTTTCAGCTTGAAATTTTGAGCAAAATTCGTCATCCACATTTGCTAATTCTTCTTGGTGCATGTCCTGATCATGGAGGCCTTGTTTATGAGTATATGGAGAATGGTAGCTTGGAGGAGAGGTTGTTTCGGAAAAATAATACTCCTCCAATCCCATGGTTTGAGAGGTACCGTATTGCTTGGGAAGTAGCCTCAGCTCTTGTATTCCTTCACAATGCACAACCAAAACAAGTTATCCATCGTGATCTGAAACCAGCAAACATATTGCTAGATCACAATTTTGTTAGCAAAATTGGTGACGTTGGCCTTTCAACGATGCGTCAGTCTGACTCTTCCTCTATATCCACCACGTATAGGGACACAGGTCCAGTGGGAACGCTTAGCTATATAGATCCTGAGTATCAAAGGACTGGATTAATATCCCCAAAGTCCGATGTTTATGCTTTCGGGATGATTATTTTGCAGTTGCTGACGGCAAAACCGGCCATAGCACTGGCACATGTAGTGGAAACAGCCATTGAAGATGGTAACTTAACAGAGATACTGGATCCTGAGGCTGGTAAATGGCCGAGAGAAGAGACTAAGGAATTAGCTTTATTGGGACTAAATTGTGCTGAGCTTCGAAGAAGAGATAGGCCCGATTTGAAAGATCATGTTCTCCCTGCACTAGAGAGATTAAAAGAGGTCGCTGTCAAGGCTCGAGATTTGGTGTCAAGTGGTCAGTCAATGCCTCCTAACCACTTCATATGCCCCATACTCAAGGTATGCCTACTATGCCTATATTTGCAGAAATGGCATGTTTAGAAAATATTACGGTATATTCGGGCTCTGGTGCCTTATCAGGAATACTATGAATTTCTTGAAGCAAAAAATCTATTGGGTCGGAAATAATTGAAATTGATATATTAAACCAAAATATCAAAATAATTCGTTACAATATGCACTAGCAGTCAGTACTTTATAGGGGTCTGTCCAGAAATATAGGCTTATAATGTCCCTTTTATTGCATGTTACAGGAGGTAATGGATGATCCTCATGTTGCTGCTGATGGTTACACGTGCGATCGCAAGGCAATAGAGACATGGTTTGAGGAGAATGATAAATCGCCAATGACAAATTTGCCTTTGCTGAATAAGAGCCTCATACCAAATTATTCGCTTCTTTCTGCGATTATGGAGTGGAAGGGAGGAAAAAAATAGAATCAGAGTTGTAAATAGTTTGAAATGATGTGTGTAGCTGATTGTGAGTTGTGATATGCATAGAGCTTGCATTTTATCGCCTATAATTATTCTCTCCATTTCATAGCAAACGAAATATAAGTAGTGTGTTATTTTTTCATCCCTAAATTGTATCATCTTGTTTGTTCAGGACAATTGCTGATGATGATGATGGTGGTGGGAAGAAATTCAACATTAGTCCCACCACTTTTTAGTTTCAACATTCTCCTATAAATTAGTGACATTTGCAACCAACATTTATCTATCTGCCTATAATCGCACTAATTTCTCTCCATTTTGTTCAGCACTGCCTTGAACAGACCAACGCAACAAACGATGGATCTTCCATTTGTATCTCAAGTAAACTTTTGTACTATAAATGTCTAGGTGTCAGCAAATATAATCCTTGTTGGTATTTGCAATCTCTCAAGTAAACTTACTCAAATTTGGAAGAATCATATCAGACATGCCTTGCACTTCTCCAGAAATGTCAATATGCTATAATCACCATCAAAATATCTCAAATCTTGACCAATTCCCCGATACACCTTACTATCTTAATTCTTCAAGCTTCCTAAGGATTTGCTTAGTATCGGGCCTAAGTGAAGGCGAGGGCGAACAACAAGCCATTGCAAGCTGAAAGAATTTTAGGACATTCTCTTCGGTTCGACCACTGCTTTTGCTAAGAAGAATATTGGGATGATACAAGTCAGTAAGTCGATGATCGAGGACTGCATTCCTCATGGAATTTGGCAAATAAAGTTCTTGATCAGGAGTTGGCTTCTCATTAATTGGTTCCTTACCAGTAAGCAATTCAAGAAAGATTACCCCAAGGCTGTATACATCAGATTGTTCACTTGTGTCCTTCATTTTGATCAATTCCGGGGCTTTATAGCCCTCAGCTGCAGAATCTTCAGCCATTTCTTGCCCTGCAGTCGGATTCAAGAGTAGATGTAGGCCAAAATCTGACACATAGGGTTGGTAATTGCGACCCAGAAGTATATTCTTTGACTTGAGATTTCCATGAATTAAGGGCTTTTGTAGTCCTGTATGAAGATAATCTAATCCTTCAGCAATACCGGTGGAGATCCTATAAATGATTGTCCATTTGTGAGATTCACCATCACCATCTGCCCAGTAAAAATTCATGTTCTACTCAATATGTTGCAATGCAATGCTTACAACGACCAGAATTGACTAATAAAATACTCACAAAAAACTCCAAGTTGATTTAAAGAAAAATTCCAATGAAAGGTTAACAAAGTGACAACAACTATAAATCATATATTATTGTAAAAATTGGTGCAATGAGAATGATTATAGAACTAATTTACACACAGATTAGGGTGCCAAGAGATCTGAATATGGCTAATAAATGTAAGGGGATCTAAAAAATTATGCGTATAAAGACAAATCTTGATAGCTACTACTTAGCAAGTCCTTCCCCACAACAAATTTTTTTTTTAATTAAAAAATAAAGTCATTACAAACATCCCTTTACTCCTCAGCCATATTCCACAAAGTATAAGCACTAGTAAGATTATTGTATTATCAGGGAATCTTGAACAACTCAAACAGAGCGTCCATACTTTTGAGCAACTTAACTATTTCTTTCCTGGCTGATCAAAATTTGACATATCCACAAACAATTAAGTAAAATATAACTCAAAAAGTTCATTACCGATCACCTAAATCATACAAAGAACTAAAGAAGGAAACTTTTCAACTGCAAAACAAAAAACAGTGTAATAGCACACATAATACTAATTGTTTTTTCTTCCCAAAACTGCCACTTACAGAGAAAAAAAAATCAAAATAATTAATAACCCAAAACAGTAATCTGATCATTCACCAGCTAATTCCTAACATCCTCGCTAATTTTCATTTTTCTTTCCCATTCTATCCAAAACAAATAGGTTATCATAATTAGATTCTACCCAATTCTTGCAGAATCCAGTCAAGTTTAGGCTTTGTCATACCCCAGCTAATCAACCGATAGGCGATAACTCAGTTTTTTAACAAAACCCCATCTCATTAAAACAACAATCAAGCAAATTAATCCAATCAAAATTGTAGCAAAACCACTAGAAAATAGAAACTAGAATAATTTATTCAAGTTTAAGAGCATTACCTGTAATGAATTCTGTCAAATTTCCGCGGGCATAAAAGGGATAAACCAGAAGCTT
Source organism: Panax quinquefolius (assembly GCA_020205615.1). Taxonomy (NCBI): domain Eukaryota; kingdom Viridiplantae; phylum Streptophyta; class Magnoliopsida; order Apiales; family Araliaceae; genus Panax; species Panax quinquefolius. The sequence goes on from CM035171.1 coordinate 9,837,143, forward strand.
CTCACCCCTTGGCCCTGCATAAAATGCACAAAGCGGCACCAAATTTGGATGCCTTATTGACCCCAACACTTGTATGAATGGCGCAACTTCTTTCAAACTCCCAGTACAAGTTGGCCTTAAAAACCTTAGCAGCATAACTTTACTAGTACTCGGCAAACTGGCTCTGTACAGAGTCCCGTAACTTGATTTCCCAATAACTTCACCAGGAGCATCCAATATATCATACACTGCGAGATCTTCACCGCCTTGAAACTTGATCAAGTCCTCTTTCTCTGTTACATCTTCTGTTTCTTTATTCTCAATGTTAGCTTCTTTATCTGTGAACCCATCATCTTTTGCTGGCCTATTTCGACAAAAATAAATCAACAAGAGAAGAAGTAGGAAGATACATGAAGAGGTTATTCCAAGAATTAAGACCAGTTTGTGTTTGTTTTCCATTTCATGAGCATTTGTGGGTGAATTCTTTCTAATAGTTGTATGGGGTTGAGGAAAGAAGAAAGAAAAGAGGCAATAAAGATCTGGGTGGAATGAAAGAGAATGTGAATTCAGAAATTGATGAGAATTGAAAGTGAAGTGCGATCACATCACATGGAAATGTAAGAAGAGGGAATCCAGATAGAATTGGAGTTTTATGACTTTTTGGAATGGCAGGAAAAAAAGGTCTGATATAGCTAACGGAAGATGACTTTAGAAACAGAGCTGCAGACAGACAGAGGGCTAGAAATAAGTTAGGAGAGCGTTGGGAGTGAGAGAATTGGTAGATAAAACCATGCGACTGATTATTAATGTTGATTGAGTGAGCTGCTGGGTGGGGAGAGAGAAATGCAAGCAATATAATGACCGATTCACACAAAAATTAATGGCTGCTATTTATGCAAGTTTAGAATTATTGTATTTATAATCATCACCCCAAAAAATTACTATGCTACGATTGGATGGATGGAATAGGGAGGAGAATGAAATGATTCATTTCATTGGAATGAATCATTTTATTAGAATGATAAAAATATTTTTTTTTCTTTTTGTTTATTCCAACTAATAAATGTATTCTCTCTATTGAATTATAGTTAACTTAAAATTTTAATTTTCGTTCCTTAATAATAATTGTAATAATCGTAAATAATAATCATTCTTATCTATTATTTTTAAGTAATTGACAAATATACCCCTTAAGATATAATAGGACTTTTTACATTCATTCGATTCGATTAATATCGATCTGAAAAACGAACGAGAGAGAAAAACAAAAAAATCAACGAGATTTGGTAAAACGCAGTTTTCGAAATTTCCATATTTCTATTTAACTGCTTCGTAATTTCTAGATCTGGTAATGGCTTTTTACATATTTTTTTTTTTAATTTTCGAGATCCATCTATGTTCTTAAATTTACCCCACCTACCCCACTGCAAATTATAACCCACCCACCCACCCACCCACCCACCCACCCACCCCCCCACCCCCACCCCACCCCACCCCACCCCACCCCTTTATTTCTAAGAATAAAATGTATTAAATTTTTAATATAAATTGAATTTAAGTTAAATTTGAACATTTGAGGTATTTAGGTCACTTTTAATTATTTATTTTATTCTTATCCCTTTTTCAGCCATGTATTACAATTTCTAACATCAACTAAATATTAAACGTATACATGGAATATTAAAAAATCATTCCATTCTCTTCCTTATTCCATTCCCTCATCTATTTTATTCCATTCCCTCATCTATTTCCTCATCTATTTTATTCCATTCCCTTATTTATTTTATTCCCTCATCTATTCTATTCCTTCAATCCAAACGTAGCACTAGTATTGCAAAAAGTTCCGGCAAATTCATTCCGACTTCTGAGTAGGCCAAAAATAATATTACATCCAAATCAGTTGGTCTAATTGGGATCAATCAGCTTATAAATAAGCCAAGGTTTGATGACACGTGCATCCCCTACCTATTTAACATGACCTGCTTAGTTGGTAGTTGAGAGCAATTAACGGCTATGATTGATCAGTTGCCGATGCATGACCCCGCTACTTGCTGGTGATTGTAAAATATTCATTATCCTTCCAGTAAAATCAGATGGGTGGGGCCTTTATCTCCCCATCAGGATGATTGTAGGTGGAAAAAGTGTAGACAATATGAGGACCATCATTAATTATATATATATATATATATATATATATATATCAACATTAATATTCTAAGAAGTTAAACATTAATATTCCTCCCTTCTAATTGTTTACTAGTAGTAAACATTAAAAGAGGAAGTGAAAATAATAACTTGGCCATGGCATCGATCTTTTTGTAAGTTTGGATACCTTTAACAATGACAAGAATCATTACTTACCTAGGATATGTAACAAATGTATGTAATATTTTAAATTTCAATTACATTGAGATTGGAATTGAAAGGCGAAACAGTCGGTCCAATCAAGGAATATAATACATGGGATTTGGCAGCTTGAATGAGCGGACAGACATGAATGAACCTAATAAGTCGCTCCATTGATCTCCAGAGTTCCCATGAATCCGGTACCCCTCTTCTACCATCTCCTTCCTCTTCTCCGACTTGAAAATTGTTGCAGTTTTTCCATGGTCTTCAGCAGCTCTGAAAGTTAGTTTCAGAGACTAAACGTTAATAACCTTTCCCAGTACACAAGTACTGAAACAATTTCATACAACTTTAACATAAATTAAAAGTGAGAAAATCACATTGTTATGGACATTCGAATAACCTTTTGAAAAAAAAAACTATTTTACTTCTCATCAGTTCTACATAGAATTAAAGGTGTCTTTCAGTATAAGCTATCATTAAGCTGGAGTCTCAATTACAAACAACAGTAGACATGATCACATGGAGTACAAGATGTGAGAATCGAATTATGCTAGACAATATTAATTATAGCTCTATCCGACACGGATGAGCAAAAGGTTATATGTTGTTATCCCATTAAACTGATAGACATTCCTACATAATAAATGAATTAAATGAGAAGACCTGCAAACCATAAGACCAGGGTAGTGTACAGTCCTATATATAAGGTCCACACCAGGCCAATCATCTCATCATTAACTAGCATTTGAGACCAAATTTGTCAATCTAGTTTGAAACCTCAATTACTAGAAAATTTTCAGAATATATATATATACACGTTAATTATTTTTGTTTGGTGAGTTATTTTTGGGGGGTTAAGATTCAATCCTCCACAAGGACGGAGGTAGGCTAGTTCAAAAGTACAAGAAAGGTTCCAACACTGATATTCACTTCGGATATAAGAAGGAAAGGGGGTTAAAAGACCCATCAACAACACTACCAGGAAGATGAAGGAAAGGATTAAAGTGGTTGTTTTGATTTAGAAGTTTTGGAATCAATTTGGTTAGCTTATTTTAATTGCTAATTTTAACTAAATTTTTTTTAATTTTGTTTTTATCATGTTATGCCACGTTGACATGTATACTGCCTTTCTCTCATGTGCTAACGACCATTCCGTTAAAAGTCAAATAAATTAACTTATTTTGTAACGATTTATAAAAGAAGAATGGGGTAAAAATTCAGTTCGATGATGCAAATGTAAATTGGGATTCAGTTCAATAGGTAAAAATGATTTAACCCAGTAAACATATAATACTGCTAATGGGCTAGGCTCCAAATTATAAATAAAAACTTATAGGTCAAGCACTCTAAAAACTCTAAAACCCTCTAGAATATCATAACTTGTGCACATATAGCTGCTCAGAAAATAGGAATTGAACCAGCTTCAACATCTTATTATAAAGCCGGAGGGGAATATGAATAAAAGTTGCTAGTGATTCTGAATTCCAACAATGCCAAAATCTTTAACATGAGAAGAAAACTTATACAGCTCATGAACCAGCTTAATTTCTAGTATAAGCTTTATACATCATATAATTACCATCACATGGAATCACATCAGAAGATACTCAAAAAACATTAGAAAAGTCTGATCAAGGAAATGAGCAATGAAAAAAGAAGAAGTAAAACTCCCACAACTAAGATCAAAGCTATCTTAAGCTAACCCTGCTTAAGCTTTATAATTTTATATATCAACACAAAAAATAGCACGCCTTTTTCATAGTGTTCTATATTGCTACATAACTAATGGTACTAATAATTCTCCTGCCAGATATGTATTGTTGAAGACCGAAGATACATGTAATTTAGTTTTCACTAATATAATTCTGAATATAGAGTTCATAGAATTAAAGGTACACAGAATAATATGGGCTGCTACATGATGTTTATTATTTCAATAAGCTCAAGACTATACGCTAAGCCAAAAACATGAGAATATGTTGGGTTTTCAGATAAACTCCAAAGGCATTGCATACCATGTGCAAAGCTTAGAATAAGTTAAGTAATCAAGAAAACTCAAAGGCATTACATAGTATGTGCAAAGCTAAGAACATGAACACAATTGTATGTTGATTTTACAAGCAAACTCCAAAGGCATTACAAAAAGAAAATTCAAACTAAAGTAAATGTCCAAACTAAAATGTTTCTTACCTCAATATGAGCTTGTCCCAATCATGAAATCCCACTTTGATCAAGTTCTCCACAGTAATACTTCGCCGCCTTTCACTGCGCCCAGTCAGTAAGAAAATCTTGAATCCAAGTCTTAGTACCTCTTCATATAGCTTCAAACTCGAGTCAACAGTCAGTGCCGTCCCCTTATCAACCCATTTATCAAACTCCTCATTATCAAAAACCTCCAACCTGCAATTTTCGATTTAAAAGCCGTATCAGAAATCAACACTAGTCCAACATTATCTTCTTTTTAATGGTATGTAACAATTCCTGTATTATTTACAACCCCAAATCAAATCCAACTTTACATTATCCAAAGAACATAAAATAAAATAAAATGTCAAAACACCAGTAGCCAAATCAATTTAAGTCTTGTTAAAGAAAATTGTAAGAAAAATTAGTCCAAAATCAAAACAATATTGAACAGTGTTATAGGAATCATACCCATAACCATGTTCCGCATAGTAAGGAAGATTTGAAAGCAAAGTCTCGTCCACATCAAATACCCAAATATCCTTCCCATCTCCTTTCAATTCCACCCTTTTGGCATAAAATCCAGCCTCTTTTGAAACCCTTTCAAGGTCAAATTGATAACCCTTGCTAGTCATATAATCCTTCACATAATCGCTACATTCTTGTGGAATTGTTTTCCATGGGCTCAGATTATTAGACTCCACAGCAAACCTCCAACTAGTACAGTGTAATATAGTCTCATCTTCTACGGATTCTTTCACTTGGGTTTCAACGCTTTCAGAGAATTCAACAACCAAAGGTCTCGGAAGGATATGGGGGTTTAACTTTTCATTAGAAAAAGAAACGGAAATTAGAGACAAGAACAAGAAAAGTCTCAAGAAAGTACTCATGTTTGGTATAAAGAAAAGAATAGAAAATTTTCTAATTAAGAATCAACAAATATTCTGATGGAATGAATTTGTGCATATGTATGCATATATATACAAACGGAAAAAGGAGGGAATAGGAAGGGCTGAGTAGTGCGTACTCACCTTTTTGCAGAGATATTCTTGAGATGAGGAATCAAAATCCTTTTTTCTTTGATGGGATAAGAAAACCTCCTTTTTCCTTTTGGTGAATTTTAGAGAGAGAAAGTAGGAGGAGGAGGTTGATAGAGAGAGAGGAAATTGGCGTGGGAGCTAAGCAAAAGAAATCAATGAAAATTTATAAAGTATCTGGTGGATTGATTTGTTATATTTATGATTTATGCAACTGTATTTGCATATATATATATATATATATATATATACACATGCAGACAGACAGGGTACTCTGCAACACGATAGTTGGACTGTTTGCTTGGCGCTGTGGAGAAGGAACAAAAAGAAACGGTTGAGTACGTCAAACATTCTTCTCATCCAATTAGGTTATTCCATTTGTCAAATATTTATTTCTACTTCTTTTCCTTCCATTGTTGTGCCATGTGTGAGTTTAATTAAATTTTTGAAATAATAAATTTGTTCGAGTAGGTATAAATATTAACTGTTGTAATAAATGAAATTAAAATAAATTTAAAAATCACACCGCCAATTTTAAAATTTTACATATTAACTAGGCACAAATTCGAATAAAATTCCTTTTTATATACTAAAACAAATAATTTTAGAATCATTAACTCAACATTCCTATTACAACAATTAAAATAAATTATTTCAACTAGATTAATGAATATTATTGGATTTGGTGACGTGTCACACCGACAACTATATAAGTACTACTATTCATTTGTATATTGTCCAACACTCCCTTTCCAATCTCCTAAATCATTTTCCGATCCGCCCACCGTCCTAATTAATATGCAGAAATTCTAATGTATTGTTTTCTTCTGACATGTTCAATTTCTGAAGAGAGACATTTTCTTTAGGAAATTATTATTCCCTAAGTCTCATAATGGTTCATTTCAAAATCAATATAAAAAACTTACTAATAATAAATGTAAAATATATCAAAACCTTAACCTAATAATATATATATATATATATAGCCCAATATATGGTGGAGTATTTTTTTTTAAATAATAATACTATCACATAAAAAAAATTATATATCTTTTTCATATACACACATATAAAATGCGATTTCACATATCGCATGCGGCGATTTCAAATACGTATGTGTGTATGATATTGAGCGATAATAAAGATTGTTGTTTTTTTTTATGAGGAGGATTATAATTATTACGAGTACAACAAAATAAACACACTTCACAATAAAGAGAGAATAAAATCTATTAAGTGAAAATCAAGCCTAAAATATAAAACCCAAGTCTTAAGCACTAGGATAAAAGTAATTAATAAGTATTATTGCCTCTATTCCTCAAAAGGGTGTTATTTTGTATTGTTAATTTAATATTCATATCACGTGCTAGAAAAGGTTGAGTAGTGGGCTCCCCAAAGCCCAATTTTGGATGAGTAAATTACTAGAACAGATCTTCTGTATCCATTTTCCCGGACTCTCTTCACTTAAATTTTGCACATAATCTCTTATTTAACATTAATTAATTTTAAAATTAAATAAAAGAACATGTTTCAAAATTTAAGTGGAGAACACAAGATTGACAAGAAAAATAGGAACAGAGGCTGAAAATGATTAGGAAACATTTCAGAGGCTGGTAATTCGAAAGCCACCAGGTTGGCTGGTAATTCGAGGAAGGGTAGTGAATTGTTTGGTAGTGGGGTTGTTGTATATGTAATTGTTGGATTCCTAGAAACAATCCATTGCAGGACTGTAGAATTTTTATGCCTGCAGTGCTGGGCTTTTGTCGAGAGGAACAAACTCGTATTCAGGGCTGTTCTGGTTAAATTGCAGGAAGAAGAGGGCGGAGGGGGGTTATAAATGTTGTGGACTGTGGAGCTAGGAAGTGATAAAAAGTTGTTTGGTTGTTCGGCTTCTTTTCTCCATGATTTTTTTTCCAATATCTGTATGAATACACTGATTCATACATACATTATTATACCTCAAGTAAAGTCATATATAAACTCTGGTCTGGTCTGGTCTCTGCAAATATTGTTATGTAAGCTAGCAAATATTGTCCGCACCACGCTTTGTCTCAAGTCTCAACTCCTCAATGTAATAATGAACGCTGTAACTAAAATAAAAAAGAAGCTTTATGATAAGCTTACTGAATTTGAAAAGAAGATAATGGAACAAGATAAAAACTCTTCTTATTAATCTGTATATTTTTCTCTTATTTAGTTGTGAACCAACTCTACTACTTATACTATCTGTACCGAACTAACTAGAGTTACAACTAGCTTTTAACTATGGTTAAAAGGTTGTTACATCTGAAATGATCTCATGCGTTGACACTCCATCATATAATACTTGGTCCAGCTGTCATAGCTAAGGCATTGCTAATTTTAGTTTGCATAACTGGAACTACTTCTTTATGATCCTTTGACCCATCATGGTGTCTGCAGATAAGCCATCTTGGAAAGCTACTGATACAACATGTGCGGCTGATGATGTTGTATATGTGCTATTATTCCCCCCACAAGTTGGAGGTGCACAAGGATTGTGTAACCCCAACTTGGAAGAGAGATACCAATGAGGAACTTTGCCTAATGGCTTAGTGAGCAGATCTGCTAACTGCTCTTTAGAAGCAATTTTAGTAGGAGTAATTAACCCAGATTGCACTTTTTCCCGAACAAAATGACAATCGATTTCGATATGCTTTGTTCAAGCATGATACACTGAATTTGCAGCGATGTCAATAGCTACTTTATTGTCACAATAAAGAATAGTAGGAGCAGATAAATGAACTTGCAAGTCTTTGAGAAGATTATGCAGCCAAATGACTTCACAAGTTGTCGTAGCCAAGGCTCTATACTACTTTTCTCTACCGTCTTTGAGAGAATAACACTTTGCTTCTTGGATTGCCAGGAAATGAGAGAAGAACCAAGAAGCAAACAATAACCAGTGACAGACCTTCGAGAGGTAGGACAACTACCTCAATCACTATCACAATAACCTGTTAACACAAAATCATTTATCGAAGAAAATAGTAGTCCTTGACCAGCAGTACATTTGAGGTACCTGAGAACTCTTTGAGCGGCATCTAGATGCTTTTGCCTTGGATTTTGCATGAATTGGCTTAGCAGATGAACTGAATAATTGATATCTGGCCTGGAAAAGGTAAGATAAAGAAGCTTACCAACCCAACTTCGATAAACTGAAGGATCTATAAGCAATGGTCCTGATGTTGCATTGTCATGGAGTTTGGTGTGTTGATCTAGGGGAATAGTAAGTGGTTTAACATCCAACAATCCAGCTGAAGCTGATAAGTCTAGAATGAATTTTCTTTGACTGATGAAAATACCTTTATCATTTCGAGTGACCTCTAATCCAAGATAGTATTTAATTTCTCCCAAATCCTTGATACTAAACTGTGTATCAAGCATTGTTTTAAGAAAACTCAACTGGTGAGAATCATTGCCCGTGACCAATATATCATCCACATATATAACAACAGCTGTGAAAAGAGATCCTTTAGCATAAGTGAAGAGGCTATAATCAGCCAAAGACTAAGTGTAACCAGCCATTAATAAACTATAAGTGAGTTTTGAAAACCATTGTCTCGAAGATTGCTTCAAGCCATACAAGGATTTTTGAAGCTTACAAATCAGTTGAGGTGAAGAAGGAGATGTGATATACCCCTGAGGTAAATCCATATAAACCTCCTCAAGAAGATCACCATGCAAAAAGGCATTATTAACATCCATTTGAGACACTTTCCATTTTCTGGCAGCAGCAATAGTTAGTAAGCATTTAACTGTGACCATCTTAGCTACAGGAGCAAAAGTGTAAGACCCCGAAATTTTTAAATAAAAAGGAATTTCCTTTATTTATTATTTTGAAATAGTAAGGGTTGATTTGATTAATGTGGATAGTTAAGGGTTAAATACGCAAATATTTCAAAATAAGCAAGTGGTTATAAAATATTCATTATCGTCGGAATATTCATTTGGTCGTGGAATATTAAATCTTGTCGGGGAATATTAAATGCGACGACGCTGACCGTGTGTGTGGGCCCCATGTGAGCGATTGGATGAAGAAAACGACAAATATAAGTTGTTTTTAAATAACTTGGCGTAGTTATTCTGCAGATAATCTTGTTAAAATACTCGGTGGTTAAAACACGAAGATTAGCATATTGCACCAATTATTGATCCTTACGTAAGAAGGCACTACTCAATAATGGTTACGATGTAATTACTTGCTCAATATTTTATTGAGTTAATAATTCTTTGCGTTGATATTTTATATTCTTTGTTGTTTGATAATTGTCATTACAAAGTATTTTTCAAGATGTCGAAGCAATAATTCATATTATCTCGAATAATATTATTAGATAACATTATTGGCAATGTCTAGAAAGTTACATCTAAGGAGAGGTTTGGTCACCTAATTGCTTGGCGCCAATGAAGAAGAAATTCTTATTGGAAAGCCCCTCTTCACAGAGGCGCTACAGGTTGTCAATATTGTGATTACAGTAATATTATTTGTGAATAATTAATTATTGATTCATATGATGAGGAAAATATTGATTTTATATGGATATAGATGGAGAAAATTTTTAAAATGACAATTGTTGAAAATTAATATTTTATCTTTTTCCGATAAAATAATTCGTTTAAATATATTATTTTAATAATATATTAACTGTGATATTTTTACAACGAATGTGGGATATATGAGTATCTGAGGAGGAAGAGTATTTTTGTTGCAATAAATGTTTAAAACATGTTAAACATGCTCGGTGGACCCCATTTATTGGTTGAAATTTGATTATAGCACAAAAAATCGACCGTTTGTGGATTTCGGTCAATTTCTATTTGGAATTTGGAAAAACTTTCTTCTGCAAAGTTGTAGAGAATTGAATTTCCTATAAAAAATCACGAGATTCAATTTTTCTGATGAAAGGGCTATTTATTATGAATTATTGAAGTTCAAGCTCAAAATAATTGATTTTTGTAAGTTTTAATTATTTATTTTATGAAAAACGTTTTTATCATTTCTTTCTAGAAGGTTGGCATGTGGTAAATGTTGGGATCTGATTTCCAAAGAGGCGTGGGAAATTTATTAATAATAATATATTTTATTAAATTTTCTGCTTTGGTGTTTCTAAGCGTTTTCCTATAAATAGAGTCTTAGGTTAGAATTGAAAATCACACCGAAACTGAAGTTTTCTCTCTATATTATCGAAAGCGTATTCTTGTGAGTATTTTGAGTATACTTTGAGTATTTCTATACGGTGCAAGTCCAAGTCATACTTTATATCAGGTGTTTTAAATTTAGAAATCTTGATCTTTCGAGGTAAGGGATATTATTTTTTCGTAATGATATTATTTCTTCAATATCATTATCTTTGAAATGTTGATCTGAAGTTTTATCAAATTTGGAACTTTTTCATGTCGGGGTTACTATTCATGGGTTCTTATTCATGAGTTACTTATTCACGATTCTTATTCAATGAGTTCTTATTCACGAGTTCTTATTCACGAGTACTATTCATGAAGTATGAAGATGTTTTTATGGAATTTCTATCTTTTGGTGTCGAGAGTTACTATTCACGTATCTGGCCTTTATTCACGTATCTGACCTTTATTCACGTTATCTGATCTTATTCAATAGAAAAATAAAATTTCTTCTTTTAAATCAAAAACATCTATTCGGATACTAACTCCGATTGTATCCATGTTTTGATCATTCTTGAATTTTACACCACTATGATTATTTTGAGGTATTTTTGGGACGTGGATAAAACCAAGTACGAATCCTTAATCCTTAATCCTTGTCATTTTGTTTCACTTGGATTCGTTTTTTAAAAAAAAAAATATTTTCATCATCCTCGGTCTTAAATGATGATATTATGGAATATCTTTGGCACTGTGTAGTGCAAAGATGAATGATTTCTTAAGAATATCTTTGGCACAGTAGTGCAAAGATGAATGATTTCTGAAGAATATCTTTGGCCGTAGTCAAAAGATGAGCAGGGTTTAAATGAACATGACCCGTGATGAATATCTTTGGCACGTAGTGCAAAGATGAATATTTGATTCGGATGTATATTGATTGATGTTACGAGGATAAAAGATGAGCGATGAACTTTTAAATTCATACATAGAAGATAGTAGTTTGCATTCTCTACTTAACTCTTCTAATGAATTATTATTTCCATTGCGAATATTGATTTAAAATTTGTTGTCTATTGTATTCTATTATATTTTTCCTGTTGAAGACTAACGATAATTTGTTGTATATTATCTTAGTCATAATATTCTTCTTGAGCTAGTTGAGCTCACCCTTTTCCTTTTGTTCCATTTTTCTCGGGAGGCGAGAATATAAGCGAAATGCAGTGGGGTATGGAATGAAGGTTTTAGAAAGGATTGTTTAGTAGTCCTCACCATTTTTGTAAAATAATGTATCAATAAATGTGATGAGGATTTATTTGAGTATAGATATTATGCAGAAGATAATATTTGTATTCAAACTCACGATTTTATTGTTGTAATAATAAAGTTGTAGTTGTTTACGTACCATGTATTGACAACTTCGAATAGGTGATGTATACCTTTTTTGGGGGCGTCACGGTTGGTATCGAGCTTAGGGATATGATCTCTGGCGGAGATCGGGAATAGAACTAGGAGGGAGAGCGAGTAAATCCTTCGCTAGTGTGTCCTACCTAAGCTTATTTGTTAGTTGGTCAAGATATAGGGATATTATGTGATATATTGATTTCCTTAATTAACCCTTGTTTTTATGGCAATGTTTGAGAATGTCGATTTGAGAATATTAACAATGGAAATGAGGCCGTGGAGATGCTGTACTCACCAACGAGGAGAACGCGTGCAACAGTGGCAATGTTCCTCCCGTGAACAACACCATTGAAGCGAGATGATGAGCGAGGGATGTTTAGAAGTTTTTTTGCGATTCATGCAAAATCGATTTGAGGAGACTCGTGTTCAAAATACGGGAGAAATGATAGCAATTCACGGGTTGTCACAATGAAGCGCTTCAAAGAGTTGGGACCACGAGAATTTAAGGAAAGCGGATCCGATCATGGCGGAAACATGGGTCAAGCAAATTACCAAGATATTCGATGTCTTGGGGTGCGGAGGAACAGAAGGTTCCATTCGCCACCTTTATGTTAGTGGCGAAGCGAGAGATCATCGGTGGAGAGTCTCAGTGAAGCGTACTCCATCCAAACCGCACTCAAAGATGTCTTGGGAGACGTTTGAAGCTATTTAATGACAAATACTTTCACGAAAGTGTTCAAATCGTATGAAGAAGTGGAGTTCATCGATTGGAACAAAACAACATGACGGTGTCTCAAGATCGAGGCAAAGTTTGCGAGTTATCCGGTTTTGCACCTCATTTGGTGGAGAATGAGGAACGATGACGTGGATGTTTCTTAGAGGTTTGAAACCCGCGTACGTCGATATCTCATTTCTCATAAATTTTCTCTTTATTCGGATGTTAAATGAGGCTTAATTATTAGAGCGAGATAACGAGTACGGTCAACCGAGGACCACAACCAGATCGTACAGAGATAGCGATCAACAAAATAATGATAACCAAACGGAGAAAAGAAACAGACGGATAAAAATGGTAACCACTGGGTGGTAATCATGGCCATGAAAATAGAAAAGCGAGTCGGGAGGAGATTTTAAAAAGAGAGATTTAACAAATGACCATGTGAAGACGCAGCGGTCGTGACAAGAATCGGTTCTAAGGGAGGAGAAACGACCACCCCATTCATATCTACAAATCACGAAAAAGAGGACATATCGGTCAAACCGCCTGACAGTTCAAGGTATGCTATAATTGTGGAAAGGAAGGACATATCGCTCGAGATTATCAAGATGGCGAAACCTAGTTCAATGAGGGGACGGTGACTCAAAAGATCGTCCCAAAAAAGTCAAAGTCAACGATTAGGAAAGAAGTTTGTTGTGGATCGGTCATAATCGCGAGAACCCAAACGAGGTGATCACGGGTAAGCTATTTATAAATTCTTGCGAAGTTTATACCTTACTTGAATCTGGTCTACCCATTCATTTATCTCTCTCGCGTGTGCTCAACGTTTAAACTTGACTCGGAGAAATTAGACTTTGACCTATCTGTGGAAACTCCGTTAGGAGAAAATTTTCATCACATCCACTTGTTTATAAATCTTGTTTGATTCAAGTTGGCACCATCACCTTACACACCCGACCTTATCTCTTTAAAGATACTTGCTTTTGATGTGATTTTAGGGATTGATTGGTTAACTACTCATCATGCCAAAATTGATTGTTTTCGTAAGGTTGTTAGTTTTCATGTTCCTAACCAACTTGACTGTTATGCAATTCAAGCAACTAAACCATTAAAATCAATCACTATCATATCTAATCATAAAGCTATTCGTTTATTGAAAAAGCGGATGTCAAGCTTTCTTAACCCATGTTATGGATTTGAATAAAGACACGTCAAATTTGAATAATATTCTGTTGTTATTGACTTTCCGATGTATTTCCAGAAGAACTTCCCGCCTACCCCGAACGTGAAGTTGAATTCTTTATTGATCTTGAACCCGGTACAAAAGCCCATTTCTAAAACCCCATATCGAATGGCTCTATTGAACTTGGGAGTTAAAGGTCCAACTACGAGAATTGTTGGACATTGGTTTCATTCGTCTAGTACATCTCCTTGGGGTGCTCTGTTTTATTTGTAAAGAAGAAAGACGGGGAGTATGCGACTTTAGTATTGACTATCGGAATTGAACCATGTCACCATCAAGAATAGGTATCCTCTACCTCGTATTGATGACTTGTTTGACCAAATTCAAGGGCACAATTCTTTTCAAAAATCGATCTTCGATTACGGATATCATCATCATTTGAAGATTAGAATCGAGGATATTCCAAAGACGCCTTTAGAACTCGGTACGGGCATTATGAATTCTTAGTCATGTCTTTCGGACTAACTAATGCTCCTGCGGCTTTCATGGATATGATGAACCGAGTATTCAAGGAATATTTGGATCAATTCGTTGTTGTCTTTATTAATGACATCCTCATATATTCCAAAAGCCGTGAAGATCATGAGCACCATTTGAAGCTGGTACTCCAAAGGCTTCGTGAAAACCAACTATATGCCAAATTGAAGAAATGCGAGTTCTGGCTTGAGGAAGTAGCATTCCTTGGGCACGTGGTGTCGAAAACATGGAGTATCTGTTGATCCGTGAAGATTGAAGCAATACAAAGTTAGGAGCAACCAAAGTCGGTGATCAAGACGTAGCTTTTGGGCTTAAATGGTTATTATCGGAGATTCGTGGAAGGGTTTTCTCGAATCGCTACTCCATTAACTCAAATAACTCGGAAGGATACAAAATTCGTTTGGAGCGAAGAATGCGAGAAAAGTTTCCAAGAGCTTAAGAGGAGACTTATTTGACTGTTTCTAACAATACCATCTGGTTCGGATGGATTTGTTATCTACAACGATGCTTGAGCAAAGGGTTAGGATGTGTTCTCATGCAACGTGGGAAAGTCATAGCCTATGCCTCGCGACAACTTAAAGAGTATGAGAGGAATTATCCTACTCATGATCTAGAGTTAGCGTGATCGTTTCAGCGCTAAAAATATGGAGCACTATCTATATGGGGAGAAAGTGGAGATATATTCGGACCATAAAAAGCCTTAAATATTTCTTCACTCAAAAAGAACTCAACATCGCGGCGTGACGTTGGCTCGAGCTATTGAAAGACTACGACCACACTATTCAATACCATCCCGGTAAAAAGCGAACGTGGTAGGTGGACGCATTGAGTAGAAGATCATATCTGAACGAGAACGAGTGCGATGATGTCAAGTATACGCGTAGAGCCAACTTTAATAGAAAAAGTTAAGGTTACTCGAGCCAGGCCGGAGGAGCCGATCGTATGAAGAAGAAAGTACAAGAAGGAGCTATTCCTAAGCGAGAATTGATGAAGAAGGAATACTTGAGTCCACTCTGACTTTGTGTTCTAACGACTACGATTTGAAGTACAAGATTATGATGGAGGCACACAATCGCCATTTGCAATCCATCCTGGAAGTACTAAAATGTATCGTGATCTTGACATACATTTTGGTGGAACAATATGAAGAGAGAGATTGCAAAGTTTATCTCGATGTGTTTAAATTGCCCGGTGTGTAAAGCGGAGCATCTTGTACCTAAGAGGTCCGTTGCAACCACTTGAGATTCGAAATGGAGGTAGGGAACATTTGTGGCGCCCCAAAATAGGTATACATCACCTATTCGAGTTGTCAATACATGATACGAAACAACTACAACTTTATTATTACAACAAGAAAAAGCGTGAGTTTGAATACAAATATTATCTTCTGATAATATCTATACTCAAATAAATCCTCATCACATTTATTGATACATTATTTTACAAAAATGGGTGAGGACTACTAAACAATCCTTTCTAAAACCTTCATTCCATACCCCTAACTACATCGCTTATATTCTCGCCTCCACGAGAAAAATGGAACAAAAGGAAAAGGGTGAGCTCAACTAGCTCGATAGAAAGAATATTATGACTAAGATAATATACAACAAATTACCGATAGTCTTCAACAGGGAAAAATTTAATAGAATACAATAGACAACAAATTTTAAATCAATATTCGCAATGAAATAATAATTCATTAGAAGAGTTAAGTAGAGAATGCAAACTACTATCTTCTATGTATGAATTTAAAAGTTCATCGCTCTATCTTTTATCCACATAACAACAATCCATAAACATCTGGAATCAAATATTCATCTTTGCACTACAGAGCCAAAGATATTCATCGATTAATTCGTGTTCATTTAAACACTGTTCATCTTTGCACTACTGAGCCAAAGATATTCTTCAGAAATCATTCATCTTTGCACTACGGCCAAAGATATTCAATAATATCATCATTTAAGATCGAGGATGATGAAAAATATTTTTAAAGAAACGAATCCAAAGGAAACAAAATGACAAGGATTAAGGATTAAGGATTCGTACTTTATTTTATCCACGTCCAAAAATAACTCAAAAAATAATCACAAGGTGGTGTAAAATTCAAGAATGATCAAAACATGGATACAATCGAGCTAGTATCCGAATAGATGTTTTTGGACAAAAAGAAGAAATTTTATTTTTCGATGAATAGTCAGTATCGTGAATAGTCTTGATATCGTGAATAGTCTTCAGATATCGTGAATAAGAATCTCGACACCAAAAGATAGAAATTCCACAAAAACATTTTCACGCTTCATGAATAGTACTTGTGAATAAGAATCTCGTGAATATTAACTCATGAATAGTAACTCGTGAATAGTAACTCATGAATAAGTAACCCCGACATGAAAAAGTTCCAAATTTGATAAAAGTTCCAACCAATATTTCAAAGATAATGATATTGAAGAAATAATATCATTACTGAAAAATAATATCCCTTACCTCAAAGAATCATTACTTGGAAGGAAAGATCGGAAGTGATCTTTGAATGAAACTTGTCTTGAACAAAGAACTCTCAAATTATCTAAATACTCACAAAATACGCTCAATAATATAGAGAGAGAGAAGAGAAAAACTTTGTTTACGGTGTGATTTTCAATTCTAACTTAGCCCTCTATTTATAGAAAATGTTAGCCCGTAGAAGCGGACTTGACTTGCTACTACACGATGGCTTTACTCTACTACTATTGCCACCCACCACATTTGAAATAAAATTCAGCACATTTTTTTACCAACCACAAGTGGGGCCCACTCAATTCTAGAATTTTCCACCAAAATCAATTATAACCCTACTTTCCTAATCGACACCTCTTAAAATTCATAACAAATCATTCGTGCATTTTTAACGGTTCAAAATTTGTGGACATATACTCAACTTATGTATGTACAACATACCCAAAAATTACCACAATCCAACGGTTTGATTAAAAATTATAACCCCGAATATATCTCAAAACCCCGATTTGATTTTTAATACCTCCAATCCGATAAAATACTTGATAAAACACCTCAACAATAATTTCTTCATTTATAACCACATAAATAAATCCATCATTTATATCCACATAAAATAAATATTTCTTTATCATATGAATCAATAATTAATTATTCACAAATAATATTACGTAATCACAATTATGACAACCAAAGCCGCTCCTCCAGAGAAAGAGGGGCTTTCCAATAAGGATCTCTCTCTTCTTGGCGCAATTAGGTGACCAAACCTCTCATTGATGTAACTTTCTAGACATTGCCAATAATGCTATCTAATAATATTATTTAAATAATATGAATTATTGATCCGATAATGGAGATAATGTCAAAGATGACAATTATTGAACAACAATAATATAAAATATCAACGCAAAGAATTATTGAATCAATAAAATAAAATATTAAACAAGAATTCATGTGAAAATTATTGAGTAGTGCCTTCTACGTAAGGATCAATAATTCAACAATCTTGCAATACCGTGGTGTCTTCTTTAACTGACCACGCCAGATTCATCGTATTTTAACCACCGGGTATTCCAACAGTCTTAATTGGTAACAACTACTGGCAGTTATTTTTAACCAACTTATATTTGTGCTTTCTTCAACCAATCGCTTTCCGTTATGGGGCCCACACATGGTCGCTTGCATGTGGTCGTCTTTAATATTCCCCGACAAGCATTGAATATTCCTCGACCAATAGAATATTCCCCGACAACAATGAATATTTTATAACCACTTGCTTATTTTGAAATATTTGCGTATTTAACCCCTAACTATCCACATTAATCAAATCAACCCTTACTATTTCAAAATTAGAGAAAATTAAATTTCATTAATAATAAGTTGGGGTCTTACAACATTACCATGGATTTCAATTCTGATTATCTTCCTACGGTTTCTCAAGGCATCAATGCTATTTGGGTTATTGTTGATAGATTAACCAAGTCTCCTCTTTCTTTCCGATCACGGAGACTTATTCCTCGAACGCTTCTTGCTAGTATGTACGTGAATGAGATTGTGAGGTTGCATGGCATGCTGTATCCATATAGTTTCGGATCGTGACCCAAGATTCACTTCAAGATTTTGGGTTAGCTTGCAAAAAGCTATGGGCACGCAGTTTGCGATTTAGTTCTAAGCATACCATCCCCAAACGGACGACAATCGAGAGGACTATTCAAACTGTTGAACATCTATTAAGACTCGTGTCCTGAACTTCAAGGGTAGTTGGGATAAGTATTTACCATTGGTGGAATTCTCCTACAACAACAGTTATCGAGCAAGTATAGGTGTGGCTCCATTCAAGCATTATATGGGCGAAAATGTCGTTCTCGATATGTTGGGATGAGGTGGGTGAAACAACATTGTTGGGACCCGAGTTAAGACGTATGACTACCGAAAAGATCCAAATGATTCGACAACGTATACAAACACAAGATCGACAAAAAGAGTTATGCGGATCTTCATCGAAAGGAGGTGGAATTTAATGTAGGGGATCATGTATTGTTGCCGGGTTGCTCCATGGAAGGGAGTTACAAGATTTGGGAAGAGAGGAAAGCTCAATCCACGATTTATTGGTCCATTTCAAATTCTTGACCGAGTAGGAAATGTAACCTATAGACTTGCGTTACCTCGAGTATGTCTCGTGTTCATAATGTGTTTCACATATCCGTATTTCAGAAATATGTGAAAGACCCAACCACGTTATTGAAGTTAGAACCGGACGAGATAGCAGAAGACTTAACGTATGAGGAGGTACCATCAAGATCTTGGATAGGAAGGAGCATGTCCTACGCTAAGAAAGTCATACCACAAGTTAAAGTTTTGTGGAGGAATCATGCTATAGAGGAAATGACCAGAGGAATTGGAAGCGGAAATGAAAGCGAGATATCCTCACCTTTTCAAACACCAGTATCGTCGACGTCCAATTTCGAGGACGAAATTTCATAAGGAGGGAGGTTGTAAGACCCCAAAATTTTAAATAAAAAGGAATTTCCTTTATTTATTATTTTGAAATAGTAAGGGTTGATTTGATTAATGTGGATAGTTAAGGGTTAAATACGAAATATTTCAAAATAAGCAAGTGGTTATAAAATATTCATTATCGTCGGGGAATATTCGTTTGGTCGTGGAATATTAAATCGCTGTCGGGAATATTCGCATTTACGGCAGTAGCGACCATGTGTGGGCCCCATAACTAAAAAGCGATTGGATGAAGAAAACGACAAATATAAGTTGTTTTTAAATAATCTACGTAGTTGTTACAAGTTAATCTTGTTAAAATACTCTGTGGTTAAAACACAAGAAGCACTACCAGTATTGCACCAATTATATCCTTACGTGAAGGCACTACTCAATAATGGTTACGATAATTCTTCGTTCAAAGATTTTATTGAGTTAATAATTCTTTGCGTTGATATTTTATATTCATTGTTTCAATAATTGTCATTACACAAGATTTTTTTCAATATCGAAGCAATAATTCATATTATCCTGAATAATATTATTAGATAACATTATTGGCAATGTCTAGAAAGTTCTGCTCTAAGGAGAGGTTTGGTCACCTAATTGCGCGCCAAAGAAGAAATTCTTTATTGGAAAGCCCTCTTCCTGCAGAGGCTGCCCCTTGTCAATATTGTGATTCGTAATATTATTTGTGAATAATTAATTATTGATTCATATGATGAGGAAAATATTGATTTTATATGGATATAGATGGAGAAAATTTTAAAATGACAATTGTTGAAAATTAATATTTTATCTTTTTCCTCGATAAAATAATTCATTTAAATATATTATTTTAATAATATATTAACTGGTGATATTTTTACAAATAATGGGGATATATGAGTATACGAGGAGGAAGAGTATTTTTGTTGCAATAAATGTTTAAAACATGTTAAACATGTCTCATGGACCCCATTTATCGATCGAAATTTGATTATAAATTTTGTAAAATCGACCGTTTGTGGATTTCGGTTAATTTCTATTTGGAATTTGGAAAACTTTCTTCTGCAAAGTTGTAGAGAATTGAATTTCCTATAAAAACTCATGAGATTCGAATTTTCTGATGAAAGGGCTATTTATTATGAATTATTGAAGTTCGAAGCTCAAAATAATTGATTTTTGTAAGTTTTAATTATTTATTTTATGAAAAACGTTTTTATCATTTCTTTCTAGAAGGTTGGCATGTGGTAAATGTTGGGATCTGATTTCCAAAGAGGCGTAGGAAATTTATTAATAATAATATATTTTATTAAATTTTACGCTTTTGCTGTTCTAAAGCGTTTTCCTATAAATAGGTGCTTAGGTTAAATTGAAAATCACACCGTAAATCTGAAGTTTTCTCTATATTATTATCGAGCGTATTCTTGTGAGTATTTTGAGTATACTTTGAGTATTGCTATACTGGTGCAAGTCCAAGTCATAGCCTTTATATCCTGTTTCTTTAAATTTGAAGTCTTGATCTTTCGAGGTAAGGGATATTATTTTTTTCGTAATGATATTATTTCTTCAATATCATTATAATTTGAAATGTTGATCTGAAGTTTTATCAAATTTGGAACTTTTTCATGTCGGGTTACTATTCATGGGTTACTATTCATGAGTTACTATTCACGAAGTTACTATTCATGAGTTACTTATTCACGAGTTCTTATTCACGAGTAGTATTATTCATGAAGTGTGAAGATGTTTTTTGGAATTTCTATCTTTTGGTGTTCTGAGTTACTATTCACGTGATACTGGACTTATTCACGATACTCAAGACTATTCACGATATACTGTCTTATTCAATAGAAAAATAAAATTTCTTCTTTTCGTCAAAAACATCTATTCGGATACTAACTCGATTGTATCCATGTTTTGATCATTCTTGAATTTTACACCACTATGATTATTTTTGAGGTATTTTTGGACGTGGATAAAACCAAGTACGAATCCTTAATCCTTAATCCTTGTCATTTTGTTTCACTTTGGATTCGCTTCTTTAAAAAAAAAATTTTTCATCATCCTCGGTCTTAAATGATGATATTATGGAATATCTTTGGCCTCAGAGTGCAAAGATGAATGATTTCTTAAGAATATCTTTGGCCCAGTGCAAAAGATGAATGATTTCGAAGAATATCTTTGGCCCGTAGTGCAAAAGATGAACAGGGTTTAAATGAACATGACCAATCGATGAATATCTTTGGCCTCAGTAGTGCAAAGATGAATATTTGATTCCGATGTATATTGATTGATGTTACAGGATAAAAGATGAGCGATGAACTTTTAAATTCATACATAGAAGATAGTAGTTTGCATTCTCTACTTAACTCTTCTAATGAATTATTATTTCCGCTGCGAATATTGATTTAAAATTTGTTGTCTATTGTATTATATTATATTTTTCCCTGTTGAAAACTAACGATAATTTGTTGTATATTATCTTAGTCATAATATTCTTTACTGAGCTAGTTGAGCTCACCCTTTTCCTTTTTGTTCCATTTTTCTCAGGAGGCGAGAATATAGCGAAAAGTGCGAAGCTCTGGGTATGGAATGAAGGTTTTAGAAAGGATTGTTTAGTAGTCCTCACCATTTTTGTAAAATAATGTATCAATAAATGTGATGAGGATTTATTTGAGTATAGATATTGTCTAGAAGATAATATTTGTATTCAAACTCACAGTTTTATTGTTGTAATAATAAAGTTGTAGTTGTTTCTGTACCATGTATTGACAACTCAGAATAGGTGATGTATACCTATTTTGGGGCGTCACAAAAAGTATCATGGTAATCCACTCCTTCAGATTGGGTATACCCTTTAGCAACTAGCCTTGCTTTAAACCTCTCTATTTCACCAGAAACCTTATACTTAACCTTATACACCCATTTGCATCCCACAGTTGACCTGCCTGGAGGTAAAAGAACCAATTTCCATGTTTGATTGCTTTCTAAAGCATCAAGTTCTCTATTCATTGCTGCAATCCATTGTGGATCCTTTACAGCTTGATAAAAATGAGTAGGTTCTTTGACAGTGGAAAGGGTAGCAATGAATTTTAAATGAGAAGGATCAAATGAATGATATGAAATGAAATTAGTAAGACATGTGTTTGTGCAAAGGAAAGAGAGTAGAAGCATCATGATATCCACTGGTAGTAGAAAGCAAGCTAGTAGGCTTACTATCAACATTATAATCATTCCACCATTTGGGTCTGGTTTTCATCCTAGTAGGCACTCTAGGCTGTATAGGCAAAGTGTCAGTAGAAGAATTTGGAATAGATAAAGTAGATGCAGGGGATGAAATAGAGACTTCAGGATGTATGGGAGATATAGACTCAGGTGAAGAAGAACTAAGTTCAGAGACTATCAAAGGAGAATCAGTGGGATTATGATTGCAGACATTTGGTGATGGGAAAAGAGAATCAGTGTGATTATGAGAAGATGAAGATTGATCATCAGTACTTAACCAAGGAATAACACAGTTAGGATCTTGGGAGGTATTAGGTTGTGCAGTAAGGAATGGAAAAATATTTTTATGGAAAATAACATCTCTAGAAATGAAAATTTGATGATTGATCAAATTTAAGACTTTATAACCTTTCTGTCCTGCAGGATAACCTAGGAAAACTCCTCTTATTGCCCGAGGTGCAAATTTATCTGAAGGGTGGATGGAAGCATACACAAGACAACCAAAAACTCTAAGAGAGGTATAAGAAGGAACCTTATGAAACAAGACTTCATGAGGGGATTTGTTGTGTAAAACAGGTGTAGGCAATTTATTGATGATATATGTAGCTGTAAGTAAACATTCCCCCCAATAATGTATAGGTACTCCTGACTGAAATCTCAGAGCCCTAGCTACTTCTAACAAATTCCTGTGTTTTCTTTCTACTCTAGCATTTTGCCGAGGATTGTTCACACAAGTGCTTTGGTGTAAGATGCCAGAAGCAGTCAAGAAAGGGGAAACATTTCTATTAAAGAATTCAGTCCCATTATCACTCCTCATGATTTTAACATGTTTTCCAAACTGTGTATAAGCATAAGCAAGAAAATCAGTAAGAAGTTTATGAACATGTTGCTTAGTTGGAATAAGAAAGGTCCAGGTAGCCCTAGAATAATCATCAACTATAGTTAAAAAATATTTGCATCCATGTTGTGTCTGAATAGAATATGGACCCCATACATCCACATGATGCAATTCAAACAAAGAAGAAGTAAAACTAATACTTGCATTAGGAAATGGCAGTTTACATTGTTTGGCAAGTGGACAAACAGGACAAGATTTATTCCTTGAAGCAGAAACATCATGACGAACATCATCAATATGACTAAGAACTGAATGGGAAGCATGACCTAATCTCATATGCCAAATAGCACTTAATTTGTCTTTAGACTTAGTAAGTAATACAATAGAATTAGAAACTGGATGTGGAAAAGGAGAAGTAGAATGAAGTAGTTGTAAGTGATATAGCCCTCCTTGCTCTCTACCAATTGCCAGTGGCATCATTTGATTTTGGACCTGAAAAAAGCATTGGTGTGGATAAAAGGTAACCAAACAAGAAGAATCAGATGTCAATTTACTTATGGATAACAAATTATAATTGAAACTTGGCACAAACAAGACATGCTTAAGTGTCAATTCAGGTGTTAAAGTCACACAACCAAGAGTTGACACTTGAATGGTGTTTCCAGTAGGTAATAGAATGTGCACAGGTGTTGTAAGATAAACAACAGAATGCATTAAAGATAAACTGCTACACATATGATCTGTGGCACCAGTATCTATAATCCAAGTGGCAGGTTTAGTAATATTACCGGATGAAGATAACATAACTGAAACCATACCTGCAGCATGCATATGATTGTCTGGAAATTTGACCCCTTTTTCTGTCATCATGAGATTCATCATGTGATTGAGCTGAGATTGAAATTGTTCAAATTGATATGGAGAATGGGAATGCACTCCAAAATCATTCTTATTTGAAGAATCTCCAGTAACTTGCATAGCTTTGGAAATAGTCCTGAAGTTGGATCCATTGAGAGTAGGTGGTTTGCCCTTTTTCTTCCTTTTGGGTGGATATCCATTCAACTTAAAACAAGTCTCCTTATAATGTCCTTCACCATGACAATAAGAACACTTGATAGGAGCTTTAAACTTTTGTTGTGCATTTGCAGAATTATGATAAAATTGTTGGTTAGAAAAAGATGGCACGGAAGTATTGACATTAAAACCAGTGGAATGGACATTTGAACCATTGAATTTTTCTCCACTTTGAACACTCATTACTGAAGAATTACTAGAGATATGAGGACTGGCACCATCATGTGTGACAGGAATATATCCTTGCCTTTGTTTCTCATCTTGCTTGATGAGAGAAAAGGCCTGAGTAATGGATGGTAAAGGATCCATCATCAAAATTTGACCCCTAGCTGTGGCATAGCTGTCATGTAACCCCATTAAAAATTGGAGTAGCTTCCTTCTCTGCTCTCTTTCCTCCCGCACCTTATGAGCCCCACAAACACAGGAAATAACAGGTTCTAGAATACTATACTCATCCCAAAAATTCTTCAGTTTATGATAATAAATTTCCACCGATTTGTCCTGCTGTTCAAGCATATGAGTATCTTTCAGAATTTGATAGATTCTATGACCATTGATACTCGAAAACCTCTCATGTAATTCATTCCACACACTTATAGCTGAACTCACAAAATTCATCCCATCACTGATTTCATCCGAAACACAATTGAGAATCCAAGTAATCACCATATCATTTACTCTTTCATATTGTGCTAGAATAGGAGAATGTTCTGCAGGTTTTGGGAAATTACCATTGACCATGACCAATTTATTCTTTGCAGATAAAGCAATCTGCATAGATCTCTTCCAAGGACCAAAGTTATCAGTCCCAGTGAGCTTCTTAGAGATTAAAATCAATCCAGGATGATCATTGTTATGCAAAAACAGAGGATGGCTATTTGATTCAATGGAAGCATTTCAACATTATTGTTATTGCTTGAAACTTGATTAGCAACAGATGTAGAAACTTGATTATTAAGCACAACATTAGCATAATTCGGTTGTGTATTGCTAGACGACATGATAGCAATGGAAAAAAAAATTGTAATTAAATGAAATTGTAATTACAAATTGTAGAAGATCCAAATGATTGAGATCGGAATGATTATTTGATCAAATAAAGATCAAATAAATAGAAAATGCAACGAATCAGAGAAAAAAAAACTTACCTACGGAAGCGAAACCAGAAACTTACGCTTTGATACCATGATAAGCTTACTGAATTTGAAAAGAAGATAATGGAACAAGATAAAAGCTCTTCTTATTAATCTGCATATTTTTCTCTTATTTAGTTGTGAACCAACTCTACTACTTATACTATCTGTACTGAACTAACTAGAGTTACAACTGACTTTTAACTATGGTTAAAAGGTTGTTACATCTGAAATGATCTCATGCGTTGACACTTCATCATATAATACTTGGTCCAGCTGTCAT
Organism: Panax quinquefolius; assembly: GCA_020205615.1. Classification (NCBI taxonomy): domain Eukaryota; kingdom Viridiplantae; phylum Streptophyta; class Magnoliopsida; order Apiales; family Araliaceae; genus Panax; species Panax quinquefolius. The sequence goes on from CM035171.1 coordinate 9,863,203, forward strand.
AGCTAAGGCATTGCTAATTTTAGTTTGCATAACTGGAACTACTTCTTTATGATGATTCTTTGACTCATCATGGTGTGCTGCAGATAAGCCATCTTGGAAAGCTACTGATACAACATGTGCGGCTGATGATGTTGTATATGTGCTATTACTTTATATAGATGAAGTACAAACATAGACGTCCAATTTTCTCTTCTTTTGACAAGTACAAACATAGGATCATATATATAGAGCATAGGATCGATTAAAACTGCCCAAAAACTATGCCAAGGCCACCATTCCCCTCACAGTAGGACTATGCACCTTTACCTCCCCACCCCAAAACCAAAAGATAAGTACATCTAAGCTCCAAGAGCAAACTCTACTACAGAATCTTTAAAATACCAGACTCAGAACCTTAAGTTTTAAACATTAAAACCATGACAGGTGGAAGACTGCTAGTGTTTAACCAACACAAGCAAATTGAGTGGGATATTTCCAAAGTAACAGTGGAAACTTTTTTCACATGCCAACTCTTTTTTTTTTGGCCTCAAAAATATCATTTAGTCTCCCAACATATCTATCTCTGTTGTAGCTTGTTGCTCATATGCATACAGCAATGATCTCATTATGCTAACAAATTAACTAAGTTTTGATGCCCAGTGCAACAGAATATAATCTTTTAATGGCAGTTTCTTTTTAACTACAATAAGAGAAGGCAGGTGAGTGAAACAGACAGACAGTATATTATCAAAGTATATGTACCTGTCAATGGCATGCAACAGCGGACATACCTTGACATAGCCTGTAAATTAAGAAAAAGAAATACTTGGTCAAGCCTTTTATACACATATATGGCTTTCGATAACCAACCCAAGGGAGTAGGTTAGCACTTGTTTGGTTGCATGTTTAGCACTTGTTTCATTGAAGGTTTATCCTTCTTGATTTTTGTGTTTTACCAATATACCCTATGGTTAGAAGTATTAAATATATTAAGGGCTTTCTGAAAAAGTTCATATTTGGGCATAAATGCTAACTTGCTTCCTTCTGTGGTTAGCGAAATCTATACATATACTAAGCAAATATATAAGAGGAGTGAAAAGGTTTTTCAGATCTGGAACAAAAATCATAATTGAGGGATGGAGTGTCCTCGATCTGAAGCCACAATAGTATCATTATTAATAGTAGTAAAAATTATGGTATAAAAATATTACATGATCATTAGCCCATGACATAATTAACTATCCCTATTGTGGCAAGGAATTAGTGGTTTGAAATGTTGGTGTATCACCTATATCCTGTATAGCTGCCAATGCAAATGATAAAAAAAACAAGGGTGAGAACTGGCCTGGACTTCACGCAATGCAGCATCATTAGGTTTCAAAGACGAACTATCATCTGAAAAGACATTCCTACAACATTTGCAAATATCAATTACATTAAGCAGAGAACCAATAGTAACATTATATACTCTTGAACTACACTGATTTAACATCATATATTAAAGGTGAATTTCAAACCTGTAGTAAATGAACCAATTAAATTATATCCTACAGTTCTAGAATTAATTGTTCAAGAGTATAAGAAGCTAAAGGTATCTTGATAAGTTTGTTGAAGTTCTCTAATAAATTAAAGAGCACACAATTTTGTTTTAATTGTTTACATCTAAATGACCAGAAAATGTCATTTTCAAAATGCAAATATAGGTATGTTCTTAAACTCCCGGCCAGTATGTGTTATTAACTGATCCATAAATAACTCTTTTGTATATTAACTTCATGCATTAACAATTGCTTTCTAATCATCTTCCAGTTATGAGTTATGACTATATATGAATATGGTCAAATATTAACCTCAATGAACATATAATACTGCCCCCTACTCATCAAAGTTAAATTAATTCTGACAATTTCTTTGATCTTTTACAGTTAAACTTGAACAATTTCAAAATCATAACTGAATCGTATTTAAGTTGGTCGGAGTATATTAATAACAAGATGAAGGTTCACCAGGCCTGGTGGCCAATATCCAATAATAATAAACCACAAAAAGTAGCTGATTCAGAAGTGTTATTCCATGTCAATTGTCAAACCATTGCTAGAACAATGTTCTGCTGAATGCCTTACCTCCATATCACGTTAATTTTTCAACTCATCTTGTTTAGCTTCTGGAAGCATTGCAGCATCATAAGCGACACTGTACGTTTCCATAAAAGATCTTCTCCAAACCCTTCATCCATCTAGACAACAGTAGATTAACCTGCCAGTCCATATAGAATAGAACAATATTCACTCAGACTTAGGTACATACGTAATTGTTTTCCCCTGACAAATAATTGATTTATTAGCCCAATAAGTTTCCTGCCACTGGAGGTTAGAGTTTTTCAACAAGGACAATAGAGCACAAGCCAAAAAAAACCCAACTCAACAGTTGAGTATCTTCAAGTCAGTATGTATATATAGCCTTGGAAACCCTCAGCTCTACATATATCATGATTGTAAATCTCATACAAATATTGCCCCAACTCAATACCTTCCTTTCCCTCTTCTTTCAGACGGCGTAAGCACAGCCACATATGCAGTACTACAAGCAAAGAGAAGGTTGTTTTAAAGGTTTTCTCCAAGCTAAATATATACTGCATGCATGTAAAAGAATATATAATCTGTGTCTCGCCTACATACATCTAAAAATAGGATGGCGCACATTATAATAAAAAAGTTACGAAGTTATCATGTCGATTTTTCATAACACGTATGTTAACGCCAAGATCTTTCTCCACGTCCCAATCACCAAGACGCGTCCCAATATCCCGCATATTCAACAAGTCAACACCAAAAGCTTGTGGCTACCGACCGTCGAGGATAAATTCCCGGCGTGAGAATCAAGATCTGATGCGATCACAAAGGTCAACAATGGAGAGAAAATATTATCTAATGCCCGAGAGATAGAATAAAATTCTAAAGAAAAATGTGTATTCTTACCCTCTTATGTGATCTTAGCCCATGCATACTCCACTCTCCATTCTGCATCGTGCCACCCACCATCTCCCCGACACCTTTTTTCCCTCACTTCCCATTATTTCAAATTAGAAAGTAAGCAGACTACTTACACACTGCTATCACTGTTTGCCACCGCATGGGTCATCCGAGTCCCATCCTCATTAATGCCACGCAAAGAAAGTGGCGAATACAATAGTCAATTGTCATTTGGTATAATGATTATTGGTCAAAGTTGTGAGACCCCAAATTTTATCAATAAAGATTTAAATTTTGTCGAAATAATTTTTAATATTATGGTGTGAATTTGAGATAATATTATAGTTGTGGGTAGTATTTATAAATTTTGCAAAGTATGCAAGTGGTTATATTATATTCGATTGGTTGGGAGAATATTCGGTTTAGCGAGGGAATATTCGTACAACTACCAATCATTGGTGGACCTCATTGATAATGTAATTATTGTCGAATTGAGAAAACGACAAAAATATTTTATTGAAATAACGGCGGAAGTTTTACTGCTTGATCTTGTTGAACTACTTTCGGTAGTAAAAGTCATACGATGTCGTGTGGTTGCATAAGAAGCGCACCGGTATTGATTATTGATCTTATGTGAAGTCACTCGGTTTGATTCCATTATCACGATTAATAATATGAATTATTATAATGATAATGACGTTTTGTTTTATTCGTATTATTAACGTAATAAAATGCGAAACATCTTTTATATAAAATGAATACTTTATTAAAGTTATTCATAAATAGAATATATTATATTTTATTATCGTAGTGTTGCGTAGTATTTTTTTGCGTAGTGTTGCATAGTGTTTGCATAGTAAAATGTTTTTATATAAATAGAATATATTATATTTTATTTAAAAGATTTTGCTTTAAATATGGATGGCCGATTAAAAGTAAATCAATCTGACCGCTTCATGGATTAATTACTATGCATTCTATTTTCCTATAAATAAAGCTCATTCCTTCATTATTTTCTTACGAATTCAATCAAACTCTGAGAGAGAAATTATAGAGAAGCTATAGAGAGAAAATCTATAGAGAAAGAAGAAGAGTATTCGGTACTTCACTACTTTGATATCCGGTGTCTTTTACTGTAAGGGGTATTATTTGTTGTACCTGTAAGGGTGTTATTCTTTCTTATTCATGAAGAGAACTTCATTATTCCATTCATTATTATTACATTTGGAATAACTTTAAAAAGTGGTATACCCTATACATAACTCAGATATGCGGCATACCCTATACTTGGTGAAATCATTTATGTTATTCCATTCTTATTTATTACTCGTGGAATAACTCAGATACGCTGAATCCCCTATACTTGGTGATCTTCTTCATTATTCCATTCTTTATTATTCATTGGAATATCCTGTCTCGTGTGTTTTACAGGACTTCGTTCCATTGTTTATTATTCGCATTTATTATTACATTGGAATATCCTCATGCGTGTGTTTTACACCGGACTCGGTTCCATTGTTTATTATTCAAAGATTTATTATTCTCATTGGATCATCCCATGGATTGTGAATTTCACGACTGGTTCCGTTATTATTATTCTCATTGGAATAACTCGCCATCTTGCATCTGCGCATGCGTGGTGATTTCTTTTGTTATTCCATTCTTTATTATACCCAGTTGGTTAAAACTTTGACTTATACTCCATGAAATTAGTAGAATATCCTTGATATTTGCGTTTCATCCAATATCTTTTCATGAAAATATTCTTCCGATCATTCTTGAATTTTACTCTACAAAACAAAGATTATCTTGTTGACAATTTGGGACGTTACTAATTCTGGATAAAATAATTATTGAACTTGTTTTATTGAATTATTATGTCATTGTCATCATCCTCATGTGATATATTATGTTATCTTTGGCTTACGTGCATAGATGAACTTAGTATGATTATTACCGAGGGATCATTCAGATAATCACGGCTTGTTATAAATGATGTAATAAAAGTCCTCGGTGGCTTTGTAATGCGGTGATGGATAGTTTTTGGTATGATTATGACCAGGGTGATTCGGTATAGTCATGACCATTGATAATTTGATGAAAATCCTTGACCGTGGTAATGCGGGGATGATTAAATATTGTGGTTTATTCATTAAACCGAGTCTTAGTGATAAAAATTTATGAAAACCTTTTAAAACCTAAAAGATAGTAGACTTTATTTTCTACTTGACTCTTTTAATGGATTGAATATTTCATTGCAGCTTAAACCGGTTGTCTATTGTATTTTATCGGTTTAACATTGTTGAAGACTATTGATAATTTATTACGCATTATCTTGAGTCATAATATTTCTTCTTTGAGGCTAGTTGAGCTCACCCTTTTCTTTCACTTTGTTCTCTTGAGAAATGAGAACATAGCATTGGAGACGAGTCGGGAACGGAGTAATGGTCCGAGGATAGCATTAGTAGTCCTCACTATTACGTGAAATAGTGTGATAATAGTTGTAATGAGGACTCCTTTTGAGTTTGTATAATATCTAGTGAGACATATTTGTATTCAAACTCATGCTTTATGTCGTATTATACCCACGCTTATATTAGTAAATTGTATTTGAATTTATGTACCATGTAAGTGGCGACCCAAGATGGGTGACGTATACCTAATTTTGGGGGCGTCACAAAAGTTGGGTTAAGTGATAATTAACATAATGGGCCAATTTAATGACTAAGCCCAAATAATGGAAATGACCCAAGTGACCGGATCCAACCAGGACTTAGCATAATATGATCCAAGGAGGAGCCCAATATGTTCGACCAATAAGGAAAAGGATTATGGCTGAATGATTACCCCTAGTCTTATATTAAACAGGGTGTTTAATGTAAGACTATAAACAGTATAGGCCCAGGACGTAACAAACTATGATAAGTCATAAGAGATCCAAAGTGAAACTCGCCAAAGCCCATCAAAATCAACCCAAATTGTTATCAGGTACAGAAGTGGGAAGTCCAATAGACGCAAGCCCACATAGGTGAAGATATTTAGGTCTAAAACGGACGAAACCTCTTCCCATTCATCATCATTGCAGTGAATTAAATGTGCCGCCCTTAATTACCGTGCAACTGTCAGTATAAAAGGTAAACTTTACCAATTCTGACGGTTTTACCTGCTAATTCGAAATTTGAACCTTAGAGCTTTCTTCTTCTCTGCAAACTTCTTTTTCTGCTTCATAAAATCTTAACAATGGTGACCGAAACCCCTGGCCAAAACTCTCCCCTTCGTGCAACTCCTATCAGTATTGTTTCTCCCAACCCAAACCCTAACCAAGAGGGTTCGAAGTTCCAATCCCCAATCAACAAACCCTGGGGAAACCCCTCGATCTCTCACCGATTTCTTCAAGGATGGGGAACAATTCCCCCATGCCAACATCCGGTCTTCAGTCACGGAATCTGAGATATGCATACTCAGGACTCGTTATCAGATTCCTGACATATACGCGATAAGGGCCCTGCTCCTGAAGAGCGTATGTATGTAAATGACCGGGATGGTTGGGTCGTCACGCCCTGTCACTTTCTGGAAAAGGGGTTCGCCTACCTCTCCATGTCTTCATCATTACCCTCCTAGGGTTCATAGGAGTGGGCTTCACCCGCTTAAGGCCCAACTCCTACATCCACATCCCGGCATTTATTGCCTTCGCCGTGAACTAGGGATTACTCCTCCGTCGACATCTTCTTCACCCTCTTTTCTCACTTGGTAGGTCTCGAGAACGAGGCTTCAAAATGTTAAGCAAGAAATCTCCTCGACCCAACACCGGTGTTCGAGAGGAGACCCACGATGGATACTCCTTCCAAAGAACAAGGGTTGGCATGAGAAGTGGTTTTTCATCACGGGACCTCGAGATCTCTTCTTCCTGGATTTGGACTACCTCCCGACCGGGTCTCTGCTGACTTTGGAGACATATCCGAAGGACGGGTGAGGGAGATGGCAGATTTCTTAAGGAAGATTCCTCCAAAAGAATGAAGTTTCACACTTCTGACCAAACAAGCCTGGTTATACAACCACAAATGTAAGTTTTGAATAACTTTGTAACATAATTTCTGAGCTATATAAATGATACAGGTTCTGATACATGGTTTTTTGCAGTGTCTTTGATCAAACCGACTTCCCTGGAGGTGAGAGACCTGGAAGATTTTTTGGCAGGGATGAATGCAGATGCGAGTGAAGAGCATCCGGCCGAAGAATCTTCCCAGGTTAACCCCCTACCACCGATCCACCAACTTCTTCCCTTCAAACTGACGAACCCCAAACTGACGAACCCAACATACCCGAAGAAAACCTCAGACCTCGCCGAAGAAAAAGATCCGCCAAACGATCCAAATCCACCCAACCAGAAACAAACCCCGAAAGTGACCCTGAAACACTTCCCGATGCAACCCCCCAAACAACCTTCTCAACCAACCCCAATCCTCCAACCTCTGAACCTACCCCGGTGAGGAGGAGCTTACTTGATATTCCTCTGCACGATCGGGCTAAGGTCCTTCGTGTAAAGAAAATAAGAACCAAGATAACCCCCGACTATCAAGAGCTCCGAAGTTCCCACCGCTTCTACTGCCACTCCTCCCACATCCACACAAATCCATGCTACCGATGATGAACCAACCGGGTCCGCTCAAGACTCCATCCCGAAAAAGAAAACACCCATCGACAAATACCTTGGTTCATCTTCCGCACTTCGCCAACCCCCGAACGCACTTCCGCCTGATCACCCTCTCCCAAAACCATACATGCACTCTCACCAATTCGCAATGAACCTCCGCCTTTCTCCTCCCGCATAACCAACTATCGAAGTCGACGGACGCCATGGCTTCCCCAACAATGTGGCCCCGATTCATCGCCCATTTTCCTTCTAACTGCTCAACACCT
>CM035171.1:9871173-9976893 GCA_020205615.1 Panax quinquefolius
CACCCATCTTGGGTCGCCACTTACGTGGTACATAAATTCAAATACAACTTACTAATATAAGCGTGGGTATACGATACGACATAAAGCGTGAAGTTTGAATACAAATATTATCTACTAGATATTATATAAACTCGAAAGGAGTCCTCATTACAACTATTATCACATTTATTTCGCAGAATAGTGAGGACTACTAATGCTATCCTACGGACCATTACTCCGTTCTGGCTAAGTCAGCTCTATGTTCTCATTTCACGAAGAGATGAAAGAAAGAAAGGTGAGCTCAACTAGCCTAAAGAAGAAATATTATGACTAAGATAATGCGAGAATAAATTATCATTAGCCTTAGCAGTGTTAAACCGATAAAATACAATAAATGACCAGTTTAAGCTGCGGCTGAATATCTGATCCATTAAAAAATCAAGTAGAGAATAAAGTTCTACTATCTTTAGGTTTTAAAAAGGTTTTCATCAATTTTATCATTTGAGACTCGACAATAAATAAACCACCACATCTAATCATCCACATACCACGATCAAGGATTTTCATCAAATTATCAATAGGTCATGACTATATCTTGAATCACCCTACGGTCATAATCATACCAAAAACTATCCATCAGCTTCGCATTACAGAGCCTTTGAGGACTTTTGTCACATCATTTATATCAAGTCGTGATTATACAAGAATGATCCTGGTCATAATCATACTAAGTTCATCTATGCTGCGTAAGCGAAGATAACATAATATAACATGAGGATGATGATGATGACATAATAATTGATAAAACAAGTTCAAGAATTATTTAATCCATGAATTATTAACGTCAAATTGTCGACATGATCTTTGTTTCGTGAGTAAAATTCAAGAATGATCGGAAGAATATTTCCATGAAAAGATATCTGGATAAACGCAAATATCGAGGATATTCTACTAATTTCATGGAGTATAGAAGTCAAAAGTTTTAACCAATTGGGTATAATAAAGAATGGAATAACAAAAGAAATCACCATCGTGCGGTACTTGGCGTAGACAGAGTTATTCAACAGAATAATAATAACGGAACCGGTGGTGGTGAAATTCGCAAGCGGGATGTTCCATGAGAATAATAAAAGATGGAACCGGATCCAAATTGTAAAAACACGAGATAGGATATTCCAGCGAGAATGATAAAGAGCGGAACCGAGTCCAAATTGTAAAACACATGACAGGATGTTCAGCCGGATGAATAATAAAAAGCGGAACCGAATGGAGGTGGCAAAAACAGACGGGATGTTCCAAATGAATAATAGAAGAATGTCAAGTATAGTATAGGGTAAGCAGGTGTATCTGAGTTATTCAATGAGAATAATAATGATGGAATAACATAGGATTTCACCAGTATATAGGGTGTCTGGCGTATCACGAGGTTATGTATAGGGTATGCCACTTTTACGGAGTTATTCAACGAATAATAGTGAATGGAATAATGAAGTTCTCTTGAAGAAAAGAATAACACCACTTTACAGTAAAGAAGCTGAATATAGAAGTAGTGAAGTAGCGAGAATACTCTTCTTCTTTACATAATTTTCTCTATAAACCTCTACATAATTTCTCTCTCTAGAGTTTGATGAATTAAATGAAAATAATGAAGGAATGAGCACTATTTATAGGAAAATGGAATGCGTAGTAACTAATCAATGAGCGGTCGAAGATTGATTTACTTTAATCGACGGTCCGTATTTAAAGAAAAATCTTTTAAATAAAAATATAATATATTCTATTTATATAAAAACATTTTACTATGCAAACACTATGCAATACTATGCAAAATCTTATCTGAAAATCTTATACAACACTATCGTAATAAAATATAATATATTACATTTATAGAATAACTTTAATAAAGTGATACATTTTATATAAAAAGATGTTTACGTTTTATTACGTTAATAATCTGAATAAAACAAAAGCGTCATTATCATTATAATAATTCATATTATTAATTGTGATAATGGAATCAAAGCTGAGTGACCTCACATAGGCATCAATAATCCAATCTGGTAGTGTCTTCTTGTCACGATACACGTATTCTTTGTACTTTTACTACTAAAGTAGTTCAACGATTATCGGCGGTAAAACTTCCGCCGTTATTTTAATAAAATATTTTTGTCGTTTTTCAATCAAGCAATAATTTACATTGTGAGGTCCTGATGATTGGTGAGGTTATATCGAATATTCCCTGCTAAACCGAATATTCCCACGAGCCAATCGAATATAATATAACCACTTGCATACTTTGCAAAATTTATAAATCTACCCACAACTATAATATTATCTCAAATTCACACCATAATATTAAAAAATTATTTGACCAAATTTAAATCTTTATTAATAAAATCTGAGGGTCTCACATATCCCGAGGCTCCGCAAAAATATCAACATAGCATTAAGGAGCTCCATGAGGTTAAATCAGGAGAGGTTCCGCGGACCGAACCTATTTTCACCGTCTTGTTCTCCTTACCGGGGATAAGCTCTATCTCCTCCATTTCTTCAAATTGACATGACAATGGTTGAAGCTCTCTCTGTGAAGGTTCGATCTCTATTGCCATGGTCTCTTACCTTCGACATTCCCACTCAAAGTGATCACGACATTTCTATAACATCTTACGGCCAGGTCCAAGTCCCCTTCACCTCGCTTGACCCCATGGTAAGTAGGAAATTTGATTTTGAAATAAGGAATAGAGAATTCACGACTTGCAAGCAATTAAGCGAGCCTTCCCAAAATAGCATTATAAGCGAATCTACATACCTGACATAAAATTTGCAAATAATTCCCTACTGTTGGGGGCCGTTCAGAAGATGGATGACCAGTTCAATGGTTCCGGCTACCTTGGCCAGGGTCATTACTAAAACCATATAAAGGAGCCTCATCCTATCTCCATCTTTTCGCCCATCTAGTGCATCCTACGATAAGCGTGGGCATCTGAATATCTGAAGACCCATTATCTACCATCATCGCTTCATATCTACGAAGACCACTTGTGCGATCGGCACCGGTGATCCCTCGTCTTGATTCGATGACTTAGAAGGGTAATCTTCATCGGTAAAAAGAGATTAAGTATTCGAATAAAGTCTGTCCGGTCTTAGGAGGGGTACTTAACATGACATGTAAGAATCTGAAGTAACTAAACTGGTAGCTTCTTTCCAGCAATTTGCGAAGTACCCCGGTGATGACATCTACCACATGCCCTTGCCGCTCCGGCTTGTGACAACTTGGCTAACTTGGTTGAAGCTACAGGGAACAGCCCCCTCGTCTTCTTTGTTGATTAGATTACGGCGATACATCTTTGAATCGAAAGCCCCTTGTACCTTTCTTTCAATAAAGTCCTTCAAACTACACGATCGTTTGTATCATGAGCCGAAGCTTGATGGTAATCACAATACTTACGAGAATTTCCTTTTAGGGCTTAATGTTATCTCGAGGTGGTTCGAAAATAGTTTGATTCTTAATTTGATCAAGATAATGATTACCATGCGTGTTAAGTGTTGTGTCGTCCTATTCAGCTCTTTGAAATTTGGAAGCGGACGAACGTCCTCCACCTATCTCAATTGTTATACTTTTTCGACCCTAGCCCGTAGCGGTCTTTATTACCCTCATTCTTTCTTTTGGTCTCTATCGGTTCTATCCGTCTCATTTCCTTAAAAGCCGTCCCGAAGGCGGGGGCGTTTGAGGTCATCCATGGCTTCTCCACCATGATATAACCTTGACTTTGTCAAAAGCCTCAAAGAAGACTCTTGGGTGATGAAACATCAACTTCTTCTACTAACTTCTCCGATTTGACGAGATCTAACCCATTCACGAAAGCAGTCAATCGGCTTGTAGATCGTTCGAATACACTGGGTCATTCGCTTCACGAAAATTTAAGCTGGGGCTCACATTAACATGTTTAAGGTCTGCCGAGATTTGGAAATTTTTGGAGTTAAAATTGAGGTAGCAAATTTCTTAAGGAATTAATTAGAAATTGATTTTGAAAAATAGTAAATGAATTTTAAAAATTAGAAAAATATATTTTCATTATGGGACTATATTATGCTAAATCCGGAAAAGAAATATTTTGGAATTTGATTTGGTATTTTTATGAAAATAGTTTGAATTACTGAACATATGAGTTAAATATGTTATGTGAGGTAACAAAGTTGAAAATAGGATTTTATGGCTAGAATCCTATATAGAGTATATGCATATTTTTTTTTTATGAGGATTTGATAATTGGTGATGATATTTTATGAGTATGGCATTTTGAATGATTAAATGCATTATATGAGTAAAGCGTAAACAATTGAGATAAATTGTTTATAAATTTAAAAAGTGATTAAAATATTGTTATAATATTAATGATATTAGATTATGAGATTATTAAGTGATTGATAACATGTGGGATATTCTTGAATCTGGATAAATTATATTTAATAATTTATCCTTTTTAATGATTGATATCCTTTATCGATTATCATTTGATTGATTCTTAGTGAATATTATCTGTTATTGGTATAGTCGTTATCCTCGTAGTGCTTTTTTATCGATAAAGATTTAAATTTTGTCGAAATAATTTTTAATATTATGGTGTGAATTTGAGATAATATTATAGTTGTATGGTAGTATTTATAAATTTTGCAAAGTATGCAAGTGGTTATATTATATTCGATTGATCATTGGGGAATATTAGGTTTAGGGGAATATTAAATACAATAGCGGCTCAATCATTGGTGGACCCTAGCGAAATTATTGTCGGATTGAGAAAGATAAAGATTTAAAAAAATATTTTTTATTGAAATAACGGCGGAAGTTTTCTGGTTGATCTTGTTGAACTACTCGGTAGTAAAATGCGATGATGTCGTGTGGTTGCGTAGTAGCTACTGCGGTATTGATTATTGATGCTTATGTGAGAAGTCACTCGACGGTTTGATTCCATTATTGTCGATTAATAATATGAATTATTATAGCGATAATGACGTTTTGTTTTATTAAGTATTATTAGCGTAATAAAAGCGAAACATCTTTATATAAAGCGAGAATACTTTATTAAAGTTATTACATAAATAGAATATATTATATTTTATTATGCATAGTGTTGCGCATAGTGTTTTTGCATAGTGTTGCATAGTGTTTGCATAGTAAAATGTTTTTATATAAATAGAATATATTATATTTTATTTAAAAGATTTTGCTTTAAATATGGGAATAGTCAGATTAAAGTAAATCAATCTGGGATAGTTCATGGATTAATTACTATGCATTCTATTTTCTATAAATAGAAGCTCGTTCCTTCATTATTTTCTTACGAATTCTTTGAAACTACAGAGAGAAATTATAGAGAGAAGCTATAGAGAGAAAATCTATGAGAGAAAGAAGAAGAGTGATACGGTACTTCTTTACTTTGATATCCGGTGTCTTTTTTACGGTAAGGGTATTATTTGTTGTGCCGTAAAGTGTTATTCTTTCTTATTCATGAAGAGAACTTACATTATTCCATTCATTATTATTACATTGGAATAACTTTTGTAAAAGTGGTATACCTATACATACTTTTATATATGCGGCGTACCTATACTTGGTGAAAATCTTATGTTATTCCATTCTTATTTATTACATTGGAATAACTTTTGTATCTGTGAATCCCCTATACTTGGTGATCTTCTTACATTATTCCATTCTTTATTATTACATTTGGAATATCACATGCGTGTGTTTTACAGGACTGGTTCCATTGTTTATTATTAGCATTTATTATTACATTTGGAATATCACATGCGTGTGTTTTTACAGGACACAGTTCCATTGTTTATTATTGGCATTTATTATTACATTTGGATCATCATCGATTGTGAATTTCACGACTTTGGTTAGATTATTATTATTACATTGGAATAACTTTATACATCTGCAATCTGCATGCGTGGTGATTTCTTTTGTTATTCCATTCTTTATTATACCCGGTTAGTTAAAACTTTGACTTACATACTCCATGAAATTAGTAGAATATCCTTGATATTTGCGTTTCATCGATATCTTTTCATGGAAATATTCTTGATCATTCTTGAATTTTACTCTACAAAAGCGAGTATCTTGTTGACAATTTGGGCGTTCTTAATTCTGGATAAAATAATTCTTGAACTTGTTTTATTGAATTATTATGTCATTGTCATCATCCTCATGATATATTATGTTATCTTTGGCTTACGTGCATAGATGAACTTAGTATGATTATGACCGAGGATCATTCGGTATAATCATGGCTTGTTATAAATGATGTGATAAAAGTCCTCGGTGGCATGTAATGCGGTGATGGATAGTTTTGGTATGATTATGACCGGGGGTGATTCGGTATAGTCATGACCATTGATAATTTGATGAAAATCCTTGGTAGTGATGCGGGGATGATTAGATATTGTGGTTTATTCATTAAAAGCTGAGTCTTAGTGATAAAAATTTATGAAAACCTTTTAAAACCTAAAAGATAGTAGACTTTATTTTCTACTTGACTCTTTTAATGGATTGAATATTCATTTGTGATTAAAGCTGGTTGTCTATTGTATTTTATCGGTTTAACATTTTGTTGAAGACTAATGATAATTTATTACGCATTATCTTAGTCGTAATATTTCTTCTTGGGCTAGTTGAGCTCACCCTTTCTTTCTTTATTCTCTTGAGGAAATGAGAACATAAATTTGGAGACGAGTCGGGGAGCGGAGTAATGGTCGAGAGGATAGCATTAGTAGTCCTCACTATTACGTGAAATAGTGTGATAATAGTTGTAATGAGGACTCCTTTTGAGTTTGTATAATATCTAGTAGACAATATTTGTATTCAAACTCACGGTTTATGTCGTATTGTACCACGGCAGTTATATTAGTAAGTTGTATTTGAATTTATGTACCATGTAAGTGGCGACCCAAGATGGGTGGCGTATACCTAATTTTAGGGGCGTCACGGTTGGTATCGAGCTTAGGGATATGATCCACTGGCTAAGATCTTGAGATAAGAACTAGGAGGGAGGCGGGGAATTCCACCCGCTAGTATGACCTACTAAGTTTATTTGGTATTTGATTGGTCGGTGAGAGTATAGTGATAATATGTTGCATGTCAATTAACCCTTATTTTGTGGCGGTGTTTGAAAATGGCATCAGAGAATGTTGAGAATAGCAATGGAGCACAAGGAGGCTGTTGATTCTCCACGGATCGATAATCGGGACAATGTGCAGCGGGATGGCGATAATCCTCTTGTAAACAACAACAACGATCAATTGATGAGCGGCTGATGCGTTTAAGAGGTTTTAAATTCATGCGACATCGGTGAAAAGCGACTTACATACACAAAGCGTGGGGTGGAAACACGGAAAACTCTCGGTGGTCACAGCATTAAACAATTCAATTTGGGACCACCGGAGTTTAAGGGAGAGCAAAACCACTTACGGCGGAAGCATGGAAAGCAGATTACCAAGATATTTGATGTCTTGGGATGCTCGAGAGCAAAAGGTTCCTTTGCCGCCTTTATATTCTTGGCGAGAGGCGGATTCTTGGTGGGAATCGGTAAAAGCGTACTCGACTTCTTTATCTTGAAGATATCTTGGGAGAAGTTCGGGGAGGCATTCAGCGACAAATACTTTCACGAAAGTATTTAGCCACATGAAGGAGGTGGAGTTTATCAAGTTGGAACAAAACAATATAATGTAGTGTCATGATCTGAGGCAAAATTTGCGGAGTTATCACGATTTCGTCCCACTTGGTGGATAATGAAGAGAGAATGGCGAATGTTTTAAGAGGTTTGAAGCGGGAGAATCGTCGACATCTTATTTCTCATAAAGCGTGTTTGTATTGAGATGTTGTAAATAGGGCTCGATTAGTGGGTAGCGATAACGAGTCAGCCTTGACTAAAAAAAGAAGCGTAGGCAAAATTATAATACCGGGAGAGTAGTCGTCGAGCGGTGACAACAAGCGTGAGAGGAATCAAGCGGGCGGATATGGTAACCACGCCGGTGGTAATCGGGGCCAAAACAATAGAATGGACATTTCAAGAAAAGGAGATTCAACGATGATGGAAAAGGCGTCGACACCGACACCCGTTGTTAAGGAAGGAGAAAGACCACTATCGTATGCTTCAAATGCGGAGGAGAGGACACATCGGTCGGCTGCGCCATGCCTTCAAAGCATGTTATAATTGTGGAAGAAGAAGGTCACTTAGCTCGATTTTGTCGTTTCTGAAGACAAATTCAACTAGGATGGAGGCACCAAAAAGGCATCCCGGACAAAACCAGCCCGATAGTTTAAGAGAGGCGTTTTTTTTCTCGTGACGAGGAAACTGAATAAAATTATCACGGATAAGTTAATCATAAGCTCTTGCGAAGTCTATCTAGTGTTAGATACCGATTCTACCCACTCTTTTATTCTACCTAGTTGTGTTCGATGTTTAAATTTGACTCAGGAAAAATTAGACTTTGATTTATCTATTGAAACCGTTGGGAGAAACCTTCGTTACCTCCTTTATTTATTAATCTTGTTGTTTCAAATAAACACTTTCACGATCTTATCTCTTTGAAAATACTTGCCTTTGAGGTAATTTTTGAAAGCGATTGATTAACTACTCATTATTCTTTTTTTGTAAGGTTGTTAGCTTTCATATTCTAACCAACACATTATCTGAATTCAAAGTAACCAAACCCTAAAGTTAATCATTGTTATATCAAGCCATAAGTAAAGAGCCCCGATCCTTTTCGTTGTTGACTTCCTTGTGTGGAATGCTTTGAAGCGGACTTTACGTATGGCGACGTCGTATTTGAAGATGGGAAGTTGATAGGTATCATTGTGAGGTCTTATCGAGGTTAAGGGATAGAAGTCACAGTTGGTATTAATGTGACGTCTTATCAAGTCTTGGGCGAAATGTGAGTTTTGAATGATATTTCTATTATTAATAAATTTCTGGCGTATTCTTGAAGACTTCTTAGCCTACTTAGGCGTGAAATCAATTTTGTATTGACCCGGTCAAAACCCATTTCTTAAACCCTCGAATATTTCTTGACTAAAAGGATGCATTTACGTGGATTATGATGAAAGTCATAATAAAAGTATTGAACTGATGAAAATCATGGGTATATGAAGTATTAGTAAGTTTTATGATGAGTTATGTTGGTTGGTATGTGAAAACATGAAAGTTTCTTAGAAATCACAAAGAGTTGAAAATCAGATTTTGGTGAAAAAACGTAACATGAAATTCAATTGACCATATCTCCTATTATATTTTGAATTTTTGAGTGTGGTCAAGTCCTAGAGTTAGATCTATGAGTTACCTAACTAATCCAAGTGGAATTACTAGAAAAGGTGTTGTAGATTTTTTTGTGTGGACTGATTTTAGCAAAAGGGTGCAAAGCTGCAAAAAAAAAAAAAAAGCTACTTGCCATGATTTTAGAGGGCTGTTTTGGCCACTTAAATTATGAGAAAATTTCTGGCCTTTTGGGACATGAAGGTATATGGTATAAAAGTACCTCCTGTCCAAAAATGAGCTCATTACGACTTAAAATGAGCAAGTTATGACTATTTCAATATTTAGGTTTTAAATGAGGAAAAATGCTATAACTTAGGAGTTCTATAACTCAGATGACCATGAAATTTAAACTGGAGCTCACATTAACATGTTTAAGGTCCTGCCAAGATTTGGAAATTTTGGAGTTAAAATTGAGGTAGCTAATTTCTTAAGGAATTAATTAGAAATTGATTTTGAAAAATAGTAAATGAATTTTAAAAATTCGAGAAAAATATATTTTCATTATGGGACTATATTATGCTAAATCCCAGAAAAGAAATATTTTTGGGACTGATTTGGTATTTTTTATGAAAATAGTTTAATTCTGAACATATGAGTTAAATATGTTATGTGAAGTAACAAAGTTGAAAATAGGATTTTATGGCTAGAGAATCCTATATAGAGTATATGCATATTTTTTTTATGAGGATTTGATAATTGGTGATGATATTTTATGAGTATGGCATTTTGAATGATTAAATGCATTATATGGTAAAAGCGTAAACAATTGAGATAAATTGTTTATAAATTTAAAAAGTGATTAAAATATTGTTATAATATTAATGATATTAGATTATGAGATTATTAAGTGATTGATAACATGGGGATATTCTTGAATCTGGATAAATTATATTATAAATGTTTAATATTTATCCTTTATCTCATTTGATTGATTCTTTATATCATTATCCTCATTATTTATATTATGTTGAAAATCGTATGTGGCTGTGGTGCATAGATGGACTTGGTATGATTATGACGAGGATTGTTGGTATAATCATAGTAAAGTAATTGAAAGCTCACGATTATCTTTGGTAGTAGTGCATGGATAATTTGTAGTGATCTTAATGAATACTACGATTATCTTTGGTAGTAGTCATGGATAATTTGTGGTCTTATTGATACTAATGAATACCACGATTATCTTTGGGTAGTAGTGCATGGATAATTTGTGGTCGTGATGATCTTAATGAATACGATTATCTTTGGTAGTAGTGCATGGATAATTTGTGGTCGTGATACTAATGAATATACGATTATCTTTGGTAGTAGTGCATGGATAATTTTGGTCGTGATCTTAATGAATACACGATTATCTTTGGTAGTAGTGCATGGATAATGGTGCATGGATAATTATCTTGATGGTAATGAATATCCTTAATCTTAATGAATAGATTATCTTTGGGATGATTGGATGATATGGATTAATTAATGAATATCCTTGAGTCGGGGATGATTCGATGATATGGATTAATTATTATTAATTCATGATGAAATAATTCATGGATGTGGTAAAAGTCATCTTTGGTAGTAGTGCATTGATAGACTTGGTATGATTATGACCACGGATTATTGGTATAATCATGGTAGTAATTGAAAACACGAATATCCTTGGCGATGGTGCATGGATAATTCGTGGTTGTAATCTTATTAATGCGTCTCGGCATTATTGGTTTCTGATTTGTATATCTTTGCTTTGTAGTGCAAAGATGAATTGTTAATGAATATCTTTGGCGGATTGCAAAGATGAATTTAATATTTTCAACGATAAAGGTATTCAAGGTATCCTCGCCTCTTTATCATACAGTCGTACCCTAATTTTGAGGTGAAATTCCATAAGGAGGAGATTGTGAGACCCAGATTTTATCGATAAAGATTTAAATTTTGTCGAAATAATTTTTAATATTATGGTGTGAATTTGAGATAATATTATAGTTGTGGGTAGTATTTATAAATTTTGCAAAGTATGCAGTGGTTATATTATATTCGATTGGTGGGGAATATTCGGTTTAGCGAGGGAATATTAAATCTGGCAGCTCAATCATTGGTGGACCTACAATGAAATTATTATCGGATTGAAAGCGACAAAAATATTTTATTGAAATAACGGCGGAAGTTTTCTGGTTGATCTTGTTGAACTACTCGGTAGTAAAAAATGCGATGTCGTGTGGTTGCGTAGTAGCACTTGCGGTATTGATTATTGATCTTATGTGAAGTCACTCGGTTTGATTCCATTATTGTCGATTAATAATATGAATTATTATAGCGATAATGGCGTTTTGTTTTATTCGTATTATTAGCGTAATAAAAGCGAAACATCTTTTATATAAAAGCGAATACTTTATTAAAGTTATTACATAAATAGAATATATTATATTTTATTATGCATAGTGTTGCATAGTGTTGCGTAGTGTTTTGCATAGTAGTGTTGCATAGTGTTTGCATAGTAAAATGTTTTTATATAAATAGAATATATTATATTTTATTTAAAAGATTTTGCTTTAAATATGGAATAGTCAGATTAAAGTAAATCAATACTGGATGGATTCATGGATTAATTACTATGCATTCTATTTTCCTATAAATAGAAGCTCATTCCTTCATTATTTTCTTACGAATTCTTTGAAACTACAGAGAGAGAAATTATAGAGAGAAGCTATAGAGAAAATCTATAGAGAGAAAGAAGAAAGTGATACGGTACTTCACTTTACTTTGATATCCGGTGTCTTTTTTACGGTAAAGGATATTATTATTTGTTGCGTAAAAGTGTTATTCTTTCTTATTCATGAAGAGAACTTACATTATTCCATTCATTATTATTACATTGGAATAACTTTTGTAAAAAGTGGTATACCCTATACATAACACATATATGCGGCGTACCTATACTTGGTGAAATCCTTATGTTATTCCATTCTTATTTATTACATTGGAATAACTTTTGTATCTGTGAATCCCCTATACTTGGTGATCTTCTTACATTATTCCATTCTTTTTATTATTACATTGGAATATCACATGCGTGTGTTTTTTACAGGACACAGTTCCATTGTTTATTATTCGCATTTATTATTACATTTGGAATATCACATGCGTGTGTGTTTTACAGGACTGGTTCCATTGTTTATTATTGACATTTATTATTACATTGGATCATCTGTCGATTGTGAATTTCACGACTGGTTAGATTATTATTATTACATTGGAATAACTTTACATACATCTGCCAATCCGCGTGCGTGGTGATTTCTTTTGTTATTCCATTCTTTATTATACCCGGTTGGTTAAAACTTTGACTTTCTATACTCCATGAAATTAGTAGAATATCCTTGATATTTGCGTTTCATCGATATCTTTTCATGAAAATATTCTTACGATCATTCTTGAATTTTACTCTACAAAAGCAGTATCTTGTTGACAATTTGGGCGTTCTTAATTCTGGATAAAATAATTCTTGAACTTGTTTTATTGAATTATTATGTCATTGTCATCATCCTCATGATATATTATGTTATCTTTTGGCTTACGTGCATAGATGAACTTAGTATGATTATGACCGAGGATCATTCGGTATAATCATGGCTTGTTATAAATGATGTGATAAAAGTCCTCGATTGGCACTGTAATGCGGTGATGGATAGTTTTTGGTATGATTATGACCGGGGGTGATTCGGTATAGTCGTGACCATTGATAATTTGATGAAAATCCTTGGCTAGTAATACGGGGATGATTAGATATTGTGGTTTATTCATTAAATTTGAGTCTTAGTGATAAAAATTTATGAAAACCTTTTAAAACCTAAAAGATAGTAGACTTTATTTTCTACTTGACTCTTTTAATGGATTGAATATTCATTGTGAGTTAAAGCTGGTTGTCTATTGTATTTTATCGGTTTAACATTGTTGAAGACTAATGATAATTTATTACGCATTATCTTAGTCGTAATATTTCTTCTTGGGCTAGTTGAGCTCACCCTTTCTTTCCTTTGTTCTCTTGAGGAAATGAGAACATATTTGGGAGACGAGTCGGGGAGCGGAGTAATGGTCGAGAGGATAGCATTAGTAGTCCTCACTATTACGTGAAATAGTGTGATAATAGTTGTAATGAGGACTCCTTTTGAGTTTGTATAATATCTAGTAAACAATATTTGTATTCAAACTCACGGTTTATGTCGTATTATGTACCACGACAGAGTTATATTAGTAAGTTGTATTTGAATTTATGTACCATGTAAGTGGCGACCCAAGATGGGTGGCGTATACCTAATTTTGGAGGCGTAATTATTGAGTAGTGCCTTCTTTACGTAAGAATCGATAATTGGTGCAACATGCTATCTTATTTAACAACGACTTATATTTGTTTTTTTCTTCATTCCATCGCTGATAATCTATGAATAATTCTGCCGCTATTTATAAATAACTTATATTTGTTGTTTTCTTCATCCAAATATTCCCATAAAAGAAGGCTGGCAGTCATGCGAATATTCTGACAAAGCATTGAATATTCCACGACAAACGAATATTCCGACGATAATGAATATTTTATAACCACTTGCTTATTCAAAATATTTGCGAATTTTACCCATAACTATCCACATTAATCAAATCAACCCTTACTATTTCAAAATAATAAATAGAGGAAAATAAATTTCATTTATTAATAATTTGGGGTCTTCTGACAACCCCTCCTTATGAAATTTCGTCCCTCGAAATTGACGTGACACTGGTGTTTGAAAAGATGAGAATACCTCGCTTTCATTTTCGTTTCCAACTCCCGGGTCATTTCCTCAATAGCATGATTTCTCCACAAAACTTTAACTTGTGGTATAACCTCGGTACATGGGACATGTTCTTTCCTCTACAAGATCTTGGCAAGTACTCCTC
Source organism: Panax quinquefolius (assembly GCA_020205615.1). Lineage (NCBI taxonomy): Eukaryota > Viridiplantae > Streptophyta > Magnoliopsida > Apiales > Araliaceae > Panax > Panax quinquefolius. The sequence continues at coordinate 9,885,396 of CM035171.1, forward strand.
GTCACGTTAAGTTTTATTTATCTAAATCGGTTCTAACTTCAATAGCGTGAGTTGGTCAGATCCACATATTTACGTAACATCGACACTTGAAAAATGTTATGAACACGCGTCATACTTGGCGGTAAAAGCGAGTCTATAGGCCACGGTTCCTATTCGATCGAGAATTTCAAATGGATTAATAAATCGAAGGTTTGAGCTTTCCTTACCTCACCGATTCTCGCTTTTGAAATAACAACTTCGCACCTCCTTCTTCAAATTCATCGACTCAGGTGTGTAGCTTGAGCGACTTTAACTTTATCGATTAAAGTCGATTATACTCATATATCATCACGTGGGTAACTAGAGTTTTCATCTCCATCTCTATTATTTGTAAATTATTCGAAATGAGTCTTTGACAATATCGTGACTCAGATTTGTATACGATCTTCTACTCAACACGTCACCTACCACGTTTCGCTTTTCAAGATGGCATGGTCGTAACACGTCTTTGAAATGAGTCTCTCTTGAGTTCTTCAAGCTCTTCCCACATTCCTTGCTCCATTCAAATTTTGTATCTCTACGAGTCGATTTGCGTTAATGGAATAGCGATTTGAGAATATCCTTCAACGAATCTCCGATAATAACCAATTAAGCCTAGAAAGCTACGTATTTCGATTCCGACTTAGGTTGTTCTCAATTGTGACTCATATCCCAACCTTGGATAAAGACGTTACAATGACACTATCGGTTTACTATCATGCGAATATGGTGTTCCCTACGGAGAGTGCGGCGGTGCATTCCACAAAGAAGTCACCGGATAAAGGCTCGGTACCAAATTCTATAGTTGAATTTTAACTCCAAGTTCAATAGGAGCCATTCGATATGAGATTTTAGAAATGAGTTTTGTATAGGGTTCAAATTCGATACAAAATTTAATATCGAAGGCTTTGGGAGTAAGCAAGAAATTCTTGAGAAATACGTCGGGAAAAATAAATAACAAGGAATATTATTCAATTATGGCGTGTCTTTATTCAAATCCATAACATGGACTAAGAAAACTTGACATCCGTAATAAGCGAATGACTTCATGGCTTGATATGAAAATGTTTGACTACAATGGTTTGATTTGAATTGAATAACGGAGTTGCTTAGGAATATGAAAACTAACAACCTTACGAAAGTAATCAATTTCGGCGTGATGAGTAGTTAACCTTAAAATCACATCAAAAGCAAATATCTCTATAGAAATAAGGTTAACGAGTAATGTGATAGTGCCAACTGAATCAAGTAAGATTTTAAACAACGGATGTAATGAAAGTTTTCTCTAATGGAGTCTCCATGAGATAGGTCAAAGTTTAATTTCTCCTGGTAGTCAAGTTCAAACGTTGAGCCTAAAGTAAGAGAGATAAAGAATGGGTAGAAGCAAGGTATCTAGTAAGGTATAAACTTCGCAAGAATTTATAATTAACTAACCCATGCTAACTTCGTTCGGGTTCTCGCATTTTGACCGTCCACGACAAACGCTTCTTCCAGAACCATTGACTTTGACTTTTCGGGACATCTTTTGAGTCACCATTCATTGGACTGGGTTTCGATATCGTCATAATCTCGGCGATATGTCCTTCTTTTCCACAATTATAGCATACCTTAAGCTGTTGTGGGCGGTTTTAATGATATGTCCCTCTTTCGCATTTGTAACATACTGATAGGTGGTCTTTCTCCTCCCCTTGGAACTAGTTCTTATCAAGTGCCGACGTCTTCAAATGGTCGTTGTTGAATCTCCTCTTTTAAAATCTCCTCCCGATTCGCTTCTTCTATTTTCATGGCCCACGATTACCACCAGAGTGGTTACCGCCTTTCATACGTATTCTTCTTTCTTCATTGGTTATTTTATTACGATGACTGCTATCTTGAGATGATCCTCGGTTATGGTCCCTCGGTTGAGCGCATTCTCGTTATCTCATTTCTAACTAAGAGTTTGAGCCTGTTGATAACATCTGAATAGAGAAAATTTATGAGAAATGAGATCTTAACGTATCTTGGGTTTCAAACCTCTCGAAACATCCGCGTATATGTTCCTCATTCTCCACCAAATGAGGTGCAAACACGGATAACTCCGCATGAACTTCGCCTCGTCTTTGGGACAACCGTCATGTTATTCTCGCTCTAGTCTAATAAACTCCACTTCCTTCATATAGCCGAATACTTTCGAGGAAGTACTTGTCATTGAACCGCTTTTAAACGTCTCCTCGCATACGTCTTGAGTGCGGTTGGATGGGTACGCTTCATGATTCCACCGATGAATGCCTCATTACGGAACATAAAAGTAGCGAATGGAACTTTTGTTCCTCCAGGTGCATCCCAAGACATCGAATATCTTGGTAATTTGTTTGACCCACGTCTCGCCTTTAATCGGATCCGGCTTTCCTAGAATTACGGTGGTCCCAACTCTTTGAACCGCTTGGGTTTGTGACCACCGTGAATTGCTATCATTTTTCTCAGTATTTTGAACACGAGTCTCCTCGCCTCGATTTTGCATGAACCGCAAAAAGCTTCTAAACATCCCTCGTTCATCATCGCTTTCGGTGGTGTTGTTCACAGGAGGTACATTGTCATTTGTTGCACGTTCTCCTCGTTGGTAAGTATGACAGCATCTCCACGATCTCATTTACTCCTTTGTTAATATTCTCATTCGACATTCTCAAATCTTGTCATAAAATAAGGGTTAATTAAGAAAATCAATATATCACATAATATCCCTATATCTTGACCAACTAACAAATAAGCTTAGGTAGGACACCTAGCGAAGGATTTACTCGCCTCTCCTCCTAGTTTATTCCCGATCTCCGCATGGAGATCATATCCTAAGCTTCGATACCAATTGTGGCGCCCCCAAAATAGGTCCATTCCATCCAACCCATTCTCGAAGTCGCCAAATACATGGTACGAAATAACTACAACTTTATTATTACAACATATAAAGCGTGAGTTTAAATCTGAGATATTGCCATCTAGACAATATCCACACGCAAATAAATCCCCATCATAATTATTGATACATTATTTTACAAAAATGGTGAGGACTACTAAACAACTCTCTCTAGAACCTTCATTCCATTACCAACTAGTACTCGCTACATTCTCGCCTCGAGAGAAAAATGGAACAAAAAGAAAAAGGGTGAGCTCAACTAGCCCGGTAAAGAATATTATGACTAAGATAATATACAACAAATTATCATTAGTCTCCAACAGGAAAAATCTAATAGAATACAATAGACAACCGGTTTTAAATCAATCTTAGCAATGAAATAATAATTCATTAGAAGAGTTAAGTAGAGAATGCAAACTACTATCTTCTATATATGAATTTAAAAGTTCATCGTCGATATTTTATCCCTGTAACATCAATCGATATATATCTCGGAATCAAATATTCATCTTTGCACTACTGGGCCAAAGATATTCATCGATTGGTCATGTTCATCTAAACACATTCATCTTTTGCACCACGCTCGGGCCAAAGATATTAATCGATCGATCATGTTCATCTCAACACATTGTTCATCTTTTGCACTACTGGGCCAAAGATATTCATCAAGAAATCATTCATCTTTTTGCACTACAGCCAAAGATATTCAATAATATCATCATTTAGGGTCGAGGATGATGAAAAATATTTCAAAAGAAAGCGAATCCAGGTGAAACAAAAGAACAAGTATTATGGATTCGTATTTTAAACAATCCGAAAGTTCAAAAATACTTCATAAATAATCATCTATGAAGTAAAATTCAAGAAAGATCAAAACATGGATACAATCAAAGCTAGTATCCGTGAATAGATATTTGGACGAAAAAAAAAAATTTCATTTTTTAGGTGAATAGTCAAAGTATTCGTGAATAAAGGTCAGATATCGTGAATAGTCCAGTATACGTGAATAGTAACTCGACACCAAAAGATAGAAATTCCACAAAAAAAAATATCTTCACGCTAACCGTGAATAGTACTCGTGAATAAGAACTTCGTGAATAAGAACTCATGAATAAGTAACTCGTGAATAGTAACTTTATGAATAGTAACCCCATACATGAAAAAGTTCCAAATTTGATAAAAAGTTCCAACTAATATTTCAACATAATGATATTGAAGAAATAATATCATTTGAGAAGAAAATAACATCCCTTACCTCGAAAGACAGATCTTACAGTTGAAAACAGGATATAAAGCTATGACTTGAACTTGACCAGATATAGCAATACTCAAAGTATACTCAAAATACTCACAAGAATAAACTCGATAATATAGAGAGAGAAAACTTTAGTTTCTGGTGTGATTTTCAATTCTAACCTAAGCACCCTATTTATAGGAAATTGCTTAGAACACAAAAGCAGAAAATTGAATATAATAATATTATATATAAACAAAATTCATACGCCCACATCTTGAATCTGAATTCAACCACCATGCACATATTAAATATGCCCACAACATATAAAAACATTTTATTAATAAAAATAAATAAAATTTCAAAAATCAATTATTTGAACTTCAAAACTTCAATAATTCATAATAAATAGCCATTTTATCGGAAAATTTGAATCTCGTGAGTTTTATAGGAAATTCAATTTCTACAACTTTGCGTAAGAAAGTTTTTCCAAATTCCAAACAAAAATCAATAAGAAATCCACAAACGAACAATTTTAAAGTGCTATAATCAAATTTCAATCGATAAATGGGGTCCAACCGACATGTTTAACATGTTTTAAACATTTATTGCAAACAAAAATACTCTTCCTCCTCATATACTCATATATCCCACATTCATTTGTAAAAATATCATGATTAATATATTATTAAAATAATATATTTAAATGAATTATTTTATCGAGAAAAGATAAAATATTAATTTTCAACAATTGTCATTTTAAAAATTTTCTCCATCTATATCCACATAAAATCAATATTTTTCTCATCATATAAATCAATAATTAATTATTCACAAATAATATTACAGAATCACATTATTGACAACTTATAGAGTTCTAGGAAAGAGGGCTTTCCAATAAGAATTTCTCCTTCTTACAAGCCATTGATTAGGTGATCAAACCTCTCCTTAAGCATGAAATTGGCCGAAAGAAATCCACAAACAGACGATTTTCCAAATTCCAACAGAAATTGAAAGAAATCCACAAACAGACGATTTTACGTGCTATAATCAAATTTTCAAATCGATAATTGTGTCCACCAACACACAAAATATGTGTTAAACATTTAACGCCACAAAAATCTTCTCCTCATCATATACTCATATATCCCACATTCATTATAATAATATCACCGTTAATATATTATTAAAATAATATATTTAAATGAATTATTTTATCGTAAAAAAGATAAAATATTAATTTTCAACAATTATAAAAAATTTTCTCCATCTATATCCACATAAAATCAATATTTTTTCATCATATGAATCAATAATTAATTATTCACAAATAATATTACTGAATCACAAGATCTTGCAAACGGTAGTTCACTAGGAAAAAGGGGCTTTCAATAAGGATCTCTACCTACTGGGCCATGCAATTAGGTGACCAAACCTCTCCCCAGATGTAACTTTCAGACATTCTTAATAATGTTATCCAATAATATTATTAGAGATAATATGAATTATTAGCGATAATAAAAAATCTTGTGTAATGACAATTATTGAAACAACGGTAATATAAAATATCAACACAACAATTATTGAATCAATAAAATAAAATCTTTGACAAGTAATTCGTAATAATTATCGAGTAGAAGTGCTTTCTTACGTAAGAATCAATAATTGGTGCCATACCGCATCTTTCTTGCTCAACAACGCAGCGTATTAGTGTGTTTTAACCACCGGTATTCCAACAAGATTAAGCTAATAATAATTACGCTATTATTTATAAACAACTTATATTTGTTATTTTCTTCATCCAATCGCTTTCACATTATGGGTACAAAAGATCAAGGCTATGGCAGTAAATACGAATATTAAAACATCTGAATATTCCAATTACCAAACGAATATTCCCCGACGATAATGAATATTTTATAACCACTGCTTATTCAAAATATTTGCGTATTTTACCCATAACTATCCACATTAATCAAATCAACCCTTACTATTTCAAAATAATAAATAGAGGAAAATAAATTTCATTTATTAATAATTTGGGGTCTTACACATTTGGTATAATGATTACTGGTCAAAGTTGGGTTAAGTGATAATTAATATAATGGGCCAATTTAATGACTAAGCCCAAATAATGGAAATGACCCAAGTAATAGGATCCAACCGTAGGAACTTAAGATAATATGATTCTGAGGAGAAGTTCAATATATTCTACCGATAAAAAAAAAGATTACATACCAACAACGCACACACCAAGTATATATTGACTACAAAACATGAAGAGAGATCCTTGCATGTCATCACTTAATGTCAGGGAATTGAATAAACAATGTGTACGTGTATACAGATAATAATCATCTTCATATTATAATCTAAATAGGAAGAAATTAAACTAGTGCAGAAAATCATAATCCAAATCTTCATTTTCCCCCAACAACATTCACACAAAAGAACTAAGCAATGGTTTCGTATTGAGATAAACGTCCGTCATATATAGTTGCCAATATCTCTTGCAGAGAAAAATAAAGGAGACTATCATGCATATATAAAAATAAAATAGCAATATCAAATGGTCAATTTTTATTTATTGTGAATTCACAAGGCTGAAACGAGTCAATTGCCAACTCGGTAAAAAAGATAACATGGTGTTAAAAATTAAAATTAAAAAATGTTGAGTGGGATTAATTAATTTAGTCCAAGGTGGACGAATAAATAAAGGATAATTTAGTTGTTTTAATTCCAAACTTATTTCAAATGACTAAAGTGTCCCTCACTAACATAAATATCAATAAACATTAATTAGGGCAATTGACATTAACAATTATTTTTTGAGTAACCCCCTCTAGATAATCATAATAATACTCATTTTTCCCTCTAATTTTTCATATAATAGTTAGTACCCTGTAAGTTTTTATGGTTGAGTAAAATAAATAAAGTTACATATTTAGCCTTGTATATATCAAATTTTAATTCCTAAATTATATATATATATATATATATATATGTTGTATTATCATTTTAATAAAATATATTTTAATTATAGTTTTATTTGTAATTAAGAGTATCTCATTCAAATTGTTGGTAACTTATAAAAAATTAATTTAGTTTAATTAGCACATATTTTTGGATAAATGATAAAAAATTAAAAAATTTAAATGGAATTGTTTTAATTAGAGTGATTGAGTATGTTGATAGTCTAATTTATTGTGTTTAATGACAAAAATTATTATTTGAATTCTTAGTTTCATATTATGATTTTTATATGTTAAATTTATTGAGTATATGTCAAAAATTAGGATGTTTATGATTTTGATTACATTTTTAATACGCAGTTGGTGTTGTTTTAGTGTAATGTTAAATAAAAGAAAATATATATAATATTTATTACTACCTCTATCTTGTAAAAAGTTTTTTTAATATATACTTTTTCTGAGTAACAACATTTGTCATTTTCACTATAAATAATTATGTCCAAGTGTGATTTATGTTTAGTTTAATATTTGAGAAAAATAATTAATATAGTTTTAATACTTTTTCTATGAATAATTAGATTTGTTCTATATTAATAAGTTTATTTTACGTAAATTTTAATATTTGAAAAATAATTATAATTTTTTTGCATTAATTTATATTTTTATGGGTATTAAAATTTCACCTTTTACTTACAAAAATATATATTTGAATGTAAATTACGTAAATTTTAATCTTTTAGAAATTTAATTAGCAAAAAATGTATGCCTTTATTTTCCTAATAAAATGAATATTTATTATTTTTGTACATTTATATTATCACAAGTTCATAATTTAATAAGATTAATAAAATGAAAATATATAAGAATTAAATTAAAACCAAACAGGGCATGATTTGTTTTGCTTGTAATGAAACTGCCGGCTTGCTCCTCATCGTTAACTTAAAAAAAATAAAAATTATAAACAAATAAAAGAAAAGGTTCCCCCTCTATCTCTCCTATATCTCTGCTTGTGGTTTGCTTGGTCGATTTCAAAATTTTGAAATTAATCTTTTATTTTCTTTTCGTTTTTTCCCAGTTTCCCAGTTCGAACTGTCTTCGCTATCACCAACCAAGAATGGTTGTCACTGTTACTCTATCCTCCTAGATCTACTACTCAACTAATCTACTGGAACAAAATCAGAGCTAATCGATTGGCCTTTAGATTCTAATTCAACTCGAGAGTTTTTTTGTTCGTGACTTCCTTGAATTGAAGTCTTTTGGTGTTTGAAAAACATTTTAATTTTCATGGAAACTAGAAGAGATTTGTGATTAGTAATGGAATTTACAGAAGCTTATAAGCAAACAGGTCCCTGTTCTTTCTCCCCAAATTCTCGCTTCATTGCAGTTGCTGTCGATTATCGTCTCGTGATTCGTGATCTGTTGTCACTCAAGGTACTCAGACCAACTCTTCTTTTATTTACTTGTCTGGTGTTTATAATCTCAGTTTGATCACATAAATATTTCTACTGTTGGAATCTGAGTCACTTTATCTAGTGGTGATCTTCAAGTAATGCGTGATGGGCTATTTGACACTTGATATCTAAGAGTAGAAACAAGTTGATGCAGCTATAATTATCTAAACCAGCATTTGTCTCAAGTCCAAATTATCAAGCGTGGAGCTTGTTAGAAGTTTGATTTATAGATAGGGCAAGGCGATTAGAATTGAAGAATTATTGATGAATATACTGAACTCCAATAGATGACAACACACATTGCAAATTAAGATACCACTTGGCCTTACATAAATCAACCTACTCAAAAATTACATATTCAGACCATGAAATGATGCTTGAGCACGTTAAATCAGTGAACAATAATTAGTTTTTTTTAATGACAACTACTTACTCAGACAAATCACTTAAATCTCTTGAATAGCTGCTGATTGTACAAAACCACTTTTCTATTTCCAAGCACCTTAAGAATTAGAACCATGAACAAATAGATTATTTCAATGTTGAAGGAGGTCTACTAATGCTGCTAATGTTTGTTGGCACCGTAGGTAGGAGTGGTATCCAGAATAACCTAATTAGTGAGAATCTAAACACCTAAATAGTTAGGAGTGCATCCAAAAAAACCTTAGTTAAATTAAGCACATTTGAGCTATCCAACAGCCATCGACTAAGTGGAATACATATCCAACAGCCATCAACTATTTTCATTCTATGTATCCATGCTCTCCCTGATACCAAATATTATACGCATTAATAGTATCTAGATTTTGGTTTTAGAGAATCATGATGCACACTGCATATATAGGAAATCTGGATAGAGATCTGACGTTCTCATTTCTCACTAATTTTGAAATTCACCATTACATCATAATGCCAAATTGTCCTTGAGGCTTTATCACCTCTTAGCTGATATGTAATTTCTGTAATTATGTTCATTGATATTAGGTGCAATTTCCCTATGATGATATTAATTATAAACTACAGAAACACCCTATTCTTTTTTTGGCATGATGATTTATTGTATATAATCGTTTTGATTGCCATACAGGTTGTGCAATTGTTTTCATGTTTGGATAAGATAAGCTATATCGAATGGGCCCTCGACTCTGAATACATACTTTGTGGTCTCTATAAAAGGCCTGTGATACAAGCATGGTCATTGGCGCAACCTGAATGGACATGCAAAATAGATGAAGGCCCTGCTGGTATTGCTTATGCTAGATGGAGCCCCGACAGTCGCCACATTCTCACCACATCTGAGTTCCAGTTGCGGCTAACTGTTTGGTCACTAGTGAACACAGCATGTATACATGTCCAATGGCCAAAACATGCTTCTAAAGGAGTATCTTTTACCCATGATGGAAAATTTGCTGCAATATGCACAAGGCGTGATTGCAAGGACTATATAAATCTGCTATCTTGTCATACATGGGAGATAATGGGCGTTTTTGCTGTCGACACGTTGGATCTTGCGGATATTGAATGGTCCCCAGATGATAGTTCTATTGTGATATGGGATTCTCCTCTCTAATATAAGGTATTCTATTTTTGCGTTTTGGTTATATTAGTGACCACATCACTATAAATTTGTACATTTTTCTATAAAGTAATAACTTAATTTCTCTAATGAGATAGCTTAGACAGACTATCTTCTCCTATTTGAGTTCCAGGTTACTGATATATATATTTTGTCTTGTGGCTCATGTAACATAATAAATCTGTAGGTAGTAATATCTAATGTATAGTTGGAATCAGAAAGGGTTTTTATGTATGATTAGGAATCATTATAGAAATTAGGAAGCAAACAAGTACTTCTATCTGACAGTAACCCCCCCCCCTTTCTTCCTGTTAGTATTTTCTGGTTATTCACTTCTTTAAAGGTGAGGTTTCAAGGACTGCATTCTATTGGAGAATGTTGATGCATCAGTATTCTATCTTTAAACAAAAAAGAATAAGAAGCTGATGCATCAGAACCTGCGCAGCAGTATGCTTGTGTTATGGTTTTCTGTAGATATTGTTGGCTGTTAATAGTGCTTATAAACAGCATGGTTGTGTGTAGGCACTGATTTATTCCCCAGATGGGAGATGCCTATCAAAGTATCAAGCATATGAAAGTGGACTGGGTGTGAAAAGTGTTTCATGGTCCCCTTGTGGTCAGTTTCTAGCTGTTGGTAGTTATGACCAGATGTTACGAGTTTTGAATCACCTAACTTGGAAAGTTTTTGCTGAATTTACACACCTATCAACTGTGCGTGGTCCTTGTTGTGCCGCTGTCTTCAAGGTGATTAATTTCACTGTATCGTATAAAAAGTATCAAGAAGTTATATTCTGTTTGAATTATTTTACATTCCGTGTCTTATAATTTCAGGAGGTAGATGAGCCGTTGCAACTTGATATGGCAGATTTATCATTAAGGGATGATTTTATTAATCCCAATTCCGGTAAGCATCAATCTTAATTTTTATTACGTTATTTCTTTTTCTCGGGTAGCAAAGCTAGAAACAAAGGGTAACCCTCCTCTGCCCAGAAACATAAACCATGACAAAGGTGAGACTCAAGCCAGAGTCTCTATTATGCTTATTTAGAGTTCAGAAACTATATCAGCTCACTGCATAAGTTGATCTTTTTTTCTCATCTTCTATATTAAAACTAGTTTTGTACATTCTATTTGACAATTCTATTTTTAGTACATCCATACAAATTTTTAGGTTTATCTTGCAATTTTTTTCTTAGTGAGTTCTCATTTATATGTTACACATTTATTTTTAGTGTTGCTTCAAAGCTCAAACTTTGGGATTATCTACAACTATGCTATTGAATAGAACTAACGCTATTATACTACTTACTGCTCAGGATGTACTTAATAAGGAGGCTGTTATTTGGTTCTCTAGAGGCACTACTTAAATTTTCACCCACCATGCTTATGATATGTGAATTGCGATATATTAAATTCAACAGTTATGACATGTTGTGTGCAAGTGTGACTTGTTTGTATAAACTAAGTGAAGTATAATTCCAATGGATGGCTTTTGTATAATCAATTGCATTATGTGCTTGTTATCTTTGGAGGTAATTTTTGTTATTAGTGAGTATGCATTCATATTTCGAAACTGTGGTTTGTAGATATGGTATTTTGGTTCTACCACAAACTTTTGTTTCATAACTTGAAAAGACTTTTGCTGATAAAAAAAAAAAAAACTTAAAAAGACCTTTTATACTATGTGCATGTATACTTTCAACATCCTTCACATGTAGATGGATTCTTATTTCTTGTCAATTTCTGTGTTTTGATTAATGAATGTTTTGTTATTCCTCCAGAAAATGGTACAGAAGGACACATCCAAGTCAGGTATGATGTTTTGGAAGTGCCCATCACCTTGCCTTTGCAGAAGCCTCCTGCAGACAAACCCAATCCTAAACAAGGAATTAGTAAGCTCTACATCTCCTCTTTTTAAAACTTTCTTTCATCTGAATAAGTTAACAGTCCCTATCCACCCAAGAAAGAGGGAGAGAAGTGATGCAAATAGACATGATTCTCAGTATAACCTGATGTTGGTTGAATGTCATTGAAATACATACCTTGACACATTTTTTTGGTGGGGGGAGGGAGGGTGAGAAGGGGGATTCTAGTTTTCCCGTTATATGGCTATTATGAATATTCTTGGAGGTTGTCTCTTGCTACGCGATTTAAATAAGTCACGGTTAGTGCAGGTCTAATGTCGTGGAGCAGTGATAGCCAGTATATCTGTACTCGCAATGACAGCATGCCAACAGTCCTCTGGATCTGGGACATGCATCATCTTGAGCTCGCAGCCATCTTAGTGCAAAAAGAACCTATCAAAGCAGCAGCTTGGGATCCTGAATGCACTCGCCTTGTTTTTTGCACTGGAAGCTCCCACCTATATATGTGGACTCCTTCAGGTGCTTACTGTGTGAATGTTCCATTACCACAGTTTACTGCAACCGATCTGAAATGGAATTCAACTGGAAGCTGCCTAGTTATTAAGGATAAAGAGTCATTCTGTTGTGCCGCTTTATCCGTACTACCAGAATCTAGTGAATATAGCTCAGATGATTGAGGTATGTATCTTGTTTTAGCTGATAGTTTACAAATGTCCAAAATCTCTATAGCTAGTGAGCAGATAAGTATTGTTTGTTTGTTTGTAGCTGGAAAATTTGATTATAATTTTAATATTAGCACTCAATGCCAACTACTTAAGAGTTCTGAGCCTCTCATCTATTGTTTAAGGGCTGATCAGTGATGCTTAGATTAAGCCTGAAAACATGGAGAGAGATGCAAATAGCATGCCCTTTACCACTAGCAGCCACAGATTATGTGGCAGGAAAATTTAGTGGCAGTCTCTGGCTAAACTTAACTATGACAGTGTCAATGGTTCCATTTCAATACCCCTATCGTAATGTTTGTACTAAATACACAGTTAGATGGATCCTTGAAGGAGCAACAATTCCATCGTTTATAAAGAGAGCTTGTATCAAAGTGGTCAGGATCCAGTTTTATCATCCTTTAAAAGGCTTCCTTCACGTGTGTTCATGAAATTTGGCAGTTGTATTTAGATTTTGGTCTGTACACCAGTTGATCATTGAAAATGGTATGTACAATTTAGGATTAATCTTAATGTGTTTTGTTTTTGAAACTCTGAATATATATTTTTATTATTAATTGTATAAATGATTACTACCAAAGTCAATAGAGAATTTTTATCCTGGGACAGTTACTAATATCAGAGGACAAAATAGTAACATATCCGAACAGCTCTGGCCAACTTATTCTGAAGAAAATTAAGGTAGTAACACAATTTGATTATGAATCTCTTCGGCAAGATAGATTCGAAATAGTGAGTCACATGTACTTATCCAGTTAAACTTGTAGATTCCCCTCAAAAAATAGAGTTTTAGTGCGATCCTTTGAACTGCCAGGTCATATATATCACCAAACATTGCACATGGAGAGGTAGCTCACCTGCCAAGCCCAATAATTCCTTAAAATCAACTTGTTCTCTTTTGAGGGTGTATCGGATTTAAATAATTCTCAAAATTAAATTTGCAGACATTTAGAGGAGGATTAATTATGTAATAAAGAAGTGAATTGTGAATTTGGACCTCCTTTCTTCTAACTGTAATCTCTCTCCGTCTTGGTTTGTAAATAGTAAACGAACAAACACTTGGCTTATAAGATGGGTTATATTTTAATCTTATGTAACATTTCAAAATAATATGAGATGGAGGAGCTGTGTGTCAAAACTCAAGAGTCTTGGAATAAAATTCAAAAGTTAAAAAATATTAATAATAAAAAAACCTTTGTGGGATAAATCTCCTAGCCTGGAGGTAGTGGGAGCGTGGGACTAGAACAAAAGCACTTCAACAACTTCCAAAGTTTGAAAGTCAAAGCTTGTTGTCCTCACAAATCGCAATAATTACAAGTGCTATTTTAAGCTTGTTGAGAAAATTATTAAGTATTTTACCTTCGTCTCACTATATTTTAGGTTATAGCTAATTATACAATTACGAATGTGAGTTAAACAATTAACTACATTAAAATTATTAAGTATTTTACCTTAATTTTGTTATTTATTTTCAGTTAAGTAGATGACCAACTTCCCATTAATTTGTTATTTATTTTCAGTTAAGTGTGTTAGAGTTCCATGTCAAACCGTTTAAAATCAATATGGTTTAACGAATTTTGTAAAAAAATAAAATGGCACTCAATTGAAGTGTGTAAGGTAAAATACTTAATAAATAACAATTAACTACATTAAAAAATAAAATTATTAAGTATTTTACCTTCGTCTCACTACATTAATTACTTAATTTTTATTTTTTTACAAAATTCGTTAAACCGTATTGATTTTAAACGGTTTGACATGGAACTCTAACACACTTAACTGAAAATAAATAACAAATTAATGGAGAAAATGAAAAAAATGATTTTAAAATAAAATATAAATCAAAAAAGCAAGCAAAAAATATCAAATGAGTTTTTATGTAATTATTAACAAATATAATTAAGGAAATTAAAATTAAAATTCTTTTCAAAATAATCTAATAAACTTGCAGAAACAAATGGATGTCTTTGGATCAGCAGTAAGTCAATATATCAATCCTTCAATAAATTTTTATCAATCTTGGATATGTGGCTCGGAATATTCCGCTCCTCCACCAAGAGAATTGATGAGAGAAAATGAACGGTATAGAGAGTCAAGTCGCATTAGAGTTCTAATATTCAAATATTGTTAGAATTTGTTGAGAATATATATATATATATATATATATATATATATATTCATTTTTGGTTTTATATCTATTAATCATGATGATAATAGTTACGTTAGGTCAGATATTAATGGGTTTGAGTAGTCAAATTTGTTTTTGTGCATAGTGTCTCGTCAAACATCAGTTAAAAATTTTAATGACCAAGACAGAAATTCAAGTTTTTATAACAAAATAAAAATTGAGTTAATTAATTGTAAAAAATATATATATAATTAGACATTTATAAATTGACTGATAAAAACATTTAACTTTATCGGTCTCATAGTCAAAGTTTTAGGGAATCGAGTCTCTATTAAGAATTATTTGTAGGTATATAAAAAGTTCCGGTGGATTTTTACGATATTAAAAAAGAATGAACGTAATAAAAAAAATTCATAATAATATGTCATTAATTATTTTCAATGTAGATGAGAGGGTGACTTTATAGCTATTCAATTCAAAATATTATCTCCCCATACTTATTAAATTTGGAGAGATAATTATAATAAGAAAAAGATGATATATTTAATCTTTTGAGCGTAATAGAAAAAAATGTGTAAAAATTTGGTTATCAAAGGAAAATTGACATTTAACATGAGATTACCCAAAATATTAGATTAAAGATTAAAATACATTGACACTCCCTCTAGATAATCATAATAACATTCACCTCCCCTATAGTTTCTTAAGTAACAGTTAACAGTTAGTACCCCTGCAAGTTTTTAGGGTTGACTAAATAGATAAAGTTACATATTTATCCTTGTATTTTATCAAATTTTAATTACTAAATAAATATATATATATATATATATATGTGTGTGTGTGTTTAATTATACTTTTTTTAATACAATACATTTTAATTATAGTTTTATTTTTAATTAAAACTATCTCATTTAAATTGTTGGTAACTTATAAAAAAACTAATTTAGTTTAATTAACACATATTTTTGGATAAGTGATACAAATATTAAAAAAAATTAAATTAAATTATTAATGAAGCTATTTTAATTAGAGTGATTGAGTGTATTGATAATTTAGTTTTTGGTGCTTAACAACAAAAAAAATATTATTTGAATTTTTAGTTTCATATTATAATTTTTATATGTTCAATTTTATTGTGTATATATAAAATATTGGGATGTTTATAATTTTGATTACATTTTTTTTAGTATACAAATTGATGTTTTTTTTTATGCAATGTTAAATAAAAATATATAATTATATTTATTACTACCTCTATCTTATAAAAAAAATTATTTTAATATATTTTTTTTTTTTAGTAAAACTATTTGTCATTTTTATTGTAAATAACTATGTTTAAGTGTGACTTATGTTTAGTTTAATATATGAGAAAAATAATTAATATAATTTTTAATACTTTTTTATATGAGTAATAAGATTAAATCTAAATTGTAATAATAAGTTTGTTTTACATAAATTTTAATATTTTAAAAATTATTATTATTTTATTGCGTTAATTTGTAATTTTATGGGTATTAACATTATACTTTTTAATTATAAAAAATATATTTGAATATATATCACGTAAATTTTAATATTTGAGAAATTTAATTAGTAAAAATTGTATGACTTTATTTTCCGATAAAATGAATGTTTATTATTTTTTGACTTTTATGTTATTTATTGCACAATTTCATAATTTAATTAATTAGATCAAGTAAAGTAAAAAATATGATATACAAATTTATATTTATTGAAAAAATTAAACATTATAACTTGAAAGGCGTATTATATTATATTAAAATATTTTTAAATATTAGTTAACAACAACATTTAGGGTAGTGAATATTACATATTATAAACTAGAGAAGTCTTTCATCATTTATACTTAAAAATTATAAGGATGATGAGTGTTATTATAATTATCTACATGGAGTATTAGTGTATTTTATTTTAGATTAAAATAAAAAAGATAAAAAATAAATTAATATCACACAACTCTTACTCGTATTTTATTTACCAACAACACAAATACAAATCTGAAATATCTATCTAAAATTAAACCACCCTCCAAGGGGAACGTAACTGCAGCCTGAAATTCGCGTGAGAGTACAAGTATATAATTTTGACACCTCATGCCACGTACGTCTGTCTTCAGTTTCCTTCCTGGCCAGGTTTCTCTCCCTACAATCTTCATCCGCATTATCCACCTTCTCTTCTTTAGTTTTCACCTAATTTCCACTTTTATTTTCGATTAGCGCAAGCCAATGATGCATTACGACTGACTTATTAGGAATGGATAAGCTTACAGAGAAAAACGGCTGCGTTTGCTCCTCGGAATCAGTAGGTGGAGGCGAAGATGTATATTCCGCTAAAGAATATGATGTTCATTCGGCTGATCATCTTGTTATAATGGTCCATGGGATATTAGGAAGGTCAGAAACCGATTTACTTTACGTGATTTTCAGTATTAATTTTGTTAGTTTTACTTGCTTTTCCCCCTTTCTATTGTACTGATTTGTTTTACTTTTTCTAATCATTTGCATACGCTTACTTTCTGATTCCATGGGATGTTAGTCTTTTTTACTATATTTACCATGAAGTTGTTCTTGTGGAAATTTCAGCTATTCCCTTTCAATTAATAGTGTTTGGTAATTCATTTTACATTGTCTTGAAAAAGATGTCTTCTTTTCCCTTGGAATGTTGAATTTATCCTCCCGGGGAGGGGGAAGTGATGATGGAGGAGCTTGTTCGGGAACTGATAGTTTTATTTTTTGGAGGTTGTTTGTGGATTTTTGCGGAAGTATAATGGATATCCAGAAATTGCTCCTAATGAAGCAATTTTAGGGGATAGATTTGTTGAAAAATGCTGTTTAATCGTTTTCCCATCAAATTATCTCTATCCATAATCAGTTCTGTTGACAAATTTTTACTTTGTCTTTTGGAATAATATAGAACATCAGTGGCATACTTAACATTTCCATTAGAAACTTCAATAGTCTTAAATATTTATTGAGACTAGAAACAAGTTATGAAATTTCATGCTGTCTTTTTTACTTTTGTGATCGGCTCTGGACTGGCTTTGATTGTTATCCTGGAAAAATATTACGGGGTCCTAGAAAACACTGTAGTTGACTATGCCGTTGCTACTAAACATTCATGATAGTTTTTGTTTCTTTTCTTCAAGCTTGAAAGGTAAGAAATGTGTTAGGAAAATGTATAATCTAGTATTGGTAAATAAAGTAAATACAGAAAAAAATTGCAATTGGTCAAAGGCGTACTGTTAAAAATTTAAAGTAAACTTTTGGTAATTATTTAATTTATTTTTTTGAGGGATGTGGTGAGGATTAATGTATTTGAGAGTTTCAATATCTGGAACCTTATAGAACATGCTTGCACTTGGTATCTTTCTTGACCCTTTCACCAACATCTAGAATCTTCACTTTTCTTTAGAGATCTTTAACCTTCCAAACCTCCACCTACCTTAAGCTTCTAGACCCTTCTCTAGTCACCTATAAATAGACCCCCTTACCACCCCAAATCATGCACCAAGCCAACACAAACACAAATCACCAAAAAGAACAACTACCATTAGGTCCATTACAAGTTTGTTCCTACTTTCTCTCTAATTAAGTTTTCTCTTTTGTAAGCTTTTGATTGTAAGCTTGTAACTTAGATTCCTCCATAATAATAAAGGTTTTTTTCTTCTCATTTTTGGAGCTATATTCTAATTTCTTTGTTCTTCTTCAACTTTGGTTGTGAGTTTTGAGCTAGTGAATTTTTTTTCTTCACTATTCTAATAAAGTAATTTCCGGAATTTAGAACTTGTCTTTCTTCACATGGTATTAGAGCTATAAGAGTGTTAAGTTGAAATCTTGTAAAAGGCACTCTTGGTGAAGAAGTTCGTTGGCGTTCCAAAATTGGATTCAAGCGGAAGGGTTGTTGGCCTTGTGATTGAGGCTCTCAATTAATCTAACTACAAGGTATGGTGGTCATGCATGGAGTCTTATCTTCTTGGAGAAGACTCGTGAGAGGTTGTTGGTGGAGATGATAAGGTGGCTCCAACACTCACAGAAGAAAATGTCAATGCTGGAAAGAAGTGGAGGACTTCTAATGCAAAGACGGAGTTTGTGTTGAAGAGATCTATCTCTCATGATTTTTGTTCAATCATATAGTTGAGTGTAAGTCGGTGTCTGAGATATGGAATTCCCTTAATGGGTTGTTTAACAAGAAGAATGTTGCCTTAATGGGTTGTTTAACAAGAAGAATGTTGCCCTACTACATTATTTGGAGAATGAGTTGGCGAATACTACTTAAGGTGATCTCTATATTTTTCAAATTCTCTTGAAAATTAAAAATCTTTGTTTAGAAATTTCTTCGAATGAACCTGTCTCGGAAGCACGGATGAAACAGAATATTATTCGTGGTTTGAAAAAGGAGTACATTCCTTTTGTCACTTTATTCAAGGGTGGACTCAAGGTGATGTCTTGTTCTCTGGAAAGAAGATATTTTACAGAAAAGAGAAAGAGAATGAGAAAAGAAAAGATGGAGATAGAGAGCCATCAAGGATCGAGAATGCCGACAAAAGCGGTATCAAATGCTACTAGCCTACTGCTGTCATAAGACTAGGCATATCAAGAAAAATTGCCGAGTGAAGTTGAAGGGTGACTGTAGTTGAAAAAAATGGCAAGGTCGAAAAAAATTGGGATTGTTGTTTCTTGGCGGAAACTACCTCAATTAATGTTTGTGCTACCATCAACTTCAAGGAAGATTAGATCGTGGACTCCGGTTGTGGTCATCATCTTATCGGCAACAACGCCAAGTTCTCTCGTCTTCAAAATTATGAAGGTAATGAGGCTATTATTACCGCAGATAATACAATTCATCCGGTAGACAAGGAAGGTACTGTCACCTTCAACAACAATGGTAGACAAGGAAGGTACTGTCACCTTCAACAACAATGTTGATCCTATCACTCTAAAGAGTGTGTATCATGTGTCGTGGATGAAAGGGAATATCTTTTCGGTGGTTAATGTGGTTGATTCTGGTCATTATGTTTTGTTCGGGCCCATTTAATTATTAGCTCTCAATCAATTGATGTGAGACTCTTACTTCCCACAAGCATTTATTTATCATCTTCAATGGGTGATCTTTCGGAGTAAATTTTTCGTTTATTACCCATGGATTTGAGCTTCCTAATACTTGATTTAAATCTTCTCATGGAGTAGAACGCATTTATATGTAGATTCATCTCAAATGATCAATGTAATCCACTTAAATTCTAGCTTAACCCAAGTTTAAAACTTCATTTAAAACTCAAATTCTAACAAAATGTCTTTTCATTTCTCTTACTGATTTTTTTTATATAAATTATTGACAGAAATACATCTGCAGTCTTATCGTCTATAGTCTGTCGATAGTT
Organism: Panax quinquefolius; assembly: GCA_020205615.1. Lineage (NCBI taxonomy): Eukaryota > Viridiplantae > Streptophyta > Magnoliopsida > Apiales > Araliaceae > Panax > Panax quinquefolius. The sequence continues at coordinate 9,905,653 of CM035171.1, forward strand.
GTGTTTTCCAGGCCTGGTAATAATACTCCTATATTATGTTTGCAGTACTACAGATTGGAAGTTTGGTGCTGAGCAGTTTGTTAAGATGCTCCCTGACAAAGTTTTTGTTCACCGTAAGGAGAATTTTAAGTCTAAGTTAGGTTGATGTTTATTGCATTGTCTTACTGTATTTGTTAACTTGCTTTATAGGTAGTGAAAGGAATATGGCTAGTCTGACACTGGACGGTGTGGATGTAATGGGTGAGAGATTGGCAGAGGAGGTTGGTTTCTCAAACTTTTATGGTTCAACTTGATCAGTCGGCACTTGATTTAAAACACATTCTATCTATCATTTACTTCGGTATTAACATAACATATGCATTTCAGGTCCTCGAAATGATTAAAACAAAAGCCAAAGCTACGTAAGATTTCTTTTGTCGCTCATTCTGTGGGAGGACTAGTGGCGAGATATGCGATTGGGAGATTGTATAAACCACCTAAAACTGACACCGGAGAGGATATATCAGCTAATGCTAGTGAACAGGAGTCAAAGGGGACAATAGCCAACTTGCTGCCAATTAACTTTATTACTGTTGCCACACCTCATCTTGGTTCGAGAGGCAACAAGCAGGTAAGGTTCTTGCTTGTTGTCAGGACTTGAAGCTGAATATAGTTGAATGTTATATGTGCATTTGGCTGAGATGATAAGATGGATATATGGTATATTTTTGCCAAGGTATCTGATTTTGAGTTCCACCAAGGGAAAACAATAAAACCAAGAAATTTTCCAAGGATGAGTGAAAATATTAAAAGTAGCAAGTCGATAATATTTTTCATTTTTGAATTTCTAAGAACTTCTGGTTTTGTGTTGTGTTGTGTATACGATTTTTTTTTAAATCCATTTACAACCTCTTCAATGTTTTCCTCTGAGTCAACCATGAAATGATGTATTATTCCAGTTAATTTTTTTTTAAAGTTCTATGAAGAAGAAAATATTCTTTTTGTATCCGTGCCATATTTATGATTCCAGGGATGGGTTCTAATTCATGATTTGAGCCTATTATGAATCTCATTTCGTATACCAAGTATAACTCAATTTGTTGATTTTCCACATAATAATCTGACATATAACTATAATGTGGTGCCTCTTGAATGCAAATTATTGCCATGGCCCTCTCTGTATTCCTGCCTCTAAGTTCTTCAACAGCTACTGAGCCGAGGACTCCCTGTCTTTCATTGGCAGTATATCTGCAATGTTATTGACTTTGTGGCATCAGCTATTGTGTCAAGTAGTACCATTTATGGTCTTTGATTATTTGGCAGGTTCCATTTCTTTTTGGTGTAACTGCCTTCGAAAAAGTTGCAGCTGGTGTTATCCATTTGATATTCAGGAGAACGGGACGACACCTATTTCTTACTGATAATGATGACGGAAAGCCTCCACTGCTCAAGCGCATGGTGGGAGATCATGCTGAATGCTATTTCATGTATGTTGGGAACAGTCTTTTAATTTCCTATGTAAATTGCAAATTTATTGTAGCACAATCCTTTGAGAATTGAGAAGCTCTACAAGTACTTTTAATATGCAAGGCTTATGGGGGGAACCTGACTCATCAATGCAGGTCTGCATTAAGTTCTTTCAAACGACACGTGGCATATTCAAATGTTGGCTATGATCGTATCCTTTTTACTCTTTTAATGCAGCTGTAGTTTTGATTTAGGATTCTTAAGGTCGTATCATATATTGAGTGTTCCATGACTATTACTATCAGACATTGTTGGCTGGAAAACATCGTCAATTAGGCGTAATATTGAACTGCCCAAGGTAACTAATTTTCAACTTGTGCGATGTGATTATGCTTGAGCTTTTGGCTTTGGTTCCATAACAAGGAAATTATTTTCTTTACAGTGGGAGGAATCTGCTAATGAGAAGTATCCTCATATCGTGTATGAAGAACTTTGCAAGGCGTACGAAGCTGAGCAGGGGGAGTCCATTTTAGCTGAAGATGATAGTTTAGATAATCTAGAAGGTTTGTAAATCTTATTTATCATCTTTAGAAGGTTTGTCTCCGTTGCTCTTCCTTTCCATGGTTTCTTATTTTTGGGATTTCTTTAATTGGACTAAACCATGCAGAGGAACTGGTGACTGGTCTGTCTCGTGTGTCTTGGGAAAAAGTAGATGTCAGCTTTCACAGTAGCAGACTGAGGTTTGCTGCTCATAGTGTTATTCAGGTATACATCTCTCCCCCTCTGTATCATGTGTTTGTATTCGTTCCCTGAACATGGCACTTTTACCTTTAGATCATGCTCATATAATGACTCCATTAGGGGTTGTTGAATATCCTAATTGAATGTCTTTGTTAGAGGGAAGGAAGTAACTAAAACTCTCTCTCTTTCTCTTTCTCTTTCTCTTGCTGTATCAGTTATACACAATTGTGCCTGAACATGAACATCTACACATTGTTCTTAAAGAGTATAATCGTTTATTAAATCAGTTTGTTGAGCGGGAATAATTTTTCACAGTACCAAAACAATGCTTGAACTTGTGTTATAATTAACATAGACGGACAATTATTCCTTTCCAACAAACTGAATAATTTTCTGTCTATCTTGGTTCAAGATCTGAGCTCCCATAGTACCAAAGCAATGCTTGAACTGTGTTTTCGTTAAAATCTTGCACAAAAGCTCCCATCTTTGTCAGCAACGTTTAAGATTACGCACGTCCAGTTATGAGTTTCTATATTTGGTTGAGAAGTAAACACCTGCTTGGCATTATTGATCTTCCATATGCTACTATTTGATAAGCATGTCACATTTTTTAGTAACATACTTTTATCATGTTTTTACTTATATGTATGTCTTTTTGTTTATCTCAAAGACGAGGCATTTTCATTTCCAACTTGGTATTTAACAGGTCAAAGATCAGAACATGCATTCAGAAGGTGCCGATGTAATTCAGCATATAATCGATCATTTTATTGTCTAGAAACCTATTTAGTCTGGAATATGTGACGATACATGGAGAAAATGACAAACTATTTTATAAGGTAAAAGTTACAATAAGCCAGACTAGACTAATGATGTCCCCATTCATTTGATATTTGAGATAAGGCATGGCTTTCTTGTTTGCAGGTTGAAAGGCATGGCTCTCTCCATGTCTTGATGATGGCCAAATCTAGGAAATTGATTTTAAGAAGCAGCCATAAGAAATTTTGTTATTCAAGATGTATTGTAATGTCAATTCACACGCGCTGTTTATCAATAAAAGTAAATGTTGTTAGTATCTCTGCTCATGAACGCTCATATTTGTCGAGTTGTATTATTCAAGATCTGTATGATTTAGCTGGTTTTGGATTATGTTAGGGCGTAAGTATCAAGTTAGTGATTGATTTGGGAAGGAATGTTGCAACTAGTTTAATACTAGTCATAATAATTAAGTGTCCACCATGCAACTAAGTCAACTAGCGTTACATGGATTAGGTACACATATACCGTATACGTGTAACTAATATTTAGCCCGGTAGCCCCCAACCCCCACTTGTAGTTGACACTTGACATAGCCACACACACACACACACACACACACACACACATATATATATATATATATATATATATATATATATATATATATATATATATATATTAGCGGTTAGGATCGAGAAGTTATCTCTAAATAGCGATTCTATCTTAAATAATATTTTTTATCAAAAGCAGCGTAGTTTTGGAGGGATGCAGTGGCATTTTTATAAATACAATGCCACCGCGTATTTTAAAAAATGTCAGCGTCCCTCTAAAACTACGTCGCTTTTGATAAAAGAATGTTATTTAAATTAGGAATGCTATTTAGAATAACGCTCTCGATCTTTACCGATATATATATATATATATATATATATATATATATATATATATATATGGGGTTTATATCGCGTGATCGGTTGTTGTGGAAGCAATCCTTTTTTGACTTGTCAAAAGAACCATCCGGATCTTAAATATTTTTATCTGAACTCTATCATCCAGAACCTTTTTATTGACAGATTCGACGATGGTTTGGTTATCTGATAAATCGTCGCTTATACTTTTAATGACGCTTATGTGTTGTCCGTCGTTAAAAGTATAGACGACGGTTGTTTGACCAAATCGTCGTCGGGTCCGTCGCTAAAAGAAGGTGAGCTCGGGTGAGTTGGATAAACCTCGACTTGAACCCTCCCAACTTTCCAAGAGTGGTGCGCAAATCAGCTTGAAGAAAAAAGTGAGCCCTCTAATCCCCGATCTCGAGCCTCTATTATATTCCTCCTGGACTTGTTAGACCAAAATGACTTTTGAGCTACCAGACCTCTTTCTATTATTTATACAAGTATTAGTTCTTCGACCTAAAAGATTACAAGGTCTATATTATCGTATCACTCACCTTAACAGACATTAAGAAAAACGACAATATTATTATCATATAAAAAAAATCACATAATATTCACATACACAAATACATATTGAATGAAATGTTTTTAAATCACAACTTATTTAAGATGTGACTAATTATTTGGCTAGAGAATCGGTATTTATTTATTTGTTTTCATCAACTACTGTACCACAAAATAAAATAATAGCGGAACGAGTTACACGTACGTATATTTATAAGTGGGAAAAAGAGTACTCTTTTTATATTCATTCGACTCGGAGCAAGTGGCAAGCAGGCAAAAGTAACATCAATCACTTTCTTAATTTCCACACCTAATTAATTAATATCACATGCACTCAGTCGGGCATCCTGGATATATGAAATTCGGAAGTGGTGGTTAGTATGAAGTTTATTTTTGGATAAGTTGATTAATTGGTTAATCAGAAGATCACGCATGAAGGCGAAACTCTATGTATGTATTGTCAACTTAACTATTAATCGATTAACTTACCAAAAAATAAACTTCATACTAACCGAATCCATGAAATTGTATATGCTGTTATCTCTGCACACCACGATTTTGTTTATAAATGGGTGAATTAAATTGGGTTGATTATAAGTTATTTATATTGGTTAAAATTAAGAATGTCAAAAAGATACTGATATTTTTACAAAAAAATTAATTAAGTGTAGTCCACTAACTTCATATGAAATTATCAAATTTACTTGTGAAAATATTATCAATTCTCTAATTATATATTTGTATAATATTATTACTTATATTTGTAATAAGTGATATCATCACTTATTATTTGATGAAAATTGTTATAGTTTTTCTGGGGTATACCTCTTATCCATGGTATATTTGATCTCTTTTATATAAACACAAATTTAGCAATAAATAAAAAAAAAAAAACCACCACTCCTCTGATAATTATTTGTACGTGGTAGGTGGTGTGGGCAAAATCCGGTGGCATGACATGAGCCATGGATCATATTCATGGTTATGGCGGTTATCCTCTAGATTTTAATTAAAAAGTAAGTATGATTATATATTTATGACAAAATAAAGATAGAAGATGGAAGCTGAGGTTATCAGAACACACATTCCATTGAACGGAAAGGTAAAAATAATAAAACAGATTAACAATTCGAATATTGTTTTTAGTTATAGCTAATTAATTAGCTATAGTATGTATGTATATATATATATATTGATTGGAGAACTTCTTCTTTACTCGTATAAATAAATAATTTCAAAGGGAGATTTGTATTTTCCTTTATTTTCTCTCTTTCTCGGGTTTCAACGTCGCCGTTATTCTGTTTCTTAATTTAGTAAACCCCGTCAACTGCCAGCTCTAAATTAGGATAGCGTGTTAACGGAGACAACGGTTGAATTTCAGAAATACCCTTGTCGTCCCAACCGCCCGTCCAACTCGTTGGGCTTAACGGCCAAATTCCCGCCGTCACATCCTCAGTAGTTTCACAACTATATCCCATAATTTCTTCTCTCCTCACCTCTTTGCTTTCTCTCTCTTCAGTCTCCGCATCTCTACCTCTTTTCCGGCCTGATTTTGCCGGCGGAAAAGTCTCCGACGAGTTCCCAATTTCATGTGGGAAGTTGAGTATGGCCTTGCTTCCACGCAATTTGAACGCCGCTCGGTCATAAGCCTTCGCCGCGTCCACCGCAATATCAAATGTCCCTAGCCAAACCCGAGTCCCTTTCCGTTTCGGGTCACGAATCTCGGCCGCAAATTTCCCCCACGGCCTTTGCCTAACTCCCCTATAATGCCTCTCCTCGCCGGAATCTGCCATCCTCCGCTCACTCAACTTCGCCGCTGGCTGAAAACCCGGATTCAAATCCACAGAGATATTTAGCGAGGGTCTGCGCTGGCAAAAGCCGGTTTGTTTGGGTAATTTTGAGTTTACAATTTGCGGAATATTCATTTGAAGTTCAAAATTGTCGGGTTCGCTTGAAGTGAACCCCATGGAATTTGACACGGAATTGGAGGGAGTTTGTTGATCATAATCAAGTTTGAAATAATTAAAGAGTTGGAGTTGTGAAGCTGGTATAGGTGGGGTAATATAATTATCAACTGTAATGTTTGTAGGATGATCAGAAGTAGTAGTCATGAGAGAATTAGAGGATTTAGTGGAAGATTGGGTTTCTAATAGATTGGAGGAAATAGTATAGTTTTCCATGAATGTATAATCATCAAGAAGGTGTTGCCTAATGATATCTAAAGCTGAACTTTCATCTAGTGATGACCCCATTTTGTACTTATATTGATTATATAAGTATATACTAAGAATGTATAAGATTGAAAGAACAAAGTACGTACAATTAATGGAGAAATATATAGAGAAGAGGTTTTTGTTGGTTTGAGTGGATTGGAGGGAGTGAGAGCAGAGGTGATTATATAGGTGAAGAGAGGAGAGAGAATAAGGAGGTTTCATATGATGGTTCTCAGGTAGAGAGGGGAATCAATCGTCAAGAAGCTCGGGGGTCGGGACTAGTACACCTGCCAAACGGGTCGGACCATTGTCGGGTCATGCCTTTGATGAGCTGGGTCAAAATAGTCCGAATTTTGATGGGTTAAAAAAATTAAGTTCAAAGTCCGATTTTTTGCAGGTGGACCGGGTTGGTGGGCTTATTAGGTTGATTTATGATCAATTTTTGATATTATTTTGGGTCCTTTACATAAGTATCAAAAAAAAAAGTAATTATGCTAGAAAAGTCATCAACCAAATAATTACAAAAAGATTATACATATTACAAAAATAAGACAATTCACATTAAGAAGGAAACCTAAAATCAGGACTAATAATCGCTATAATTAATAATTTAAATTCAAATATTTGGATCTAAGAACAAAACAAATTCAAATTCAAAATAATAATTCAAATTCAAATCTTCATCTCCTCACATACACTTTGAAATAATAGTCATGCTACAGCACATACTCATGCCATTTACACAACATCATGAATCTCAGATTGTCCAAAACGCCAATGAGAATAAGAATAAGATTAAGCCTACAAAAAAGTATAAAATAAATAGATGTAACTTTTAATGTTACAATTTTTTTTATAACTATTTTGTTACTCATAAATAATAAAATGGTTACCTTTTGTATGAATGGTTGGCTACCAAATTGCATCACATTCAAACAAAATTGGTAACTTAATAAAATTGAATTAGTTACCTTAGTGCGAAGGTTTGGCTACCATTTGCACTATGAAAAAAGCTGCAGTGTGGATGTGAATTAATTACTTTGGTATAAAGGTTTTGTTACCTTCGTACCAAGGTTCACTTACTTTGATCTCTGAAGGTTTGGTAACCAACTAACTAAGAAAAAAATTTAAAGTGTGGATGTTGATTGGTTACTTTGATATGGCCGGTTTGGTTATCTTGGTATGAAAGTTTGGTTACTATCATCCAGTATTCATATCCACCGCCACCGCCACCATCGCCTGAATCTTCATACCCACCTCCATTTTGACCCTCGGAGACATGGCGGTGAATTGGACATTGTGCAACCGCCTCTCGGGATTTTGATTTTGAGGAGATATTTCAAGCTTAAGTGATTTAGATTGAATCGATTCAAGCTTCTCACGGTCCATGCATGAGTTCCCGTGAAAAGTCCACATTTTTACACTTTCTACTCTCACCATTGTTCTGTGCAAACACGGAGAAGAATATAAATTTTCTTTCTAAAGGTCTCAAACTTCATCTCCTACCCCCTTCATATGCAATTTCGGACTGGTAAACTCATAATTTGATGTTTCTAAGAAAGATTCCATAAATGCATCATCGGAGGCGAGTGGGTTGCTTTATACTCGCTTCGTGCTCCTGATTGGCATCTTGAAGGTAGGTAATTCTTTTAGTTTGTCGCAAGAACCCAGTTTCAACATTATGGTGTGAAGCTCTCTGTTTCAATTTCGAATCGGTCTTAGAAAGATCATTACCACGTAAGCCCTCAGTCTCCTCTTTATATATATAGAAATAATACGTTGTTGAATGAAGAAGAAGGGTGATGACTAATGTGACGCCCCAAAAATAGGTATACATCACCCATCTTGGGTAGTCGGATACATAATGTAATTTAAATACAACTTACTAATATAAGCGCCGTACAATACGACATAAAGCATGAGTTTGAATACAATATTGTCTACTTAGAGATCATACAAACTCAAAAGGAGTCTTCATTACAATTATTATCACACTATTTCACGAATAGTGAGGACTACTAATGCTATCCTCCGGACCATTACTCCGTTCCCCGAGCGTCCCGTACTATATTCTCATTTCACGAAGAGCGGTAAAGTGAAAGAAAGGGTGAGCTCAACTAGCCCGAAGAAATATTATGACTAAAATAATGCAGAATAAATTATCATTAGCCTTCAACAAGTGTTAAAGCGATAAAATATAATAAACATCAAGTTTAAGCTGCAATGAACAAGCAATCCATTAAAAGAGTCAAGTAGAAAATAAAATCTACTATCTTTTATGATTTAAAAGGTTTCTCATCACTGTTATAGCTGAGACTCAGCTTAATAATTATTCCACATCATCGAATCACCCCTGCACTACGGCCAAGGATATTCTTTAGTATAACGACCACAATTATCCATGCACTACGGGCCAAGAATATTTGTGTATTCATTTATAGTCATGATCATTTTGTATTTGTCCATCAATGGAGCATCAATAATCAATATCGTATGCTACATTATACAACTACTACAGTATTCTTGTACTTTTACTACTAGGGTGGTTTGTGACGCCCCAAAATAGGTATACATCACCTAATACGAGTTGTCAATACATGGTACGAAACAACTACAACTTTATTATAACAACAAGTAAAGCTGTGAGTTTGAATACAAATATTATCTTCTGAGGCAATATCTATACTCAAATAAATCCTCATCACATTTATTGATACATTATTTTACAAAATGGTGAGGACTACTAAACAATCCTTTTCTAAAACCTTCATTCCATACCCCAGGCTCGTGTACTCATATATTCTCGCCTCCCAGAAAAATGGAACAAAAGGAAAAGGGTGAGCTCAACTAGCTAAGAAAAGAATATTATGACTAAGATAATATACAACAAATTATCGTTAGTCTTCAACAGGGAAAAATATAATAGAATCTGATAGGCAACAAATTTTAAATCAATATTACATGCATTGAAATAATAATTCATTAGAAGAGTTAAGTAGAGAATGCAAACTACTATCTTCTATGTATGAATTTAAAAGTTCATCGTCTATCTTTTATCCCCTGTAACATCAATCAATATACATCACTGAATCAAATATTCATCTTTGCACTACTGGGCCAAAGATATTCATCGATTGGTAGTGTTCATTTAAACTCTGTTTCATCTTTGCACTACGGGCCAAAGATATTCTTCAGAAATCATTCATCTTTGCATCTTTGCACTATGTGCCAAAGATATTCTTAAGAAATCATTCATCTTTTTTGCACTACTGGCCAAAGATATTCCATAATATCATCATTTAAGACCGAGGATGATGAAAAATTTTTTTTTAAAGAAAGCGAATCCGGTGAAACAAAATGACAAGGATTAAGGATTAAGGATTCATTACTTGGTTTTATCCACGTCCAAAAAATACCTCAAAAATAATCATAGTGGTGTAAAATTCAAGAATGATCAAAACATGGATCTGATCGAGTTAGTATCCGAATAGATGTTTAGACGAAAAGAAGAAATTTTATTTTTGATTGAATAAAGCAAGTATCACGTGAATAGTCAGAGTATCGTGAATAGTCTTGATATCGTGAATAGTAACTTCAAACACCAAAAGATAGAAATTCCACAAAAATATCTTCACGCTTCATGAATAGTACTTCGTGAATAGTAACTAGTGAATAGTAACTCATGAATAGTAACTTTCGTGAATAGTAACTCATGAATAGTAACCCATGAATAAGTAACCCCGACATGAAAAAGTTCCAAATTTGATAAAAACTTGAGATCAACATTTGACATAATGATATTGAAGAAATAATATCATTACGAAAAAAAAATAATATCACTTTACCTCGAAGATCGATCTTATCATTTGAAATTTAAACATGGATATAAGGCTATGACTTGGACTTTAACCGTATAGTAATACTCAAAGTATACTCAAAATACTCACAAGAATACGCTCGATAATATAGAGAGAGAAACTTGGGTTTACGGTGTAATTTTCAATTATAACCTAAGACACCTATTTATAGGAAAATGCTTAGAACACCAAAGCGAAAATTTAATAAAATATATTATTATTAATAAATTTCCTCGCCTCTTTGGAAATCAGATCCCAACATTTCCACATGCCAACCTTCTAGAATGAAATGATAAAAACGTTTTTCATAAAATAAATAATTAAAACTTACAAAAATCAATTATTTGAACTTGAACTTCAATAATTCATAATAAATAGCCCTTTCATCAGAAAATTCGAATCTCGCGAGTTTTTATAGGAAATTCAATTCTCTACAACTTTGCAGAAGAAAGTTTTCCAAATTCCAAATAGAAATTGACCGAAATCCACAAACGGTCGATTTTACAGTTATAATCAAATTTAAATCGATAAATGGGGTCCATGAGCATGTTTAACATGTTTTAAACATTTATTGCAACAAAAATACTCTTCCTCCTCGTATACTCATATATCCCACATTCGTTGTAAAAATATCATAGTTAATATATTATTAAAATAATATATTTAAATGAATTATTTTATCGAAAAAGATAAAATATTAATTTTCAACAATTGTCATTTTAAAATTTTTCTCCATCTATATCCATATAAAATCAATATTTTCCTCATCATATGAATCAATAATTAATTATTCACAAATAATATTCTTGAATCACAATATCGACAACCGTGCGGGTTCAAGGAAAGAGGGCTTTCCAATAAGAATTTCTTCACTGGCCGGCATGATTAGGTGACCAAACCTCTCCTTAGATGAACTTTCTAGACATTGCCAATAATGTTATCTAATAATATTATTCAGATAATATGAATTATTGCCGATAATGAAAAATACTTGTGTAATGACAATTATTGAAACAACAATGAATATAAAATATCAACGCAGAATTATTAACTCAATAAAATCTTTGAGCGGTAATTCATCGTAACCATTATTGAGTAGTGCCTTCTTACGTAAGAATCGATAATTGGTGCAATACTGGTATAAGCTCTTTATTCAACAACAGCGTATTAGTGTGTTTTAACCACCGGGTATTCCAACAAAGATAATCTGGTAACTACTGTAGTTATTTAAAACAACTTATATTTTGTCGTTTTTCTTCATCCAATCGCTTTCAGTTATGGGCCCACACATGGTTTAGCTACCGTCATACGAATATTCCCAAGCGATCACGAATATTCCACGACCAAATGAATATTCCCAAGCGATAATGAATATTTTATAACCACTTGCTTATTTTGAAATATTTGCGTATTTAACCCTTAACTATCCACATTAATCAAATCAACCCTTACTATTTCAAAATAATAAATAAAGGAAATTCCTTTTATTTAAAAATTTGAGGGTCTTCATAGTTCAACTTTTTTTATTGGTAACACCTCTGCCGTTATTTTTTATAGAAAAATAATTTTGTCGTTTTTAACTACGACAATACTTCCGTTAATGGGGTCCATAGATGATTGAGTTGGTAAATATCGAATATTCCCAAACAAAAAGAATATTCCCAACCAAACGAATATTTTATAACAACTTGCTTACTTTGCAAAATTTATAAATATTACCCACAACTATAACATTATATCAAATTTATTTCATAATATTCAAAAATAATATTTATAAAAAAATTCATCTTTATTTATAAAAGTACGGGGTCTTACAACCTCCTTTTCTTATGAAATTTAAGCCCTCGAAATTAGAGTGCGATACTGATATGATAAAGAGGTGATGATACCTTGAATACCTTTATCGTTAAAAATATTAAATTCATCTTGTAATCCCGGCCAAAGATATTCATTAACAATTTATTTTTTTTGCACTACTGAAGCCAAAGATATACAATTTGTAAAACCAATAATCTTTGAGCCAGCGACTTAATAGTATCACGACCACGAATTATCCATGCCTTCTTGGCCAAGGATATTCGTGTTTTCAATTCTGATCATGATTATACCGAATAATCCTTGTGTCATAATCATACCAAGTCTATCAATGCACTTCAGGACAAAGATGACTTTTACCACATCCATGAATTAATATTTCATTCTTTGAGACTCGGCTCAATAATTAATCCATATCATCGAATCATCCACGCACTACTGGGCGAGGATATTCATTAGTATCACGACCACGAATTATCCATGTACTACTACCGAAAGATAATCGTGTATTCATTAGTATCACGACCACAAATTATCCATGCACTACTGACCCAAAGATAATCGTGTATTCATTAGTATCACGACCACAAATTATCCATACACTACGGCCGAAGATAATCGTGTATTCATTAGTATCACGACCACAAATTATCCATACACTACTACCAAAAAGATAATCGTGTATTCATTAATTATCACGACCACAAATTATCCATGCACTACGGACCAAAGATAATCGTGTTTTCAATTACGGTTATGATTATCTTAGAACAATCCTCGGTCATAATCATACCAAGTCCATCTATTCACGTAAGCCACGAGATGACTTTCAACACAATATAAGCATGAGGATAATGATATAAAGAATCAATCAAATGAGATAAAGGATAAATATTAAACATTTATAATATAATTTATCCGAGATTCAAGAATATCCCATGTTATCAATCACTTAATAATCTCATAATCTAATATCATTAATATTATAACAATATTTTAATCACTTCTTAAATTTATAAACAATTTATCTCAATTGTTTACGCTTTACCATATAATGCATTTAATCATTCAAAATGCCATACTCATAAGATATCATCACCAATTATAAAATCCTCATCAAAAAAAATATGCATATACTACATATAGGATTCTCTAGCCATAAAATCCTATTTTCAACTTTGTTACTTCACATAACATATTTAACTCATATGTTAAGTAACTAAACTATTTTCATGAAAATACCAAATCAGTCCCAAAAATATTTCTTTTCTGGGATTTAGCATAATATAGTCCCATGATGAAAACATATTTTTCTCGGAATTTTTAAAATTCATTTACTATTTTTCAAAAATCAATTTCTAATTAATTCCTTAAGAAATTAGCTACCTCAAGTTTAACTCCAAAATTCCCAAATCTTGGCAGGACCTTACACATGTTAATGTGGGCCTCAGATTTAAATTTCATGGTCATCGGAGTTATAGAACTCAGGTTATAGCATTTTTCGTCAAAAAAAAACCTAAATATTGAAATGGTCATAACTTGTTCATTTTAAGTCGAGAATGAGCTCATTTTTGGACAGGAGGTACTTTTATAACATATATTTTCATGTCCCAAAAGGCCAGAATTTTTCACATAAATTTAGTGGCGAAACAGCCCTTAAAGTTTCTGGGCAGTAGCGTTTTTGTAATTTGCAGCTTTGGACTCTTTTGCTAAATTAGGTCCACCACGAAAATCTATAGCACCTTTTCAGTGATTCCACTTGGATAAGCTACAAAACTCATAGATCTAACTCTAGGACTTGACCACACTCAAAAATTCAAAATATAATAGGAGATATGGTCGATTGAATTTTATATTACGTTTTTACCAAAATCGATTTTTCAACCCTTTGTGATTTCTAAGAAACTTTCATGTTTTCACATAATAACCACATAACTCATCATAACACTTACTAATACTTCATATACCCAAGATTTTCATTAGTCCAATGCTTTTATTATGACTTTCATCATAATCCTCGTAAATGATCCTTTTAGTTGAAGAAATATTTGAGGTTTAAGAAATGGGTTTTTGTCTTTGGGGTTGATACAAAATTCGATTTCACGCTCTAGGGTAGGCTAGAAATCTTCAAGAATCGTCAAGAAATTTATTAATGATAGAAATATCATTCAAAAGCGCTACTCTTATCCAAGACTTGGATAGATACGTTACATTGATACCAACTGTGACTTCTATCCTTTAACCCAGATATAGCACCTCACAATGATACCTATCAACTTGTCATCGTCATTCACGGCGTTGCCCTCTGAGAAATAAAAGCGATTGCATTCCACACAAGGAAGTCAACAACGAAAGGATCGGGGGCTCTTTACTTATGGCTCGATATAACGGTGATTAACTTTAGGGTTTGGTTACTTTGAATTAGTATAATGAGTTGGTTAGGAATATGAAAGCTAACAACCTTACAAAAGAATAATAAGTAGTTAATCAATTGTTTTCAAAAATTACCTCAAAGGCAAGTATTTTCAAAGAGATAAGATCGTGAAAGTGTTTATTTGAAACAACAAGATTAATAAGCGATGGAAGTATGTGAAGGTTTCTCCCAACGAAGTTTGATAGATAAATCAAAGTCTAATTTTTTGGTCAAATTTAAACATTGAACACAACTAGGTAGAATAAAAGAGTGGGTAGAACTTGTATTGAATAAAGTATAGACTTATAATAATTTATAATTAATTTACACGTAATAACCGTTTGGGTTTCTCTAATAAACGCTCTCGCTTAAATTCCGAAGTTTGACTTTTACTATAGGTACATTCCACCCTTAAGTGCTTCTTCACATTCACGATCCATGATTTGAATCATTATTCTCTCGATCCATATTGAATTGGGTTGACTTAGCTATGCATGGGTAATTAGAATTCGATGTTAAATTCTCCCAATTCTTTGTCCAAAAAGCAAAGTCCATTTCATCTATTTTGGCTTTATTGGATGGGACGTCTTTTCTACACTATCAACGCGTTGTGCGACTTTTACCCATGCATCGTCTATTCTCCCCGTTTAGTTGTTTCTTCTTTCAATTGATCTTTGATTTTAAATTCTCGATTCAACTTTAATATCTTACACCGCCAAAGCGTGATTTTGTTCGAGCATCACATATCGGGTAACCCAATTTTGAATTGTTGTATCCCTTTGTTCCACGACCGTTTGCCGTTCTTTGACTGTTCTTCTAGCTCACGAACACGATTTTGTAATTCTAAGTTTTGATCATAAATTTCTTCTAACCAATTCTCCTCGGGTTCCTCTTCTTCCTCTTCTTCCTCTTTATCCTCACTCACCATTTGCTACCTGCTGCAACTAGCTCGGGTGCAACAATTAGTTCTTCATTCACTTCGTGGATATCTCTAATTTGTTTCTCATCGACCTTTGCATTAACACGATTAGTGATTAAAGGTGTCACAAGCGGTCACATTCACTCCATTGTGAATATTTTAAATTTGCCATTTCCAAACTTTGCCACCTGACACGAGGGTTAATTAATATATAAAATTTTATCCCTATACTCTACGTGAGCCAATTAAATAACAAATAAACTTAGGTAGGTCATAAATACTAGCGAAAGAATTCCCGTCTCTCCCTCCTAGTTCTTATCTAGCATCTTAGCGGGGATCATATCCCTAAGCTACGATACCAATTGTGGCGCCCCAAAATTAGGTATCGTCACCCATCTTGGGTCGCCACTTACATGGTACATAAATTCAAATACAAACTTAATTATACATACGCCGTGTAACATACGACAATACATAAGCGAGAGTTCTAATAGGAATATTGTCATTTAGACAATATCCACACTCAAGGAGTCCTCATTACATTTATTGTCACCACTATTTAACAGAATAGTGAGGACTACTAATGCTATCTTCGGGACCATCACTCTTTTCCCGCTCGTCCGGCTATATTCTCATTTCTGAAGAAGCGGTGAAAGAAAGGGTGAGCTCAACTAGCCCGAAGAAATATTATGACTAAGATAATGCGAGAATAAATTATCAATAGTCTTCAATAATGTTAAAGCGATAAAATACAATAGACAACCGGTTTAAGCTGCGTGCCGGAATATCTGATCCATTAAAAGAGTCAAGTAGAAAATAAAATCTACTATCTTTTAGGTTTTAAAGGTTTTCATCAATTTTTATCACTAAGACTCGGTTTAATGAATAAACCACAATATCTAATCATCCACATACCACGGTCGAGGATTTTCATCAAATTATCAATGGTCATGACTATACCGAATCACCTGGTCGTAATCATACAAAAACTATCCATCAACTTTGCATTACAGAGCCCTTTGAGGACTTTTGTCACATCATTTATATCAAAAGTATGATTATACCGAATGATCCACGGTCATAATCATACTAAGTTCATCTATCACGTAAGCGAAGATAACATAATATAACATGAGGATGATGTGATGACATAATAATTCAATAAAACAAGTTCATGAATTAATTTATTCGAGGAACTAATAACGTCCAAATTGTCGACATGATCTTTGCTTTTGTAGAGTAAAATTCAAGAATGCTCGGAAAAATATTTTATTAAAAATCTTTGGATGAAGCGCAAATATCGAGGATATTCCACTAAATTCATGGAGTATAGAAGTCGAAATTTTAACCAATTTGAGTATAATAGCGAATGAAATAACAAAAGAAATCACCGTGCATGCGGTACTGCGCATGAGAGCGGAGTTATTCAGCGAGAATAATAAATACGGAACGAAGTCGGTGTAAAACATGAGCGAGGATATTCGATAGAATAATAAAAGATGAGAATAATAAAAAGCGGAAAGGCCGGTCCGGCGTAAAAGCCTATGCAAGGATGTTCAACGGAATAATAAAATAATAGAAGAATATCACCAAGTATAGGAATTAGCGATATGAGTTATTCCAGACGAATAAATAAGAATGGAATAATATAAGGATTTCACCAAGTATAGGGTATTCCGCATATACTCTGGTCATGTATAGGGTATACCACTTTTACGAGTTATTCAATGAATAATAAAGAATGGAATAATGAAGTTCTCTTCATGAATAAAAAAAAATAACACCCACTTACGAGTCTGACAAATAATATTCCCTACATTAGAAGAAATTTGAATATTGGAAAAGTAAAGTAGCGAAAATACTTTTTCTTTTTCTCTCTATAGTTTCTCTCTACAGAATTTCAAATTGAATTAAGTAAGAAATAATGAAGGAATGAGCTTTCTATTTATAGAAAAAGCGAGGGTGGCTCTTGGTCTGCTTGAAGAGCGGTCAAAATGACTCTTGGTAATATTTGCGAAGGGGTAATTAACCCTTGGAACTATAGAAGAGCGATTAACTCTTGGTAATTTTGAAGGACAACTACTATTTGCGAAGGGGTAATTACTATTGTGAAGGTAATTACTATTGTGAAGGTAATTCTTATTCACAAAGGTAATTACTATTCACAAAGGTAATTACTATTGACGAAGGTAAAACTATGACGAAGGTAATTACTATTCACAAAGGTAATTACTATTCACAAAGGTAATTATTTATTCACAAAGATAATTACTATTGATGAAGATAAATACTATTGACGAAGGTAATTACTTATTCACAAAGGTAATTACTATTCACAAAAGGTAATTACTATTGATTGAAGGACTCTTAGATGATGACATATGGGCCCCCATAAAATAATCAATCTTACCACAAACGTCTCATATGGGACTCTTTATATACATCGAGGATTGAATAAATATTACCACAAATCATTTTATTTTAATCGACACATATTTAATCTTTCAACAATTATTAATCATTTATAACTTGTCGTCTCGATTATTGATTAATCTTTATAACATATTATCTGAGATGATCTTTTGTGACAATAATTGAATCAATAATATAAGAGATATGATCGTGAGGTTACTATTGATTATGTGCAATAATTGAAGCATAAATTGAGGTGACTTCTCACGTAAGCATCAATAATCAATATCGTCTATTCTCTTATACAACTACTGGCGTATTCTTGATTACTTTTACTACTACAGGGTAGTTCAAGCGGTTTTCTTCGATAGTAACACCTCTGCTTAGATTATTTTTATAGAAAAATAATTTTTGTCAAGCTTAACTACGAAAATACTTTCATTGTAGAGGGTCCACCAATGATTGGTAAATGCACGAATATTCTAAATGAGAATATTCCCAGACCAAAAGAATATTCCCGACCAAGCGAATATTTTATAACAACTTGCTTACTTTGCAAAATTTATAAATATTACCACAACTATAACATTATATCAAATTTATTCCATAATATTCAAAAATAATATTTATAGAAAAATTCATCTTTATTTATAAAAGTTGGGGTCTAACAACTAATTTAGGTTATTATAGATGAGATGAGAGAAGCGAGGTGAGGTTTATGGGTATAACTAATCCCTAAATTTGTGTTGGTTTGTAATATTCATACTTATGATCAAATTGCAAAAAATAATGCGAGCGTGTAAAAATCGAGTTAAAAAATTTTACAAACCATATACCGGATCACCCTTTATGCATAATTATTAATTAAGCGAAAAGATAAAGAATAAAATCATACCCTTGAAGATCGAGCTTCCTCGGTACAAGTTCACCTCAAATCCTTTCGCGTTCGACTTGAATCCACGGGTTTGGTTCCTTCCTTTGATCGGCGTTAGCCACCCAAATGTTTGGCCTACAGAGGTGATCCACGAGGAAGAAGAAAATTCAAGAAGATGGGTGGTTGGCTAAACCCTAGTTTTTCTATCTCTATAAAAAGGTGTACTCTCAACAATTGGAATTATGTCGTATGTTGAAAAAGTCGACAACCCCCTCACCCATAATAAGACTCCTCTTATTTATAGATGTGGGCAACCCACCTTAACAATTAAGGAATTGGGTTTTATTTAATTAATTAAATTCTTTTAATTAATTAAGCTCCCTAATCTTATTAGGGATAATTAATTAAACTCCTTTAACTAATTTTCCTTCTAATCTATTAGGAATAAATGAGAGTACTTATATTAAATTAATTCCTAAACTCTTTTAGAAATTAAAAAATAATAATAATTGTAATAATATTAATAAGACTCCTCTTATTAATTTATATTTAATATTTCTAAAATATTAAATAATAAATATTAAGCTATTTAATTTATTCTATCACCATAGATTAAATTAAATATATAACATATATTATTACGATTATGCCATTAACTTCTTAAATAATTATTCTTCCTTTTATGGTGTGACCCTTTAGGTTCTCCATATTAAGCGGTTGTGAATAAATCAATTAGAACAATTCTAATCTTATTTAAATAAATAAATTAAACAATTAATTTATTTAAATAAATAATATTTATTCTCTGATAGGGATAAGCCTCCCTAGCGATCGGCGACTTTCCGGATAATATAGATTTCAACATTAATCATTAAAGAACCTTTGAGTAAATAATTTAAAATACAATTCAATCCTTCCACCATCTGATGTCCCGATTAAATATAAGGCGTGGAATTCTTGTCGAGTCTTATTTTATTTAATTATATGTATTTCGACTCTTAAATGCCTGACTCAAATAATGCAAATTAGAAACTCCTTTCTAATTTCATTACGCCTTAACCCGAGGACTCTTGGGTTGTCATTTATCGAATCACATAGGACATTTCTCTTCTTTTATTAGAAGTGGTAGATTCTTTATTGATCATACATTATCTCCATATACAACTTATTATACTGAAGTACCCTTTGATATACCCTAAGGGTCTTAAGGAATAAGTCAAAGTATAACTCATCATACATGAGAATCTTATGATGATCTCGAGTCAAGGATTACTTGTACTACTATCACTCTCTGAGGAATTCTATTGTGAGCGAATAAAACTCCATTAGGTATTCCTTAGCGAGCCACGTTCGGTGAACTTATTCTCTAATAAGCACCTACGTACTTGCTTTAGTGTCTCACACAAATGATCGTGAGATCGATCATCCTCATCGATGAGCGAAGCAGCGTATGTACCCGATCTATCAGGATTCACTAATCCCCGATTTAGTAATCGATGATTGGGAACTATTTTAGTTTTAAGCTTTCTAAGAATTTAGATCTCATTAGAATGATCATCATCATTATTCTAAAAGCATTGCTTAAAACTATGGGTTTATCACATATTATAAAAGCGACATCATGTAGATAATTAAAAGCCTTTAATAAATTAATACTTTTTATTAATAAATGAATAAGATTATTACAAAGTATATGCTTTATCATCAAACATGATTGGCTTGTAATGCATCTACTTTCGATCTCCCACTTGCACTAAAGCCCGATCGATCGTGGTGGTATCTTATACTCTTCTTTCTCTAAGTGGCGATTATCCTGCTTTGTTGGATAAGCTTTAGTTAATGGATATGTAATGTTGTTCATGAGAGTCCACTTATCTACTATAGTGATTTCCCATCTTTCGATGATTCTAATAATCAAATGAAAGTGCCTGACACATGTTTAGATCGAAGATGAGACTTAGGAACTATTCTGGAGTTACGTAATGAACTTTTAATCAAACAATCAACTTGCGACTTCATTTATAGCTATATACTTTGTCTTTATCACTAAACCGGCAACTCTTTCTTTGTTTGGAACCTTTCGATTCTTTGCACCCTTTATTCGAAGGTAACGCTTTACCTTAAAGTGGATTTTTACGTCATCTTAGTGCATACGAAAAACTTGAGTGCATTAAGCCCTCTAGTTTTAATTTAGACCCACCATGAATATGATCACATCCTTAGTCTTGGGTTAAGAACTTTAAGATGTTTTCAGCGACTTCTTAGTGAACTTCTCGAATATGGTGATCGACATCGGGTCTCGTATATTTCATTGCATACATGATTGTCACTCATGCGATCTCTCTCTTTTTGAGTCTATGGGGACTATTAAGAGAGACACTCCATAGCTCATCGACATGAGACATCTCTTGGAGTTTGCCATGCTAAGCGACTTTAGCATCAAATGAATATCGTTCCTTGGGTTAAGTCGAGCATCCTCTTAAATCTATCTATATAGATTTATATCCCCGATTAAGATACTCTTCCCGAATCATTCATGGAGGAATGTTTGAACAACTTTATCTTTCTTGATTGTAGCATTGGTATGTCATTCCTTATCAAGTAGTATATCAACATATAATCTTAGGAATGTCACGATGCTCCCCTTGACCCTTTTGTACACTAGGTTCATTCTTATTTTGAACTCTTTTGACCTCATCAAAGCAGAATGTTATATTTGAAACTTGCTGGATCATCATCTTCTCATGTATATTTGGATCATCATCTTCATGATGTGTACCTCATCATCATCATCATGATGAATCCATACCTCTCTAGGTATCTTGGTACTATTCAGATTCTGATTCGGTTGTGTGGTATAATGGAATTACATCTCTGAGGTTCCTCTTATTTGACTTATAGTGTTTTGTGGTTCTTGAACTCTTCAAGATCTATTATCCTCCACTAGCCCTTGATGATAAACACCTTTATCTTAGAAAGGCGGCGTGTTTATAACAAACACCTTTTGCTAAGTAGGATTATAGAACATATACCCTAAACTTACTTTAGGATGTCCCACAAATCGATACTTGTAAAATCTTGTCCCAAGCTTATCCTTTGAAACCTTTTCACATAAGTTGGACAACCCTTATCTTAACATACTTAAGATTAGGAATCCTCCACATCCATAACTTTTATGGAGTCTTGGGGTAGGATTTTGAGGTTACCATTTTCGTAGAATGTACGACCATTTCTAGGACATGATCCTAGAAGGATCTTTGGAATGTCGGTAAAATCATTATGGATAGCGCACCATGTCCAACAAGTATGATTTTTCCTTTCGGATACATCAATCGATTATTACGTATCGGGATGTGTCCATTATGAGAAAACCATTTGAGATGATCTAGAAACTTATTGCACAAGTATTTATTCCTTGATCTAATCAAAGAATCTTAATACTTTGCCGATTTGTTTCACTTACGAATTCTTTGAACCTTTCGAATAATTCACACTTGTATTCAACAAATACACACATTGACTCTTTGAATGATCATCTCCTTTTCTTATACTAATTTGTTCGATATGCAAAATTATTTTTCATGTAAGTCAGTATACAAAATTTATTAAGTAATATTCGGTTCTATACAAAACATTATTATTATAAATAGAACAACAATTGTTCTTAATTATAATACCAAAGATTTCATTGTCCAATGATAAAATGGAAATAATATTTTTACAAGAAGCTGGAATCTGATAACAACTTATTGACTTAATAGATTTGCCGTAGGCATTTTGCTAAACTATAAGTTTCTATGGCTAATATGGCAACCTTTGCTTCATTTCCCACATAGGATTACTTATATTTGTTTAGCTTTCTACTTACACTTGGTCCTTCATAAATCTATATTTATGATAAGCAAAGTCGGTATCAATACCCAGTAGAACCTTGACTTAAAGAAAAATTTATTTAAATCATGAACAAATTTGTATTTATGTAGAAACTTCACTAAGCTTCTTTGGTTAGCCTCTGCAGAAGATGCTTCTCATGATTTCTTTCCGGTGTCGGGCTTATTGCGGTGGAAGCAAACTCCTTTCTTTATCCGTATCGAGTTTTGTTCTTATTATCCTTTGTTTTGCCTTTCTATTTACCTTCTTTGAATCGTTCTTCTTTTGAGGAAGATCCTTTGGCCCCTACCGGTAAGACTTGGTCTTTCTTGGTTGGAAAGTGACTCTCGACATTTTTCAACATGTTAAGCAAATCGGTGAAAAGGCGATATCTAGCTTATTCATATGAAAAATTCACAACAATTTGTGAAAAGAGTCGGGGTGAGTGCAAGATCAAATCTTGGCTCAACTCTCCATCCATGACAAAACTTGTTGTCTAATTGATCAATCAAATTGATTATGTTAAGAACTTTTTATGCATACTATAGTGCCATTGGCCGTTCTAGATCGGAAGAGCTCTTAGATGTCGATATCTATCGGTCTACTTTCCTCACCATCGACTACTTGATGTGCGGGAATATAGTAGGAGAAGCATCCATAGTTTCATCTTGTATTTGAAGCTCGTTACTCGTGGATCACGAGCATGATGCATTGAGCAATTGTGCATCATCTTGCCACTTTCTAAAAGTAGCGATCTCTTCCTCGGAGGCATTATGCGCAACCATTGCGGGGATAGGCGTATTAAGGACATAAGATAGCTTTTGATTATGAGAACTATTCTCAAATTCCTTAACCAATCAGTTTAATTGGTGCGGTTAATTTAGCATCTAATATGCTTTATGATGATAGTAATTTTAGACATTGTAAAATTACATAAATGAATTTATAATTAACAACATTTTAACATACATTCTTTTATTAATTACCAAAATAAATTAGGTCTTGTTTTAAATTGGTATCTCCTTTATTTTCTTCAAACTATATTACCTCACTTATATAGTTCGGCAAAATCTAATTAAAGATTTGCTAGTGAGAATAAGGATCCCATTTCAAATGTATATAGCCTTGTGGTGACACGACAAACTATATATAAATAAATAGGTGAAGACAACTTTTGTCGATTACATCAACTATCTGACTCCTTTTATTTTGCCTCTTAGATTATTTTGATCAGTGGTGGCACATCAGAATCAAAATTATCAAGTTAAGTCGAACTAGCACTCCATATATTCAAAAAAGAAAAATATCATCCTTGTGGTGACCTGACAAAACAATATTGTTCAATTTTCTTTATAAGCATCAAATGTGATAAATTAACATCTTAAATACTTAATACTTGCCTTGTGGTGACACAACAAACTCATATTAAATATTTAATACTCTATTAATTTTATCATGCTAGAAAGCGACGTTCGATATTCAAATATCTTTGAGCGCTTAGGACTTAATATAAAAATTGAGGGGTTTGTTATTAATTTGTCTCTCATCTTGTTTAGCGTAGCATACATATATATATATAAAATCGCGTCGTATTAATGAACATGCGAAGCATGTTTGCATAATATATATATATATATAGTATAAGCATGCATATATAGAATACTATATATACTACGGATTGATTATGGACTTTTATTCTAGTTTGGTTCACTAGAGCCGCAGAGTGAACAAAAAATGAAACTCCCCAAAGTGCGAAATAATATTTAAATATAACTATTACATTTAAACTGGGGCTCCATTCTAAAGCGGGTCTTCTTGCGCTCCTTGTTGCTCCTTGATCTCAATTTTCAAAATTAATTCTAACTATTCTATTACAAAACTATTTAAAATAAATAGAAACCTTGATCGTGATCGAGGGAAATGCATAGGAGGAGATAGAATTTACATTAAGAAAAAATTAGAGAAGGCAGTCTGTGAGACCCCATTTAATAAAACCCATACATTCGTGCATCAACTAAAATAAAATCCAATCATATTAATTGATAGTCATAATCAATCCCATTTTTATTATCATACACATCACCGTATGCATCGATAAATAACATTCATCTTATGAATAATAAACATTTAATATATATATTGATATCATTTAATGGGCAAATTTAGTTAGTATAAAATCTAATTTTGAATCAAAATAAACTCCTTTATTTTAATCAAATTTAAATCAAAATAAAACTATTTTATTTTAATTTATCAATTTTGAATAAAATAAACTATTTTATTTTAATCAAAATTTTAATCAAAATAAACTCCTTTATTTTAATTAATTATGGAATCGATTCCATGTATAAAAAAAAAAAATCTTTAATTAAAATAAACTCTCTTTTATTTTAATTAATTATGGAATCAATTCCATGTAAAAAAAAATTTTAAAGGAAACACGGATATTCTTTTCTATTCACAAATAAACTCCTTTATTTTGAATAATATGAAATCTTATTTCATATTTAAATAAACTCCTTTATTTAAGGAAATTAGGATTCTCTTTCACTATTCACAAATAAACTCTTTTATTTTGAATAATATGAAATCTATTTTCATATCTAAATAAACTCCTTTATTTAAGGAAAGATGGAATCAAATAAACTCCTTTATTTTAGGAAAAATAAAATCAATTTCAACTCAATTAGTTATCATGGAATCCAATTCCAACTACAATTAGTTAGCATGAAATTCTAATTTTAAAATTAAAATAAAAACTTTTATTTTAAAATTAAAATAAACTTTTATTTAAAATTAAAATAAACTTTTTATTTTAATTATAAAATTATTAAAATATATATATATAATATATATATATATATATATATATATATATATATATATATATATATATATATATATATATATATATATATATATATATATATATATATATATATATATATATATATA
Source organism: Panax quinquefolius (assembly GCA_020205615.1). NCBI lineage: Eukaryota > Viridiplantae > Streptophyta > Magnoliopsida > Apiales > Araliaceae > Panax > Panax quinquefolius. Next base: position 9,931,384 of record CM035171.1, read on the forward strand.
TATATATATATTGTATATATATATATATAATATTCCTTTATATTCCTATATAACTTTTGAATATATATAATAATAGATGCATTATTCTAGTTAAAAAAAAAAATTTATATAATAGCTTCCTTTTTTTTTTTTTTTTTTAAATCTTATATATATATATATATATATATATATATAATATATATATATATATAATATATTATATTATATAATCATTATGATTTATTAAAAATTAAATTATTACATTATGGAATTTATATATAGGTTTTCAAAAATTAAAAAAAAAAATTTTTAACATTTTTTTTTTTTTTTTTAATAAATTTTATCTGATAAAATTATGCCCAATTAAATTATTCTAAACACATATCGATATCATATCAAATTAAAACAATTAATAATTAGCATAAAGGTTTGGCTCTACGATGCCCTTTATTAGGTTTGTAATATTAAGTAAACATATGATCAAATTGCAAAAAAATAAGCGGAGCGTGCGTGTAAAATCGAGTTTAAAATTTTTACAAACCATATACGGATCACCCTTTATGCATAATTATTAATTAAGCGAAAAGATAAAGAATAAAATCATACCCTTGAAGATCGAGCTTCCTCGGTGCAAGTTCACCTCAAATCCTTTCGCGTTCGACTTGAATCACCGGGTTTGGTTCCTTCCTTTGATCGGCGTTAGCCACCCGAATGTTTGGCCTCTGAGGTGATCCACGAGGAAGAAGAAAAATTGAAGAAGAAGGGTGTTGGCTCTAAACCTAGTTTTTCTATCTACATAGAAAAAGGTGTCTCTCTCAACAAATTGGAATTATATACGTATGTTGAAAAAAATCGACAATATCCATAATAAGACTCCTCTTATTTATAGATGTGGGCAACCCACCTTAACAATTAAGAAATTGGGTTTTATTTAATTAATTAAATTCTTTTAATTAATTAAGCTCCCTAATCTTATTAGGGATAATTAATTAAACTCTTTAACTAATTTTCCTTCCCTAATCTATTAGGAATAAATGAAATACTTATATTAAATTAATTCCTAAACTCTTTTAGAAATTAAAATAATAATAATTGTAATAATATTAATAAGACTCCTCTTATTAATTTATATTTAATATTTCTAAAATATTAAATAATAAATATTAAGCTATTTAATTTATTACTATCACCATAGATTAAATTAAATATACATAACTATATATTATTACGATTATGCCATTAACTTCTTAAATAATTATTCTTCCTTTTATGGTGTGACCCTTTAGGTTCTCCGTATTAAGCAGGTTGTGAATAAATCAATTAGAACAATTCTAATCTTATTTAAATAAATAAATTAAACAATTAATTTATTTAAATAAATAATATTTATTCTCTGATAGGGATAAGCCTCCCTAGCGATCAGCGACTTTCAGGATAATATAGATTTCAACATTAATCGTAAAAAGAACCTTTGAGTAAATAGTTCTAAAAATGATTGATCCTTCCACCATCTGATGTCCCGATTAAATATAAGGCGTGGAATTCTTGTCAAAGTCTTATTTTATTTAATTATATGTATTTCGACTCTTAAATGCCTGACTCAAATAATGCAAATTAGAAACTCCTTTCTAATTTCATTACGCCTTACACCCGAGGACTCTTTGGGTTGTCATTTATCGAATCACATAGGACATTTCTCTTCTTTTATTAGAAGTGGTAGATTCTTTATTGATCATACATTATCTCCATATACTGACTTATTATACCCAAGCATACCCTTTGATATACCCTAAGGGTCTTAAGGAATAAGTCGAAAGTATAACTCATCATACATAAGATCTTATGATGATCTCGAGTCGAGGATTACTTGTCTTTACTATCACTTCTGAGAATTCTATTTGACGGTGAATAAAACTCCATTAGGTATTCCTTAGCGAGCCACGTTCGATTGAACTTATTCTCTAATAAGCACTACGTACTTGCTTTAGTCTCTCACACAAATGATCGTGAGATCAATCATCCTCATCGATGAGCAAACAGCGTATGTACCGATCTATCAGGATTCACTAATCCCCGATTTAGTAATCGATGATTGGGAACTATTTTAGTTTTAAGCTTTCTAAAATTTAGATCTCATTAGAATGATCATCATCATTATTCTAAAAGCATTGCTTAAAACTATGGGTTTATCACATATTATAAAACGACATCGTGTAGATAATTAAAAGCCTTTAATAAATTAATACTTTTTATTAATAAATGAATAAGATTATTACAAAGTATATGCTTTATCATCGAACATGATTGGAGTAGCAAAGAATATTAATTAAATTTTAATGTTATATATTAGTATTTAGAAGAAACTAACTTATTATTAATATTTAATCAGCTAACTTTTAATGTTAAATATTAAATAAACTAACAAAGATATTAATTAAATGTATTTATAAAAATCGAGAATGAATAATTAAAACTTTAAAAAGCTAGATTGGGCTATGAACTCGTGAAAATGGTCAAGTGGGGTAGTGTAGTGGGTTGTCGGAAGAACGATGCTTAGGCCGGATTGACAGACCAGGACCCAGGCCAGATCAAGCCGGGTTGTAAGTAAAAAAAGGTGGCCTCTTTACTGTCTAAGCAAACCGGGTCAGGCTAGGCCAAAAATTAAATTAAGTCGAACTCAAATCAGAACAAGATCGGGTCGCAGATCGTTTATACATCCCTACTTAAGAGATTACAATTTATTTGAAAAAAAACATTTCTCTGTATAGCTAAGGGAATAACAGTTAGACGCGGATCGGGGCATATATATAAAAAATTTGCAAATTGAAATTTTATGAAAGGATCAATGTATATATGTATTATGTCACTAAATGGTGATAGGGCCTATTGACTAACATGATCAAGCTGCTACTTCAAAATAATAACATCATATAGGTATTAAAAAAAAAATACAAACTACATATATGATAGTATTGAGGTAAAATATTTTGTCCAAAATATAGTACAAATCTTTCATATAAAACTAAAGGGATAAATCACTTTTTGGTCATTTATATTAAGTCGGTTTTTATTTTTGTTCTTGAAATTTTTTTTATTCTGATCGAATAATTGTCTTCTCGCGTATTACAAAATAGTCATTCTTCAATTTTAAATCAAGAAAAAAGCGAGCGAAAAAGCGACTTTAAGTGACCTCTCTTTTTGCTTACGTGGAACAACTTCACAGATTTTGCCATATCACTTCTCTTTTTGTTATCTTTAAACAAAGTGGAGTAGTAAAATTTATTATCTTTAAATAATAATAATAATAATTTCAAAATAATAATAATAGTAATAGTAATAATTTTGAAATAATAATAATAAAATAATAAAAAATAATAATAATAATAATTTCAAAATAATAATAATAATAATTTTGAAATAATAATAATAAAATATTAATAATATTAATAATAATAATTATTATTATTATTTTAAAATTATTATTATTATTATTTTAAAATTATTATTAATACTATTATTATTATTAAAAATTATTATTATTATACAATACTATTAATTTTACTCGAATTGTAAAATTATTAAACGTCCGCAGACCACAGTTACGCAAACATGATACGGAAATCATTTATATTAATATTACTATTGAATTAGTTGGCATGTTAGTTGTTACGCAAACATTATTACATTTAATATTATATTCTTTGAGAGTAAAATTAATAGTATTGTATAGTAGAACTTCGGTATTAATATTATATTCTTTGAGACTAGACAAAATTTTAATAATATGTAGAATTTTGGAGTAAAATTAATAAAATTGTATAATAATAATTTTAAAATAATAATAATAATAATTTTAAATAATAATAATAATAATAAATTTTATAAAAATTTAATTTTATAAAATTAATTGTATTTGATAGTTTGTTCTCTCTGATTTGTATGAAATTTTTTTTTTTTATTTTAATGAATTATAAAAATGATTTGTCAAATTTATCCTTGCTCAAATAATTTAAATTAATAAATTAATAAAAATATTATGTTTTTAAATACACATAAACTTCATATAAAATATTTTTATAATTTATATTATCTTTTTAAAATTTGAAAAATTATTATTATTATTATTCTTATTATTATTATTTTAAAATTATTATTATTATTAATATTTTATTATTATTATTTTGAAATTATTATTAATATTATTATTTAAAGATAATAAATTTTACTACTCCACTTTGTTTAAAGAAAACAAAGAGAAGTGATATGACAATAATCTATTAACTTCACGTAATCAAAAAAGATAGACCAGAACACACGATCGATTTTTTCGTCCAGCTTTTTTCGGACGGAAATTTGAAGTAATGATCATTTTCTAATATGTGAGAGTACAGTTATTCGTTTGTAATAAAAAAAAATTCGGTTACCAGAATGAAAATCGGATCCCAGTATAATGACCAAAAAGTGATTTATCCCAAACTAAAAATAAAGGAAAAAACACATCATTTGTAAAAATAAATGCTGCATGTAGCTGGCCGGTGAAGAAATGGTTATAATATAGAGTGGTGCTAGAGACACAAACTATTTTACAAACATTTTACAAACAGCTGATGTGGCATACGCCACGTCAGCCTATTGATCAACAAATTGTTTAATGTAGTCTTGATTCCCAATGATAGGGTGGCGTGGGTATGCCACATCATTTGTTTTGTAAAATAGTTTGTGTCTCTAGCATTATTCTATAATATATTCAAAGCACGTGCTCACGAGTCGACGAGGACTCCCGGCTTGACTTTGTTTGTAAGACCCCAAATTATTGTGGCGCCCCCAAAATAGGTATACATCACCCATTACGAGTTGTCGATACATGATGCGAAGCAACTACTACAACTTTATTATTACTGCTTGATAAAGCGTGAGTTTGAATACAAATATTATCTTACAGAGCAATATCTATACTCAAATAAATCCTCATCACATTTATTGATACATTATTTTACAAAAATGGTGAGGACTACTAAACAATTCTTTCTAAAACCTTCATTCCATTACCCAGAGCTAAATACTTTCATTTATATTCTAGCCTCACGAGAAGAAAAATGGAACAAAAAGGAAAAGGGTGAGCTCAACTAGCCCGATAAAGAATATTATGACTAAGATAATATCTGACAAATTATCGTTAGTCTTCAGCGAGGGGAAAAATCTAATAGAATCTGATAGGCAACAAATTTTAAATCAATATTAGCGGTGAAATAATAATTCATTAGAAGAGTTAAGTAGAGAATGCAAACTACTATCTTACATGTATGAATTTAAAAGTTCATCGTCTATCTTTTATCCTGTAACATCAATCGATATACATACGGAATCAAATATTCATCTTTTTGCACTCTGGGCGAAGATATTCATCGATTAAGTCGTATTCATCTAAACACTGTTCATCTTTGCCTTCTGACGAAAGATATTCTTGAGAAATCATTCATCTTTGCCTTCTGGGCGAAGATATTCAATAATATCATCATTTAAGGCGAGGATGATGAAAAATATTTTAAAAAAAGCGAATCGATTGAAACAAAATGGTGAGGATTAAGGATTAAGGATTAGTACTTTGTTTTATCCATGTTCAAAAATACCTCAAAAATAATCATAGTGGTGTAAAATTGAGAATGATCAAAACATGGATCTGATCAAAGCTAGTATCCAGAATAGATATTTTGGACAAAAGAAGAAATTTTATTTTTGAATAGTCATAGTATAGTGAATAGTGTAGTATCGTGAATAGTCTCAGTATCGTGAATAGTAACTCAGACACCAAAGATAAAAATTCTTAAAAAAATATCTTACTGCGTGAATAGTTCGTGAATAGTAACTCGTGAATAGTAACTCGTGAATAGTAACTCATGAATAGTAACTTCATGAATAGTAACCCAGAGCATGAAAAAGTTCAAATTTGATAAAAAGTTCAACCGATATTTGACATAATGATATTGAAGAAATAATATCATTTGAGAAGAAAATAACATCCACTTACCTCGAAAGATTAGTACTTCATTTGGAATCACAGGGTATAGTCTTTGAAGGAGGGAACTTTGCCGTCTAACAATACTCAAAGTATACTCAAAATACTCACAAGAATAAACTCGATAATATAGAGAGAAAACTTGAGTTTAAACGGTGTGATTTTCAATTCTAAACTAAGCACCTATTTATAGGAAAATCTTTAGAAACAAAGCAGAAAATTTAATATAATATTATTATTTATAATAAAATTTTCCTCGCCAACCTTCAAGAACTGAATTCAGCTCATTCAACCCACATGTAACACACCATAATGAAAAAAACGTTTTTCTAATTTTAAATATTTTAAACTTCCAAAATCAATTATTTGAACTTGAACTTCAATAATTCATAATAAATAGCCCTTTCATCAGAAAATTCGAATCTCGCGAGTTTTTATAGGAAATTCAATTCTCTACAACTTTGCAGAAGAAAGTTTTCCAAATTCCAAATAGAAATTGGCCCGAAATCCACAAGCGAGGCGATTTTTGAAATTTATAATCAAATTTCGATTCGATAAATGGGGTCCTTGACATGTTTAACATGTTTTAAACATTTATTGCAACAAAAATACTCTTCCTCCTCGTATACTCATATATCCCACATTCGTTGTAAAAATATCACCATTATTATATTATTAAAATATAATAATATATTTAAATAATTATTTTATCGAGAAAAGATAAAATTTCAATTTTCAACAATTGTCACATTAAAATTTTCTCCATCTATATCCACATAAAATCAATATTTTCCTCATCATATGAATCAATAATTAATTATTCACAAATAATATTACTGAGAATCCTGATATTAATGACGAGGCGGTTCGAGAAAGAGGGGCTTTCGATAAAATTTCTTCTTCTGGTAGCCTTGATTAGGTGACCAAACCTCTCCTTAGAGCGAACTTTCTAGACATTGCCAATAATGTTATCTAATAATATTATTAGGATAATATGAATTATTGCCGATAATGAAAAATCTTGTGTAATGTGATTATTGAAACAATGATGATATAAAATATCAATATGACAATTATTAAATCGATAAAATCTTTGAGCGGTAATTCTTTGTAACCATTATTGAGTAGTGCCTTCTTACGTAAGAATCAATAATTGGTGCAATCTGGTGTCTTCTTGTGTTTTAACCAGGGTATTTTTAACGAGTATTACTTGATAACAACTTCTGTAGATTATTTTTAAACAACTTATATTTGTCGTTTTTCTTCATCGATCGCTTTTCAGTTATGGGGCCCACACATGCATTTTTGCCGTAAATGCGAATATTCCACAAGCGATCTGAATATTCCACGACCAAACGAATATTCAAAGCAATGATGAATATTTTATAACCACTTGCTTATTTTGAAATATTTGCGTATTTTACCCTAACTATCCACATTAATCAAATCAACCCTTACTATTTTAAAATAATAAATAGAAAATTAAATTTCATTAATAATAAGTTGGGGTCTTCTGACCTCCCTCCTTATGAAATTTCGTCCTCGAAATTGGCGTCACGATACAGTGTTTGAAAAGGTGAGGATACCTCGCTTTCATTTCGTTTCAATTCCAGGTCATTTCCTCTATAGCATGATTCCTCCACAAAACTTTAACTTGTGGTATGACCTTTCTTGGCGTGGGACATGCTCCTTCTATCCAAAATCTTGGCGGTACCTCCTACATACGTTAAGTCTTGGCTATCTCGTCAGATTTCTAACTCTATAGCGTGGTTCGGGTCTTTCACATATTTCTGAAATGCGGATATGTGAAACACATTATGAACACGAGACATACTTCGAGAGGTAGCTTGAGTCTATAGGCTACATTTCCTACTCGGTCGAGAATTTGAAATGGACCGATAAATCGTGGATTGAGCTTTCCTCTCTTCCCAAATCTTGTAACTCCCTTCCGTGGAGCGACTTCATGATAATCATGATCCCTACACTAAATTCCGTCCTTTCGATGAAGATCCGCATAACTCTTTTGTCGATCTTGTCTTGGTTTGTATCGTTGTCGAATCATTTGGATCTTTTAAAGTAGATCATACGTCTTAACTTCGGGTCCCAACAATGTTGCTTCACCCACCTCGTCCCAACATATTGGAAGCGACACTTTCGTCCATATAATGCTTGAATGGAGCTACACCTATACTTGCACGATAGCTTTGTTGTTGTAGGAGAATTCCACTGATGGTAAATACTTATCAAGCGCCCTTGAAGTCTAGGACCTGAGTCTTAATAAATCTTGAGTTTGAATAGTCCTTTACGATTGTCGTGGTTTGAGGATGGTATGCGAACGAATCGTAAATCCGTGCCCGTAGCTTTTTGCAAAGCTAACCCAAAATCTTGAAGTGAATCTTGGGTCGCGATCAAAACTATGGATCTGGCATGCCATGCGACCTCACAATCTCATTCACGTACACATACTAGCAAGGCGTTCGAGTGAATAAGTCTCCGTGTCGGCAAGAAATGAAGCGGACTTGGTTAATCTATCAACAATAACCCAAATAGCATTGATGCCTTGAGAAATAGTAGGAAGACCCGTGTGAAATCCATGGTAATGTGTTCCCACTTCCATTTAGGAATCTCAAGTGGTTCAGCGGACCCTTAGGTACTAGATCTTCTCGCCTTTACCGTTGACAAGTTAAACACATTGAGATAAACTTTGCAATCTCTCTCTTCGTATTGTTCCACCAAAATGTATGTGAAGATCACGATACATTTTAGTACTTCAGGATGGATTGCAAATGGTGTATTGTGTGCCTCCATCATAATCTTGTACTTCAAATCCAGTCGTTAGGAACCACAAAGTCTAAAGTGGACTCGAAGTATTCCTTCTTCATCAATTCTCGCTTAGGAATAGCTCCTTCTTGTACTTTCTTCTTCATACGCATCGGCTCAAGATTCGGTGGCTTGAAAGCGACCTTAACTTTTTCTATTAAAGTTGGCTCTGTCGTATACTTGACATCATCGCTTTTCGTTCACGCATATGATCTTCTACTCAATAGCGTCATTTACCACGTTCGCTTTTCGAGGATGGTATTGAATAGTGTGGTCGTAGTCTTTCGATAGCTCGAGCCAGCGTCATTGCTTAGCGTGTTGAGTTCTTTTGAGTGAAGAAATATTTAAGGCTTTTATGGTGCGAATATATCTCCACTTTCTCCCCATATAGATAGTGCCTCCATATCTTTTTAGCGGCAGCAGCTTGCTGCATGACTCTAGATCATGAGTAGGATAATTCCTCTCATACTCTTTAAGTTATCGCGAGGCATAGGCTATGACTTTCCCCGTTGCATGAGAACACATCCTAACCCTTTGCACGAAGCATCATTTGTAGATAACAAATCCATCCGAACCGGATGGTATTGTTAGAGCAGTCTTAGAAATAAGTCTCTCTTAAGCTCTTGGAAACTCTTCTCGCATTCTTCGCTCCAAGCGAATTTTGTATCCTTAGGAGTTAAATTTGAGTTAATGGAGTAGCGATTAGAAAACCCTTCCACGAATCTCAGATAATAACCCATTTAAGCCCAAAAAGCTACGTGCTTTTGATCATCGACTTGGTTGCTCCAACTTTGTATTGCTTCAATCTTGGCCGGATCAGCCAGATACTCCGTGTTTCGACACCACGTGCCCGAGGAATGCTACTTCCTCAAGCGAACTTCGCATTTCTTCAATTTGGCATATAGTTTGTTTTCACGAAGCCTTTGGAGTACCGACTTCAAATGGTGCTCATGATCTTCACGACTTTTGGAATATATAAGGATGTCATCGATAAAAACAACAACGAAATGATCAAATATTCCTTGAATACTCGGTTCATCATATCCATGAAAGCAGCGGGAGCATTAGTCGATCAGAAAAGACATGACTAAGAATTCATAATGCCCGTCTCAGGAGTTCTAAAAGCGGTCTTTGGAATATCCTCGATTCTAATCTTTTGGTGATGATATCGAGCGAAGATCGATTTTTGAAAAAATTGTGCCCTTGCGGTGGTCAAACAAGTCATCAATCTGAGGTAGAGGATACTATTCTTGATGGTGACATGGTTGATTCGATAGTCGATCTGAAATCGCATACTCCGTCTTTCTTCTTTACAAATAAAGCAGGAGGAGCACCCGAGGAGATGTAACTGGGGCGAATGAAGCCGATGTCCAACAATTCTGTAGTTGGACCTTTAACTCTGAAGTTGATAGGAGCCATTCGATATGGGGTTTTAGAAATGGGCTTTGTGCGGAGTTGAGATCAATAAAGAATTGACTTCACGTTACGGGGTAGGCAGGAAGTTCTTGAAATCGTCGGGAAAGTCGATAACAACGGGAATATTATTCAAATTTGGCGTGTCTTTATTCAAATCCATAACATGGGCTAAGAAAGCTTGACATCAGTTTTCAATAAGCGAATAGCTTTATGATTAGATATAGCGGTGATTGATTTTAATGGTTTAGTTGCTTGAATTAAATACAAGCGGGTTGGTTAGGAATATGAAAACTAATGACCTTACGAAAACAATCAATTTTGGCATGATGAGTAGTTAACGATCGATCCCTAAAATCACATCAAAAGCAAGTATCTTTAAAGAGATAAGGTCAGCGGTAAGGTGATGGTGCCGACTTGAATCAAACAAGATTTATAAGCGGTGGATGTGATGAAAGTTTCTCTCTAGCGGAATTTCCACGAGATAGGTTGAAGTCTAATTTCTCGAGTCGAGTTTAAGCGTTGAGCACATGCGGGAGAGATAAATGAATGGGTATGCCGGTATCAAGTAAAGGTATAAACTTAGCGAGAATTTATAAATAGCTTACCGTGATCACCTCGTTTGGGTTCTCGCATTATGACCGATCTGACAACAAGCGCTCTTCCGGAATCGTTGACTTTGACTTTTGGGAACGATCTTTTGAGTCACCGAATCCCCATTGAACTAGGTTTACTCTCTTGTCTGATCTCGGCGATATGTCCTTCCTTTCCACAATTATAGCGTATACCTTGAGCTGTTGTGGGCGGTTTTGGTGATATGTCTCTCTTTTCGCATTTGTAGCATATATGGCCGGTGGTCGTTCTCCTCCCTTAGAACCGATTCTTCTTAAGCCTTTGTCGTCTTCACATGGTCGTTGTTAAATCTCCTCTTTTTAAAATCTCCTCGACTCGCTTCTTCTATTTTCATGGCCATGATTACCACGGAGTGGTTACCATTTTGTCAAATCTGTTTCTTTCTCCATTTGGTTATCATTATTACATTGGTTCTTTATCTACGAGTGCGATCACTGGTTGTGGTCCCTCGGTTGGCCGTACTCGTTATCTCGCATTTCTAATAATTGAGCCCATTTTACAACATCTGAATAGAGAAAATTTATGAGAAATGAGATCTTGGCGTATCTTGGGTTTCAAACCTCTAAGAAACATCCGCGTCATCGTTCCTCATTCTCCACCAAATGAGGTCTGAAACTGGATAACTCTGCAAACTTTGCCTCGTCTTTGAGACACCGTCGTGTTGTTACTGCTCGATCTAATAAACTCCACTTCCTTCCGTATAGCCGAACACTTTCGAGGAAAGTATTTGTCATTAAATAGTTCTGAAAGCGTCTCCCCGAGACATCTTTGAGTCTTGCAATTTGGATGGAGTGCGCTTCACTGAGACTCCCACCGATGAGTGCGCCTCGCCACGGAACATAAAGGTGGCGAATGGAACCATCTGTTCTCCGTGCATCCCAAGACATCGAATATCTTGGTAATTTGCTTGACCCGTGTTTCGCCGTGATCGGATCGGCTTTCCCTTAAATTACGGTGGTCCCGACTCTTTGAGCTGCTTGTTTGTGACAACTTGGTGAATTCTATCATTTCCTCTCGTATTTTGAACACGAGTCTCCTCAAATGCGATTTTGCATGAGCTGCAAAAAGCTTCTAAACATCCCCTCGTTCATCATCGCTTTCCGGTGGTGTTGTTCGCGGGAGGAACATTGCCCGACTGTTACACGTTCTCCTCGTTGGTGAGTCTGAGGCGTCTCCACGGTCTCATTTCCATTGTTAATATTCTCGATTCGACATTCTCAAATCTTGTCGTAAAACAAGGGTTAATTAAGGAAATCAATATATCACATAATATCCTTATATCTTGACCACTAAAAAATAAGCTTAGGTAGGACACCTTTAGCGAAGGAGGATTTACTCGTCTCTCCCCTCTAGTTCTATTCCCAGATCTCATGGAGATCATATCCTAAGCTACGATACCAAGTTGTGGCGCCCCAAAATAGGTATACATCACCATTACGAGTTGTCAATCGTAGTGCGAAGCAACTACAACTTTATTATTACAACGGTAAAGCGTGAGTTTGAATACAAATATTATCTTACAGGCAATATCTATACTCAAATAAATCCTCATCACATTTATTGATACATTATTTTACAAAAATGGTGAGGACTACTAAACAATTCTTTCTAAAACCTTCATTCCATTACCCAGGCTTCGTACTCATTTATATTCTCGCCTCACGAGAAGAAAAATGGAACAAAAAGGAAAAAGGGTGAGCTCAACTAGCCCGATAAAGAATATTATGACTAAGATGATATACTGACAAATTATCGTTAGTCTTGACGAGGGAAAAATCTAATAGAATCTGATAAACAACAAATTTTAAATCAATATTAGCGGTGAAATAATAATTCATTAGAAGAGTTAAGTAGAGAATGCAAACTACTATCTTACATGTATGAATTTAAAAAGTTCATCGTCTATCTTTTATCCTGTAACATCAATCGATATACATACGGAATCAAATATTCATCTTTGCTCAGACGAAGAATATATTCATCGATTAGTCGTATTCATTAAACACTGTTCATCTTTGCCTTCTGCCGAAGATATTCTTGAAAAATCATTCATCTTTGCACTCTGGGCCAAAGATATTCAATAATATCATCATTTAAAGGTTGAGGATGATGAAAATATTTTAAAAAGCGAATCGGTGAAACAAAATAACCCAAAGATTAAGGATTAAGTTAAGTACTTTTTTTTATCCATGTTCAAAAATACCTCAAAATAATCGTAGTGGTGTAAAATTCAAGAATGATCAAAACATGGATCTGATCAAGCTAGTATCCGAGAAGATATTTTGGACAAAAGAAGAAATTTTATTTTTAAATTGAAGAACTTACATATATGAATTTAAAAGTTCATCGTCTATCTTTTATCACTGTAACATCAATCGATATACATCTGGAATCAAATATTCATCTTTGCACTCTGAGCCAAAGATATTCATCGATTAATTAAATGTTCATCTACTGTTCATCTTTGCACTCTGACCGAAAGATTATTGAGAAATCATTCATCTTTGCACGCTACTGGGGCAAAGATATTCAATAATATCATCATTTAAGACCGAGGATGATGAAAAATATTTTAAAAAAGCGAATCCGGTGAAACAAAATGACAAGGATTTAAGGATTAAGGATTAGTACTTTGTTTTTATCCATGTTCAAAAATACCTCAAAAATAATCATAGTGGTGTAAAATTCAAGAATGATCAAAACATGGATACAATCAAAGCTAGTATCCGAAATATATATTTTGGACAAAAGAAGAAATTTTATTTTTTCGATGAATTAAGTGATTCGTTAGTATAGTATCGTGAATAGTTGAATAGTAACTCAGAGCTTTACACGTGAAGAAAACTCAAACACCAAAAGATAGAAATTCCCAACATCTTCACGCTTCATGAATAGTACTCGTGAATAGTAACTCGTGAATAGTAACTCATGAATAGTAACTCGTGAATAGTAACTCATGAATAGTAAACCAGAAGCGTGAAAAAGTTCCAAATTTGATAAAAAGTTCAAATAATATTTGACATAATGATATTGAAGAAATAATATCATTTGAGAAGAAAATAACATCCTTACCTCGAAGATTAGTACTTTAATTTGGAATCTAGGGTATAGTCTTTGAAGGTAACTTACCGTCTAACAATACTCAAAGTATACTCAAAATACTCACAAGAATACGCTCGATAATATAGAGAGAAAACTTGAGTTTACGGTGTGATTTTCAATTCTAACCTAAGCACTTTTATTTATAGGAAAATCTTTAGAACACCAAGGCATAAAATTTAATATAATATTATTATTTATAATAAAATTTCCTATACTGACCTTCAAAAAACTGAATTGACTCATTCAACCCACCGTGTAACACACCATAATGAAAAAACGTTTTTCTAATTTTAAATATTTTAAACTTCCAAAAATCAATTATTTGAACTTGAACTTGATAATTCATAATAAATAGCCCTTTCATCGAAAAATTGAATCTCGCGTATTTTTATAGAAAATTCAATTCTCTACAACTTTGCGGAAGAAAGTTTTCCAAATTCCAAATAAAAATTGGCCAAAGAAATCCACAAGCAGGCGATTTTTACATTTATAATCAAATTTCGATCGATAAATGGGGTCCGCAGGCATGTTTAACATGTTTTAAACATTTATTGCAACAAAAATACTCTTCCTCCTCGTATACTCATATATCCCACATTAGTTGTAAAATATCACCATTATTATATTATTAAAATTATAATAACACTCATCATCCTTATAATTTTTTAAGTAACGATTGAAATCTTTACAGTTTATAATATGTAACATTCATTTCACACTAGTGTTGTTGATTAACTAATATTTAAAAATATTTTTAATATAATGTCTAATCGCCCTTCAAGTTATAATGTTTAATTTTTCAATAAATATAAATTTGTATATCATATTTTTACTTTACTTGATCTAATTAATTAAATTATGAAATTGTGCAATAAATAACATAAAAAGTCAAAAAATAATAAACATTCATTTTATCAGGGAAAATAAAGTCATACAATTTTACTAATTAAATTTCTCAAATATTAAAATTTCGTGATATATATTCAAATATATTTTTTATAATTAAAAAGTATAATGTTAATACCCATAAAATTACAAATTAACGCAATAAAATAATAATAATTTTTAAAATATTAAAATTTATGTAAAACAAACTTATTATTACAATTTAGGCGAATCTTATTACTCATAAAAAAAAGTATTAAAATTATATTAATTATGTTTCTCATATATTAAACTAAACATAAGTCACACTTAAACATAGTTATTTACAATAAAAATGACAAATAGTTTTACTAAAAAAAGAAAAAATATATTAAAATAATTTTTTTTATAAGATAGAGGTAGTAATAAATATAATTATATATTTTATTTAACATTGCATAAAAAAAACATATTTGTATACTAAAAAATGTAATCAAAATTATAAACATCCCAATATTTTATATATACTCAATAAAATTGAACATATAAAATTATAATATGAAACTAAAATTCAAATAATATTTTTTGTTGTTAAGCACCAAAAACTAAATTATCAATACACTCAATCACTCTAATTAAAATAGCTTCATTAATAATTTAATTTAATTTTTTTTTAATATTTGTATCACTTATCCAAAAATATGTGTTAATTAAACTAAATTAGTTTTTATAAGTTACCAACAATTTAAATGAGATAGTTTTAATTAAAAATAAAACTATAATTAAAATGTATTGTATTAAAAAAGTATAATTAAAACACACACACATATATATATATATATATATATATATTATTTAGTAATTAAAATTTGATAAAATACTGAGGATAAATATGTAACTTTATCTATTTAGTCATTTACTAAAAACTTATGAAGTCTTAGCATTAGCCTATTACTTAAGAAAGCTATAGGGAGGTGAATGTTATTATGATTATACAGAGGAGTGTCGATGTATTTTAATCTTTAATCTAATATTTTGGGTAATCTCATGTTAAATGTCAATTTTCCTTTGATAACCAAATTTTTACACATTTTTTTATTATTAAAGTAGCATTAAATATATCATACTTTTCTTATTATAATTATCTCCAAATTTAATAAGTATGGGGAGATAATATTTTGAATTGAATATTTATAAAATCACCCTCTCATCTACATTGAAAATAATTAATGACATATTATTATGAATTTTTTTTTTTTATTACATTCTCTTTTTAATACGCGTAAAAATCACCGGAAACTTTTATATACCTACAAATAATTCTTAATAGAGACTCGATTCCCTAAAACTTTGACTATGAGACCGATAAAGTTAAATGTTTTTATCAGTCAATTTATAAATGTCTAATTATATATATATTTTTTACAATTAATTAACTCAATTTTATTTTGTTATAAAACTTGAATTTCTGTCTTGGTCATTAAAATTTTTAACTGATGTTTGACGAGACACTATGCACAAAAACAAATTTGACTACTCAAACCCATTAATATCTGACCTAACGTAACTATTATCATCATGATTAATAGATATAAAACCAAAAATGAATATATATATATATATATATATATATATATATATATATTCTCAACAAATTCTAACAAAAGCTTGTTCAATATTTGAATATTAGAACTCTAATGCGACTTGACTCTCTATACCGTTCATTTTCTCTCATCAATTCTCTTGGTGGAGGAGCGGAATATTCCGAGCCACATATCCAAGATTGATAAAAATTTATTGAAGGATTGATATATTGACTTACTGCTGATCCAAAGACATCCATTTGTTTCTGCAAGTTTATTAGATTATTTTGAAAAGAATTTTAATTTTAATTTCCTTAATTATATTTGTTAATAATTACATAAAAACTCATTTGATATTTTTTGCTTGCTTTTTTGATTTATATTTTATTTTAAAATCATTTTTTCATTTTCTCCATTAATTTGTTATTTATTTTCAGTTAAGTGTGTTAGAGTTCCATGTCAAACCGTTTAAAATCAATATGGTTTAGCGAATTTTGTAAAAAATAAAAATTACGTAATTAATGTAGTGAGACGAAGGTAAAATACTTAATAATTTTATTTTTAATGTAGTTAATTGTTATTTATTAAGTATTTTACCTTACACACTCAATTGAGTGCCATTTTATTTTTTACAAAATTCGTTAAACCATATTGATTTTAAACGGTTTGACATGGAACTCTAACACACTTAACTGAAAATAAATAACAAATTAATGGGAAGTTGATCATCTACTTAACTGAAAATAAATAACAAAATTAAGGTAAAATACTTAATAATTTTAATGTAGTTAATTGTTTAACTCACATTCGTAATTGTATAATTAGCTATAACCTAAAATATAGTGAGACGAAGGTAAAATACTTAATAATTTTCTCAACAAGCTTAAAATAGCACTTGTAATTATTGCGATTTGTGAGGACAACAAGCTTTGACTTTCAAACTTTGGAAGTTGTTGAAGTGCTTTTGTTCTAGTCCCACGCTCCCACTACCTCCAGGCTAGGAGATTTATCCCACAAAGGTTTTTTTATTATTAATATTTTTTAACTTTTGAATTTTATTCCAAGACTCTTGAGTTTTGACACACAGCTCCTCCATCTCATATTATTTTGAAATGTTACATAAGATTAAAATATAACCCATCTTATAAGCCAAGTGTTTGTTCGTTTACTATTTACAAACCAAGACGGAGAGAGATTACAGTTAGAAGAAAGGAGGTCCAAATTCACAATTCACTTCTTTATTACATAATTAATCCTCCTCTAAATGTCTGCAAATTTAATTTTTGAGAATTATTTAAATCCGATACACCCTCAAAAGAGAACAAGTTGATTTTTAAGGAATTATTGGGCTTGGCAGGTGAGCTACCTCTCCATGTGCAATGTTTGGTGATATATATGACCTGGCAGTTCAAAGGATCGCACTAAAACTCTATTTTTTGAGGGGAATCTACAAGTTTAACTGGATAAGTACATGTGACTCACTATTTCGAATCTATCTTGCCGAAGAGATTCATAATCAAATTGTGTTACTACCTTAATTTTCTTCAGAATAAGTTGGCCAGAGCTGTTCGGATATGTTACTATTTTGTCCTCTGATATTAGTAACTGTCCCAGGATAAAAATTCTCTATTGACTTTGGTAGTAATCATTTATACAATTAATAATAAAAAATATATATTCAGAGTTTCAAAAACAAAACACATTAAGATTAATCCTAAATTGTACATACCATTTTCAATGATCAACTGGTGTACAGACCAAAATCTAAATACAACTGCCAAATTTCATGAACACACGTGAAGGAAGCCTTTTAAAGGATGATAAAACTGGATCCTGACCACTTTGATACAAGCTCTCTTTATAAACGATGGAATTGTTGCTCCTTCAAGGATCCATCTAACTGTGTATTTAGTACAAACATTACGATAGGGGTATTGAAATGGAAACCATTGACACTGTCATAGTTAAGTTTAGCCAGAGACTGCCACTAAATTTTCCTGCCACATAATCTGTGGCTGCTAGTGGTAAAGGGCATGCTATTTGCATCTCTCTCCATGTTTTCAGGCTTAATCTAAGCATCACTGATCAGCCCTTAAACAATAGATGAGAGGCTCAGAACTCTTAAGTAGTTGGCATTGAGTGCTAATATTAAAATTATAATCAAATTTTCCAGCTACAAACAAACAAACAATACTTATCTGCTCACTAGCTATAGAGATTTTGGACATTTGTAAACTATCAGCTAAAACAAGATACATACCTCAATCATCTGAGCTATATTCACTAGATTCTGGTAATGCGGATAAAGCGGCACAACAGAATGACTCTTTATCCTTAATAACTAGGCAGCTTCCAGTTGAATTCCATTTCAGATCGGTTGCAGTAAACTGTGGTAATGGAACATTCACACAGTAAGCACCTGAAGGAGTCCACATATATAGGTGGGAGCTTCCAGTGCAAAAAACAAAGCGAGTGCATTCAGGATCCCAAGCTGCTGCTTTGATAGGTTCTTTTGCACTAAGATGGCTCTTGAGCTCAAGATGATGCATGTCCCAGATCCAGAGGACTGTTGGCATGCTGTCATTCTGAAAGTACAGATATACTGGCTATCACTGCTCCACGACATTAGACCTGCACTAACCGTGACTTATTTAAATCGCGTAGCAAGAGACAACCTCAAGAATATTCATAATAGCCATATAACGGAAAACTAGAATCCCCTTCTCACCTCCCTCCCCCACCAAAAAAATGTGTCAAGGTATGTATTTCAATGACATTCAACCAACATCAGGTTATACTGAGAATCATGTCTATTTGCATCACTTCTCTCCCTCTTTCTTGGGTGGATAGGGACTGTTAACTTATTCAGATGAAAGAAAGTTTTAAAAGAGGAGATGTAGAGCTTACTAATTCCTTGTTTAGGATTGGGTTTGTCTGCAGGAGGCTTCTGCAAAGGCAAGGTGATGGGCACTTCAAAACATCATACCTGACTTGGATGTGTCCTTCTGTACCATTTTCTGGAGGAATAACAAAACATTCATTAATCAAAACACAGAAATTGACAAGAAATAAGAATCCATCTACATGTGAAGGATGTTGAAAGTATACATGCACATAGTATAAAGGTCTTTTTTAAGTTTTTCTTTTTTTATCAGCAAAAGTCTTTTCAAGTTATGAAACAAAAGTTTGTGGTAGAACCAAAATACCATATCTACAAACCACAGTTTGAAATATGAATGCATACTCACTAATAACAAAATTACCTCCAAAGATAACAAGCACATAATGCAATTGATTATACAAAAAGCCATCCATTGAATTATACTTCACTTAGTTTATACAAACAAGTCACACTTGCACACAACATGTCATAACTGTTGAATTTAATATATCATAATTCACATATCATAAGCATGGTGGGTGAAAATTTAAGTAGTGCCTCTAGAGAACCAAATAACAGCCTCCTTATTAAGTACATCCTGAGCAGTAAGTAGTATAATAGCGTTAGTTCTATTCAATAGCATAGTTGTAGATAATCCCAAAGTTTGAGCTTTGAAGCAACACTAAAATAAATGTGTAACATATAAATGAGAACTCACTAAGAAAAAAATTGCAAGATAAACCTAAAAAAATTTGTATGGATGTACTAAAAATAGAATTGTCAAATAGAATGTACAAAACTAGTTTTAATATAGAAGATGAGAAAAAAGATCAACTTATGCAGTGAGCTGATATAGTTTCTGAACTCTAAATAAGCATAATAGAGACTCTGGCTTGAGTCTCACCTTTGTCATGGTTTATGTTTCTGGGCAGAGGAGGTTACCCTTTGTTTCTAGCTTTGCTACCGAGAAAAAAGAAATAACGTAATAAAATTAAGATTGATGCTTACGAATTGGGATTAATAAAATCATCCCTTAAAGATAAATCTGCCATATCAAGTTACCAACGGCTCATCTACCTCCTGAAATTATAAGACACGGAATGTAAAATAATTCAAACAGAATATAACTTCTTGATACTTTTTATACGATACAGTGAAATTAATCACCTTGAAGACAGCGGCACAACAAGGACCACGCACAGTTGATAGGTGTGTAAATTCAGCAAAAACTTTCCAAGTTAGGTGATTCAAAACTCGTAACATCTGGTCATAACTACCAACAGCTAGAAACTGACCACAAGGGGACCATGAAACACTTTTCACACCCAGTCCACTTTCATATGCTTGATACTTTGATAGGCATCTCCCATCTGGGGAATAAATCAGTGCCTACACACAACCATGCTGTTTATAAGCACTATTAACAGCCAACAATATCTACAGAAAACCATAACACAAGCATACTGCTGCGCAGGTTCTGATGCATCAGCTTCTTATTCTTTTTTGTTTAAAGATAGAATACTGATGCATCAACATTCTCAATAGAATGCAGTCCTTGAAACCTCACCTTTAAAAAAGTGAATAACCAGAAAATACTAACAGGAAGAAAGGGGGGGGTTACTGTCAGATAGAAGTACTTGTTTGCTTCCTAATTTCTATAATGATTCCTAATCATACATAAAAACCCTTTCTGATTCAACTATACATTAGATATTACTACCTACAGATTTATTATGTTACATGAGCCACAAGACAAAATATATATATCAGTAACCTGGAACTCAAATAGGAGAAGATAGTCTGTCTAAGCTATCTCATTAGAGAAATTAAGTTATTACTTTATAGAAAAAATGTACAAATTTATAGTGATGTGGTCACTAATATAACCAAAAGCATAAAATAGAATACCTTATATTAGAGGAGAATCCCATATCACAATAGAACTATCATCTGGGGACCATTCAATATCCATAAGATCCAGCGTGTTTACAGCAAAAAGCGCCCATTATCTCCCATGTATGACAAGATAGCAGATTTATATAGTCCTTGCAATCACGCCTTGTGCATATTGCAGCAAATTTTCCATCATGGGTAAAAGATACTCCTTTAGAAGCATGTTTTGGCCATTGGACATGTATACATGCTGTGTTCACTAGTGACCAAACAGTTAGCATAACTGGAACTCAGATGTGGTGAGAATGTGGCGACTGTCGGGGCTCCATCTAGCATAAGCAATACCAGCAGGGCCTTCATCTATTTTGCATGTCCATTCAGGTTGCGCCAATGACCATGCTTGTATCACAGGCCTTTTATAGAGACCACAAAGTATGTATTCAGAGTCGAGGGCCCATTCGATATAGCTTATCTTATCCAAACATGAAAACAATTGCACAACCTGTATGGCAATCAAAAGCGATTATATACAATAAATCATCATGCCAAAAAAAGAATAGGGTGTTTCTGTAGTTTATAATTAATATCATCATAGGGAAATTGCACCTAATATCAATGAACATAATTACAGAAATTACATATCAGCTAAGAGGTGATAAAGCCTCAAGGACAATTTGGCATTATGATGTAATGGTGAAATTCAAAATTAGTGAGAAATGAGAAGCGTCAGATCTCTATCCAGATTTCCTATATATGCAGTGTGCATCATGATTCTCTAAAACCAAAATCTAGATACTATTAATGCGTATAATATTTGGTATCAGGGAGAGCATGGATACATAGAATGAAAATAGTTGATGGCTGTTGGATATGTATTCCACTTAGTCGATGGCTGTTGGATAGCTCAAATGTGCTTAATTTAACTAAGGTTTTTTGGATGCACTCCTAACTATTTAGGTGTTTAGATTCTCACTAATTAGGTTATTCTGGATACCACTCCTACCTACGGTGCCAACAAACATTAGCAGCATTAGTAGACCTCCTTCAACATTGAAATAATCTATTTGTTCATGGTTCTAATTCTTAAGGTGCTTGGAAATAGAAAAGTGGTTTTGTACAATCAGCAGCTATTCAAGAGATTTAAGTGATTTGTCTGAGTAAGTAGTTGTCATTAAAAAAAACTAATTATTGTTCACTGATTTAACGTGCTCAAGCATCATTTCATGGTCTGAATATGTAATTTTTGAGTAGGTTGATTTATGTAAGGCCAAGTGGTATCTTAATTTGCAATGTGTGTTGTCATCTATTGGAGTTCAGTATATTCATCAATAATTCTTCAATTCTAATCGCCTTGCCTATCTATAAATCAAACTTCTAACAAGCTCCACGCTTGATAATTTGGACTTGAGACAAATGCTGGTTTAGATAATTATAGCTGCATCAACTTGTTTCTACTCTTAGATATCAAGTGTCAAATAGCCCATCACGCATTACTTGAAGATCACCACTAGATAAAGTGACTCAGATTCCAACAGTAGAAATATTTATGTGATCAAACTGAGATTATAAACACCAGACAAGTAAATAAAAGAAGAGTTGGTCTGAGTACCTTGGTGACAACAGATCACGAATCACGAGACGATAATCGACAGCAACTGCAATGAAGCGAGAATTTGGGGAGAAAGAACAGGGACCTGTTTGCTTATAAGCTTCTGTAAATTCCATTACTAATCACAAATCTCTTCTAGTTTCCATGAAAATTAAAATGTTTTTCAAACACCAAAAGACTTCAATTCAAGGAAGTCACGAACAAAAAAACTCTCGAGTTGAATTAGAATCTAAAGGCCAATCGATTAGCTCTGATTTTGTTCCAGTAGATTAGTTGAGTAGTAGATCTAGGAGGATAGAGTAACAGTGACAACCATTCTTGGTTGGTGATAGCGAACAGTTCGAACTGGGAAACTGGGAAAAAACGAAAAGAAAATAAAAGATTAATTTCAAAATTTTGAAATCGACCAAGCAAACCACAAGCAGAGATATAGGAGAGATAGAGGGGAACCTTTTCTTTTATTTGTTTATAATTTTATTTTTTTAAGTTAACGATGAGGAGCAAGCCGGCAGTTTCATTACAAACAAAACAAATCATGCCCTGTTTGGTTTTAATTTAATTCTTATATATTTTCATTTTATTAATCTTATTAAATTATGAACTTGTGATAATATAAATGTACAAAAATAATAAATATTCATTTTATTAGGAAAATAAAGGCATACATTTTTTGCTAATTAAATTTCTAAAAAGATTAAAATTTACGTAATTTACATTCAAATATATATTTTTTGTAAGTAAAAGGTGAAATTTTAATACCCATAAAAAATATAAATTAATGCAAAAAATTATAATTATTTTTTTCAAATATTAAAATTTACGTAAAATAAACTTATTAATATAGAACAAATCTAATTATTCATAGAAAAGTATTAAAACTATATTAATTATTTTTCTCAAATATTAAACTAAAACATAAGTCACACTTGGACATAATTATTTATAGTGAAAATGACAAATGTTGTTACTCAGAAAAAAGTATATATTAAAAAAACTTTTTTACAAGATAGAGGTAGTAATAAATATTATATATATTTTCTTTTATTTAACATTCTACGAAAACAACACCAATTGCATATTAAAAATGTAATCAAAATCATAAACAGCATCCTAATTTTTTGACATATACTCAATAAATTTAACATATAAAAATCATAATATGAAACTAAGAATTCAAATAATAATTTTTGTCATTAAACACAATAAATTAGACTATCAACATACTCAATCACTCTAATTAAAACAATTCCATTTAAATTTTTTAATTTTTTATCATTTATCCAAAAATATGTGCTAATTAAACTAAATTAATTTTTTTATAAGTTACCAACAATTTGAATGAGATACTCTTAATTACAAATAAAACTATAATTAAAATATATTTTATTAAAAATGATAATACAACATATATATATATATATAATTTAGGAATTAAAATTTGATATCATACAAGGCTAAATATGTAACTTTATTTATTTTACTCAACCATAAAAACTTTTATGGGTACTAACTATTATATGAAAATTAGGGGGAAAAATGAGTATTATTATGATTATCTAGAGGGGTTACTCAAAAAATAATTGTTAATGTCAATTGCCCTAATTAATGTTTATTGATATTTATGTTAGTGAGGGACACTTTAGTCATTTGAAATAAGTTTGGAATTAAAACAACTAAATTATCCTTTATTTATTCGTCCACCTTGGACTAAATTAATTAATCCACTCAACATTGCTTAGTTTTTTAATTTTAATTTTAACACCATGTTATCTTTTTTACCGAGTTGGCAATTGACTCGTTTTCAGCCTTGTGAATTCACAATAAATAAAATTGACCATTTGATATTGCTATTTTATTTTTATATATGCATGATAGTCTCTGTTTGGGGAGAAATGAAGATTTGGATTATGATTTTCTGCACAAATCCTATTTAATAATATGAAATTTATCTTTACACTCATTATTTATTATTTTGAAATAGTAAGGGTTGATTTGATTAATGTGCCATGATAGCGTATGGGTAAAATCGCTTTTAAAATATTTTGAATATATTGAAAGTGGTTATTAAAATATTCATTATGTCATTAAATTGGGGTTATGTTAAATATTAACGGCTTTTTTTGAGTAATCGTTATACCAAGAATGAGACCCCAAATTATTAATAAATGAAATATTAATTTATTATTTTGAAATAGTAAGGGTTGATTTGATTAATGTGGAATGGGTAAAAAAATGCAAATATTTTGAATAAGTGAGTGGTTATAAAATATTCGTTATCGTCGGGAATATTCGTTTTATGGGCCCCATATGGAAGCGAGTCTTTTGGATGAAAATGAAGAAAATAACAAATATAAGTTGTTTATAAATAGCGGCGTAGTTATTTACAGATTATCTTGTTGGAATACCGGTGGTTAAAAACACCTTAATCTGGCGTTGTTGAGCGGTAGCACGCGGTATGGCACCAATTATTGATTCTTACGTGAAAGCACTACTTTCGATAATTATTACAGTAATTCTTATTCGGTATTTTATTTTATTGATTCAATAATTGTTGTGTTGATATTTTATATTCTTTGTTGTTTGATAATTGTCGTACGGTATTTTTTATTATCGAAGCAATAATTCATATTATCTGAATAATATTATTGGATAACATTATTAGCGATGTCTAGAAAGTTACGTACAGGAGGTTTGGTCTACTCAATTGCTTGTATGCGATAAGGAGAGATCCTTATTGGAAAGCCCCTTTTTCACAAGGAGCGGCTTTGGTTGCGATCTTGTGATTACTGTAATATTATTTGTGAATAATTAATTATTGATTTATATGATGAGGAAAATATTGATTTTATGTGGATATAGATGGAAAATTTTTTGTAACAATTGTTGAAAATTAATATTTTATCTTTTTACGATAAAATAATTCATTTAAATATATTATTTAATAATATATTATGGTGATATTTTATAATGAATGTGGGATATATGAGTATATGAGGAGGAAGAGTATTTTGTGGCATTAAATGTTTAACACATATTTTGTGTGTTGGTGGACCTGATTATTAATAGAAATTTGATTATAGCTTTTTGTAAAATCGTCATAGTTTGTGGATTTGATTGATTTACATTTGGAATTTGGAAAAACTTTCTTACGTAAAGTTGTAGAAATTGAATTTCCTATAAAGATTCATGAAGATTGAATTTTACGAATAAAAGGGCTATTTATTATGAATTATTGAAGTTCGAAGCTCAAAATAGTTAATTTTTGGAAGTTTTAATTATTTATAAATAAAACGTTTTTAAAAGTTTTGTGGCCTTGGGCTACTTGTGTTGAATGCTGAATTCAGTTGATAAAAGGTTGTGCGTAGAATTTAATAAATATATATTAATATTTTATTAAATTTTACTAACTTTAATTGTTCTAGCATTTTTCTATAAATAGGGTCTTGGGTTAGAATTGAAAATCACACTTAAGCTGAAGTTTTTCTCTCTATATTATAGGCGTATTCTTGTGAGTATTTTGAGTATACTTTGAGTATTGCTATATCGGTGCTGAGTTCAAGTTATAGCTTTATATCAGGTGTTTATTTAGAAATCTTGTCTCTTCAGAGGTAAGGGATGTTATTTTATTGAAAATGATATTATTTCTTGATATCATTATCTTGAAATATTGGTTGGAACTTTTTATCAAATTTGGAACTTTTTTCATGTGGGGTTCTTATTTGAGATTCTTATTCATGAGTTCTTATTCACGAGTTCTTATTTAGCGAGTTCTTATTCATGAGTTTTATTCACAAAGTACTATTCACGAAGCGTGAAGATGTTTTTATGAAATTTCTATCTTTTGGTGTGAGATTCTTATTCACGTATACGGCCTTATTCACACGAATCACGACACTATTCATAGAAAAATGAAATTTCTTCTTTTTTGTCCAAAATATCTACTATGGATACTAGCTTTGATTGTATCCGTGTTTTGATCATTCTTGAATTTTACTCCACTCGATTACTTATGAAGTATTTTTGAACTTGGATTGTTTAAAATACGAATCCTTAATAATTGTTCTTTTGTTTCCTTTGGATTCGTTTCCTTTAAAATATTTTTCATCATCCTCGGTCTAAATGATGATATTCTTTGAATATCTTTGGCACGTAGTGCAAAGATGAATGATTTCTTGATGAATATCTTTGGCGCGTAGTGCGAAGATGAGCAGTGTTGAGATGAACATGATCATTGATTAATATCTTTGGCGTGGTGCAAAGATGAATAGGTGTTTAGATGAACATGGCCGGTGATGAATATCTGCTTTTGTAGTGCAAAGATGAATATTTGATTCGGATATATATTGATTGATGTTCTGGGGATAAAATATCGACGATGAACTTTTAAATTCATATATAGAAGATAGTAGTTTGCATTCTCTACTTAACTCTTCTAATGAATTATTATTTCATTTGCGATTATTGATTTAAAAATGGTTGTCTATTGTATTCTATTAGATTTTTCCTGTTGGAGACTAACGATAATTTGTTGTATATTATCTTAGTCGTAATATTCTTTCTTGGGCTAGTTGAGCTCACCCTTTTCTTGTTGTTCCATTTTTTCTTCTCGGGGAGGCGAGAATGTAGCAATCTTAGTAGGGGTATGGAATGAAGGTTCTAGAGAGAGAGTTGTTTAGTAGTCCTCACCATTTTTATAAAATAATGTATAAATAATTGTGATGAGGATTTATTTGGGTATGTATATTATACAGAAGACAATAATTGTATTTAAACTCACAGTATATATGTTTGTAGTATTTTGCACGACAAATGTATTAATAAAGTTGTAGTTATTTTGTACCGTGTATTTGGCGACTCGAGAATGGGTTGGATGGAATGGACCTATTTTGGGGCGTCACGGTTGGTATCGAGCTTAGGATATGATCTCTGGCGGAGATCGGGGAATAGAACTAGGAGGGAGAGGCAGGTAAATCCTTATTTAGTGTGTCCTACTAAGCTTATTTGTTAGTTGGTTAGTATATAGGGATATTATGTGATATATTGATTTTCTTAATTAACCCTTGTTTTATAGCGGTATTTGAGAATGTCGTTGAGAATATTATGATGGAGTAAATGAGGCCAGTGGAGATGCTGTCTTTACCAGCGAGGAGAAGCGTCTGACAGTGGCAATGTACCTCTGTGAAACAACACCTTTGGCGAGATGATGAGCGAGAGGATGTTTAGAAGCTTTTTGCGAGTTAATGCAAAATTAGGCGAGGAGACTTCGTGTTCAAAATCTGAGGAGAAATGATAGCGATTCACGGGTGGTCGCGTGCCAAGCGATTCGAAAGTTGGGACCACGAATTGCAGGGAAAGTCGGATCCGATTAAAGGCGGAGGCGTGGGTCAAACAAATTACCAAGATATTCGATGTCTTGGGATGCGGAGAACGAAAAGTTCCATTCATTACTTTTATGTTAAGTGCGAGGCGTGATTCTTGGTGGGAATCTATAAGCGTACCCATCCATTTACCTTTCGGCGTGTCGTGGGAGCGTTTGAAAGCAGTTCAATGACAAGTACTTCCACGAAAGTATTCGTCATATGAAGGAAGTGGAGTTTATTAGATTGGGCGAGAATAACATGGCGGTGTCCCGATCTGGCGAAGTTAGCGGAGTTATCGAGTTTGCACCTCATTTGGTGGAGAATGAGGATTATATGTAGCGGATGTTTACGAGAGGTTTGAAACCCGGCGTCGTCGGTATCTCATTTCTCATAAATTTTCTCTCTATTAGGATGTTGTCAGCAAGGGCTCGAGTTATTAGAGGCGAGATACTTGATACGTTCAACCGAGGACCATAACGAGGATCATCTAGAAGATAGCGATCATCGAAGAAACGATAACTAAGCGGAGAAAGAAGAATACGGACAAAGGTGGTAACCACTACTGGTGGTAATCGTGGCCATAAAAATAGAAGAAAGCGAGTCGGGAGGAGATTTTAAAAGAAGAGATTCAACAACGACCATGTGAAGGCGTCGGCGCCCGATGTGGCTGGTTCGAGGAGAGAAAAGACCACCGGTCGTAAGTATGTTACAAATCTGGGGAAGAGGGACATATCATTAAGCGCTTACAGCAGTTTAAGGTATCTTATAATTGTGGAAAGAAGGACATATCGCTCGAGGTTATGCGGTATGAAACCCGATCCGGTGGGAATGGTGACTCGAAAGGATGTCCAGAAAAGTCAAAGTCGGCGATTCTGGAAGGCGTTTATCGTGACCGGTCAAAATCTGAGGAAACGACGAAGTTATACGCAGGTTAGTTAATTATAAATTCTTGCGAAGTTTATACCTTACTGAATCTGGGGTTCTACCCATTCTTTTATCTCTCTTGCTTGCGCTCAGCGTTTGAACTTGACTACGGAGAAATTAGACTTTGACCTATTTATGGAGACTCGTTAGGAGAAACTTTCATTACATCCGTTGTTTAGAAATCTTGCTTGATTCGGGGTTGGCACTTATCACATTACACATTAACCTTATTTCTATAGAGATATTTGCTTTTGATGTGATTTTAAGATTAACTACTCATCAATGCAGAAATTGATTACTTTTCGTAAGGTTGTTAGTTTTCATATTCTAAGCAACTTTGTTATTGAATTCAAGCAATCAAACCATTGTAGTCAAACATTTTCATATCAAGCCATGAAGTCGTTCGTTTATTACGGATGTCGAGTTTTCTTAGTCCGTGTTATGGATTTGAATAAAGACACGTCGATTTGAATAATATTCTGTTGTTATTGATTTTTCTAACGTATTTCTGAAGAATTTCTTGGCTTACTCCAAAGCGCGATATTAAATTTTGTATCGACTTTGAACCGGTACAAAACTCATTTCTAAAATCTCATATCGAATGGCTCTATTGAACTTGAGGAGTTAAAATTCAACTATATAAATTTGGTACCTAAGCCTTTATCTGGTGACTTCCTTTTGTGGAATGCAGAAGCGAGACTCTCAAGTAGGGGACACCATATTAAATGCGATAGTAAAGCTGATAAGGTGTCATTGTAACGTCTTATCAAGGTTGGGATATGAGTCGCGATTGAGAACAACCTAAATTCGGTAATCGAAATCGTAGCTTCTAGAAGCTTAGTTGGTTATTATCGGAGATTCGTTGAAGGATATTCTCGAATCGCTATTCCATTAACGCGGTGACTCGTAGAGATACAAAATTGAATGGAGCGAGGAATGTGGGAAGAGTTTGAAGAACTTCGAGGAGACTCATTTCAAATACGTGTTACGACCCATTACCGTCCTGAAAAGCGAATGTGGTGGTGGCGTGTTGAGAGTAGAAGATTGTATCAAATCTGCAGTACGATATTGTCAAAGACTCATTTCAGTATAATTTATAAATAATAGAGATGGAGATGAAAACTCTAGGTAATTGCGTGATGATATCTGAGTATAATCGACTTTAATCGATAAAGTTAAAATTTATTCAAGCTACACCGGATGATGAATTTGAAGAAGGAGGTGCGAAGTTGTTATTTCAAAAGCGAGAATCGGTGAGGTGAGAAAGCTCAAACCTTGATTTATTAATCCATTTGAAATTCTCGATCGAATAGGAGCGTGGCCTATAGACTTCGTTTCTGCTTGAAGTATGGCGATGTTCATAACGTTTTTCACGTATCGATGTTACGTAAATATGTGGACGACCGAACCACGTCATTGAGTTAGAAACCCAGGACGAGATAAGCGAAGACTTAACGTCACGAGGAGGTACTGTCAAGATCTTGGATAAGAAAGAACATGTCCTATGTCTGGGGTTATACCACAAGTTAAAGTTTTGTGGAGAAACCATCTTATTGAGGAAATGACACAGGAGTTGGAAGCGGAAATGAAAGTGAGGTATTCTCATCTTTTGAAAACACACGAGTATGTACGTCGATTCGAGGGCGAAATTTCATTAGGAGGGAGGTTGTAAGACCCCAAATTATTAATAAATGAAATTTATTTTCCTCTATTTATTATTTTGAAATAGTAAGGGTTGATTTGATTAATGTGGATAATTATGGGTAAAAATCATGAAATATTTTGAATAAGCAAGTGGTTATAAAATATTCATTATTATCGGGAATATTCTTTTGGTAAGTGGAATATTAAATCTTTGTTGGGGAATATTAAATGCTGACGGTAGCGGTCTTTTTGTGGGCCCATAACGGAAGCGATTGGATGAAGAAAGCGACAAATATAAGTTGTTTATAAATAACGGCGTAGTTATTCACAGATTAATCTTATTGGAATGCCGGTTGTTTAAAACACACTTAATCTGGCGTTGTTGAGCGGTGGCTTTGCGGTATTGCACCAATTATTGATTCTTACGTGAAAGGCCTTACTTACTCGATAATTATTCTGATAATTCTTATTCGATTATTTTATTTTATTGATTCAATAATTTGCATTGATATTTTATATTCTTTGTTGTTTTGATAAATTGTCATTACACGGTATTTTTCATTATCAGAACAATAATTCATATTATCTGAATAATATTATTGGATAACATTATTGGCGATGTCTAGAAAGTTTTATCTAAGGATAGGTTTGGTCACTAATTGCTTGGCGCGATGAAGGAGATCCTTATTGGAAGCCCCCTTTCACAGGAGCAGATGCTGGTTGCGATCTTGTGATTCTGTAATATTATTTGTGAATAATTAATTATTGATTTATATGATGAGGAAAATATTGATTTTATATGGATATAGATGGAGAAAATTTTTTTGTGACAATTGTTGAAAATTAATATTTTATCTTTTACGATAAAATAATTCATTTAAATATATTATTTTAATAATATATTAACGGTGATATTTTATAATGAATGTGGGATATATGAGTATATGAGAAGGAAGAGTATTTTGTGGCATTAAATGTTTAACACATATTTTGTGTGTTGGAGGACCACAATTATTAATAGAAATTTGATTATAACTTTTGTAAAATCGTGGTTTGTGGATTTTAGTCAATTTTTGTTTGGAATTTGGAAAAACTTTCTTACGTAAAGTTGTAGAGAATTGAATTTCCTATAAAAATTTGCGAGATTTGAATTTTTCGACGAAAAAGGCTATTTATTATGAATTATTGAAGTTAGAAGCTCAAGAAATAATTAATTTTGAAGTTTTAATTATGTTAAATAAGAAAAACGTTTTTTAAAAGTTTTGTGAGGTGGGCTACTTGTGTTGAATGCTGAATTGAGTTGATAAAAAGTGTGCGTAAGAATTTAATAAATATATATTAATATTTTATTAAATTTTACGCTTAAGTGTTTAAGCGTTTTCTATAAATAGGGTGTTTAGGTTAGAATTGAATCACACGAAGGCGAAGTTTTTTCTCTCTATATTATCGGCGTATTCTTGTGAGTATTTTGAGTATACTTTGAGTATTGCTATCTGATTGCAAGTTCAAGTTATAGCTTTATATCAAATTTTCAATTTAGAAATCTTGTCTTTCGAGGTAAAGGATGTTATTTTATTAGAAAATGATATTATTTCTTCAATATCATTATATTAGAAATATTGGTTGGAAATTTTTATCAAATTTGGAACTTTTCATGTGCCAGATTCTTTATGAAGAAATTTTTTAAATAAAAGGAATTTCCTTTATTTATTATTTTGAAATAGTAAGGGTTGATTTGATTAATGTGGATAGTTAAGGGTTAAATACGCAAAATATTTTAAAATAAGCAAGTGGTTATAAAATATTCATTATAAATCGGGGAGTATTCGTTTGGTGGTGGAATATTACGTCATTGTCGGGAATATTAAATGCAATGTGCGCAGATATGTGGGCCCCATGTGAAGCGATTGGATGAAAAAAATAATGAATATAAGTTATTTTTAAATAACAGGCGTAGTTATTCTGAATTATCTTGTTGGAATACCGGTGGTTAAAAAAACACACTAATCGCGTTGTTGAGCGATGGCGCGCGGTATTGCACCAATTATTGATTCTTACGTGAAAGAAGGCACTACTCGATAATGGTTCTGATAATTCTTTGTTCGATATTTTATTGAGTGAATAATTCTTTGCGTTGATATTTTATATTCTTTGTTGTTTCAATAATTATCATTTACGATATTTTCATTATCGAAGCAATAATTCATATTATCTGAATAATATTATTAGATAACATTATTGGCGATGTCTAGAAAGTTACATACAGGAGAGGTTTGGTCACCTAATTCTTGGTAGAGAAGAAGAAATTCTTATTGGAAAGCCCCTCTTTCTGAGGAGCGCACTGGTTGTCGATATTGTGATTACGTAATATTATTTGTGAATAATTAATTATTGATTTATATGATGAGGAAAATATTGATTTTATGTGGATATAGATGGAAAATTTTTAAAATGACAATTGTTGAAAATTAATATTTTATCTTTTTACGATAAAATAATTCATTTAAATATATTATTTAATAATATATTGCGGTGATATTTTTACAACGAATGTGGGATATATGAGTATACGAGGAGGAAAGTATTTTTGTTGCAATAAATGTTTAAAAACATATTAAACATGTGAAATTGGACCCCATTTATTGGTGAAATTTGATTATTGTGGCGCCCCCAAAATTAGGTATCGTCACCCATCTTGGGTGCGCCACTTACATGGTACATAAATTCAAATACAACTTACTAATATAAGCGTAGGTATGCAATCGACATAAAGCGTGAGTTTGAATATAAATATTGTCTACTTTAGATATTATCTGAACTCAAAAGGAGTTCTCATTACAACTATTATCACCTTTATTTCACGAGAATAGTGAGGACTACTAATCTTATCCTGCGGACCATTACTCCGTTCCCAGGCTTCGTCCGACTATGTTCTCATTTCACGAAGAAACGGTAAAAAGAAAGGGTGAGCTCAACTAGCCCGATAAGAAATATTATGACTAAGATAATGCGAGAATAAATTATCGATAGTCTTAATGATGTTAAACTTATAAAATCTGATAGAGCAACCGGTTTAACTACGGCGGAATATTGATCCATTAAAAAGTCAAGTAGAAAATAAAATCTACTATCTTTTAGGTTTTAAAAAGGTTTTCATAAATTTTTATCACTAAGACTCGGTTTAATGAATAAACCACAATATCTAATCATCCCTGTACCCACGGTCGAGGATTTTCATCAAATTATCAATGGTCGTGACTATCTTAGAATCACCACAGTCATAATCATACCAAAAACTATCCATCTTTGCATTACAGGAATTTGAGGACTTTTATCACATCATTTATAACAAGCCGTAATATATTAAGAATGATCCACGGTCATAATCATACTAAGTTCATCTATGCGTAAGCGAAAGATAACATAATATATCATGAGGATGATGACAATGACATAATAATTCAATAAAACAAGTTCAAAATTATTTTATCCGGGAATTAATAACGTCTAAATTGTCAACAAGATCTTTGTTTTTGTAGAGTAAAATTCAAGAATGATCGGAAGAATATTTTCATGAAAGATCTTTGGATGAAAGCATGAATATCGAGGATATTCTACTAATTTCATGGAGTATAGAAGTCGAAGTTTTAACTTATTTGGGTATAATAAAGAATGGAATAACAAAAGAAATCACCGTGCATGCGAATTTACTTGCCAGACGAGTTATTCAATGAGAATAATAATAACGGAACCGGTCGGTGAAATTCACAGCAAGCGGGATGATCAACCGAATAATAAATCTTTGAATAATAAAGCAATGGAACCGAATTAGATTGTAAAACACACGAATGAGGATATTTAAATGAGAATAATAAATGCGGAATAATAAACAATGGAACCGAGTCCGGTGTAAAACAACGAACAGGATATTCAAATGAGAATAATAAAGAATGGAATAAGAAGAAGATCACCAAGTATAGGGGATTAGCGTATCTGAGTTATTCAATAGAATAAATAAGAATGGAATAACATAAAGATTTCACCAAGTATAGGGTATGCCGCATATCTGAGGTTATGTATAGGGTATACCACTTTTCTGAGTTATTCAATGCGAATAATAATGAATGGAATAACGAAGTTCTCTTCGTGAATAAGAAGAATAACACCACTTACGAATGCTGACAAATAATACCCCTTCTAAGTAAAAGACCTTTGGATATCAAAGTAGTGAAGTGCCGAATACTCTTCTTCTTTCTCTCTATAGATTTTCTCTCTATAGCTTCTCTCTATAATTTCTCTCTACAGAGTTTGGTGAATTAAGTAAAGAAAATAATGAAGGAATGAGCTTCTATTTATAGGAAAATAGAATGCATAGTAATTAATCCATGAGCGGTCCAGATTGATTTACTTTAATCGACGGTCCATATTTAAAGCAAAATCTTTTAAATAAAATATAATATATTCTATTTATATAAAAACATTTTACTATGCAAAACACTTTATGCAACACTTATGCAAAACACTTTATACAACCTTATCGTAATAAAATATAATATATTACATTTATAGAATAACTTTAATAAAGTATTACATTTTTATATAAAAAAGATGTTTACATTTTATTACGTTAATAATACGAATAAAACAAAAGCGTCATTATCATTATAATAATTCATATTATTAATCGTGATAATGGAATCAATGGTGACTTCTCACATAAGCATCGATAATCAATACTGGGTGTCTTTCTTGCACGACACCGTTATTCTGTACTTTTACTAGAGTAGTTCAGCGATATCAACGGTAAAACTTCCGTAGTTATTTGATAAAATATTTTTGTCGTTTTCTCGATTAAACAATAATTACATTAATGGGGTCCACCAATGATTGAGTAGTTTATGCGAATATTCCTGCTAAGCAAAGATATTCCCAGACCAATCGAATATAATATAACCACTTGCATACTTTGCAAAATTTATAAATACTACCCACAACTATAATATTATCTCAAATTCACACCATAATATTAAAAATTATTTCGACAACAAAATTTAAATCTTTATTGATAAAATTTGGGGTCTCTGATCTCCCCTTCTTATGGAATTTAAGCCCTCGAAATTAGAGTGCGATACTGGTATGATAAAAGGTGAGGATACCTTGAATACCTTTATCGTTGAAAATATTAAATTCATCTTTGCAATCCATGAAGATATTCTTTAACAATTCATCTTTTGCTCTGGCTAAAGATATACAAGCTGTAAAACCAATAATCTTTGAGACTTAGCGGCTTAATAGTATCCGACCACGAATTATCCATTACCTTCTTGGCCGAGGATATTCGTGTTTTCAATCTGATCGTGATTATCTAGAATAATCCGTGGTCATAATCATACCAAGTCTATCAATGCACTTCTGACGAAGATGACTTTTACCACATCCATGAATTAATATTTCATTCTTTGAGACTCGATTTCGATAATTAATCCATATCATCGAATCATCCCCGCACTCGGGCCGAGGATATTCATTAGTATCACGACCACGAATTATCCATACACTACGGCCGAAGATAATCGTGTATTCATTAGTATCCGCGACCAAAAATTATCCATGCACTCCAAAGATAAGCAGTGTATTCATTAGTATCACGACCACAAATTATCCATGCACTACGACCGAAGATAATCGTGTATTCATTAGTATCACGACCACAAATTATCCGTACTAAGGCGAAGATAATCGTGTACTCATTAGTATCACGACCACAAATTATCCATACACTACGACCCAAAGATAATCGTGTTTTCAATTACGGTTATGATTATCTTAGAACAATCCACAGTCATAATCATACCAAGTCCATCTATGCACGTTCTGAGCCACGTATGACTTTCAACGTAATATAAGCGTGAGGATAATGATATAAAGAATCGATCAAATGAGATAAAGGATAAATATTAAACATTTATAATATAATTTATCCAGGATTTGAGAATATCCCCATGTTATCAATCACTTAATAATCTCATAATCTAATATCATTAATATTATAACAATATTTTAATCACTTTTTAAATTTATAAACAATTTATCTCAATTGTTTACGCTTTACCATATAATGCATTTAATCATTCAAAAATGCCATACTCATAAAATATCATCACCAATTATCAAATCCTCATAAAAAAAAATATGCATATCTACATATAGGATTCTCACAGCCATAAAATCCTATTTTCAACTTCATTACCTCACATAACATATTTAACTCATATGTTTAAGTAACTAAACTATTTTCATAAAAATACCAAATCAGTCCCAAAATATTTCTTTTCTGGGATTTAGCATAATATAGTCCCATAATGAAAATATATTTTCTCTAGAATTTTTAAAATTCATTTACTATTTTTCAAAATCAATTTCTAATTAATTCCTTAAGAAATTTGCTACCTCAATTTTAACTCCAAAAATTTCCAAATCTTGGTAGGACCTTAAACATGTTAATGTGAGCCTCCAGTTTAAATTTTCATGGTCATCGGAGTTATAGAACTCGGTTATAGCATTTTTTAAATCGAAAAACCTAAATATTGAAATAGTCATAACTTGCTCATTTTAAGTCGAGAATGAGCTCATTTTTTGGAAAGGAGGTACTTTATACCATATACCTTCATGTCCCAAAAGGCCAGAAATTTTCTCATAATTTAAGTGGCCGAAACACCCCTCTAAAATCATGGCGGTAGGCTTTTTTCGATTTTTGCAGCTTTGCACTCCTTTGCTAAAATCAGTCCCACAAAAAATCTACAACACCTTTTCTAGTAATTCCACTTGGATTAGTTAGGTACCTCATAGATCTAACTCTAGGACTTGACCATACTCAAAATTCAAAATATAATAGGAGATATGGTCAATTGAATTTCATGTTACGTTTTTCACCAAAATCGATTTTCAACTCTTTGTGATTTCTAAGAAACTTTCATGTTTTCACATACTAAGCATGGCGACCCCAAAATAGGTCCATTCCATCCAACCCATTACGAATTCGCCAAATACATGGTACAAGAAGCAAACTACAACTTCAATAATACAAATGTAAGTGTGAAATCGACAATATCTCATGAGTTTAAATCTGATATTGTCTTACAGACAATATCCATTTACCCAAATAAATCCTCATCCCAATTATTGATACATTATTTTACAAAAATGGTGAGGACTACTAAACAACTCTCTCTAGAACCTTCATTTCCATACCCAGAAATTTAGTACTCATTACATTCTCGCCTCACGAGAAGAAAATGGATCAACAAGGAAAAGGGTGAGCTCAACTAGCCCGATAAAGAATATTATGACTAAGATAATATACAACAAATTATCGTTAGTCTTCAACAGGGAAAAATTTAATAGAATACAATAGACAACAAGTTTGAGATCAATATTAGCGTGAAATAATAATTCATAGAAGAGTTACGTGAGAATGAAATCTACTATAATCTATGAATTTAACAGTCCATCATCAATATTTTATCCTGTAACATCAATCGATATTCATCTCAAATCAAATATTCATCTTTGCACTTCTGCCAAAGATATTCATCAATCGATTATATTCATCTCAACACTGTTCATCTTTTGCACTAAAGGCCAAAGATATTCATCGATCGGTCGTGTTCATTTAAACTTTTGCTCATCTTTTTCTGAATAAAGATATTCTTGAAATCATTCATCTTTGCACCTCTGGGCCAAAGATATTCAATAATATCATCATTTAAGGTGAGGATGATGAAAAATATTTTTAAAAAGCGAATCCGATTGAAACAAAATGACAAGGATTAAGGATTAAGGATTTGTACTTGGTTTTATCCACGTCCAAAAATACCTCAAAAATAATCGTAGTGGTGTAAAATTGAGAATGATCAAAACATGGATCTGATCAAAGCTAGTATCCGAATAGATGTTTTAGACGAAAAAGAAGAAATTTTATTTTTCGATGAATAGTGCAGTATCGTGAATAGTCTTGATATCGTGAATAGTCTTGAAGTATCGTGAATAAGTAACTCAGACACCAAAAGATAGAAATTCCACAAAAAAACATTTTCACGCAACACATGAATAGTACTGCGTGAATAGTAACTTTCGTGAATAGTAACTCATGAATAGTAACTCGTGAATAGTAACTCATGAATAGTAACCGGCATGAAAAAGTTCCAAATTTGATAAAACTTGAGATCGACATTTGACGTAATAATGATTGAAGAAATAATATCATTCTGAAAAAATAATATCCCTTACCTCAAAGAATCGAGTCTTGGAAGGAAAGGTAGGAAGTGATCTTTGAATGAAACTTGTCTTTGATAAACAACTCTCAAAGTATCTAAATACTCACAAAATACGCTCGATAATATAGAGAGAAAGAGAGAAAACTTTGTTTTGGTGTGATTTTCAATTCTAACTTAGCCCCTCTATTTATAGGAAAATGTTAGCCGTAAAGCAGACTTGACACCTTTGCACGATGGCTTTACACCGCTACTATTGCCACCCACCACATTTGAAATAAAATTCAGCACATTTCTTCACCAACCACAAGTAGGGCCCACTCAATTCTAGAATTTTCCACCAAAATCAATTATAACCCTAATTTAAGAATCGGACACCTCTTAAAATTCATAACAAATCATTCGTTCATTTTAGCGGTTCAAAATTTGTGGACATATACTCAACTTATATATGTATAACATACCCAAAAATTACCACAATCCAGCGGTCGGATTAAAAATTATAACCCATAATATATCTCAAAACCCACGATTTGATTTTTAACACCTCAATCAGATAAAATACCGATAAAACACCTCAACATTAATTCCTTCATTAATAACCACATAAATAAATCCATCATTTATATTCATATAAAATAAATATTTCCTTATCATATGAATCAATAATTAATTATTCACAAATAATATTCTGAGAATCACATTATAATGACCAGTAGTTTCAGGGAAGAGGGCTTTCGATAAGGATCTCTCCTTCTTTGGCCTTGATTAGGTGACCAAACCTCTCCTTAGACAGAACTTTCTAGACATTGCCAATAATGTTATCTAATAATATTATTCAAATAATATGAATTATTGATCGATAATGGGAAATATCATGCGTGACAATTATTGAACAATGATAATATAAAATATCAATAGAAAACAATTATTGAATCAATAAAATAAAATATTGAGCATTAACTCTGTGAAAATTATTGAGTAGTGCCATCTTACGTGTTAGGATCAATAATTCAACAATCTTGTGCAATCTGGGTGTCTTTCTTGCATGCGACCAGCGCGTATTCTTGTATTTTAACCACAGGGTATTCAGCGGTCTTACTTGGTAACAACTACATGCAGTTATTTATAACCACCAAACTTTGTCGTTTTCCTCATCCAATCGCTTTTAGTTATGGGGCCACATACGCATTTGGCTGTGTCGTAAATACGAATATTCCCACAAAAGTCACAGAATATTCCACGACCGAAACAAATATTCTAACGCAACAATGAATATTTTATAACCATTTGCTTATTTTGAAATATTTGCGTATTTAACCCTTAACTATCCACATTAATCAAATCAACCCTTACTATTTCAAAATAATAAATAAAGGAAATTCCTTTTATTTAAAAAAAAATTAAGGGTCTTCTGACCTCCCTCCTTATGAAATTTAGATCCTCGAAATTGGTGTCTACGTGCATCAGTGTTTGAAAAGGTGAGGATACCTCGTTTTCATTTCGTTTCCAATTCCCAGGTCATTTCCTCTATAGCATGATTCCTCCCACAAAACTTTAACTTGTGGTATGACTTTCAACGGCGTGGGACATACTCCTTCCTATCCAAAATCTTGGCGGGTACCTCTCCTCATCACGTTAAGTCTTGGCTATCTCGTCCGGTTCTAACTCTATAAGCGTGTTTGGTCGTCCACATATTTCACGTAACATCGATCGTGAAAAGCGTTATGAACACGCATCATACTTGGTGGTAAAAGCGAAGTCTATAAGCCTGATTCCTATTCGATCGAGAATTTCAAATGGATTAATAAATCGAAGGTTTGAGCTTTCCTCACCTCACTAGATAACAACTTCTTGCACCTCCTTCTTCAAATTCATCGACTCCGTTGTGTAGCTTGAGCAGCTTTAACTTTATCGATTAAAAGTCGATTATACTCGTATATCATCACGTACTAAGTATATCATCACGTGGGTACCTAGAGTTTTCATCTCCATCTCTATTATTTGTAAATTATCGAAATTAGTCTTTGTGATATCGTACTTCGTGCTTGTATACGATCTTACTACTCAACACGTCGTTTACTACCGTTCGCTTTTCAGGATGGCATGGTCGAGAACATATCTTTGAAATGAGTCTCTCTTGAGTTCTTGAAGCTATTCCCATTCCTTGTTCCATTCGAATTTTGTATCTCTCTACAAGTCAATTGCGTTAATGGAAT
The DNA here is from genome assembly GCA_020205615.1 of Panax quinquefolius. Lineage (NCBI taxonomy): Eukaryota > Viridiplantae > Streptophyta > Magnoliopsida > Apiales > Araliaceae > Panax > Panax quinquefolius. The sequence continues at coordinate 9,972,597 of CM035171.1, forward strand.
AACGATTAGAGAATATCCTTGACGAATCTCAGATAATAACCAACTAAGCCTGAAAGCTACGTATTTCGATTCTCGACTTAGGTTGCTCTCAAGTTGTGACTCATATCCCAATCTTGGATGTACGTCACAATGACACCTATCGATTTACTATCGCATACGAATATGGCGTCCCTACGGAGAAGTCGGCAGGTGAATTCCACAAAGGAAGTCACGCAGATAAAGGCTCAGTACCAAATTCTATAGTTGAATTTTAACTCACGAAGTTCAATAGAGCCATTCGATATGAGATTTTAGAAATGAGTTTTGTACCGGGTTCAAAGTCGATACAAAATTTAATATCGATCTTTGAGGAGTAAACCCGATAAATTCTTGAAATCGTCGAAAAAAAATCAATAACAAAGAATATTATTCAAATCGACGTGTCTTTATTCAAATCCATACTTGTGGACTGAAAACTTGACATCCGTAATAAACGAATGACTTCATGGCTTGATATGAAAATGTTTGACTACTGATGGTTTGATTGCTTGAGTTGAATAACGGGTTGCTTGGGAATATGAAAACTAACAACCTTACAAAAGCAATCAATTTTGGCATGATGAGTAGTTAACCTTAAAATCACATCAAAACAAATATCTCTATAGAAATAAGGTTAACGAGGTAATGTGATAGTGCTGACTGAATCAAGCAAGATTTTTAAACAACGGATTAATGAAAAGTTTCTCTAAGCAGTCTCCATAAATAGGTCAAAGTCTAATTTCTCATTGAAATCGAGTTCAAGCGTTGAGCATAAAGCAAGAGAGATAAAAGAATGGGTAGAAGCGATATCTAGTAAGGTATAAACTTGTGAGAATTTATAATTAACTAACCGATGCTAACCCGTTCGGGTTCCTCGTATTTTGACCGAGTCGCAACAAAGCGCTCTTCCGGAATCGTTGACTTTGACTTTTACGGGATGATCTTTTGAGTCACCGTCATTGAACTAGGTTTTATTCTTCATCTGATCTAGAAGCGATATGTCCTTCTTTCCACAATTATAGCATAACTTAAAGCTGTTGTGGGCGGTTTGGGTGATATATCCTCTTTCCCGCATTTGTAACATACGACAGATGGTCTTTCTCCTCCTTGGAACCGGTTGCCCTTTGGCCGTGGCGTCTTAGCATGGTCGTTGTTGAATCTCCTCTTTTAAAATCTCCTCCCAACTCGCTTCTTCTATTTTCATGGCCACGATTACCACCGAGTGGTTCTAGCCTTTGTCCGTATTCTTCTTTCTCCTTTGGTTATCGTTATTACGATGCCCCGCTATCTTTGGTATGATCCACAGTTATGGTCCCTCGGTTGAGCGTGCTCGTTATCTCATTCAACAACTGAGCCCCATTTTACAACATCCCGAATAGAGAAAATTTGAGAAATGAGATCTTGACGTATCTTGGGTTTCAAACCTCTCGAAACATCCGCGTCATCGTTCCTCATTCTCCACCAAATGAGGTGCGAACACGGATAACTCATGAAACTTCGCCTCGTCTTTGGGACACCGCGTCGTGTTATTCTCGCTCTCAATCTAATAAACTCCACTTCCTTCATATAGCCCGAATACTTTCGGGAAATACTTGTCATTGAACCATTTTCAAAGCGTCTCCATGACATCTTGAGTGCATTTGGATGGGTCGCTTTCATGACTCCCACCGATGACCGCGCCTGCGCCACGGAACATAAAAAGTAGCGAATGGAACCTTACATTTCTCTCCGTACATCCCAAGACATCGAATATCTTGGTAATTTGCTTGACCCGTGTTTCCGCCGTGATCGGATCGGCTTTCCCAGAGCACTGGTGGTCTGACTCTTTGAAGCGCTTGGTATGTGACCACGGTGAATTGCTATCATCTCCTCACGTATTTTGAACACGAGTCTCCTCGCGTGCGATTTTGCATGAAGCTGCAAAAAGCTTCTAAACATCCCCTCGTTCATCATACGCTCGGTGGTGTTATTTCGCGGGAGGTACATTGCCGACTGTTGAGCGTTCTCCTCGTTGTTAAATACTGGACATCTGCGGTCTCATTTACTCCATTGTTAATATTCTCAAATCGACATTCTCGAATCTTGTCATAAACAAGGGTTAATTAAGGAAATCAATCACATAATATCCCTATATCTTGATTAACTAACAAATAAGCTTAGGTAGGACACCTTTAGTGAAGGATTTGCTGTCTCTCCCCCTCTGGATTCTATTCCCAGATCTCCGCATGAGAGATCGTATCCCCTAGCTACGATACCAATGTGGCGACCCCAAAATGGGTCCATTCCATCCAACCCATTACGAAGTCGCCAAATACATGGTACGAAGCGAACTACAACTTCAATAATACAAATGTATGGTGTGAAATCGACAATATCTGTGAGTTTAAATATAATATTGTCTTGACAATATCCATACCCAAATAAATCCTCATCCAATTATTGATACATTATTTTACAAAAAATGGTGAGGACTACTAAACAACTCTCTACAGAACCTTCATTCCATTACCCCGAAAGACTACGCATACACATTCTCGCCTCACGAGAAGAAAAATGGATCAACAAGGAAAGGGTGAGCTCAACTAGCCCGGTAAAGAATATTATGACTAAGATAATATACTGACAAATTATCGTTAGTCTTCAACGAGGAAAAAATTTAATAGAATACAATGACAACAAGTTTCGGATCAATATTCGCGGTAAATAATAATTCATAGAAGAGTTACGTAGAGAATGAAATCTACTATAATCTATGAATTTAACGGTCCATCATCGATATTTTATCCCACCAACATCAATCAATATTCATCTCAAATCAAATATTCATCTTTACTTACAGCCAAAGATATTCATCAATCGGTCGTATTCATCTCAACACTGTTCATCTTTGCCTTTAAAGGCCAAAGATATTCATCGATCGTATTCGTATTCATTTCGTTTAAACACCTGCTCATCTTTACTACTGGGCCAAAGATATTCTTGAAATCATTCATCTTGCACTTATAGGCGAAGATATTCAATAATATCATCATTTAAGATCGAGGATGATGAAAATATTTTTAAAAAACGAATCCGGTGAAACAAAATGTGAGGATTAAGGATTAAGGATTCGTACTTGGTTTTATCCACGCCCAAAATACCTCAAAATAATCATAGTGGTGTAAAATTCGAGAATGATCGAAAACATGGATACAATCAAAGCTAAAGTATCCGGAATAGATGTTTTGGACGAAAGAAGAAATTTTATTTTTCGATGAATAGTCAAGTATCGTGAATAGTCTTGCAGTATCGTGAATCAATGCAGTATCGTGAATAGTAACTTTCAAGACACCAAAAGATGAAATTCCACACAAAAAACATTTTCACGCTTCATGAATAGTACTTTCGTGAATAGTAACTTCGTGAATAGTAACTCGTGAATAGTAACTCGTGAATAGTAACTCATGAATAATAAGAAAGCGCATGAAAAAGTTTCAAATTTGATAAAAACTTGAGATCAACATTTCAAAGATAATGATCTTTGAAGAAATAATATCATTACGAAAAAATAATATCCCTTACCTCGAAAAGAATCGGTGATTGCCCGAAGGAAAGGTCGGAGTGATCTTTGAATGAAACTTTGTCTTTGAGCAGCAACTCTCAAAGTATCTAAATACTCACAAAATCGCTCAATAATATAGAGAGAAAGAAAACTTTGTTTACGGTGTGATTTTCAATTTAACTTAGCCCTCTATTTATAGGAAAATGTTAGCCCGTAGAAGGCAGGACTTGACAACACGATGGCTTTACGCTACTATTGCCACCACCACATTTGAAATAAAATTCAGCACATTTCTTCACCAACCACAAGTGGGGCCCACTCAATTCTAGAATTTTCCACCAAAATCAATTATAACCCTAATTTAGAATCGAGACACCTCTTAAAATTCATAACAAATCATTCGTTCATTTTAAGCGGTTCAAAATTTGTGGACATATACTCAACTTATATATGTATAACATACCCAAAATTACCACAATCCAACTGGTCGGATTAAAAATTATAACCCCATAATATATCTCAAAACCACGATTTGATTTTTAACACCTCGATCCAGATAAAATCTTGATAAAACACCTCAACATTAATTCTTCATTAATAACCACATAAATAAATCCATCATTTATATTCATATAAAATAAATATTTCCTTATCATATGAATCAATAATTAATTATTCACAAATAATATTACGAGAATCACAATTATAATGACGGTAGTTCCCGGGAAGAGGGCTTTC
>CM035171.1:9976993-10084070 GCA_020205615.1 Panax quinquefolius
CTGCGGAGAAAAGCAGACCGGGCCGAAATGGTAACCACTACGGTGGTAATCATAGCCATGAAAATAGAAAAGCGAGTCGGGGAGGAGATTTTAAAGAAGAGATTTAACAATGACCATTATGAAGGCGGCGGTCTGCGCGACAAGCCCGGTTAAGGGAGGAGAAACGACCACGGTCGTATGTTATAAATCTGGGAAAGAAGGGACATATCGGTCAATGTCCTGACAGTTCAAGGTATCTTATAATTGTGGAAAGGAAGGACATATCGCTCGAGATTATACGATGGCGAAAACTAGTTCGGCGAGACGGTGACTCAAAAGACTATCCCGGAAAAGTCAAAGTCAGCGATTAGGGAAGAAGCGTTTGTTGTGGTGGTCATAATGCGAGGAACCCAAGCGAGGTGATCACGGGTAAGCTATTTATAAATTCTTACGAAGTTTATACCTTACTTGATCACCGGTCTGCTACCCATTCATTTATCTCTCTCACGATGTGCTCAGCGTTTAAACTTGACTCTGGAGAATTAGACTTTGACTATCTGTGGAAACTCCGTTAGGAGAAACTTTCATCCACATCCACTATTTATAAATCTTGTTTGATTCAAGTTGGCACCATTACCTTACATTGACCTAATCTCTCTTTAAAGATACTTGCTTTTGATGTGATTTTAGGGATTGATTGGTTAACTTCTCATCATGCTAAAATTGATTGTTTTCGTAAGGTTGTTAGTTTTCATATTCCTAACCAACTTTGTTGTGCAATTCAAACAACTAAACCATTAAAATCAATCAACTTTGTCATATCTAATCATAAAGCTATTTGTTTATTGAAAAGCGGATGTCAAGCTTTCTTAGCCCATGTTATGGATTTGAATAAAGACACGTCAAATTTGAATAATATTCCTGTTGTTATTGACTTTCACGACGTATTTCTGAAGAACTTCCGGTTTACCCCAGGCGTGAAGTTGAATTCTTTATTGATCTTGAACACCGTACAAAGCCCATTTCTAAAACCCATATCGAATGGCTCTATTGAACTTCTCGGGTTAAAGGTCCAACTACGGGAATTGTTGGACATCGGTTTCATTAAATCTAAGACATCTCCTTGGGGTGCTCTGTTTTATTTGTAAAGAAGAAAAGAAGCGGGAGTATCACGACTTTGTATTATTGACTATAGAATTGAACCATGTCACTACCATCAAGAATAGGTATCCTCTACCTCGTATTGATGACTTGTTTGACCCGATTGCAAGGGCACATTCTTTTCAAAATCGATCTTACGTTGGATATCATCATGTTGAAGATTAGAAGCGAGGATATTCAAGACCGCCTTTAGAACTCGATGCGGGCATTATGAATTCTTAGTCATGTCTTTGGATTGACTAATGCTCTGCGGCTTTCATGGATATGATGAGCCAGAGTATTCAAGGAATATTTGGATCGATTGTTGTTGTCTTTATTGATGACATCCTTATATATTCAAAAAGTCGTGAAGATCATGAGCACCATTTGAAATTTGGTACTCGAAAGGCTTTGTGAAAACAAACTATATGCCAAATTGAAGAAATCGAGTTACGGCTTGAGGAAGTAGCATTTCTTGGGCACGTGGTGTCAAAACATGGAGTATCTGTTGATCCCGTGAAGATTGAAGCAATACAGTTGGGAGCAGCAAAGTCGGTGGCCAAAATACGTAGCTTTTTGGGCTTAGTGGTTATTATCGAGATTCGTGGAAGGTTTTCTCGAATCGCCTCCATTAACTTCATTAACTTTCGGAAGGATACAAAATTCGTTTGGAGTGAAGAATCGAGAAAAGAGTTTCGAAGAGCTTAAGAGGAGACTTATTTCTATTTTGTTCTAACAATACCATCTGGTTCGGATGGTTTGTTATCTCTGTGATGCTTGAGGCAAAGGGTTAGGATGTGTTCTCGTACAGCGTGGGAAAGTCATAGCCTATGCCTCATGACAACTTAAAAGAGTATGAGAGGAATTATCCTACTCATGATCTAGAGTTAGCGGCCTGATCGTTTTATTATTAAAGATATGGAGCACTTATCTATATGGGGAGAAAGTGGAGATATATTCAGACCATAAAAAGCCTTAAATATTTCTTCACTCAAAAAGAACTCGACATGCGGCGGCGGTGACGTTGGGTTGAGCTATTGAAAGACTACGACCACACTATTCATACCATCACGGAAAGCGAACGTAGTGGTAAATGACGCGTTGAGTAGAAGATCATATCACGAGAGCGAGTGCGATGATGTCAAATATCGCATAGAGCTAACTTTAATAGAAAAGTTAAGGTTGCTCGAGCCATCGCAATCCGGAGCTGATGCATATGAAGAAGAAAGTACAAAAGGAGCTATTCCGGGCGAGAATTGATGAAGAAGGAATACTTTGAGTCCACTCTAGACTTTGTGTTCTAACGACTCGATTTGAAGTCTGAAGATTATGATGGAGGCACACGATACACCATTTGCAATCTATCACGGAAGTACTAAAATGTATCGTGATCTTGACATACATTTTGGTGGAACAATATGAAGAGAGATTGCAAAGTTTATCTCGATGTGTTTAACTTGTCAACGTGTAAAGGCGGAGCATCTAGTACCTAAGGGTCGTTTGCAACCACTTGAGATTACGAAATGGAAGTGGAACACATTACCATGGATTTACGTTCTTGGTCTTCCTACGGTTTCTCGAGGCATCAATGCTATTTGGGTTATTGTTGATAGATTAACCAAGTCTGCTCATTTCTTGCCGATCGGGAGACTTATTCCCTTGAGCGTCTTCTTAGTATGTACGTGAATGAAATTGTGAGTTGCATGGCATGCCCGTATCCATAGTTTCGGATCGTGACCCAAGATTCACTTCAAGATTTTGGGTTAGCTTGCAAAAAGCTATGGCACGCAGTTTGCGATTTAGTTCGGCATACCATCCCCAAGCAGACGACAATCGAGAGGACTATTCAAACTCTTGAAGATTTATTAAGACTACGTGTCCTAGAACTTCAAGGGCGAGTTGGGATAAGTATTTACCATTGGTGGAATTCTCCTACAACAGCAGTTATCGAGCAAGTATAGGTGTGGCTCCATTCGAAGCATTATATGGGCCGAAAATGTCGTTCTCCAATATGTTGGGATGAGGTGGGTGAAGCAACATTGTTGGGACCCGAGTTAAATGCGTATGACTACAAGAAAAGATCCAAATGATTCGACAACGTATACAAGCGGCACAAGATCGACAAAAGAGTTATGCGGATCTTCATCGAAAGGACGTGGAATTTAGTGTAAGGGGATCATGTATTATTGCGAGTTGCTCCATGGAAGGGAGTTACAAGATTTGGGAAGAGAGGAAAGCTCGATCCACGATTTATTGGTCCATTTCAAATTCTTGGCCAGAGGTAGGAAATGTAGCCTATAGACTTGCGTTACCTCCAGTATGTCTCAGTGTTCATAATGTGTTTCACATATCGGTGCTTCATAAATATGTGAAAGACCCGAACCACGTTATAGAGTTAGAAGCGGGCCGAGATAATAGAAGACTAACGTTATGAGGAGGTACTGTCAAGATTTTGGATAGGAAGGGCATGTCCTACAGCATGAAAGGTCATACCACAAGTTAAAGTTTTGAAGAGGAATCATCTTTATAGAGGAAATGACACGGGAATTGGAAAGCGGAAATGAAAGCGAGGTATCCTCACCTTTTGAAACACACCGAATCGTCGTCGATTTCGAGGACGAAATTTCATAAGGAGGGAGGTTGTAAGACCCCACTTATTATTAATAAAATTTAATTTTCTCTATTTATTATTTTGAAATAGTAAGGGTTGATTTGATTAATGTGGATAGTTAGGGGTTAAATCGCATAAAATATTTCAAAATAAGCAAGTGGTCATAAAATATTCATTGTTGTGGGGAATATTATTCGTTTGGTCGTGGAATATTAAATCTTGTGTCGGGGAATATTAAATGCGACGGTAGCGACCGTGTGTGGGCCCATAACTTGGAAAGCGATTGGATTAGGAAAAGCGACAAATATAAGTTGGTTAAAAATAACTTACGTAGTTATTCTGAATTAATCTTGTTGGAATACTGGGTGGTTAAAACACACTAATCTACAGCGTTGTTGAGCAGGTAGTACGGTATTGCACGATTATTGATTCTTACGTGAAAACACTACTCGATAATTATTCACGATAATTCTTTATTCGATATTTTATTTATTGATTCAATAATTGTTACGTTGATATTTTATATTCTTTGTTGTTTGATAATTGTCATTACAGACGTATTTTCCATTATCGAAGCAATAATTCATATTATCTGAATAATATTATTAGAAAACATTATTAGCGATGTCTAGAAAGTTACATACAGGAGAGGTTTGGTCACCTAATTGCTTGTTGTAAGGAGAGATCCTTATTGGAAGCCCCCTCTTTCTGAGGAAGCTGCACGGTTGTCGATATTGTGATTACATAATATTATTTGTGAATAATTAATTATTGATTCATATGATGAGGAAAATATTGATTTTATATGGATATAGATGGAGAAAAATTTTAAAATGACAATTGTTGAAAATTAATATTTTATCTTTTTACGATAAAATAATTCATTTAAATATATTATTTTAATAATATATTGATGGTGATATATTTTACAATAAATTCATGGTTTATAAATAGATGAGGTGGAAGAGAGAGATAGAATTGGAATTATTTAATAATTGTAAATATTTTTAATGTATATATATATATATATATATATATATATTTGTGTGTGTGTGTGGAAAGAAGTGGTGGGGGTAAGAGAAAGTGGGGGAAGAGAGAGAGAGTTAGTGGAGAATTATGGGAAAGGAAGAAAGAAAAGGGAAGAGAAGGAAATTAGAAAACTTATCCATGTCTGATTTTGGTCATTTTTCGTTTGGAATTTGGGAAAAATTTCTTACAGCAAAGTTGTAGAGAATTCGATTTGAGCGAGAATGGGTATAAATTAGTATTTTTCGATAACCGGTTTATTTTCTATGAATTGTTGAAGTTTAGAAAATAAAATAATTTTTAAAATGAAAGGTGGACCCACTTTTTGGTTGGTGATTAATTCACGTAATGACATTGTTGATTTTCTTTGTCAAAGGTGGTGGCTAGCATGCATGCATAAGTTTGATTAATAAAAATATTATTTTATTATTTTAGTCTCTTATGCGTTTAGCATTTTCCTATAAATAGGCGCTTGGGGTTAGAATTGAAAATCATACCCGAAAGCTGAAGTTTTCTCTATTTCTCTCTATATTATCGAGCGTATTCTTGTGAGTATTTTGAGTATACTTTGAGTATTGCTTTACTGATTCAAGTCATAGCCTTTATATTCGAATGTTTTGATTTAGAAATCTTAATCTTTCGAGGTAAGGGATGTTATTTTCTTCTCGAAATGATATTATTTCTTCAATATCATTATCTTTGAAATATTAGTTGGAACTTTTTATCAAATTTGGAACTTTTTCATGTCGGAGTACTATTCATGAGTTCTTATTTATGAGTTCTTATTCACGATTCTTATTCACTGTCTTTTATTCATGAAGCGTGAAGATGTTTTTTATGGAATTTCTATCTTTTGGTTTGAGAGTTCTTATTCACGTATACTGATCTTTATTCACGTATATGACACTATTCATAGAAAATAAAACTTCTTCTTTTTGTCCAAAACATCTATTACGGATACTAGCTTTGATTGTATCCATGTTTTGATCATTCTTGAATTTTACACCACTATGATTATTTTTGAGGTATTTTTGAACATGGATAAAACAAAGTACGAATCCTTAATCCTTAATCCTTGTCATTTTGTTTCCTTTGGATTCGTTTCTTTAAAAATATTTTTCATCATCCTCGATCTTAAATGATGATATTATTGAATATCTTTGGCACCGTGGTGCAAAGATGAATGATTTACGAAGAATATCTTTGGTAGTAGTCTGAAGATGGCGAGTGTTTAAATGAACATGACCAGTGATGAATATCTTTGGCTTTTGTAGTGCAAAGATGAATATTTGATTTCAGATGTATATTGATGGATGTTACGAGGGATAAAAGATGAGCGATGAACTTTTAAATTCATACATAGAAGATAGTAGTTTGCATTCTCTACTTAACTCTTCTAATGAATTATTATTTCATTGCGAATATTGATTTAAAATTTGTTGTCTATTGTATTCTATTAGATTTTTCCTGTTGAAGACTAACGATAATTTGTTGTATATTATCTTAGTCATAATATTCTCTCTTGAGCTAGTTGAGCTCACCATTTTCCTTTTGTTCCATTTTTTCTCGGGAGAGAATATAAGCGAGTGCGAGTCGGGTATGGAATGAAGGTTCTAGAGAGAGTTGTTTAGTAGTCCTCACCATTTTGTAAAATAATGTATCAATAAATGTGATGAGGATTTATTTGAGTATAGATATTATGCAGAAGATAATATTTGTATTTAAACTCACGATTTCTTGTTGTAATAATAAAGTTGTAGTTGTTTATACTTATGTATTGACAACTCGAGAATGGGTGATGTATACCTATTTTGGGCGTCCACGATAAGTTATAAATGATTAATAATTGTTGAAAGATTAAATATGTGTTGATTAAAAATAAAATGATTTATGGTAAGTTTGATTATTTTATGGGGGCTCGTATGTCATCATCTAAGAGTCTCTTCGTCGATAGTAATTACCTTTGTGAATAGTAATTACCTTCGTCGATATAGTATTTACCGTCGATAGTAATTACCTTCGTTAATAGTAATTACCCTTGTGAATATTAATTACCTTAAGCTAATAGTAATTACCCTTGTGAATAGTAATTACCTTAAATCGATAGTAATTACCTTTACCAGACGTCGAACCACTTGTCGTTTCACATTCTGAAATCGAACCACTTGTCGTTTCACATTACGGTATCGAAACCACTTTTCTTTTCACATCATCGATCGTCGAGCCACTTGCCTTTTCACACGGTAGGTCTTAAGCTAGAAATCTTCTATAAATAGAGGCTGAGAGTTCATTATTTTTCACGAATTCATTGAAGCTATAGAGAGAAAGTATAGAGAATAAGAGAATAAAGAAGAATAGTATTTTATTACTACTAACTTTTGCGTATATTCAATCTCCTACCAAATGTAAGAAATTGTTATTCTTTCTTATTCATGAAGAAAGCTGTTGTTATTCCATTGCTTATTATTACATTGGAATAACTTTGTATCATGTGGTTTACCTATACTTGGTGACATTCTTCTATTATTATACATTGGAACATCACATGCGTGTGTTTTACAGGACACAGTTCCGTCTTTATTATTATTACATTGGAACATCACATGCGTGTGTTTTACAGGGACTGGTTAAAATCTTTATTATTATTACATTGGAACATCACATACGTGTGTTTTACAGGACTGGTTAAAATCTTTATTATTATTACATTTGGAACATCACATGCATGTGTTTTTCTGTGGGACTGGTTCCATTCTTTATTAATACATTGGAACATCACATGCATGCGTTTCTGTGGGACACGGTTCCGTTATTTATTATTACATTGGAATAACTTTTGCACATACTGGATCTATCGCATGCATGGTGATTTCTTTTGTTATTCTATTCTTTATTATACCCAGTTGGTTAAAACTTTGACTTACTATACTCCATGAAATTAGTGGAATATCCTTGATATTTGCGTTTCATCGATATCTTTCATGGAAATATTCTTCGATCATTCTTGAATTTTACTCTACAACGATATCATGTTGATAATTTGGGCGTTAATAATTCTGGATAAAATAATTCTTGAACTTGTTTTATTGAATTCTTATATCATTGTCATCATCCTCATGTTTTTTTATTATGTTGAAAGTCATATATGTGGCTGTAGTGCGTAGATGGACTTGGTATGATTATGACCGAGAGACTATTCGATTGTAATCATGGTTAGTAATGTTACAAATGATGTGATAAAAATCCTCGATGTCCTAGTAGTGCATTGGTGGACGTTTATTGGCATGATCATGACCATTAATGAATACACAAATATTCTTGGCGTGATCATGAATAATTGTGGTCGTGATCTTAAAGAATATCCTTGGCCGTAGTGCGGGGTGATTCGATGATGTGGAATATTTATTAAAGTGAGTCTCGGCTATAACGATGATGAAAACCTTTTAAAACCTAAAAGATAGTAGACTTTATTTTCTACTTGACTCTTTTAATGGATTGCTTATTCATTGCAGATTAAAGCGGTTATCTATTGTATTTTATCGGTTTAACATTGTTGAAGACTATTGATAATTTATTACGCATTATCTTAGTCGTAATATTTCTTCTTTGGGCTAGTTGAGCTCACCCTTTCTTTCACCGTTCTCTTGAAAATGAGAATATAAATGGGGACGAGTCGGGAAAGCAGTGATGGTCACGAAGATAGCATTAGTAGTCCTCACTATTTTGTGAAATAGTGTGATAATAATTATAATGAGGACTCCTTTTTGAGTTTGTATAATATCTAGTAGAGCGATATTTGTATTTAAACTCACGGTTTATGTAAATATTGTACCGGCGCCAGTTATGTTAATAAGTTGTATTTAAATTACGTACCATGTAAGTGGCGACCCAAGATGGGTGATGTATACCTAATTTTGGGGCGTCACAACTTAACGATAATTCCATGTCTTATATTTAATTGGGACATTGTATGGTGGAAGGATTGAATTATGCGGTAACTATTTACTCGAAAGGTTCTTTTATGATTAATGTTGAAATCTATATTATCTGGAAAGTCGTTGATGTTGAGGGAGGCTTATCACATTGTAGAATAAATATTATTTATTTAAATAAATTAATTGTTTAATTTATTTATTTAAATAAAATTAAATTATTCTAATTGATTTATTCACAATAGGTTTAATATGGAGAACCTAAAGGGTCACACCATAAAAGGAAGAATAATTATTTAAAAAGTTAATGGCATAATCGTAATAATATGTTATGTATATTTAATTTAATCTATGGTGATAGAATAAATTAAATAGCTTAATATTATTATTTAATATTTTAGAAATATTAAATATAAATTAATAAGAGAGTCTTATTAATATTATTACTATTATTATTATTTTAATTTCTAAAGAGTTTAGGAATTAATTTAATATAAGTACTCTCATTTATTCCTAATTAGATTAGGAAGAAAAATTAGTTAAAGGAGTTTAATTAATTATCCCTAATAAGATTAGGGAGCTTAATTAATTAAAAGAATTTAATTAATTAAATAAATTCCAATTCCTTAATTGTTAAGGTGGGTTGCCCACATCTATAAATAAGAGGAGTCTTATTATGGGTGGGTTGGTTGTTGACTTTTACAACATCGTAATAATTCGATAGTTGGGAGAGTGCGTCCTTTTACATATGAGATAGAAAAACTAGGGTTTTAGCCAACCACCATCTTCTTGAATCTTTATTTTTCCTTGGTGGATCACCTCTGAGAGGCCATACACTTGGGTGGCTAACGTTGATCGAAGGAAGGAACCCAAACTTAGGGTGGATTCGAGTTGAATCTAAAAAAGGATTGGAGGTGAACTTGTACACGAGGAAGCTCGATCTTGAGGTATGATTTTATTCTTTATCTTTTCGTTTAATTAATAATTATGCATAAAGGGTTATCAAGGGTATATGGTTTATAAATTTTAAACTACGATTTTTCCACGTTTTAGCACTTTTATGCAATTTGATTATGCTTGAATATTCTGAAACCTAACGATTCTGAGTTAACATTGTTGGAATACGGTTGGTTAAAATACGATGTCTGGCGTGGTTTGATATTAGCACAGTTACACAATATTTTTGAATTATTGATTCTTACGAAGGAAGGCACTACTCGATAATTATTCTGACGGTAATTCTTGTTGATATTTTATTTTATTGATTCAATAATTGATCGTTGATATTTTTATATTATTGTTGTTTCAATAATTGTCAACACCTTTGTATTTTCCATTATCGGATCAATAATTCATATTATTTGAATAATATTATTAGATAGCATTATTAGCGATGTCTAGAAAGTTACATCGAGGAGAGGTTTGGTCACGTAATTGCGCTTTTGATGAGGAGAAATCCTTATCGGAAAGCCCCCTCTTTCGTGGGAACGGCCTGGTTGTCATAAATGTGATTCTGTAATATTATTTGTAAATAATTAATCATTGATTCATATGATAAGGAAATATTTATTTTATGTGGATATAAATGATGGATTTATTTATGTGGTTATAAATGAAGGAATTAATGGTAAGGTGTTTTATCAGTATTTTGTCGGATTGGAGGTATTAAAAATTAAATCAAGGTTTTTGAGATATATTGCGGGGGTTATAATTTTTAATCCGACTGTTGGATCGTGGTAATTTTTGGGTATGTTATACATATATAAGTTGAGTATATGTCCACAATTTTGAGCAGATTAAAAATGAGCGTTATGATTTGTTATGAATTTTAAGAGGTGGTGATTTGGAAATTAGGTTTATAAATGATTTTGTTGGAAAATTCTAGAATTGGTGGGCCCCACTTGTGGTTTGTGTAAAGCCCCAAAATAGGTATACACATCACCCATTCGAGTGCTTGAAATACATGGTACAAGAAGCAAACTACAACTTCATAATCTACAAATGTCGTGTGAAATACGACGATATATCTTGTGAGTTTAAATCACAGATATTGTCTTACAGATAATATCTATACTCAAATAAATCCTCATCACATTTATTGATACATTATTTTACAAAAATGGTGAGGGACTACTAAACAACTCTCTCTAGAACCTTCATTCCATACCCAGAGCTAGTACTTTCATTTACATTCTAGCCTCCACGAGAAGAAAAATGGAACAACAAGGAAAAGGGTGAGCTCAACTAGCCCGATAAAGAATATTATGACTAAGATAATATACAACAAATTATCGTTAGTCTCCAACGAGGAAAAATCGATAGAATACATAGGCAACAAGTTTGGATCAATATTACGGTGAAATAATAATTCATAGAAGAGTTACGTGAGAGAATGAAATCTCTTATAATCTATGAATTTAACGATCCATCATCAATATTTTATCCACTGTAACATCAATCAATATTCATCTCAAATCAAATATTCATCTTTGCACTTCTGAGGCCAAAGATATTCATCAATCGGTCATGTTCATCTCAACACTGTTCATCTTTGCACTAAAGGCCAAAGATATTCATCGATCGATCGTATTCATTTAAACACACGCTCATCTTTACACTACTGAGGCCAAAGATATTCTTGAAATCATTCATCTTTGCCTTCTGAGCCCGAAGATATTCTTGAAATCATTCATCTTTGCTCTACTGTGCCAAAGATATTCAATAATATCATCATTTAAGACTAAGGATGATGAAAAATATTTTTAAAGAAGCGAATCCGGTGAAACAAAAATGACAAGGATTAAGGATTAAGGATTAATTACTTTGTTTTATCCATGTCCAACAATACCTCAAAAATAATCATAGTGGTGTAAAATTCAAGAATGATCAAAACATGGATATAATCAAAGCTAGTATCCGAATAGATATTTTGAACGAAAAAGAAGAAATTTTATTTTTCTGGTTGAATAGTCTTCAGTATCGTGAATAGTCTTGGTATCGTGAATAGTAACTCAAACGCACCAAAAGATAGAAATTCCACAAAAACATCTTCACGCTTACATGAATAGTACTTTCGTGAATAGTAACTACGTGAATAGTAACTCATGAATAGTAACTTTCGTGAATAGTAACTCATGAATAGTAACCCCAGAGCATGAAAAAGTTCCAAATTTGATAAAAACTTGAGATCGACATTTCGGTATAATGATATTGAAGAAATAATATCATTACGAAAAAAAATAATATCCACTTACCTCAAAGAATCGATTACTTGGAAGGAAAGGTCGGAAGTGATCTTTGAATGAAACTTATCTTGAATAGCAACTCTCAAAGTATCTAAATACTCACAAAATAAACTCGATAATATAGAGAGAAAAGAGAAAACTTTGTTTACGGTGTGATTTTCAATTCTAACTTAGCCCTCATTTATAGGAAAATGTTAGCCCGTGAGAAGCAGACTTGACTGCTACACGATGGCTTTACTGCTACTATTGTCACCACCACATTTGAAATAAAATTCAGCACATTTCTTCACCAACCACAAGTGGGGCCCACTCAATTCTAGAATTTTCCACCAAAATCAATTATAACCCTAATTTAGAATCGGACACCTCTTAAAATTTATAACAAATCATTCGTTCATTTTAACGGTTCAAAATTTGTAGACATATACTCAACTTATATATGTATAACATATCCAAAAATTACAACAATCCAACGGTCGGGATTAAATATTATAACTCACACAATAAAGCTATAATAACAGATTTGATCTTTTAATACCTCCATCAAACAAAATACAAATAAAACATCTCGACATTAATTCTTTCATTAATAACCACATAAATAAATCCATCATTTATATTCATATAAAATAAATATTTCCTTATCATATGAATCAATAATTAATTATTCACAAATAATATTACGAATCACAATTATAATGACGGTAGTTCCCGAAAGAGGGGCTTTACAATAAGGATCTCTCTCTTCGCCGGCATTGATTAGGTGACCAAACCTCTCCTTAGAGCGAACTTTCTAGACATTTCCAATAATGTTATCTAATAATATTATTCAAATAATATGAATTATTGATGCGATAATGGGAAATCTTGTGCGGTGACAATTATTGAACAACGATAATATAAAATATCAGCGCAGCAATTATTGAATCAATAAAATAAAATATTGAGCAATAACTCTGTGAAAATTATTGAGTAGTGCCATCTTACGTGCGAATCAATAATTCAACAATCTTGTGCAATCTGGTAATACTCTTTATGCGACCACGCGTATTCTTGTATTTTAACCACCGGGTATTCAACGGTCTTAACTGATATATTCTGTACGCTAGTTATTTATAACCACCCAAACTTTGTGCGTTTTCCTCATCCAATAAACTTTCCGTTATGGGGCCCACACATGGGCTATTGCAGTGATCGTGCACGAATATTCCCAACAAAGATCTGAATATTCCACGACCAAACGAATATTCTGACAAAAATGAATATTTTATAACCAACTGCTTATTTTGAAATATTTGCGTATTTAACCCTTAACTATCCACATTAATCAAATCAACCCTTACTATTTCAAAATAATAAATAAAGGAAATTCCTTTTTATTTAAAAAAATTTGGGGTCTTACATGGTTTGGTGAAGAAATGTCTTTGAATTTATTTCAAATGTGGTGGGTGGGAATAGTAGCGAGTAAAAGCTATCGGAGTTGAGGTCGAGTCTGCTAACATTTTCCTATAAATAGAGGGCTAAGTTAGAATTGAAAATCACACCGAAACATAAGCTTTCTCTTTTCTTTCTCTAGATTATTGAGTGTATTTTGTGAGTATTTAGATACTTTGTGAGTTTACATTAATCCGTCTGAGTTTCCTTGACTATCTAGATATTCCGATCAAAATCTTGATATTTTGAGGTAAAGGTTTTATATTCTTCTTAAAATGATATTTTCTTCAATATCATTATAGCGAAATGTTGGTATGAACTTTTTATCAAATTTGGAACTTTTTGTTCAGAGTTCTTATTCACGTATACGACCTTTATTCACGAATCTGACTTTATTCATAGAAAAAAATGAAATTTTCTTCTTTTGTCCAAGATGTCTATTATGGTTACTATCTTTGATTGTATCCATGTTTTGATCTTTATTTTGAATTACGCTTGAAATTGGTATTTATAAGTATTATTGATCTTGGATAAACTGTTATACTGAATCCCTACTATTTGTCCTTCCGTTTCCTTTGGATTCGTTTTCTTTAAAATATTTTTCATCATCCTCGGTCCTAAATGATGATATTACTAAATATCTTGACTTTAGTGCAAAGATAAATGATTAATCGATGAATATCTTTGGCCCGTGAGTCAAAGATGAGCAGTGTTGAGATGAACATGACTTAACCGGTGATACTGAATGAATATCTTTGGCACATGTAGTGCAAAGATGAATATTTGATTAAAGATGTATATTGATTGTTGTTACGAGGATAAAATATTGATGATGTACTTTTAAATCTTAGAAGATAGTAGAACTCGTTCTCTCTTGACTCTTCAATGGATTCTTCATTCTCATTGCGATTATTGATCTAAAACTTGTTGGCTATTATATTTTATCATATTTTTCCTGTTGAAGACTAACGATAATTTGTTGTATATTATATTAGTCATAATATTCTTTCTTGGGCTAGTTGAGCTTACCCTTTTCCTTTTTGTTCCATTTTTCTCGGAGGTGAGAACATAGCGAGGCCCTAGGTAAAGAGTGCGGAGTGATGGTTCTAGAAAGATGTTTTAGAAGTCCTCACTATTTCTGTAAAATAGTGTTTGAATAATTATAACGAGGACTTATTTGAGTGTGGATATTGTCTAGAAGACAATATTTGTATTTAAACTCACAGTATGTGTTGTTGTATTTTGCACGACAATTGTATTATTGAAGTTATAGTTTGCTTTCTGTACCATGTATTTGGCGACTCAGAATGGGTGTTGTATACCTATTTTTGGGGCGTCACAGTTGGTATCAAAGCTTAGGGATGTGGGAAGAGCTTCGAAGAACTCAAGAGGAGACTCATTTCAAGCGTATTACGACCGTACGATCTGGAAAAAGCGAGCGTGGTAGGTGGCGTGTTGAGTATAAGATCGTATCTGATCACGAGTACGATATTATCAAAGACTCATTTAAGTATAATTTACAAATAATAGAGATGGAGATGAAAACACTAGGTACCCGCGTGATGATATCTGAGTATAATCGACTTTAATCGATAAAGTTAAAATTTTATTCAGCTACACACGCGGTGATGAATTTGAAGAAGGAGGTGCACGAAGTTGTTATTTCAAAAGCAAGAATCGGTGAGGTGAGGAAACTCAAACCTTGATTTATTAATCCATTTGAAATTCTCGATCGAATAATAGCGTGGCCTATAGACTCATTTTACATGCCAAGTATGGCGCGTGTTCATAACGTTTTTCACGTGTCGATGTTACGTAAATATGTAGACGACTGAACCACGTCGTTGAGTTAGAAGCCGAGCGAGATAATGAAGACTTAACGTCGAGGAGGTACTGTCAAGATCTTGGATAGGAAATAACATGTCCTATATGCAGAGGTTATACCACAAGTTAAAGTTTTATGGAGAAACCAATCTTTATTGAGGAAATGACACGGGAGTTTGAAGCGAAATGAAAGCGAGGTATTCTCATCTTTTGAAACACCGTATCGTCGTCAATTTAGAGATGAAATTTCATAAGGAGGGAGGTTGTAAGACCCCAAATTATTAATAAATGAAATTTATTTTCCTCTATTTATTATTTTGAAATAGTAAGGGTTGATTTGATTAATGTGGATAGTTATGGGTAAAATCGCAAATATTTGAATAAGCAAGTGGTTATAAAATATTCAATATTGACCGGGGAATATTAGTTTTGGTCGTGGAATATTAAATGCGACCAGCACGATCTTTATGGCCCCATAACGAAAGCGATTGGATGAAGAAATGACAAATATAAGTTGTTTATAAATAACAGCGTGGTTATTCTGAATTATCTTGTTGGAATACCCGGTGGTTAAAACACACTAATCTGGCGTTGTTGAGCAGTGTAGCACGGTATTGCACCAATTATTGATTCTTACGTGAAGACCTTACTCGATAATTATTCACGATAATTCTTATTCGATATTTTATTTTATTGATTCAATAATTCTTTGCATTGATATTTTATATTCTTTGTTGTTTGATAAATTGTCATTACATAGTATTTTCCATTATCGAGCAATAATTCATATTATCTGAATAATATTATTAGAAAACATTATTGGCAATGTCTAGAAAGTTACATCTAAGGAGAGGTTTGGTCACCTAATTGCTTTGCGCAAGAGAAATCTTTATTGGAAAGCCCTATCTTTCTGAGGCACTACTGGTTGCCGATCTTGTGATTCTGTAATATTATTTGTGAATAATTAATTATTGATTTATATGATGAGGAAAATATTAATTTTATGTGGATATAGATGGAAAAATTTTTAATGTGACAATTGTTGAAAATTAATATTTTATCTTTTTACGATAAAATAATTTATTTAAATATATTTTTTAATAATATAATAATAGTGATATTTTACAATGAATGTGGGATATATGAGTATCTGAGGAAAAAGAGTATTTTTGTTTCAATAAATATTAAAAACAGATTTTGTGTGTCGGTAGACCCATTTCTTGATTGAAATTTGATTATAGCTTGGAAAATCGTCCGTTTGTGGATTTCGGTTAATTTCTGTTTGAAATTTGGAAAAACTTCCTTCTGTAAAGTTGTAGATAATGGAATTTCCTATGGAAAGTCACTAGTTTCGAATTTTTCTGATAAAAGAGCTAATTATTATGAATTATTTAAGTTCCGAAGCTCCGAAATAATTGATTTTTGGAAGTTTTAATTATGTTTTTTAAGAAAAACGTTTTTCAAATGTTGGTGGCCATCTTTAACATGTGCTTGGTGGCTAAAATTAGATTTCAAAGTGGGCGTAGGAATGTGTTTTGTAAATATTAATATTATAATAAATTTTACGCTTTGGTGACGATTTCACATAAATAGGGTCTTGGGTTAGAATTGAAAATCACACTTTAGAATCGAAGTTTTCTCTCTCTATATTATCGGCGTATTCTTGTGAGTATTTTGAGTATATTTTGAGTATTGCTATATCTGATTAGTTCAAGTCATAGCCTATATCCAGGGTTTTAACTAGAAATCTTGTCTTTTCGAGGTAAGGGATGTTATTTTCTTCTCAAATGATATTATTTCTTCAATATCATTATCTTTGAAATATTGGTTGGAATTTTTTATCAAATTTGGAACTTTTTATGTCGGGTTACTATTCATGAGTTACTATTCACGAGTTACTATTCACGAGTACTATTCACGAAGCGTGAAGATGTTTTTTGTGAAATTTCAATCTTTTGGTGTCGAAATTCTTATTCACGATATCTGATGACTATTCATGAATCGGACTTTATTCACCTAAAAAATGAAATTTCTTCTTTTTGTCAAAAATATCTATTTCGGATACTAGCTTTGATTGTTTCCATGTTTTGATCATTCTTGAATTTTACTCCACTCGATTACTTATGAAGTATTTTTTGAACTTGGATTGTTTAAAATACGAATCCTTAATATTTATTCTTTTGTTTCCTTTGGATTCGTTTCCTTTAAAATATTTTTCATCATCCTCGGTCCTAAATGATGATATTCTTGAATATCTTTGGCACATAGTGCAAAGATGAATGATTTCTTGATGAATATCTTTGGCCGTAGTGCAAAAGATGAGCAGTGTTGAGATGAACATGACCGATCGATTAATATCTTTATCTTTTGTGGTGAAAAGATGAATATTTGATTCGAGATATATATTGATTGATGTTACAGGATAAAATATCGACGATGAACTTTTAAATTCATATATAGAAGATAGTAGTTTGCATTCTCTACTTAACTCTTCTAAGGAATTATTATTTCCGCTGCGAAGATAACAATTAAGGAATTGGAGAGAACAGTGAAAGAAAGGGTGAGCTCAAATATTCATCTTTGCACTACGAGCCAAAGATATTAAATGATGAGAGTCATGTTCATCTCAACACTTGTTCATCTTTGCCTTACCTCGAGCCAAAGATATTCATCAAGAAATCATTCATCTTTTACTACGTGCCAAAGATATTCAAAGAATATCATCATTTAGACCGAGGATGATGAAAAATATTTCAAAGAAAAACGAATCCAAAGGAAACAAAAGAACAATATTAAGGATTCGTATTTTAAACAATCTAAGTTCAAAATACTTCATAAGTAATCGTCAGTGGAGTAAAATTTAAGAATGATCAAAACATGGATACAATCAAAGCTAGTATCCACAATAGATATTTTGGATGAAAATAAAAATTTTCATTTTTCAGATGAATAGTCTGGTATTAGATTCGTAATAAGATCAGTATGCGTGAATAAAGTCAAGTATACGTGAATAGTAACCCCGACACTAAAAGTTCCAAATTTGATTAAAAAGTTTAGGTCAATACTTGAAGATAATGATATTAGAATAAATAATATCATTTTAAAAAAATAATATCCTTACCTCGAAAGACAATTTACTTCTAATTGAAACACCTGGATATAGGCTATGACTTGAACTTGCACATAGTATAGCAATACTTAAAGTATACTCATAATACTCACAAGAATACGCTTCGATAATATAGAGAGAGAAAACTTCAGCTTTAAAGTGTGATTTTCAATTCTAACCCAAGCACCTATTTATAGGAAAATGCTTAGAACACCAAAGCGTAAAATTTAATATAATAATATATTTATAAAAATTTGTCTACGCCAACCTTTGAGAATCTGAAATCAACAACCTAACACATGTAAAATGAGGCTCATACATCTAAAAAACGTTTTTGTTAATTAAAACAATTAAAACTTCCAAAAATCAATTATTTTAGTACTTTGGAACTTCAATAATTCATAATAAATAGTTCTTGTATCAGAAAAATTTTGAAACACGCATGAATTTCCATAGGAAATTCCATTATCTACAACTTTGCGAAGGAAGTTTTTCCAAATTCCAAACAAAATTTGACCAAATCCATAAGCGGGCAATTTTATAAAGCTATAATCAAATTTCTATCAATAATTGTGTCCACCAACACACAAAATATGTATTAAACATTTAATGCCACAAAATACTCTTCCTCCTCATATACTCATATATCCCACATTCATTATAAAATATCACCGTTAATATATTATTAAAATAATATATTTAAATAAATTATTTTATCGAAAAAGATAAAATATTAATTTTCAACAATTGTCACATTAAAATTTTCTCCATCTATATCCACATAAAATCAATATTTTCCTCATCATATAAATCAATAATTAATTATTCACAAATAATATTACGGAATCACAAGATCTTGGTGACCAGTGCCGTTCCTCCTGAAAAAGGGGGCTTTCCAATAAGGATCTCTCGCTACTTGGCCTTGATTAGGTGACCAAACCTCTCCTTGAGATGAACTTTCTAGACATTGCCAATAATGTTTTCTAAAAATATTATTCAGATAATATGAATTATTGCTCGATAATGGAAAATACTTGTGTAATGACAATTTATTGAAACAACGATAATATAATATATCAATGCGGAATTATTGAATCAATAAAATAAAATCTTTGAATCAGTAATTCTTTGTAACAATTATTGAGTAGTGCCTTCTTACGTAAGAATCAATAATTGGTGCAATACCGTATCTTCTTGTTCAACAACGCGATAAGTGTGTTTTAACCACCGGTATTCCAACAAGATAATAGCAGTAATAACTACTGTGATTATTTATAAACAACTTATATTTGTCGTTTTCTTCATCCAATCGCTTTCCGTTATGGGGCCCACAAAAAGAGATCTGCATACCGTAAATGCGAATATTCCCCAACAATGATTTAATATTCCACGACCAAACAAATATTCCACGACAATAATGAATATTTTATAACCACTTGCTTATTCAAATATTTATGTATTTTACCCATAACTATCCACATTAATCAAATCAACCCTTACTATTTCAAAATAATAAATAGAGAAAATAAATTTCATTTATTAATAATTTGGGGTCTTACAACCTCCTTCTCTTATGAAACTTCGTCCTCGAAATTGATTTAACGTGCACGTGTTTCAAAAGATGAGAATACCTCGCTTTCATTTTCGCTTCCAACTCCCGGTCATTTTCTCAATAAAGATGGTTTCTCAACAAAACTTTAACTTGTGGTATAACCTCAGACATAGGACATATTCTTTCCTATCCAAGATCTTAACAGTATCTCCTCGTACGTTAAGTCTTCTATTATCTCGTCCGGTTTCTAACTTTCAATGACGTGGTTCGGTTAGTCCACATATTTACGTAACATCGATACGTGAAAAACGCGTTATGAACACGCGTCATACTTGGCGGTAAAAGCGAGTCTATAGGCCACGCAGTTCCTATTCGATCGAGAATTTCAAATGGATTAATAAATCGAAGGTTTGAGCTTTCCTCACCTCACCGATTCTCGCTTTTGAAATAACAACTTCTTGACCTCCTTCTTCAAATTCATCACTCGGTGTGTGCTTGAACAACTTTAACTTTATCGATTAAAGTCGATTATACTCGTATATCATCACGTGGATACCTAGAGTTTTCATCTCCATCTCTATTATTTATAAATTATACTGAAATGAGTCTTTGACAATATCGTACTCGTCTTTATATACGATCTTATACTCAACACGTCGGCCACCACGTTCGCTTTTCGAGGATGGCATGGTTTAGAACATGTCTTTGAAATGAGTCTCCTCTTGAGTTCTTGAATCTCTTCCCACATTCCTTGCTCCATTCAAATTTTGTATCTCTACGAGTCAAATTGCGTTAATGGAATAGCGATTCGAGAATATCCTTCAACGAATCTCCGATAATAACCAACTAAGCCTGAAAGCTACGTATTTCGATTACCGACTTAGGTTGTTCTCAATCGTGACTCATATCCCAACCTTGGATAAGACGTTACAATGACACCTATCGCTTTCTTATCGCATGCGAATATGGTGTCCCTACAGAGAGTCCGGCTTCGTGCATTCCACAAAGGAAGTCACCGGATAAAGGCTCGGTACCAAATTCTATAGTTGAATTTTAACTCCTCAAGTTCAATAGAGCCATTCGATATGAGATTTTAGAAATGAGTTTTGTACCGTGTTCAAAGTCGATACAAAATTTAATATCAATCTTTGGGAGTAAACTAAGAAATTTTTCATGAAATACATCGGGAAAAATCAATAACAACGAGAATATTATTCAAATCGGCGTGTCTTTATTCAAATCCATAACATGGACTAAGAAAACTTGACATCCGTAATAAAACGAATGACTTCATGGTGATATGAAAATGTTTGACTACAATGGTTTGATTGCTTGAATTGAATAACGAGTTGTTTAGGAATATGAAAACTAACAACCTTACGAAAGTAATCAATTTTAATGATGAGTAGTTAACCTTAAAATCACATCAAAAGCAAATATCTCTATAGAAATAAGGTTAACAGGTAATGTGATAGTGCCAACCTGAATCAAGCAAGATTTCTAAACAACGGATGTAATGAAAGTTTCTCCTAACGGATTCTCTATAAATAGGTCAAAGTCTAATTTCTCCGTAGTCAAGTTCAAACGTTGAGCGCAAGACGAAGAGAGATAAAAGAATGGGTAGAACCGGGTATCTAGTAAGGTATAAACTTTGCAAGAATTTATAATTAACTAACCCGCTAACTTCGTTCGGGTTCCTCGCATTTTAATTCTGGTCACGACAAACACTCTTCCAAGAATCGTTGACTTTGACTTTTCGGGACATCCTTTCGAGTCACCATTCATACGAACTCGGTTTCGATACTGCATAACTCTCGAAGCGATATGTCCTTCTTTTCCACAATTATAACATACCTTAAAGCTGTTGTGGGTAGTTTGGGCGGATATGTCCCTCTTTCCGCATTTGTAACATATCTGACGGTGGTCTTTCTCCTCCATTGGAACCAGATACATCTTTGGCCGACGTCTTCACGTGGTCGTTGTTGAATCTCCTCTTTTAAAATCTCCTCCCAACTCGCTTTTCTATTTTCATGGCCACGATTACCACCAGAGTGGTTACCATCTTTGTCCGTATTCTTCTTTCTCCGTGGTTATCGTTATTACGATGACTGCTATCTTGATATGATCCTCGGTTATGGTCCTCGGTTGAATGTACTTTCGTTATCTCGCTCTAACAATCGAGCCCCATTGACAACATCCGAATAGAGAAAAATTTATGAGAAATGAGATCTTGGCGTATCTTGGGTTTCAAACCTCTCGAAACATCCGCGTCATACGTTCCTCATTCTCCACCAAATGAGGTGCTGAACACGATAACTCCGCGAACTTACGCCTCGACTTTGACACCGCCATCGTATTCTCGCTCAGTCTAATAAACTCCACTTCCTTCATATGATGAATACTTTCGTGAAGTACTTGTCATTGAATCTGCTTTACAAATATCTCCCATAACATGCCGAAAATGCAATTTGGATGGAGTACGCTTCACGATTCCCACCAATGTCTGCCTCGCCACTTTAACATAAAGGTGGCGAATGGAACCTTCTGTTCTCCGCATCCCAAGACATCGAATATCTTGGTAATTTGCTTGACCCATGTTTCCGCCATGATCGGATCTCGGTTTTCCTTAAATTCGCAGTGGTCCCAACTCTTTGAACTGCTTGGGCTGTGACAACCCATGAATTCACATCATTTCTCTCTGTATTTTGAACACGAGTCTCCTCGTCTGCGATTTTTGCATGAATCTGCAAAAGCTTCTAAACATCCCTCGTTCATCATCATCGCCAAATGGTGTTGTTTCATGGGAGGTACATTGCCACTGTTGCA
The DNA here is from genome assembly GCA_020205615.1 of Panax quinquefolius. Classification (NCBI taxonomy): domain Eukaryota; kingdom Viridiplantae; phylum Streptophyta; class Magnoliopsida; order Apiales; family Araliaceae; genus Panax; species Panax quinquefolius. The sequence goes on from CM035171.1 coordinate 9,999,672, forward strand.
CGTTCTCCTCGTTGGTAAAGACTGAGGCATCTCCACGGTCTCATTTACTCCACTATTAATATTCTCGATCGACATTCTCAAATCTTCACATAAAACAAGGGTTAATTAAGAAATAAATATATCACATAATATCCCTATATCTTCGACCAACTAACAAAATAAGCTTAGGTAGGACACACTAGAGAAGGATTTACTCGCCTCTCCTCCTAGTTCTATTCCCCCATCTCCGCCAGAGATCATATCCCTAAGCTCGATACCAACCGTGACACCCCCAAAATAGGTCCATTCCATCCAACCCATTCTAGTCGTGCCAAATACATGGTACGTAAATAACTACAACTTTATTAATACATTTGTCGTGCAAAATACGACACAACATATATCTTGTGAGTTTAAATACAATTATTGTCTTCTAGACAATATACATACCAAATAAATCCTCATCACAATTATTTATACATTATTTTACAAAATTGTGAGGATTACTAAACAACTCTCTCTAGAACCTTCATTCCATACCCCGATTAAGACTTTCGCCACATTCTCGCCTCCCGAGAAGAAAAATGAAACAACAAGGAAAAGGGTGAGCTCAACTAGCCCGAAGAAGAATATTATGACTAAGATAATATACAACAAATTATCGTTAGTCTTCAACAGGAAAATCTAATAGAATACAATAGACAACCAGGTTTTAAATCAATCTTCGCAATGAAATAATAATTCATTAGAAGAGTTAAGTAGAGAATGCAAACTACTATCTTCTATATATGAATTTAAAAGTTCATCGTCGATATTTTATCCTCGTAACATCAATCAATTTATATCCTGAATCAAATATTCATCTTTTGCACTACAGGGCCAAAGATATTCATCGATTAATCATGTTCGTTTAAAACACACTGCTTCATCTTTACACTACGGGCAAAGATATTAAACAAGAGTCATGTTCATCTCAACACTTGTTCATCTTTGCACTACGAGCCAAAGATATTCATCAAAAATCATTCATCTTTGCACTACAGGCCAAAGATATTCAGTAATATCATCATTTAGGACCGAGGATGATGAAAATATTTCAAAGAAAACAAATCCAAAGTGAAACAAAAGAACAATATTAAGGATTAAGTATTTTAAACAATCCAAGTTCAAAAATACTTCATAAGTAATCGAGTGGAGTAAAATTCAAGAATGATCAAAACATGGATACAATCAAAGCTAGTATCCACAATAGATATTTTGACGAAAAGAAAAATTTTCATTTTTCATGAATAGTCTTGTCGTATTCGTGAATAATAAGATACGTGAATAGTCTGATATCGTGAATAAGAAACCCGGACACTAAAAGTTTCAAATTTGATTAAATAGTTCAGATCAATACTTGGCATAATGATGTTAGAATAAATAATATCATTTAAAAATAATAATATCCACTTACCTCGAAAGACAAGATTTCTTAGTTGAAACACGATATAAAGCATGACTTGAACTTGCACCGTATAGCAATACTCAAAGTATACTCATAATACTCACAAGAATACGCTTCGATAATATAGAGAGAAAAACTTGATTTACGGTGTGATTTTCAATTCTAACCCAAGCACACTATTTATAGGAAAATGCTTTAGAACACCAAAGCGTAAAATTTAATATAATAATATATTTATAAAAATTTATCTACGCCAACCTTTGAGAATCTGAAATCAACAACCTAACACATATAAAATGAGGCTCATACATCTAAAAAACGTTTTTGTTAATTAAAACAATTAAAACTTCCAAAAATCAATTATTTCAACTTTGGAACTTCAATAATTCATAATAAATAGCTCTTTTATCAGAAAAATTTGAAACTCATAATTTCCATAGGAAATTCCATTATCTACAACTTTGGAAGGAAGTTTTTCAAATTCCAAACAAAATTGGCCAAAAATCCATAAGCGGGCAATTTTACAAGCTATAATCAAATTTCTAATCGATAATTGTGTCCACCAACACACAAAATATGTGTTAAACATTTAATGCCACAAAATACTCTTCCTCCTCATATACTCATATATCCCACATTCATTATAAAAATATCACCGTTAATATATTATTAAAATAATATATTTAAATGAATTATTTTATCGAAAAAGATAAAATATTAATTTTCAACAATTGTCACATTAAAATTTTCTTCATCTATATCCACATAAAATCAATATTTTCCTCATCATATAAATCAATAATTAATTATTCACAAATAATATTACAGAATCACAAGATCTTTGTGAACCGGTAGTTCGCTCTCTGAAAGAGAGGGCTTTCCATAAGGATCTCTCCTTCTTGGCCTTGATTAGGTGACCAAACCTCTTCTTGAGACGAACTTTCTAGACATTGCCAATAATGTTTTCTAATAATATTATTCGGATAATATGAATTATTGCTCGATAATGGAAAATAATTGTGTAATGACAATTTATTGAAACAACGGTAATATAATATATCAATGCAACAATTATTGAATCAATAAAATAAAATCTTTGAATAATAATTACTGTAATAATTATTGAGTAGTGCCTTCTTACGTAAGAATCAATAATTGGTGCAATACCGGTGCTTCTTGTTCAACAACGCGTATTAGTGTGTTTTTAACCAATCGTATTCCAACAAGATTAATCTGTAATAACTACGCCAGTTATTTATAAACAACTTATATTTATCGTTTTCTTCATTCAATCGCTTTTCAGTTATGGGCCCATAAAAATTTAGCTTGGTCGTATTTAATATTCCCAAAAGCGATTTAATATTCCACGACGATAATGAATATTTTATAACCACTTGCTTATTCGGAAATATTTGCGTATTTTACCCATAACTATCCACATTAATCAAATCAACCCTTACTATTTCAAAATAATAAATAGAGGAAAATAAATTTCATTTATTAATAATTTGGGGTCTTACATGTATCAATAATTATGATGGGGATTTATTTGGGTATGTATATTATTTAGAAGACAATAATTGTATTTAAACTCACAGTATATATGTTGTCGTATTTTGCACGACAAAATGTATTAATAAAGTTGTAGTTATTTACATACTCACGATGTATTTGGCGACTCGAAATGGGTTGGATGGAATGGACCTATTTTGGGGCGTCACAAATATCTTTGTCCCAGTAGTCTGAAGATGAATAGGTGTTGAGATGAACATGACCAACTGGTGATCTGAATGAATATCTTTGGCTCAGTAGTGCAAAGATGAATATTTGATTAAAGATGTATATTGATTGTTATTACAGGTATAAAATATTGATGATGTACTTTTAAATCTTAGAAGATAGTAGAACTCATTCTCTACTTAACTCTTCAATGGATTCTTTGTTTCCATTGCATTGTTGATCTAAAACTTGTTGGCATTATATTTTATCGATTTTTCCTCGTTGAAGACTAATGATAATTTGTTGTATATTATCTTAGTCATAATATTCTTTACTGGGCTAGTTGAGCTCACCCTTTTCCTTTTTGTTCCATTTTTCTCAAGAGGTGAGAACATAAGCGGGAACTAGTCGGGGTACGGAGTGATGGTTCTAGAAAGATGTTTTAGAAGTCCTCACTATTTCGTAAAATAGTGTTTGAATAATTGTAACGAGGACTTATTTGAGTGTGGATATTGCCTGAAGACAATATTTGTATTTAAACTCACAAGATGTGTTGTCAGTTGCATTGCCACACAATTGTATTATTGAAGTTGTAGTTTGCTTTTCATGCCATGTATTTGGCGACTCGAATGGGTGTCAGATATATTTTGGGGGCGCCACATATAATAAAAATATGGAGCTCAATAAAGGAGATAGAAGAGAAGGAAAAATGATGGTATCTGTAACCATATAAGGTGCAGCCAAAAAGGGCTTCAGTTCCAAACATCTAAAAGCAATTAAGCTTAAAAGACCATTGTAGCAGAAAATAAGAGATATAAAAGATGTTAGGGTTTTGGAAATCTGACTTGAGCATTTCTTATATTATGAAAGTGACCCAGTTCAAAAAAACTAAAATTCAAATCCCAAATTTCTCTGATTCAACTCCATGGCTCTAAAAAAAATTAAATGTAAACCCACCAGAAAATTTGAGGAGAAGATGTCCGCTGTAATAATCCCCTGCGATAATCCGAAAAAGGCTTGATCGCATCAATAATCGCCTGCAATGAAGATGTCCGCTGCAACTTTTTCTCTACTCGGCGGGATAAAGAGATCAGAGCCATGGAGCCACTAAAAATACCTTAATTCCTAAGACAGAGGGATGGGTGGGGTGCAGGGATCAGATCCATGAAGGTTGAAGGGAGAATAAGAGGAGAAGAGAGGAAGAAGAAAGGGGCATTTCAGACATTTACTAGGGTTTTTTTTTACTCTTGCATTCATTTTTCACGCGTTTTTGGCGTTTGACATACACACCCGGTTAAGTTGGACGGAAAAAGTGACGTTTTCACTTCAACTCAAAAAGTCGAGTGTCTAAATGTAGCTTTACTGACTATAGGTGGTTAAATGGGAAACCGCGCAAACCCCAGGTGGTCATCTGAACTTAACCCATAATAATAATAATAAAATAATGATTATAATAATAAAAATAATATTAATATTAATAAAAATAAAAACACTATTAATAAAAGTAATAATAATAATAAAAATAATAAAATAAAAATAATATTTATATTAATTTTCGGTTTTCAACCGGTACCGGTATCGGTTCATGAAATTGATTAATGGCTACTATCGGTATTCGGACCGATTCAGTTCGATTTTTTACCGATGAACACCCCTAGGTAGGAGAAAGTGTATTTTAAAAGCAGCATGAACTATTTTTATCATAATATACTTCAATTATTATTTTCTGATTTATTTCATGTTAATGTGAGTAGGAATTACTTGTGACAATGACATGGTGCCAAACGACATCGTAGAATATCTAAATTATTTTCATTACATCCTTAAAATCTTAAAGTGTTCTATTATTCAAAAACATAATGCCTCCAATCTTTAATGTTGTACGTAAGTAATTTTTTTATGTGAATGAAATTTTCTGGGTTTTTATCAAAAGTAATAATTCTATACAGTCCCTCTCATATGAATAGTAAATGAATTCAACATTTACGTATAAGAGAATACTTGTAAAAATATTAATTTTTACTTGTGAGAATAACAATACCATATTAAAAAAGAAATAATCAACAAGAACTAGTACTCCACAAAAATAGCCCAATTACAAAATTATATATATATATATATATATATATATATATATATATATACTCCGTCCCATTAATTAACTGCTCGCTTTTAACTTTTTTAAATCAATTTAACTAATTTTAGAATTAATAATTAAGCATATATAAATATATTTCTAAAATTATAAAAATTAAGATTAGTAATAAATTGTATATACTTTCTTTTGGTTATAATCTCTTCACCTATATTTTAACAAAAATAGTAAAAAGATTAATTTTAAAAATGGTCAATTTGACTTTAAAAAGTCAAAACTAAACAATTAATTTAGGATGGAGGGAGTATAATTTTATAGTACATGTTTACCATTACATTTATTGAATGTTTAGTTTAACAAAATGATAACAGAAAAAATAAATTATGATGATTAATAGGAGAGAATAACTACATAATGATTTCATTTTTTTAAAACTCATCAATCAATATATACTACTCCTACACAAACAGCTGCAGAGTCTCCCGATGCTACCTACACCTTGTTAAACTCCGAGTTCCAAAAAGGAGCGCACTGCACCTACAAGAAGAGTAGAAGACATCATTATTTACAGTAAAAAATAAAGAGAAGAACAGGAAAGTCATCTAATGGGACCACACTCCCTCGATCAAAATGCATGCATGTTAATTAAGGGAATGAAAACAAAACCTCATTTCCAAAACAGGATTTATTAAGAACAATTTCCACCACCCATATTTGACAAAATCACATCCTCCACTAACCATCCACCACTAATTTAACCTCATAAACAAAACAATAAAATAGAGAGAGTAGTAGTAGTATATTATACTGAGAAATACTATGCTTTTCCACTAATTATGAACACGTATAGCATACCCTAAATAATAGTAAAAAAAATTGATCTGGATACACTTTCTTCAAAACAACTACCAAAGCTTAAATCAAAGGAAAAGATTACGGCATTCATACAAGAATAGTGCACATAGGTTTCAACATAACACAGATCAAAATTTGTCGTATTTGTGCTTGAAAATGACAACTGATTCGTTTCTTCAACTTAGAACCATAACATATTAAATAAATAGCAACCAACAACGAAAAGTTGTACTACATCATGTAACACAATAATACATAAAAGGCACTAAGGCAGCATCAAGAAGTTCCATAATGAAGGCAAACAATCTGTAATGACATAAATATTGATATTGGTTGATACACAAACATAACAAATTGAAGGTAAGGAGCTACTACAGTTACCTTGCGTACATTGGAGAATTAAACTATTAATTTTTCATATCCCCATCTCTGTAAGTATGTGCCTTGAAAGTTTTGTAATCTCTTACTTCATATACTTTTATAGTGAAGTTTTATACACTTGATAAGTCAATGCAACATATCATATCTTATTGAGTTCAGTCCCGCATTCAATTTCTTGCATTTCAGCATACCTATACAACTTCTCATTGAAAACCAGTTGGGGATCCTTAATGATCAAATCCCCATCTTCCCCATAACCAACTTTCAAAAAAACAACCCAATTCATCTCGGTGCCACCCAAATAAAACGTCTGAGGCTGCTTCAAAAGCATCTCATAAGTATGCTTAGTAAGACTCAACTCCTCCTTAAACTCCACTATATGGTGTATAGAAGCTCTCTTCTCCAACGTCAAATTCAAAAACTCATGAATCACCCCGACCCTATACTTCTCAGCTTCCAATGTCCAAAGATCCAAACTTGCCCCATCCGAATAAGGCGACACCAGAGGAAGTGAATTCAACAAATTCAATTTCCTCTCATCCTCCATTTCCAACTCCAACAACTTCCCATGTTTCACCGGAAACTTAAACGCCCTTTTCACTCGATCCTCATCAACCAAAAACTCTTTCTCTAATGTGCTCACAGCCAATGAAGGATCCCAATTCATAAGCTCAAGGACTCTTTTCCCATCATACTCGGTCTCAATCTTGAAATAATTTGGATAATTCAAAACCCTATCCCTAAAATCTTCCGGGATTCCAAATAACAACCTACAATGATAGATTTTGCTCAATGGAATTCTCTTACTAGCAGACATCATCAATAACTTTCTCACTATATTCACTCTATCCTGTTCCATTTTAGTCCACATAAGGTGCTCTTCTTCTAGTAAAGACTCCATGAAATCCGTAAATCCGAACCACATTTTGCCATCCGTGTGGCGGTAGGTTTGGAAAATAAGCGGGTGGCGCTGAATGGAGCAGAGCACTTTCCGGCCACGGGGGAAGCCGAGTTCCCGGTGGAGTTTTCCGGCCTCGTCGAGACAGAGGATGTGGTCGGGTTGTTTGGAGAGGAATTCTTTGGTTTTTGTGAGGAATCGGAAGCGGGTGTCGCGTTGGATTATGTTTTCGAATTTGGGGATCCGGGGATATTCGTGTTGGATGGGGTTTGTTCGTGGGCTGTCAGTTTTCTTGCGTTTTTTCTTATGTTTTTTGGGAGTTTTGGTGATGAGGAATGAAGTGGAAAAATGGGTAGCGAAAATGGAGAGAAAAGAGGGTTTAGGGTTTGGGAGGTCAAGAGAGAGAGAGGTTTTTTGTGGAGGTGATGAATTGGTTTTGCAGGCGGTGGTGTAGAGGAGGCGGCGCCAAGCCATAGATCTGATTTTGCTTGAAATTTGAAATGGAGAAAAGTTTGTTCAAGGAATCATTCACGGAACTCCGGGAATTGAAAAAATCACCAAAATTAGACGCATACAAATAAACAGATCCAGAAGTAATTAAATTGGGGGAGAGAAAGACAAGTGAAGGAATGCCTTACAGTAATACTAGTGAATTGATCACAAACCTCTTTCGTGAATTGATCAGGTTTCGATACCTGACCTGACGGCCGCAAATTAAAGAGTGGAGGCTTCCAATAAATGAAGGCTCTGTATCATTGGAGCGTTCAGGTATGAAATTAGTAATTCATACAATGTGGAGATACAGGTCGGGAAATGTTTTCTTTAAGGAAGGGAATTGGGGGAGAGAAAGAGGGAAATATGTGTTAAATTTTTAATATAAATTGAATTTAAGTTAAATTTGAACATTTGGGGGTATTTAGGTTATTTTTTAATTATTTATTTTATTCTTAGATGTATTTCTAACATCAACTAAGAGTATTTATAACAGTTTTTCCAATAGACTCTCTATCCCCACATTTGAAGAATATATCAATAAATCAGTATCTAACAGTTTCCTTATCCTTATATAATTCTCTATTTTAATTCTTATATATGATTTGACTCCGCAGAATGAGGGAATCAAAAGAGCATTCCCTATTTATGTAAAATGACATTTCACACCCTATTTATTACAATTTTATGTTGGTTAAAGGATCTTATCTCACTTAATTATAAATTTTATTATTTTATAATTAAAATAAAGTTCTCATAAACACTTAATGATCGTTGCACATTTTGATTTCTAGCAATATCTATTTTTAAATTAAAATAATTGCAATTTTTAAATTCAAACAACAATTACTTTTAAATAAAAAATAGTTATAACGTTCAAAACATGATTTGACTGTTGGAACTTTCAAATTTTAATTTTAAATTTCAAAATTTAAAATTTAAGAAATCAATATAAGGAATTTGTTGGGTACATAGTGAAAAAATTGAATCCCTATCTTACAGAATGAACCAATAGCACTGCAGAATAAAGATAAAGATAAAAAAACTGTTGTGAATGCTCTAAACATGTACATAGAATATTAAAAAATCATTTTATTCTCTTCTTTATTCCATTCCCTCATCTATTCTATTTCCTACTCTATTCCATTTCTTCAATTCAAACGTAGCATGAGTTGGTCGTCAACTAACTAATCAATCTTATATATAAATACAGCACAGCCTCTCTAACTCAATCAATTTCAAAATCAATTTGAAAAACTGTCTACCAATTTAATTTTCAAAACCGACGGTGGCTCTTCTTCCTCCACTTTCTTCCCCTTCCCCTTCCCCTTCCCCTTCCCCACTCTTCCATCTTCTCAATCAACCCAATCATTTTTCTCAAATCCAAACCCCAATGATTTCAAAATCTCACTTTCTCTCTCTAAACCGCCCAAGTATCCTTTCTCTCTCTCCAAACCCTTCAATACCTCTCCACTACAATCAGAGCTCCGCTTTTGTCCGCTTTTGCTCTAAATTTCCCAATTTCTAACCACCGAATCAAGTTCACATCCGCAATGACTTCAAATTCCTCTCTTTCCAATGGAATTGAAACCGCCGATAGCTTAGATTTTGAAGATTCGGAGCTAGACGGAGTTCATCATTGTCGAGAAATAAGGTGGATGAAGCCGCCGGGGAGGTGATTCGAACATTAGTTCAATTGCAGATCTGCAGTATTTCAATTCCCGTTCATCACTTATTTTACAAATTAGGGTTATTTCGACTGATCATTTTGTATTTTTGTTTTGTGTTATATATTAGGCGACAATGATCTGGATCGATATGATTCCTCGCTATTTCAAGTTGTTTCCTGTTACTTTATTTATTTTTATGCCCACCATGCGCTTGATCAGGGTTGTCAATGGGAGGCATTCCACTGTTACTAAAAAGAATAGAGAACCCAGTTGATACTGAGAACCCATCTGGGATTCTCTCACTACAAACCTACTCTCTCTAATTGGTACCTTTTAATCTTCTTCAAAATTTTATTATGTTTCTTCATCTATCTATCAATTTTATCTTTCTTATTTATACCCTTCTATATATATATATATATATACATATATAGAAACATGAGCAGAAGATATTTTTATCAAGATTATTTGTTGTGCCAGATCGGGTGTAAATGAACCTCTTCAATTTTGATCATGCCTGTTCCCATGCCAAGCTAAGAAATCGTAATTTTCTTTTTGTCACACAAACAAGTATAAGTTGGGATATTTTTAAGCTTTGGTTTCACTTTACTAGCTTGCAATTTCTCGAGAAAATTGTCTCTTATTTTGCAAATTTCATTTTAATTTCAATTTCTTTATTTGTGAAGCTAAAGATCTTCGGAGTTTGATATATACTCATAAGTCACTAAGGTTAATCACTGTTAGAGATTGATTCTCATGCCTATCAAATGTTTGATGAAATATCTCATCGAATATGGGAGAGTAATTAAGGTGAACTTATTATAATGTCATGCCTTATTTTTTTACAATCCTATAAGCATGTGCAAATTTGTTATTGTACCAATATACTTGCAATGAATTCAATCCTATAATGTTTCAATTATATATGGTTTGAGTAAGGCATTTTAGTTTGAAAAAATCTTTATTGATTTCACAATAGGCATTTATTGTTATACCAAAGTATACTTGCAATGAATTCTTTGAATTATTCCGATTTGTTGTGTCATTAAATTATGCTATATACCTCTTTTTGTTAGAAATAATTGAAAGATGCATTTGGCATCATTGAACACGTTCAATGATAACAAATGATGCTCATGGTGAAACTTTTACACAAAAATGTAGTTTTGTTGACCCTTTGATGTTTGGAGATTATCCAAGCATAATGAGAACAAGTAGGAAGCCGATTACCAAATTTTTCCAAAGTGAGTCCACTCTTCTCAAGTGTACCTGGATTTTGTAGGAATAAATGACTACACAACTTAGTATGCCAAGAACTATTCAATTGGTGCTTTGCTAAATGACTCTCTAAGCAGACGGTGGTGCCCTTTGTAAGACCCGACTTTTATAAATAAAGATGAATTTTTCTATAAATATTATTTTTGAATATTATGGAATAAATTTGATATAATGTTATAGTTGTGGGTAATATTTATAAATTTTACAAAGTATGTAAGTTGTTATAAAATATTCGTTTGGTATGGGAATATTCTTTTTTAGTTAGGAATATTCAGTATAACTACTCAATCATTAGTGGACCCCACAATGTAATTATTGTTTGATTGAGAAAAGACAAAATATTTTATAAAAATAACTACGGAGGTGTTACTGTTAAAAGCGTTGAACTACCCATTGGTAAAAGTACGATGTCTGGCGTGGTTGCGTAGTAGCACTTGGTATTGATTATTGATCTTACGTGAGAAGTCACTCACATTACTATGAATTATTATACATATAATTCTTTGCATCATATCTCTTATATTATTGATTCAATTATTGTCACAAAGATCATCTCATATAATATGTTATAGTATTAAATCAATAATTGAGACGACAAGTTATAAATGATTAATAATTGTTGAAAGATTAAATATGTATTGATGAAAAATAAAATGATTTGTGGTAAGTTTGATTATTTTGTGGGGGCTCGTATATGTCATCATCTAAGAGTCTCTTCACAATAGTAATTACCTTCGTCGATAGTAATTACCCTCGTCGATAGTAATTACCTTCGTCGATAAGTAATTACCTTCGTCGATAAGTAATTACCCTTGTGAATAGTATTTACCTTCGTCGATAGTATTTACCTTCGTTAATAGTAATTACCTTTACCAGACGTCGAACCACTTGTCGTTTCACATTACAGCGTCAAACCACTTTTCTTTTCACATCATTAGTCGTCGAGCCACTTGCCTTTTCACACTAAGCGGTGCTAAGCTAGAAATCTTCTATAAATAGAGGCCTGAGGGCTTCATTATTTTCACGAATTCATTCAAGCTATAGAGAGAGAAGTATAGAGAATAAGAGAGAAGAAGAAGAGTATTTTGTTACTACACCGTTCATAAATATTCAATCTCCTACCAAAAGTAAGGGGTGTTATTCTTTCTTATTCATGAAGAGAACTGTTGTTATTCCATTGCTTATTATTACATTGGAATAACTTTGTATCGTGGTTTACCCTATACTTGGTGACATTCTTCTATTATTACATTGGAACATCACATGCATGTGTTTTTATCTGGGACTGGTTCCGTCTTTATTATTATTATTCATTTGGAACATCCTGTTTGTGTGTTTTACAGGACTGGTTCCGCCTTTTATTATTATTACATTTGGAACATCACATGCATCGTATGTTTTACAGGACTGGTTCCGCTCTTTATTATTGTTACATTGGAACATCACATGCATGTGTTTCTGGACGGACTGGTTCCATTCTTTATTATTACATTGGAACATCACATGCATGCGTTTTTACGCGGGACTGGTTCCGTTATTTATTATTCTGTTGGAATAACTTTTGCATGCGATCTATCGCATGCACGGTGATTTCTTTTGTTATTCTATTCTTTATTATACCCATTGGTTAAAAAATTTGACTTGTATACTCCATGAAATTAGTGGAATATCCTTGATATTTGCGTTTCATCCAATATCTTTTCATGGAAATATTCTTCGATCATTCTTGAATTTTACTTTCTACAAAACGATGTCATGTTGATAATTTGGGCGTTAATAATTCTGGATAAAATAATTCTTGAACTTGTTTTATTGAATTCTTATATCATTGTCATCATCCTCATGTTTTTATTATGTTGAAAGTCATACATGTGGCTTTGTAGTGCATAGATGGACTTGGTATGATTATGACACTGAGACTATTCCGTGTAATCATGGCCGTAATGTTACAAATGATGTGATAAAAATCCTCGATTAGTAGTAGTGCATTGGTGGATGATTGTTGGCATGATCATGACCATTAATGAATACACAAATATTCTTGGCCCGTAGTGCATGAATAATTGTGGTCGTGATACTAAAGAATATCCTCGGTAGTAGTGCGGGGGTGATTCGATGATGTGGAATATTTATTAAAGTTTGAGTCTCGATATATAAAGATGATGAAAACCTTTTAAAACCTAAAATATAGTAGACTTTATTTTCTACTTGACTCTTTTAATGGATTGCTTATTCACTGCAGATTAAACCGGTTGTCTATTGTATTTTATCGGTTTAACATTGTTGAAGACTATTGATAATTTATTCTGCATTATCTTAGTCATAATATTTCTTCTTGGGCTAGTTGAGCTCACCTTTCTTTCACTTTTTCTCTTCTTGAAATGAGAATATAGTGAGACGAGTCGGGAAGCAGTGATGGTCCTCAAGATAGCATTAGTAGTCCTCACTATTCTGTGAAATAGTGTGATAATAATTGTAATGAAGACTCCTTTTGAGTTTGTATAATATCTAGTAGACGATATTTGTATTTAAACTCACGATTTATGTATTAAGTTGTATTTAAATTACGTACCATGTATCGACTACCCAAGATGGGTGATGTATACCAAATTTTGGGGGCGTCATATTTAGTATCGAGCTTAGGGATATGATCCTGGCTAAGATGTGAGAATAGTACTAGGAGGGAGGACGGAATACCTTCGCTAGTATGACCTACCTAAGTTTATGTGCTTTATTTTATTGGTTGGTCGAAAGATAGGGATAATTTGTTACATGTCAATTAACCTTTTGTTTTGTGGCGATGATCTGAAAATGACATCCGAGAATGTTGAGAATAGCAATGGGCCAAGCAGGCGATCGTTGATTCACCATATCAATAATCGAGATAATGTGCATCGGGAGGCGACAATCCTCATATAAACAACAACATTGACCAAATGATGAATGATCAAATGTTCGAGAGGCTTTATGCAACAATGAAGTAGAGCGACTCCGTCCAAAAGCGTAGGTGAAAACACGGAAAACTCTCAAGGCGGTCACCGCTAAAACAATTCAAGGAGCTGGGACCACCGGAGTATAAGGAGAGCCAAAACCACTTCAAGCGGAAGCATGGATAAATGATTACCAAGATATTTGATGTCTTGGGATGCTCCGAGGAAGCAAAAGGTTCCTTTCAGCGCTTTTATGTTGCTTGGAGGAGGCGATTCTTCGTGGGAATCGGTAAAATGTACTCAACTTCTTTGTCTTGAAGATATCTTGGGAGAAGTTCCAGGGAGTCGTTTCAACGACAAATACTTTCTGAAAGTATTCGCCATACGAAGGAGGTGGAGTTTATCAAGTTGGAACAAAACAATATGGCCAGTGTCGCAATACGAGGCAAAATTTGCGGAGTTATCACGGTTTCAAATCCCACTTTGGTGGATAATGAAGAGAGAATGGCGCGAATGTTTTAAGAGGTTTGAAGTCGGGAGATCGTCAACATCTTATTTCTCATAAACTGTGTTTGTATTCAGATGTTGTAAACAGAGCTCGATTAGTGGAGCGCGATAATGAGTCAGAGTCAACGTAACTAAAAGAGAGCGGTAGGTAAAATTATAATACCAATGAGAGTAGTCATCGTAAGTGGTGACAACAAGCGCAGAGGGAATCAACGGGCGGATATGGTAACCACTTCGGTGGTAATCGGGGCCAAACAATAAGAATGGACATTTCAAGAAAATCGGAGATTCAACAATGATGGAAAGACGTCAAGACCAAAGACCCATTGTTAAGGAATGAGAAAGACCACCTATCATATGCTTCAAATGCGGAGGAGAGGACACATCGATCCAAATCACGTCGTACGTCAGTCAAAAGCATGTTATAATTGTGGAAGAGAAGGTCACTTAGCTCGATTTTGCCGTTCTGAAGACAAATTCAATAGGATGGAGGCACCAAAGGCCATCCCAAAAAATTCAAAACCAGGTAGTCTGAGGGAGAGCGTTTGTTGTGACCTCCCAAAGAGCAAGGAATCCGAATGAGGTCATCACGGGTAAGCTTATCATAAACTCTAATGAAGTCTATACTTTATTTGATCTGGGTTTCTACCCATTCTTTTATTTCTCCTACTTTGCGGCTCATCGATTAAATTTGACTCCGGAGAAATTAGACTTTGACTTATCTCGTGGAAACTCCGGTTGGAGAAACCTTCATTACATCCACTGTTTATAAGTCTTGTTTGGTTTAAATCGGTACCCTCACATTACCCGTCGATCTTATTTCATTAAAAATACTTGCATTTAACGTGATTACAGGGATTGATTGGTTAACTACTTCTCATGCAAAAATTGATTATTTTCGTAAGGTTGTTAGCTTTCATATTCCTAATCAACCTATTATCACGAATTCAAACGACCAAACCATTAAAATCAATCACGGTCATCTCAAGCCATAAAGCTATTCGTTTATTGAAAAATGGATGTCAAGCTTTCTTAGCTCATATCACGATTTAAACAAAAATACGCCGCTTTTGAACGATATTTCTATTGTTAATAAATTTCTGGCGTATTCCCAGAAGAACTTCTGGCCTA
Organism: Panax quinquefolius; assembly: GCA_020205615.1. Classification (NCBI taxonomy): domain Eukaryota; kingdom Viridiplantae; phylum Streptophyta; class Magnoliopsida; order Apiales; family Araliaceae; genus Panax; species Panax quinquefolius. The sequence continues at coordinate 10,015,054 of CM035171.1, forward strand.
CCCCAGGCGTGAAATTGAATTTTGTATCGACCTTGAACCGTTACAAAACCTATTTCCAAAGTCCCATATCGAATGGCTCTATTGAACTTGAGAGTTAAAGACCCAATGCGAGGAATTGTTAGACATTGGCTTTATTCGTCCTAGTACTTCTCCTTGGGTGCTCCTGCTCTATTCGTGAAGAAGAAAGATGGGAGTATGCGACTTTGTATTGATTATCGGAATCAATCATGTCACCATCAAAATAGGTATCCATTGCCACGTATTGATGACTTGTTTGACCAATTGCAAGGAGCCAAATTCTTTTCAAAGATAGATCTTCGTTCCGGATATCACCAATTGAAGATTAGAACCGGGCGACATTCCAAAGACGGCCGAACTCCCTGCGACGGCATTATGAATTCTAGTCATGTCCTTTGGATTGACTAATGCTCTCTCGCCTTCATGGATATGATGAACCGAGTATTCAAAGAATATTTAGATCACTTTGTGGTCGCTCTTTATTGATGACATCCTTATTTATTCCAAAAGCCGTGAAGATCATGAGCAACACTTGAGGTGACACTCCAAAAGCTTCGTGAATATAAGCTTTATGCCAAGTTGAAGAAATTTGAGTTACGGCAGAAAAGTAGCATTCCTTGGGCACGTGGTATCAAGTCATGGAATATCATTGACCCAACAAAGATTGAAGCAATTGAGTGGGAACAACTTAAATCGATGTAAGCACGTAGCTTTCTCGGTTTAAATTGGTTATTATTGGAGATTCGTGGAAGGATTTTCTCGAATCGCTACTCCATCGACTTCACCGACTCGGAAGATACAAAGTTCGGTTGGAGCGAAGAATGTGAGAAGAGTTTTCAAGAACTCAAGAGGAGACTTATTTCAAAGACTGCTCGACAATACCATCCTGCTCGGAGGATTTGTCATCTACAAAGTGATGCTTAGAGCAAAGGGTTGGGATGTGTTCTTATGCAACATGGAAAAGTTATAGCTTTATGCCTCGCGACAACTCAAAGAATATGAGAGGAATTATCCTACTCATGATCTAGAGTTAGCGGTTGTTATCTTCACACTTAAAATTTGGAGGCATTACTTGTATGGGGAGAAAGTGGAGATCTTTACGGATCATAAAAGCCTCAAATATTTCTTCACTCAAAAGGAACTCAACATGCGACAACGACGTTGGCTTGAATCTGATGAAAGATTATGATCATACCATCCAATACCATCCTCGAAAAGCGAGCGTGGTAATGGCGCATTGAGTGAAAATCATATGCAAAGTCGAAAGCGATATTGTCAACGCAAAGGCCCATTTTGTGTGACTTGCAAAGAATGGAGATAGAGTTAAAGACTCCAGAGACGCATGTGATGATAAGCGAGTATCACGAGTAGAACCGACTTTAATCGATAAAGTTAAAAGGCGCTTTCGAAGCTACGGACACGGGCTGTCGTATGAGGAAGAAAGTGCAAGAAGGTGCTATCTTAGGAAGCAAGAATCGATGAAGAAGGAATACTTGAGTCAACTCCGGACTTTGTGTTCCTAACGACCACGACTTAAAGTATAATATCATGATGGGGCGCATGACACACACCATTTGCAATCCATCTCAGGAGTACCAAAATGTATCATGATATTAAATCATACATTTTGGTGGAAGCGATATGAAGAGAGATAGATACTATTTTTATCTCAAGGTGTCTAACTTGTCAACGAGTTAAAGCGGAGCATCAAGTACCAAAAGGTCCATTGCAACCACTTGAAATTCCGAGATGGAAGTGGGAGCACATTACCATGGATTTCGTTACACGGCCTTCCTAAGGTTTCTCAAGGCATTGATGCGATTTGGGTCATTGTTGATAGATTGACCAAGTCCGCTCATTTCTTTACCGATATCGAGAAACTTATACACTTGAACGTCTTGCTTCATGTATGTACATAAACGAGATTGTAAGATCGCATGGTATCTTTGGTATCCATAGTTTCGATCGAGACCCAAGATTCACTTCACGATTTTGGGTTAGTTTGCAAAAAGCTATGGACACGGACTTACGATTTAGCTTCGGCGTATCATCCTCGGACGGACTGGACAATGGAGAGGACTATTCAAACTCTTGAAGATCTATTAAGACTCTGTGTCCTTGATTTCAAGGGGAGTTGGGACAAGTTCTTACCATTGGTGGAGTTTTCCTACAACAACGCTTATCAAGCAAGTATTGGCATGGCTCCATTCAAGCGTTGTATGGAAGAAAGTGTCGCTTCTCGAAGATGCTAGGATGATGAGGTGGGTGAAGCAACGTTGTTGGGGCCGGGAGTTGAATACGATGATGACTACGGAAAAGATTCAAACGATCCGACAACGTATAAAAACCTCACAAAATCGACAAAGAGTTATGCCGATCTTCATCGAAAGGACGTGGAATTGATATAGGAGATCGTGTGTTGTTAAGAGTTGCTCCATGGAAAGGAGTTACAAGATTTGGAAAGAGAGGAAAACTTAATCCTCGATTCATCTGGTCCATTTTAATCCTCGATCGAGTAGGAACTGCTGGCCTATAGACTCGCTTTCCGCCAAATATGTCTCGTGTTCATAACGTTTTTCACATATCTATGTTACGTAAATATGTGAAAGACCCGAACCATATTATTGAGTTAGAACCTATCAAAATAGCGGAAGATTTGACGTATGAAGAGGTTCTGTTCAAATTTTGGATAAGAAGGAACATATTCTACGCTCCAAGGTTATACCTCAAGTCAAAGTTTTGTGGAGGAACCACGATGTTGAGGAAATGACTTGGGAGTTAGAATCAAAATGAAATCAAGGTATCCTTACCTCTTCGACATACCAGTGTACGCACCCTAATTTCGAGGGCAAAATTTCATAAGAAGGAAGGTTGTAAGACCCCACTTTTATAAATAAAGATGAATTTTTCTATAAATATTATTTTTGAATATTATGGAATAAATTTGATATAATGTTATAGTTATGGGTAATATTTATAAATTTTGCAAAGTATGCAAGTTGTTATAAAATATTCGTTTGGTTTGGGAATATTCTTTTTGTTAGGGAATATTCAGTAACTACTCAATCATTGGTGGACCCCTATTAATGTAATTATTGTCGGATTGAGAAAAGACAAAAATATTTTATAAAAATAACTACGGAGGTGTTACCGTTAAAAGCTGTTGAACTACCCGGTGGTAAAAGTACGATGTCTGGCGTGGTTGCATAAGTAGACACTGCGGTATTGATTATTGATGCTTACGTGAGAAGTCACTTTCGGTATGCTCAATTATTACTACTGATAATTCTTTGCGTCATATCTCTTATATTATTGATTCAATTATTGTCACAAAGATCATCCTCAGATAATATGTTATAGATTAAATCAATAATTGAGACGACAAGTTATAAATGATTAATAATTGTTGAAAGATTAAATATGTATTGATGAAAAATAAAATGATTTGTGGTAAGTTTGATTATTTTGTGGGGGCTCATATCATCATCTAAGAGTCTCTTCGTCGATAGTAAGAGTCTTACCTCGTCGATAGTAATTACCTTCATCGAATAGTAATTACCTTCGTCGATAGTAATTACCCTTGTGAATAGTATTTACCTTCGTCAATAGTATTTACCTTCGTTAATAGTAATTACCTTTACCGACGTCGAACCACTTGTCGTTTCACATTACAAAAGCCAAACCACTTTTCTTTTCACATCATTAGTCGTCAAGCCACTTGCTTTTTCACACTAAGCGGTGCTAAGCTAGAAATCTTCTATAAATAGAGGCCTGAGGCTTCATTATTTTTCACTTAATTCATTCAAGCTATATAGAGAGAAAAGTATAGAGAATAAGAGAGAAAGAAGAGTAGTATTTTGTTACTACACCGCTCAGCAAGATTCAATCTCCTACCAAAAGTAAGGGGTGTTATTCTTTCTTATTCATGAAGAGAGCTTTGTTATTCCATTGCTTATTATTCTGCTTGGAATAACCTATATACGTGGTTTACCCTATACTTGGTGACATTCTTCTATTATTCATTTGGAACATCCTCGTCGTGTGTTTTACACCGACCGGTTCCGCTCTTTATTATTATTCTGCTGGAACATCCTGCTGCATGTGTTTTACAGGACTGGTTCCGCTCTTTATTATTATTACATTTGGAACATCCATGCATGTGTTTTACACCGACCTGGTTCCGCCTTTTTTATTGTTCTGTTGGAACATCCACTCGGTTTTTTCGCCGGGACTGGGTTCCATTCTTTATTATTCTGCTGAACATCCCGCTCATGCGTTTTTACGCCTGACCGGGTTCCGTTATTTATTATTCGCATTGGAATAACTTTTGCCTGCAAGGCCTCTATCGCATGCATGGTGATTTCTTTTGTTATTCTATTCTTTATTATACCCAAATGGTTAAAAATTTGACTTGTATACTCCATGAAATTAGTGGAATATCCTTGATATTTGCGTTTCATCCAAAGATCTTTTCATAGAAATATTCTTCCGATCATTCTTGAATTTTACTCTACAAAAACAAAGATCATGTTGATAATTTGGACGTTAATAATTCCCGATAAAATAATTCTTGAACTTGTTTTATTGAATTCTTATATCATTGTCATCATCCTCATGTTTTTATTATGTTGAAAGTCATCTCGTGGCTCAGTGGTGCATAGATGGACTTGGTATGATTATGACCGAGAGACTATTCGGTGTAATCATGACCGTAATGTTACAAATGATGTGATAAAAATCCTCGATGGGTCAGTAGTGCATTGGTGGATGCTTGTTGGCATGATCATGACCATTAATGAATACACAAATATTCTTAGCCCGTAGTGCATGAATAATTGTGGTCGTGATACTAAAGAATATCCTGGTCAGAAGTAGTGCGGGGTGATTCGATGATGTGGAATATTTATTAAAGTGAGTCTCGCTTATAACAATGATGAAAAACCTTTTAAAACCTAAAAGATAGTAGACTTTATTTTCTACTTGACTCTTTTAATGGATTGCTTATTCATCTGCAGCTAAACCGGTTGTCTATTGTATTTTATCGGTTTAACATTGTTGAAGACTATTGATAATTTATTCTCGCATTATCTTAGTCATAATATTTCTTCTTGGGCTAGTTGAGCTCACCCTTTCTTTCACCGCTTCTCTTCAGAAATGAGAATATATTTGGACGAGTCGGAGAAACGAGTGATGGTCCTGAAGATAGCATTAGTAGTCCTCACTATTCTGTGAAATAGTGTGATAATAATTGTAATGAGGACTCCTTTTTGAGTTTGTATAATATCTAGTAGACGATATTTGTATTTAAACTCACAGTTTATGTATTAAGTTGTATTTAAATTCTGTACCATGTATCTGACTACCCAAGACGGGTGATGTATACCTAATTTTGGGGGCGTCACACCCTTACCCTTCGTATGTCTTTAACATTCCTTTATTAAACATATTATTACCTTTATATCTTCTTCTTTCAGCTTACACATACTTCTTATCATAGCTTAATTATTATCTTATATAGAATTCATTACCTTATCTGATTTTAGTAGCTATAATTTAACTACTAATGTTCTGTTTGTTTTCAGCATTTAAAGATGGAAAGCCTATATAGGTTATCGGGTATGTAATAAACCATAACTAATATCACAACTATAGGATAGTTTATGTTTCTATGTGCTAATTTTAAAGCTATAATGCATGTTTATGTGGTTTATAACTTGAACTGCAGGTGAATTCCATATAGTTGTACATAGTACCTCATGGGATCAGGAGCGTAATGCATTATGTCAAGACAAGATATGGGAACCCTCCAGTCTTAATTATTGAAAATGGTAAATACTAAAAACTATAGTGTTTGTGTATTTTGCATCTTGGGGCTGTTTTTTAATGCTTTAAGTTTCCTTGAGCATGAATCAAACATGGAGCTACATTGTATAGTGAAATTACTGTGCAATGTGGTATAAATGTTGCATTAGGGAATATGACCTAGGATATTGAAGGTGGCACATGTATGACACAGTTAAGGGAAGTGATTGGTTAGGTAAAATGATTGTTTGACAACTATGGGTTACCATCTTCTTGGAATGAAGATGGAAAAATATATCAACGTGCATTTGGTGGTCAAAGTTTGGACTTTAGAAAAGGTACGAAGTGATGTTATTTAGGTGAATCTTGATTTTTAATTTCTGAAGAGAGTTATTTGACTTTAACTTCTTACATGTTGTCTCTCTAGGTGGACAAGCATATCATTGTGCATGTGCTGCTGATCGAACTGGGCATGCTTTGTTGCACACATTACACGGGCAGACCATGAAACATAATACACAATTTTTGTTAGAATATTTTGCTATGGATCTACTTATGGCCAGTGATGGTAAACTCCTTCAGAAAATCACAGGTTATAGAATTCATGTGAATACATTATAAACTAGCACATTGCATCTGAAACCTGAATAATAACAAGGATATGCATCTAAATTCAATCATTTTCTAGCTTCAAGGCTCAGTTCAATGCTGAAAACCCAAAAAGTTAGTACCCACTATATAGAATAGTAATGACCTTAAATAGAATATGCCTATCAAACCAAGAATGGTCAAAATATGTGTTTTATGTAGCATTAATGTTTCAAATCATCATACTTACAATTGATTTCTCTATCTAAACCTTCATTGTTTTCTGTGTGTTAGTTATGAGCATTATATGTAATCCCAGTTTCTGACTTGAGAGGTCCTAAATTCTCAAGGAGTAACTTGACAAACCTCAAGGATATATTATGAGCAGCAAGTACTCTTTATGTCATGTATGAGGACATATATTGTATAGTATTTCAATTAAAAAAATTAAAACTAAACAAAACTTATCCCATAGTTGGATAGCTGCCAAGAGAGTATGAGAATTGAATGTTTCTATCATTGTATTTTGCTAACAATTGTTCAGATTTTCAATTGGTTGCCTCCTCATATTTGCATGTCAGTCACTATATATTTTTGTATGTACTATATGGATTCTCATAGATTGAAGAGGTGCTCGCAACGCCGCAAGGAGGGAGACTTGCAGAAAAAAGAGTAGTGAGTCAGAAAGTGATAGGAGTGATCGGAATATGCTTCCGCGGGCACGGTATAGGCAATCCGTTTGGACTTTTTTGAACCATTGCACATCACCCGAGCTCAATAATAGTTCATTTTATATACACATGAAAAATTAATCACTCCTGTTGGTTAATACGAAAATTTAAATGTATTTATACCCGTTTTTGTTCTGTATGCGGTAGACATCAACACTACTTAAACACCCTTCGATACGTTTGATAAAATGTTTGATTGTCGCCTAGGGTGATGTGTAAATATTTGTTTGCATGTTTATTACAAATTCTATGTGATTGGAGTATTTTACAAATATATTAATGGGTCTATTGGTTTCGATTAATTTTATATGTCAAATTCATTATTTAAACTAGTCCGTTACTAGTTTATTATAAAGATAATTTCGTGATAATGAGATTCGACTAATTTTGATCAGCTAAATAAATGACTTATTTTAAAATTATTTTAAATTGTGATTTATAAGTAAAGTAATTTTGGCTCCGCTGGCTAAGCAAAGTAAAGAAAACATTCTGAGTGTGGACTACTTAAATAATCCTTTTAACTCTAATGTAATTACCAGAGTTTTCAAATTAATCTATTGCTATAGTTTTCTGTTAAAAGTATTTTTTTAATAAATTTTTACATTAATATTAATTTAATTTTGTCACATATTTATTGATATGTATATTATTTACATTAATATTATGTATATTTTAGGGTGTTGATATGATTTTCCGAATACAGCGTAGGGTTGACAATTATACCCCCACAATGCATTAATTTATTTATTTTTTGTCTACTTTCATGAAAATTCATAGGTTCTCAAGCTCCATATTAAAAAAATTCTTAATTACTTCATCCGTTCTATGAAAATAGTCTCTTTTTTAATTCAATGAATTCTAAATTTAAACTCAATGTGAATATATTTTTTCCATTGTATAATTGAAATCAAATAAACTATTTGCAGAACGAAGGGGAGTAATATTTTTAAATTTAAAGAATTCTTCGACATTAATGCATAACTGTAATGTCTATGCACTATTTCCTCTTCAGTTTCAAAAAAGATAATTGAAATAATTAAATAAAAATAAAATTACTACATAAAAGATGTCTCAAGTACACAAAATAAATACAAAATTTTATATAAGGTACCTAAGCACACTCTAAATTTTATTTTATCTGAACAAAACGAACATTTTTTAGACTTAATCGGTCAAAAGTGACCAGGACTCACATGTGTGGTGCCCCTTGGGTCTAAACTCAAATCCAAGAGCAATTTTCTTGTATATAAACATATTAAACTTTTAGTTTTTAACCGATGTGGGACTTGACTTCCCACATATATTTATTATTCCCTCCGTCCCAGGATAAAAGTCCTTATTACTATTTTGGGTTGTCCTATGTTAAATGTCCACTTTCTTTTAATAACTAAACTTTTACATATTTTTTACTATTATGCCCGTAGCATTAAATATATCATACTTTTCTTATTCTAATTCTCTCTCCATATTTAATGATATTATTATGGGCAATTTTATCATTTTATTCCTCTTCTTAATATGCGTGAAAAGTCCACCAGGACTTTTATCCTGGGACGGAGGGAGTATCATTTATCATTTTCAATGGTGATTTTTGGGAGTTAATATCTCATTAATTACTCCATGAATTTGAGTTTATAAATACTCAATTTAATCTACTCATAGAGTAGAACACATTGATATGTGGATTAACTTAAAATAATTATTAAAACCCATTTTTATTTTAGCTCAAATTCTAACAGTAATTTCTTCACTTAGGTTGATACTCCAATGTGTGAGCGTTTAAGGGTATTAATACACGGACTAATTAGAAAATTAGAGAATGTGGATGCTGAAATTAAATGTCTGAAAGATGATTTGAATTAGAGCAAAATTAGGACAATGTTTGCATGGGATCTCTTGATTGCAACTTGATTTTTATTTTTAATTACATGTTCATTTCCACAAATGATGAAATTCCTTAATTGTAATTTTCTAGGCCATCTATGTAATGGTAGAAATTAGATTTCTAAACAGCTTTTGTGATTAGAGTTTTGGGCAATTTCTGAATAATTTGTAGAATGAAGATGATGTAATTGTTGGAATCTTTGATGTGATGGATGTAATTTTTGGGCTTCTTTATGATATTTGGCCAAGATGATTTAGTTTTGTTCAAATTAAATGGTAAACAATAACTATCAAAAATCATTGTTAGGTTCGAATATACAAATTCACTCTACTATTGTAGAAAAGTCACTCTACTATTGAAGAGTAGAGCTATGTACTTTTAATTCTTATTTTGTTATCATCAACACAGTAGAATAATTTAGACCCTTCAACACCAACCTGTTTAAAGTTCAACAAAACTAAAATCCACACCAAACAATATTAATACACACAACATACATAGTAGGTCATAAACACAATTGCACACCAAGCCAAACTGATATAATTTTCTAGGAATAACTATTTTTATATAACAAATGTAATGTAATTAATTAACACTACAAAACATCAATCTCAAATACAATTCAAAACACAAACATTATCAGACCTATTACCCAAAAAAGGTCAAAAAAGTCCTTAAACTAAGTTCCAACACTATTTATCTGTAGCATTCTCAGCCTTTTTAACTTTCTTTGCCCTCTTAGCTTTTGTAGGATGTTTGAGAGGATTGACTGTGGACACTGAGAAAATTGTGAAATCACATCTGGTATATCCCCTCTATGATCCATGTAAGGTTGCTTATTCAATTTCTAACACAAAGACAAAAAGAAACATGTCAAAATAGTAGTAAACAACCACATAAATAGGAATATAAATACAAATATAAACTTAACTTACTTCTTGAATTGTGACCTATTATTCAAGAAATTTAAAAGGTAGAATACAACTAAAAAGTATTTTGAGACACCATTCAATCTATAAATATCGTTGTCAATCGAATCCCTCGATAATTTGTTGTTCTCACTCATTTTCGCACAAGTTTTGTGTGTTAAATCGCGAGCCCCTAGGTCAAATGATTTGAGAATTTTGATAAGTTCAGTTCTATGCTTCAAATTGCATTTGGGAATTTTGTCTTATACGGCCACACGAGTGAAGATTGGTTGAATAACTCTGTCAACTTCAATTTCAAAGTCATCTACCCAATTTATCCCTCGATTAGCTAGCCACTTTTGACCGAATAAGTCAAAAAATATGCGTTTGGTTTAAATAAAATATGGGATATATTTGGACAATTTTTCAAATTTGGGATGCAAACATTAACAATAATATAAAATTTGAAGTACAAATATACTTTAGTCTAATTTTAAAATTACTTCAGATGGGTCTACAACTTTTAAGAATATTTAATGTACTTATCGTGTAGTCCAATATAAATGAAATAAAAGTTCATTGGTCACCTATCCTCAATCTTTTATTATTATTTTTATTTTTTTTAATGTGTTAAAAAAGTATATTTAATACATTTATTTTATGGGCACGAGTTTCCATTTAAACAACCTAATTAGTCCACCCAACACTGGAATGGGATGATCAACACCTATTTTTATCACAATATATATACTTCAATTATTATTTTCTGATTTATTTCAAGTTAATGCGAGTAGGAACCAAACCACTTGTGACACGGACAACATTGTAGAATCTCTAAATAATTTTCATTACAACATCCTTAAAAAGTGTTCTGTTATTCAAAAATCTTTAATGTTGTACGTATGTAATTTTTATATATTAAGGAAGTTTTCCGTATTATTATTAAAAGAAAAAGTGATAATTCCATAATGTACCTTTCATATGAATAATAAATGAGTCGTCGGAGATACCTTATAAAAACATTAAATTTTAGTTGTGATGTACGAGAATGTTGTGTATTTTATTTATGTTAACAACAAATACTTACTTACATGATGCTTTCATTCTTATAGGAAAACTCATCAATCAATATATTCATACACAAACAGCTGCAGGCAGAGCCTCCTCCCAGAGTTCCAAAAAGAAGCGCGCCTACAAGAAGAACCAAAACAAGGCATAGGCATTATTTATTTATAGGCCGGGGACCATAAACAGCTAGCTGTGGATCTTTAACATTCATACAATAACTTGCACACGACTCATTTCATCCCAACCTACTTTTGTTTAACATTTTAAATTTGTTAAAACCAATTTAGTCTTGGATTGAATAAATGGAATGGAATAAGTTATTCCATAAAATTCATAAATTTGGAAGAAATAAGAATGGTTCAATCCATTACGATCGCAACCTAACACAATTTTTTTTATTCTATAGTAGGAAGAGTTATTCCTACCTTTATTACCTCAATCCACGTAACATAATAGAGTATAATAATAACTTGAGGTACAAAAAGAGATTGCTGCATAATGATCAAAACCATGTCTAAGAAAAAATTGTCCTTAAACCTGAATACTTGATAACAAAAAGAAAGAAATATATAAGTCTAAAATGCAGACCAACACAGAAAGGCTACATACATACTGCCAAGGCACTATAAGTTGATCATGATTTTACTTCAATCTCTGTTGCTCGTATAAAAAATCAGAGCAACAATTTGATTTTATATATATTTTATACACAAAAAACTAGCTAGTGAAGAAGGATCTTGTGCTGTCGGAGTCGGAATTGAAAAAATAATGAGAAGAACAGGAAAGTCATCTAATTACATTATACATAAACAGAAAATGGGACCACACTCCCTCGATCAAAATGCAATCAAGTTAATTAAGGGAATGAAAACAAAACCTCATTTCCAAAACAGGATTCATTAACAACTTCTTCCACCACCCAAATTTGGCAAAATCACATCCTCCACTAACCATCCACCACTAATTTAACCTCATAAACAAAACAATAAAATAGAGAGAAAATCTCCAATCCAAGTTAATCTTAATATATTATAGCAATATAATGGTCCAACTGTACAGAAGCACATGAAGGATTTATATTTTCGAGAAACTGTGCTTTTCCCCTAATTATGAACACATAACATACCCTAAATAATAAAAAAATTGAACTGGATACACTTTCTTCAAAAATTAGTCACCAAAGTATCTATTTTCAAACAGAGATCTTATTAAAAAAAATGGCTCAAGTATTCAATAATTGTGATGTTTTGTACATCACATGGTTCACAATGTGCTAACCTCACAATACCGTAATTGTACTGAGAATTGTCGAGTTATGACTCTCACAGGGTGTCCCTGAGAATTAACAGCCTTAATTTGTTTTCCCTTTTATGATGAGCTAGACCTTTGATTAAAAACTAGCCAAAAATTGAATATAACAGCAGAATTGTAATTGAAAATTTGACCCCCAAAAAAATAGAAGCCATAACAAGTAGTTTATGAATTCAAACTTGAACATCTGTCGCATTCATAGAAAAAAAATTCTCATTCAATTCAATATAAACTTGTCATGGCTTCAATGCAGAATTTATTGTACAGATGAGTTATGATTGATTAAATGTTTTCATGCCAAGTCCTGCCATAAGAAGTAGATGTACTAAAAATTTGAAAATGAATTGCATAAAATAGGCTAATAAGAGCAAGGAGGGGAAAGGAATGAATCTACCGAGGAAATACTCATTAACCTTCTTGCCTCTTGATGGAAAGATGAGCAGAAGCTGATTCCGCTGCAAAATTATATCAACACATTTTTCAGCATGTTATGTCTGCCAATTTATACATGTTGATAGGTGAGAGGCAGGTATTTTACGATAATTAAAAGGCAGTCACTCAAAGAGGATTAGTATATATATAGCATTTAAAATTGAGTAGAAAGACAAACAGGAGATGAAAATGAAGGTGTGGGACAGAAAAAGGGAGCTCCCTTCAGTCCAAGCACAGAGGGAGAGGGATGGAAAACTATCTCCCGCTTCATTCACTCAGTCACAGTAGCACAACACTTTTCCATTTCTACTGGGTGGTTAAGTGAATGAGTCGGCAGCTAATTCAGCCCCTTTATCGCATCCATGAGTGGGCTGAAGGAAGCTCTCTCAGACTGTTTCTCACTTTAATTAAACACTAATATATTATTTGCATATTGTTCAAATTGATCACTTCACTCCTGTGTAATAAATACATAAACATAGGAAGGAAGATTTAAAGTAATCAAGTTATATAGAGTTAGTGGGAAATGACTCATTTCAATAATTGGTTTTTTAGCATGCTGGTGCTACCTAGAAACAGAAAAAGAATACATTGTTTTTATTTTCCGTTGATAATGAAGTGTGTCACTAAAAGAAAAATGATATACAAACAATTATTTCATTGATTTACACCAGTTTGATTAATGGATCATTCTGTAATTAAATCAATCAAAGAAACCAGAATGTCTTTTAACTAGAACGTAACATATACGAGTACTTCTCTTCTGAACCCTACCTTCTCCTTTCTCGTAACAAAACCCAATAGACTAATAAAAAAAAGAACCCAAAATATAAGTAAAAATGGAAAGATGAAAGTAGATATTGAAAATGAGGCATATGTTATAAAGAGTCCTTATTAATTTCAGGGGCACCAAATACTGTGAGTACAGCAGTATATTGGAACAGTAAAGTAGCTCAAATGTTGAATACAAACACCTTTTTGCTTGTTGATTACTGGCATATAAATGCTACTTCGTCACCATTTTTGATGATCAAATATTAAAAGTCATCAATTTTTAATTTAATTTCTTGAAATCAAGAAACAAGTCGGACAATAAAAGGTTAAAGTCTAATAATTTAATTTCTCCTGAGGGTTAGTCGATCTTACAATACATGGGCAAAGTCACAAAAAGAATAGGAAGAAAGAAATAAAGGATTTTAGTAGTAAAGTTTTTCGGATAATATTATTGAGCCACATGTATATACTAATGAAAGCAAATCTCAACATGTAAAGCTACTTAGGGGGTGTTTGTTTGGAGCTGAATCTGAATGGCTGAATCGGTCAGTGCGTTTGTTTTGGTCTGAATAACTGAATCGGTAAGATAGACTAGTTGAATGGCTAAGTCAGATTTTTTGAGCTAAATAGCTGAATGAGCGTCAGAATCAGAATGAAGTAAAAAAAATTAAAAAATTAAAAAAAAATATTAACTATTATATTAAGTAATATTAAATAAATTTGAATTTTTTTTAGAGGGGGTAAAATAATAAAGTTTACATGTCAATTATCAAACAGTTTTTTTGGATTCAGATTCAGGTTCAGCTCATTCAGATTCAGATTTATTCAGTTTTTATCAAACACCCCCTTAGCTTTTTGCTTCCCATAATCAAGATTTATTACAATTACTAGCGCCTACAATTGATGCTCAACCAATATATAGAGTCAAATTAGAGATTAAAAACAAACAAGATTTAATTAGTTTGAAACCCTAAAACTGAACAACAAATTACAAGTTCAATTCCAGTAGAACCCTAGCTTGCTAGCTAGTTCTATAAGATGAGAGTAACTTAATTTTTAAGAAAACCTAGATTTAAATTTCAACCTCCTAGGTCATTGAAAACACAACTAACAAGTTACACACTAATCACGCCACAATAGCATAAATAAATTGCTATTATAAAGAAACAGTTGCGCAATAATGAAACTTAACTTGTAAAATTTTGCCCATGGATTGAAACCCTGGTCTCCAGTGCTGTTGCTGCACATATATATATATATATATATATATATATATGGGGGAGTAGTTTGTTTTGAATGTAGTGAGGTCCAAGATCATGAGCATAGAAAAAGAATATAAGAAGAAGAAGAAGAATTATGCCTCCAAATTAAGGGAACTAATTAAAGAGGGGTGTCGCATAATTTTCGGAAGATGATGGGTCGCTTTCGTCATGGGAGTCAGATATATTTATACGGTATAAGTAAGGAAAGCGACTACAAATACTCATAGATAGGGAATGATAAACAGATGGGTTACAGCCATTTACAATTGTTATTGCATCAAAATCTAGTCATGGATGGAGAGACCTACCTCTGAAAATCCCTCTCTCTCCCTCCCTCCCCCTCCCGCTCCCGCTCCCTCTGAAAAAACGCAGTGGAAAGTAGTGAGAGGAGGAGGAGGAAAAGAAGAGGTCGCGCATGTTTTCAAGGTAGCTGTATCTGCTGCACACTCCTACTGTCTGCTACTAATAAAACTTCTTTGACCATTAAAAAAATAATAAAAAAATAAAATTAATATTTCCATCCTTCCACGAGTAAAATTGTTAATTTTACAAGATAATCTCTCGCATCTTATTTATTATTTATATAATAAGTAACGTGTAAAATTATCAATTTTATTTATAAAATAAAAAATTTCAAAAAAAAAACATCTCATTTTCTCATCCTTTCTTTTCAACGTTGTTATTATTATGCTCTAGCCTTTCTATTCTCAAAATGACTCATTTATAATTTTCAACCGTTAACAAAATTATTTTGTAAAATAATTATTCCTTTTATTAAAAATAATACTCCTCCTATTTTAATTTATAAGATCGTTACTTTGAAAATTAATATGAAATATATTTTAAACTCAAAATTGAGATAATTTGTTAAAAATAGTAAAATATTAATTATTATTTTTAGATAATTTACAATATTCATCATTGTATTGATTGAAATAAAAAGAAATTAATATTAATTTTGAATGTAAAAATGTCTTAATTTAACTTTAAAAAATCAATAATGATCATATATTTTGGTATGGATAAAGGATATAGTGGGAGGATATTCTTAAGTTTTACTAAAAAATTGTTTTTTAAAACGCAAAGAGTATTATTAATATTAAATTAAATGTTTAACAAATTAAAATTAACTTTAAAATAAACTAAATCCTTGTAAATTTTTCATCTTTTAGTGCTATTAATTTTAGAGTTCAAATTTGATACATCATTATATATACCAACGGTGTTCAAAATTATTATTTTATTAATAAGGTATCATTATTTTAACATCGTTTGCATTGAATGTGTATGAAATTTCAATTTTACTCCCTCCCATATTCAAAACGATGAGCAAAATATAATTTATACACGTATTAAGAAAAAATAAAAATAAATAAAAAATAATAAAATATTTCTAAATTTATTTGTAGTAACTTCACAAAATTATATAAAGTGACTATTACTTTTATTTTTTTATATTAATAGAACTTACTTATTAAATAACATATTTACTCTTTATTCTATATACTTTATCTCATCCTTTTAGGACAAAAAAAGAGGTTATATTTTTATCATTTTTTTTAAGACGGAGTGTAAGGATGTAAATGAACCGAACCGAACCAAGTCGAGTATTGAGTTGCTCAGATTTAATTCATAAAATTTATTAAGTATATAATAAGGTTTGATTGGTAATCGTTTAGCTACCGAGTCGAGTACGATCTCGAATTAAGCCCGAGTAATTTTAACTTTTCAAACGAATATGATCCGAATATCAATAAAAAAATTATAATTTGAGGATATATATTCGAGTAATTTATCGAATTTTAAATTTTGTTTATATTTGAATCATTTATATTTCGAGTCGAACTCTAGTCAAACTTTTAATCAAACAAATATAAAATGAGTCCGAACTATTTGTTCATTTTATAACCTGAGTTAGATATATTATTGTTAGGTTTGTAATATTCATGAACGCAATCAAATTGCAAAAATAAGCGGAAACGTGTAAAAATCAGAGTTTAAAATTTTTACAAACCATATACCCGGATCACCCTTTATGCACAATTATTAATTAAACGAAAAAATATGAATAAAAACATACCCTTGAAGATCCGAGCTTCCTCGTGTACAAGTTCACCTCCAATCCTTTTCGCTTCAACTTGAATCCACCGGGTTTGGTTCCTTCCTTTTGATCAACGTTAGCCACCCAAGTGTTTAGCCTCTGGAGGATCCACCAAAGAAGAAGAAGAATTCAAGAAGATGGGTGGTTGGCTAAACCCTAATTTTTCTATCTCTATAGAAAAGGAGCGTACTCTCCAACCATTGAAATTATAACGTGGTATTGATATCTGATATAAGACTCCTCTTATAAAGATATCAAGTAACCCTATTAAAATAAGGTATTATTTAATTAAACCCTTTTAATTAAAGGGGCTCCCTAATCTTATTAGGAATAATTAATTAAACTCCTTTAACTAATTTTCATTCCTAATCCAATTAGAAATAAATGAGAGTACTTATATTAAATTAATTCCTAAACTCTTTAGAAATTAAAATAATAATAATAATTGTAATAATATTAATAAGACTCCTCTTATTAATTTATATTTAATATTTCTAAAATATTAAATAATAAATATTAAGCTATTTAATTTATTCTATCACCATAGATTAAATTAAATATACATAACATATTTATTACGATTATGCCATTAACTTCTTAAATAATTATTCTTCCTTTTATGGTGTGACCCTTTAGGTTCTCCATATTAAACCTATTGTGAATAAATCAATTAGAACAATTCTAATCTTATTTAAATAAATAAATTAAATAATTAATTTATTTAAATAAATAATATTTATTCTACATAGGGATAAGCCTCCTAATGATCAACGACTTTCCGGATAATATAGATTTCAACATTAATCATAAAAGAACATTTGAGTAAATAGTTACTGCATAATTCATTCAATCCTTCCACCATACAATGTCCCAATTAAATATAAGACATGGAATTCTTGTCAAGTCTTATTTTATTTAATTATATGTATTTCGATCCTTAAATGCACAACACCAAATAATGCAAATTAGAAACTCCTTTCTAATTTCATTCTGCCTTAGCCAAGGACTACCGGGTTGTCATTTATCGAATCACATAGGACATTTCTCTTCTTTTAATAGATGTGGTAGATTCTTTATTGATCATACATTATCTCCATGTACAACTTATTATACCCAAGCATACCCTTTGATATACCCTAAGGGTCTTAAGGAATAAGTCAAAGTATAACTCATCATACACAAGATACTATGATGATCTCAAGTCCAAGGATCACTTGTACTACTATCACTACTGAGAATTCCTATTGACGAGCAAAGTAAAACTCCATCAGTATTCCTTAGCGAGCCACGTTCGATGAACTTATTCTCTAATAAGCACCTACATACTTGCTTTAGTGTCTTCACACAAATAATCATGAGATCAATCATCCTCATCCAACGAGCAAAGAAACGTATGTACCAATCTATCCTGGATTCACTAATCCCCAATTTAGTAATCCAATGATTGGGAACTATTTTAGTTTTAAGCTTTCTAAGAATTTAGATCTCATTAGAATGATCATCATCATTATTCTAAAAGCATTGCTTAAAACTATGGGTTTATCACATATTATAAAACAAAGATCATGTAGATAATTAAAAGCCTTTAATAAATTAATACTTTTATTAATAAATGAATAAGATTGTTACAAAGTATATGCTTTATCATCAAACATGATTGGCTTGTGTGCATACTACTTTCAATCTCCCACTTGCACTAAAGTCAATCGTCATGGTATCTCATACTCTTCTTCTCTAAGTAACGATTATCCTGCCATTGGATAAGCTTTAGTTAATGGATATGTAATGTTGTTCATGAGAGTCCACTATCTCTATAGTGATTTCCCATCTTTCAATGATTCTAATAATCAAATGAAAGTGCCACAACACATGTTTAGATCCAAGATGAGACTTAGGAACTATTCCTAGTTCTCGTAATGAACTTTTAATCCAAACAATCAACTTACGACTTCATTTATAGCTATATACTTTGTCTTTATTACTAAACCAAAGAACTCTTTTGCTATTTGGAACCTTTCCATTCACTGCACCACTGCTTGAGTAAACCCTTTACCTTAAAGTGGATTTTTCTGTCGTCTTGGTCTGTCTAAAAAAAACTTGAGTCTGTTAAGCCCTCTAGTTTTAATTAAGACCCACCATGAATATGATCACATCCTTAGTGCTGGTTAAGCACTTTAAGATGTTTTTCACTGACTCATAGTGAACTTCTCCATAATATGACTAATCAACATCAGGTCTCGTACATTTCATTGCATACATGATTGTCACTCATGCGACCTCTCTTTTCAGGAGTCTGTGGGGACTATTAAGAGAGATACACTCCATAGCTCATCGACATGAGACATCTCTTGGAGTTTGCCATGCTAAACGACTTTAGCATCAAATGAATATACGTTCCTTGGGTTAAGTCGAGCATCCTCTTAAATCTATCTATATAGATTTATATCCCCAATTAAGATACTCTTCCCAAATCATTCATGGAGGAATGTTTAGACAACTTTATCTTTACTGATTGTAGCATTGGTATGTTATTCCTCATCCGTAGTATATATCATCATATAATACTAAAAATTTCACGACGCCCGCCCCATTTGACCCTTTTGTGCACGAACTTAGAAGTTCATTCTAACCTCGTCAGATATATCGGGATCATCATATTCCATGATGAATCCATACCTCCTAGGTATCTTCTGATCTTCCGTTCATTCGATTCTGATTCGATTGTGGTACAATAGATCTATCTACGAGTTCCTCTTATTTGACTTATAGTGTTTTGTGGTTCTTGAACTCTTGAAGATCTATTATCCTCCCACTAGTCCCTTCAATGATAAACACATTTGTCTTAGAAGCGCGTGTTTCGCAATAAACACCTTTTTGCTAAGCGGGATTATAGAACATATACCCTAAACTTATTTTAGGATGTCCCACAAATCGACACTTGTCAAATCTTGTCCCAAGCTTATCCTTTGAAACCTTTTCACATAAGTTGGACAACCCTTATCTTAACATACTTAAGATTAGGAATCCTCCTGTCCCATAACTTTTATGGAGTCTTGGGGGCTGGATTTTGAGGTTACCATTTTCGTAGATATGCAGCCATTTCTAGGACATTATCCCGTAAGGATACCGGAATGTCGGTAAAATCATTTTTGGACCGCACTCATGTCCAACAAGGTACGATTTTCATTCGGATACATCAATCAATTATTACGTATCGAGGATGTGTCCATTATGAAAAACCATTTGAGATGATCCGAAACTTATTGCACAAGTATTTATTCCTTGATCTAATCAAAGAATCTTAATACATTGCCAATTTGTTTCACTTCTGAATTCTTTGAACCTTTCAAATAATTCACACTTGTATTTTAGCAAATACACACATTCAACTCTTTGAATGATCATCTCCTTTTCTTATACTAATTTGTTCAACATGCAAAATTATTTTCATGTAAGTCAAGTATATAAAATTTATTAAGTAATATTCAGATTCTATACAAAATATTATTATTATAAATAGAACAACAATTGTTCTTAATTATAATACCAAAGATTTCATTGTCCAACAATAAAATGGAAATAATATTTTTAACAAGAACTGGAATACAATAACAACTTATCGACTTAATAGATTTGCCAGTAAGCATTGCTAAACTATAAGTTTCTATGGCTAATATGGCAACCTTTGCTACATTTCCGCATACATAGGATTACTTATATTTGTTTAGCTTTCTACTTCTACTTGGTCCCTTCATAAATCTATATTTATGATAACCAAAGTCGTTATCCAATACCCAAGTAGAACCTCGACTTAAAGAAAAATTTATTTCAATCATGAACAAAAAGCGTATTATGTACCAAACTTCACTAAGCTTCTTTTGGTTAGCCTCTGCAAGATGCTTCTCGCAGCTTTCTTTCTAGTGTCGAAGCTTATTGCGGTGGAAGCAAACTCCTTTGCTATCCGTGTCGCTTTTGTTCTTATTATCCTTTGTTTACGCCTTTCTATTTACCTTCTTTGAATCGTTCTTCTTTTGAAAGAACCTTTGGCCCCTACCAAGAAGACTTGATCTTTCTTGGTTGGAAAGTGACTCTCAACATTTTTCAATATGTTAAGCAAATCAATGAGGTCGATATCTAGCTTGTTCATATGAAAAATTCACAACAATTGTGAAAGGAGTCCGAGAGTGAGTGCAAGATCAAATCTTGGCTCAACTCTCCATCCATGACAAAACCAATTTGTCCTAATTGATCAATCAAATTGATTATGTTAAGGACTTTTATACATCTTATAAAGGTCATCGGTCATTCTAGATCGGAAGAGCTCCTTAGATATCTCGATATCTATCGGTCCTACTTTCCTCACCATCAACTACTCGATGTGCGGGAATATAGTAGAAGCATCCATAGTTTCATCTTGTGGCTGAAGCTCGTTACTCATAGATGCGAGCATGATGCATTGAGCCAATCAGTGCATCATCTTGCCACTTTCTAAAAGTAGCAATGTCTTCCTCGGAGGCATTATGCGCAACCATTGCAGGTTAGGCGTATTAAGGACATAAGATAGCTTTTCAAATATGAAAACTATTCTCAAATTCCTTAACCAATCCGCTTTAATTCGATTCAGTTAATTTAGCATTTAATATGCTTCGCAAAGATGATAGTAATTTAGACATTGTAAAATTACGTAAATGAATTTGTAATTAACAACATTTTAACATACATTCTTTTTTATTAATTACCAAAATAAATTAGGTCTTGTTTTAAATTGGTATCTCCCACTATTTTCTTCAAACTATATTACCTCACTTATATAGTTCTAAGCAAAATCTAATTAAAGATTTACTTTAGTGAGAATAAGGATCTCATTTCAAATGTATATAGCCTTGTGGTGACACAACAAACTATATATAAATAAATAGGTAGACAACTTGGCGCCCCCAAAATTAGGTATACGCCACCCATCTTGGGTCGCCACTTACATGGTACATAAATTCAAATACAACTTACTTAACATAACTGCCGGTATGCAATACGATATAAATCGTGAGTTCTGTTCTAATAGAATATTGTCATTTAGACAATATCCATACTAAAGGAGTCCTCATTACAATTATTATCACACTATTTCACGTAATAGTGAGGACTACTAATGCTATCTTCGGACCATCACTCGCTTTCCCAGACTCGTCTCAAATTATGTTCTCATTTCCTAAAGAGAACAAAGGAAAGAAAAGGGTGAGCTCAACTAGCCCAATAAGAAATATTATGACTAAGATAATGCGTGAATAAATTATCATTAGCCTTCAACAAAGTGTTAAACCGATAAAATACAATAGACAACCAACTTAAGCTATGATGGAACATGCAATCCATTAAAAGAGTCAAGTAAAAATAAAGTCTACTATCTTTTAGGTTTTAAAAGGTTTTCATAAATTTTTATCACTAAGACTCAGTTTAATGAATAAACCACAATATCTAATCATCCCGTACTACCACAGTCAAGGATTTTCATCAAATTATCAATGGTCATGACTATACCGAATCACCCCCGGTCATAATCATACCAAAAACTATCCATCAACGCATTACAAAAGCACCGAGGACTTTTATCACATCATTTATAACAAGCCATGATTATACCGAATGATCCTTGGTCATAATCATACTAAGTTCATCTATGCACGTAAGCCAAAGATAACATAATATAACATGAGGATGATGACAATGACATAATAATTCAATAAAACAAGTTCAAGAATTATTTTATCCAAGAATTAGTAACGTCCAAATTGTCAACAAGATACTTTGCTTTGTAGAGTAAAATTCAAGAATGATCGGAAGAATATTTCCATGAAAGATCTCGATGAAACGCAAATATCAAGGATATTCTACTAATTTCATGGAGTATAGAAGTCAAAGTTTTAACCAACCGAGTATAATAAAGAATGGAATAACAAAGAAAATCACCATGCATGCGGTTGCTTGCATGTACGAGTTATTCCAATGTAATAATAATAACGAAACCAGTCGTGAAATTCACACCGAAGCGGGATGTTCCAATGTAATAATAAAGATGGAACTGGATCCTGTAAAACACATGATAGGATATTCCAATGTAATGATAAAGATTTTAACCAGTCCTGTAAAACACATGACATGTGATGTTCCAATGTAATAATAAAAAGATTTAACCCGTGTCCTGTGTAAAACACATGCACAAGATGTTCCAATGTAATAATAGAAGAATGTCACCAAGTATAGGGTAAACCACATTATCAGATTATGTATAGGGTATGCACAGATATACTGAGTTATTCCAATGAGAATAATAAAGAATGGAATAACGGAGGATTTCACCAAGTATAGGGTATGCCACAGATTATCTGAGTTATTCCAATGTAATAATAAAGAATGGAATAATGTAAGTTCTCTTCATGAATAAGAAAGAATAACACCCCTTACTGGTACAACAAATAATATCTCTTACTATAATAATATCCCTTTACCGTAAAAGACACTAGATATCAAAGTAGTGAAGTACCAGAATACTCTTCTTCTTTCTCTCTATAGATTTTCTCTCTATAAACTTCTCTCTATAATTTCTCTCTGAGTTTCAGTGAATTCGTAAGAAAATAATGAAGGAATGAGCTTCTATTTATAGGAAAATAGAATGCATAGTAATTAATCCATGAACGGTCCAGATTGATTTACTTTAATCTGACGGTCCATATTTAAAGCAAAATCTTTTAAATAAAATATCATATATTCTATTTATATAAAAACATTTTACTATGCAAACACTATGCAACACTATGCAAAATACTATGCAAAACACTATGCAACACTATGCATAATAAAATATAATATATTCTATTTATAGAATAACTTTAATAAAGTATTCTATTTTATATAAAAAGATGTTTCTGTTTTATTACGTTAATAATACTGAATAAAACAAAACGTTATTATCGCTATAATAATTCATATTATTAATCGACAATAATGGAATCAAACCGAGTGACTTCACACATAAGCATCAATAATCAATACCGCAATGTACTACTACGCAACCACACGACATCATACTTTTACTACCGAGTAGTTCAACAAAGATCAACCAGTAAAACTTCCGTCGTTATTTCAATAAAATATTTTTGTCATTTTCTCAATCCGATAATAATTTACATTGTGGGGTCCACCAATGATTGAGTAGTTATCTACGAATATTCCCCGCTAAACCTAATATTCCCCACCAATCGAATATAATATAAACCACTTGCATACTTTGCAAAATTTATAAATACTACCCACAACTATTATCTCAAATTCACACCATAATATTTAAAAATTATTTCGACAAAATTTAAATCTTTATTGATAAAATCTGGGGTCTCACAATCTCCCTCCTTATGGAATTTCAGCCCTCGAAATTAGGGTACGACTGATATGATAAAGAGGTGAGGATACCTTGAATACCTTTATCGTTAAAAATATTAAATTCATCTTCGCAATCCTACCAAAGATATTCATTAACAACTCATCTTTGCACTACAAACGCCAAAGATATACAACTCAGAAACCAATAATCTTTGAGACGCAACTTAATAGTATCACGACCACGAATTATCCATGCACTAACGCCAAGGATATTCGTGTTTTCAATTACTGATCATGATTATACCGAATAATCCTTGGTCATAATCATACCAAGTCTATCAATGCACTACTACCAACGAAAGATGACTTTTTACCACATCCATGAATTAATATTTCATTCTTTGAGACTCATTTCAATAATTAATTCATATCATCGAATCATCCCCGCACTACGTGCCAAGGATATTCATTAGTATCACGATGCACCACGAATTATCCATGCACTACTACCAAAGATAATCGTGTGTATTCATTAGTATCACGACCACAAATTATCCATGCACTACTACCAAAGATAATTGTGTATTCATTAGTATCCACGACCACAAATTATCCATGCACTACTACCCAAAGATAATTGTGTATTCATTAATTATCACGACCACAAATTATCCATGCACTACTACCAAAGATAATCGTGTATTCATTAGTATCACGACCACAAATTATCCATGCACTTTCTGACCAAAGATAATCGTGTTTTCAATTACGGTTATGATTATACCGAACAATCCCTCATCATAATCATACCAAGTCCATCTATGCACCACTACGAATACGATGACTTTCAACATAATATAAACATGAAGATAATGATATAAAGAATCAATCAATGAGATAAAGGATAAATATTAAACATTTATAATATAATTTATCCAGATTCAAGAATATCCTCATGTTATCAATCACTTAATAATCTCATAATCTAATATCATTAATATTATAACAATATTTTAATCACTTCTTAAATTTATAAATAATTTATCTCAATTGTTTACGCTTTACCATATAATGCATTTAATCATTCAAAATGTCATACTCATAAGATATCATCACCAATTATCAAATCCCTCAAAAAAAAAATATGCATATACTCTATATAGGATTCTCTAGCCATAAAATCCTATTTTCAACTTTGTTACATCACATAACATATTTAACTCATATGTTCGTAACTAAACTATTTTCATGAAAAATACCAAATCAGTCCCAAAAATATTTCTTTTCTGGGATTTAGCATAATATAGTCCCATAATGAAAATATATTTTTCTCGGAATTTTTAAAATTCATTTACTATTTTTCAAAAATTAATTTCTAATTAATTCCTTAAGAAATTTGCTACCTCAAGTTTAACTCCAAAAATTTCCAAATCTTGGCAGGACCTTACACATGTTAATGTGAGCCTCCAGTTTAAATTTCATGGTCATCGGAGTTATAGAACTCCGGTTATAGCGTTTTTCGTCGGAAAAAACCTAAATATTGAAATAGTCATAACTTGCTCATTTTAAGTCAGAATGAGCTCATTTTTGGACAGGAGGTACTTTATACCATATACCTTCATGTCCCAAAAGGCCAGAATTTTTTCATAATTTAAGTAGCCGAAACAGCCCTCTAAAATCATGGCAGCAGCTTTTTTTGGTTTTTGTAGCTTTGTACTCATTTACTAAAAAATCAGTCCACACAAAAATCTACAACACCTTTTCCAGTAATTCCACTTGGATTAGTTAGGTAACTCATAGATCTAACTCTAGGACTTGACCACACTCAAAAATTTAAAATATAATAGGAGATATGGTCAATTGAATTTCATGTTACGTTTTTCACCAAAATCTGGTTTTTAACTCCTTGTGATTTTTAAGAAACTTTCATGTTTTCACATATTAACCAACATAACTCATCATAACACTTACTAATACCACGTATACCCATGATTTTTATTAGTCCAATGCTTTTATTATGACTTTCATCATAAACCACGTAAAATGTTCATTTTAGTTGAAGAAATATTTGAGGGTTTAAGAAATGGGTTTTGTCTTTGGGGTCAATACTGAAATTCGATTTCACGCCTAAGTAGGCTAAGAAGTCTTCAAGAATACGCCAAAAAATTTATTAATAATAGAAATATCATTCAAACTCATGACTCTCATCCAAGACTTGGATAAGACGTCACATTGATACCAACTGTGACTTCTATCCCTTAACCTAGATAGCACCTCACAATGATACCTATAAACTTGCCATCTTCATTCACGATATGCTTTATAGAAAGTCCGCTTCGCATTTCACACAAGGAAGTCAACAACGAAAGGTTCGGGCTCTTTACTTATGGCTTGATATGACAATAATTGACTTTAGTAGTTTGGTTACTTGAATTCGCATAATAAGTTGATTATGAATATAAAAGCTAACAACCTTACGAAAAGCATGATGAGTAGTTAACCAATTGATTCCTAAAATCACATCAAAGGCAAGTATTTTCAAAAGATAAGATCGACAGTAACGTGAAAGTGTTTATTTGAATCAAACAAGATTTAAAAATAGTAAGCGATAACGAAGGCTCCTACTAACGAAGTTTCAACCAATAAGTCAAAGTCTAGCTTCTCCTGAGTCAAATTTAAACGTTGAACGCAAAGCAAGAGAGATAAAATAATGGGTAGAACCGGTATCTTATAAGGTATAGTCTTCGAATTTATAATTAACTAACCCGCTAACTTCGTTCGGTTTACTCGCTTTTTGAGAAGTCATGAAAATGCACTTCCTAAAACCAACGACTTTGTTTTGTCCATATCCACCTTTGGTACCACCGTCCCAAATAGACTTGACTTTGGTGCACAACAAAATTGGGCTAAATGACCTTCTCTTCTTGCAATTTCCACTTATTATCTTTGCCATGATTACCATCGGTGGTTACCATTCTTAGCATGATAATTTCCCCACGATGGTTATCATTATTCGATAGTCGTTGCCACCAAAGATGATTATTATCGTGTTGTTGGTCGTTACCTTTTGTTTGAGTTTGAATTAACACTCTCATGTGCTTCATTGCTTATCTCAAAGATTTTCGGATGCCATTCTCAAACACCGTCACAAAACAAGGGTTAATTAACATATCACATATTATCCCTATACTCGAATGACCAATTAAATACCAAATAAATTTAGGTAGGTCATACTAGCGAAGGAATTCCCTATCTCTTCCCTCCTAGTTCTAGTCTCACATCTTAGCCAGGGATCATATCCCTAAGCTCTGATACCAATTGTGACGCCCCCAAAATTAGGTATACGTCACCCATCTTGGGTCGCCACTTACATGGTACATAAATTCAAATACAACTTACTAACATAACTGTCGTGAACAATACGACATAAACTGTGAGTTCTAATAGGAATATTGTCATTTAGACAATATCCATACTAAAGGAGTCCTCATTACAATTATTATCACACTATTTCACAGAATAGTGAGGACTACTAATGCTATCTTCAGGACCATCACTCGCTTCCCGACTCGTCCCAAATTTATGTTCTCATTTCCTAAGAGAACAAAGTGAAAGAAAGGGTGAGCTCAACTAGCCCAAGAAGAAATATTATGACTAAG
Source organism: Panax quinquefolius (assembly GCA_020205615.1). Classification (NCBI taxonomy): domain Eukaryota; kingdom Viridiplantae; phylum Streptophyta; class Magnoliopsida; order Apiales; family Araliaceae; genus Panax; species Panax quinquefolius. The sequence continues at coordinate 10,042,970 of CM035171.1, forward strand.
ATAATGCTTTGAATAAATTATCATTAACCTTCAACAATGTTAAACCGATAAAATACAATAGACAACCAGCTTTAATCTGCAATGAATATGCAATCCATTAAAAGAGTCAAGTAAAAATAAAGTCTACTATCTTTTAGGTTTTAAAAGGTTTTCATAAATTTTTATCACTAAGACTCAATTTAATGAATAAACCACAATATCTAATCATCCCCGCATACTACTAGTCAAGGATTTTCATCAAATTATCAATGGTCATGACTATACCGAATCACCCCGGTCATAATCATACCAAAAACTATCCATCAACGCATTATTACAGCCACCGAGGACTTTTATCACATCATTTATAACAAGCCATGATTATACCGAATGATCCTCGTCATAATCATACTAAGTTCATCTATGCACGTAAGCCAAAGATAACATAATATAACATGAGGATGATGACAATGACATAATAATTCAATAAAACAAGTTCAAGAATTATTTTATCCGAGAATTAAGTAACGTCCAAATTGTCAACAAGATACTGCTTTTGTAGAGTAAAATTCAAGAATGATCGTAAGAATATTTCCATGAAAAGATATCGGATGAAATGCAAATATCAAGGATATTCTACTAATTTCATGGAGTATAGAAGTCAAAGTTTTAACCAACCGAGTATAATAAAGAATGGAATAACAAAGGAAATCACCATGCATGCGGATTGCAGATAAACAAAGTTATTCCAATGTAATAATAATAACGAAACCAGTCGTGAAATTCACACCGGGCTGCGGGATGTTCCAATGTAATAATAAAGATGGAACCCGGATCCGGTGTAAAACACACGAGATAGGATATTCCAACAGAATGATAAAGATTTTAACCAGTCCCGTGTAAAAAAACATGCATGTGATGTTCCAATGTAATAATAATAAAGATTTTAACCAGGTCCTGTAAAACACACATGCACAAGATGTTCCAATGTAATAATAGAAGAATGTCACCAAGTATAGGGTAAACCACGATACAGATTATGTATAGGGTATGCCACAGATATCAAAGTTATTCCAATGTAATAATAAAGAATGGAATAACGAGAGGATTTCACCAAGTATAGGGTATGTCGCCACAGATACAAAGTTATTCCAATGTAATAATAAAGAATGGAATAATGTAAGTTCTCTTCATGAATAAGAAAGAATAACACCCCTTACGGGTACAACAAATAATATCTCTTACTATAATAATATCCCTTTACCGTAAAAGACACTAGATATCAAAGTAGTGAAGTACCAGAATACTCTTCTTCTTTCTCTCTATAGATTTTCTCTCTATAGCTTCTCTCTATAATTTCTCTCTCTAGTAGTTTCAAAGAATTAAATGAAAATAATGAAGGAATGAGCTTCTATTTATAGGAAAATAGAATGCATAGTAATTAATCCATGAACGGTCCAGATTGATTTACTTTAATCTGCCGGTCCATATTTAAAGCAAAATCTTTTAAATAAAATATCATATATTCTATTTATATAAAAACATTTTACTATGCAAACACTATGCAATACTATGCAAAATACTATGCAAAACACAATGCAACACTATGCATAATAAAATATAATATATTCTAATTATAGAATAACTTTAATAAAGTATTACATTTTATATGAAAAGATGTTTCGCTTTTATTACGTTAATAATACTGAATAAAACAAAACGTCATTATCGCTATAATAATTCATATTATTAATCGACAATAATGGAATCAAACCGAAAGTGACTTCTCACATAAAGATCAATAATCAATACCGCAGTGCTACTATGCAACCACACGACATCATTCTATTTTTTTACTACCGAGTAGTTCAACAAGATTCACCGGTAAAACTTCCGCCGTTATTTCAATAAAATATTTTTGTCATTTTCTCGATCCGATAATAATTACATTGTAGGGTCCACCAATGATTGAGTAGTTGTACGAATATTCCCCGCTAAACCGAATATTCCCCACCAATCGAATATAATATAACCACTTGCATACTTTGCAAAATTTATAAATACTACCCACAACTATTATCTCAAATTCACACCATAATAATTAAAAATTATTTCGACAAAATTTAAATCTTTATTGATAAAATCTGGGGTCTCACAATCTCCCTCCTTATGGAATTTAAGCCCTCGAAATTAGGGTACGATACTGATATGATAAAGAGGTGAGGATACCTTGAATACCTTTATCGTTAAAAAATATTAAATTCATCTTCGCAATCCGGCCAAAGATATTCATTAACAACTCATCTTTTGCACTACAGCCAAAGATATACAATCAGAAAACCAATAATGCTTTGACGCAGCTTTAATAGTATCACGACCACGAATTATCCATGCACCAATTGGCGAGGATATTCTTGTTTTCAATTACTACCATGATTATACCGAATAATCTCTTGGTCATAATCATACCAAGTCTATCAATGCACTACTGACTAAAGATGACTTTTACCACATCCATGAATTAATATTTCATTCTTTGAGACTCTACTCAATAATTAATTCATATCATCGAATCATCCCCGCACTACGTGCCAAGGATATTCATTAGTATCACGACCACGAATTATCCATGCACTACGGCCAAAGATAATCGTGTATTCATTAGTATCACGACCACAAATTATCCATGCACTACGGCCAAAGATTTATAAATACTACCACTTGCATACTTTGCAAAATTTATAAATACTACCCACAACTATTATCTCAAATTCACACCATAATATTTAAAAATTATTTCGACAAAATTTAAATTTTTATTGATAAAATCTGGGGTCTCACAATCCTTATGCAACTCCTTTTCTTTTGCCTCTTAGATTATTTTGATCAAGTGGTGGCACATCCGAATCAAAATTATCCAAGTTAAGTCCGACCTAGCACTCCATATATTCAAAAAAGAAAAATATCATCTTTGTGGTGACACAACAAAATAATATTGTTCAATTTTCTTTATAAGCATCAAATGTGATAAATTAACATCTTAAATACTTAATACTTGCCTTGTGGTGACACAACAAACTCATATTAAATATTTAATACTCTATTAATTTTATCATGCTAGAAAGCGACGCTTCGATATTCCAAATATCTTTGAACGCTTAGGACTTAATATAAAAATTGAGGGGTTTGTTATTAATTTGTCTCATCTTGTTTAATGCACGCATTTATATATATATAAAAATATACGTCATATTAATGAACATGCAAGCATGTTTGCATAATATATAATATATATAGTATAAGCATGCACATATAGAATACTATATTCTACCCGAATTGATTATGGACTATTATTCTAGTTTGGTTCACTAGAGCCACCAAGTGAACCAAAAGGTCAAACCCTAGGGGTGCAAGAAATAATATTTAAATATAACTATTACATTTAAACCCGGGCTCCATTACAAATGGATCTTCATGCGCTTCTTGTCCCTTGATCTCCAATTCTTCAAAATAATTCTAACTATTCCTATTACAAAACTAATTAATATAAATAGAAACCTTGATCGTGATCGAGGGAAGTACATAGGAGGAGATAGAATTTACATTCGAAAAAATTAGAGAAGACGAGGTACGCAGAATTCATTTAATAAAACCCATACATTCATGCATCCAACTAAAATAAAATCCAATCACATCGTCAATTGTCCATAATCAATCTCATTTATTATCATACATATCACCATATGCATCAATACATAACATTCATCAAATTTGAATAATAAACATTCAATATATATATTGATATCATTTAATGGACAAATTTAGTTAGTATAAAATCTAATTTTGAATTAAAATAAACTCTTTTATTTTAATCCAAATTTAAATCAAAATAAAACTATTTTATTTTAATTTATCCAATTTTGAATAAAATAAACTATTTTATTTTAATCAAAATCTTTAATCAAAATAAACTCCTTTATTTTAATTAATTATGGAATCCAATTCCATGTAATAAAAAAAAACTCCTTTATTAAAGGAAACACGGATTCTCTTTCCTATTCACAAATAAACTCCTTTATTTTGAATAATATGAAATCTTATTTCATATCTAAATAAACTCCTTTATTTAAGGAAAGACTGATTCTTTTTCCTATTCACAAATAAACTCTTTTATTTTGAATAATATGAAATCATATTTCATATCTAAATAAACTCCTTTATTTAAGAAAACATAGAATCTGTGAGACCCCTGAATTTATCAATAAAGATTTAAATTTTGTCGAAATTTTTTTTTAATATTATGGTGTGAATTTAAGATAATATTATAGTTATGGGTAGTATTTATAAATTTTGCAAAGTATGCAAGTTGTTATAAAATATTCGTTTGGTGGGGAATATTCTTTTTATGTCGGGGAATATTAAATATTTACTACTCAATCATTAGTGGACCCCTTAACGGAGGTATTGTCGTAGTTAAAAGCGACAAAATTATATTTCTATAAAAATAACTACAGAGGTGTTACCGTTAAAAGCTGCTTGAACTACCCTAGTAGTAAAAGTACGATGTCTGGCGTAGTTGTATAGTAGCAGCACGATATTGATTATTGATGCTTACGTGAGAAGTCACTTCGGTATGCTCAATTATTGCTATAGTAATTCTTTGCATCATATCTCTTATATTATTGATTCAATTATTGTCACAAATCATCATCCGTATAATATGTTATAGTATTAAATCAATAATTGAGACGACAAGTTATAAATGATTAATAATTGTTGAAAGATTAAATATGTGTTGATTAAAAATAAAATGATTTGTGGTAATATTTATTCAATCCTTGATGTATATAAAGAGTCATTATGAGACATTGTGGTAAGTTTGATTATTTTATGGGGGCCCATATGTCATCATCTAAGAGTCTCTTCACAATAATAATTACTTTCGTCGATAGTAATTACCTTTGTGAATAGTAATTATCTTCGTCAATAATAATTACCTTCGTCAATAGTAATTACCTTTGTGAATAGTAATTATCTTCGTCAATAGTAATTACCTTCGTCAATAGTAATTACCTTTACCAGGCGTCGAACCACTTGTCGTTTCACATTACAGGTGTCGAACCACTTGTCGTTTCACATCACCATTCGCGTCGAGCCACTTGCCTTTTCACATGGCGGTCTTTAAGCTAGAAATCTTCTATAAATAGAGGCCTAGTGCTTCATTATTTTTCACGAATTCACTGAAACTCTAGAGAGAGAAACTATAGAGAGAAAGAAGAAAAGTATTCTGCTACTTCACCTTGCCAATATTCAGTTCTTCTAAGGTAGGGAATATTATTTGTTGTACCCATAAGGGGTGTTATTCTTTCTTATTCATGAAGAGAATTTGTTATTCCATTGCTTATTATTCTATTGGAATAACTCAGATACGTGGTTTACCCTATACTTGGTGACATTCTTCTATTATTCTGTTAGAACATCCTCATCATGTGTGTTTTACACCCTGACTGGTTCCGTCTTTTTATTATTATTCTCATTGGAACATCCTGTGCATGTGTTTTACACCGGACTGGTTCCGCTCTTTATTATTCTCGTTGGAATATCCTATCTCGTGTGTTTTACACCGGATCCGGTTCCATCTTTATTATTCTCATTGGAACATCCTCGCTTGTTGTGAATTTCACCGACTGGTTTCCGTTATTATTATTCATTGGAATAACTTTATCTGCCAAGTACCGCGTGCATGGTGATTTCTTTTGTTATTCCATTCTTTATTATACCCAGTTGGTTAAAACTTTGACTTCTATACTCCATGAAATTAGTAGAATATCCTTGATATTTGCGTTTCATCCAAAGATCTTTTCATGGAAATATTCTTCCCGATCATTCTTGAATTTTACTCTACAAAATAAAGATCATTTTGACAATTTGGACGTTAATAATTCCCGGATAAAATAATTCTTGAACTTGTTTTATTGAATTATTATGTCATTGTCATCATCCTCATGTTATATTATGTTATCTTCTACTACGTGTATAGATGAACTTAGTATGATTATGACCGAGGATCATTCGGTATAATCATGGCTTGTTATAAATGATGTGATAAAAGTCCTCGGTGGCACGTAATGCAAATGATGGATAGATTTTGGTATGATTATGACCAGGGGTGATTCGGTATAGTCAATTCATTGATAATTTGATGAATATCCTCGGCAGTAGTGCGGGGGTGATTCGATGATGTGGATTATTTATTAAAGTCGAGTCTCAAATATAACGATGATGAAAAACCTTTTAAAACCTAAAAGATAGTAGACTTTATTCTCTACTTGACTCTTTTAATGGATCGCTTATTCATTGCAGCTTAAACTTGTTGTCTATTGTATTTTATCGGTTTAACACTTTTGTTGAAGGCTAATGATAAATTATTCTCGCATTATCTTAGTCATAATATTTCTTCTTGGGCTAGTTGAGCTCACCCTTTCTTTCACTTTTTCTCTTCGTGAAATGAGAACATATATTTGAGACGACGAGTCGGGGAAAGGAGTAATGGTCCGGAGGATAGCATTAGTAGTCCACACTATTCGTGAAATATAGTGTGATAATAGTAATAATGAGGACTCCTTTTGAGTTTGTATAATATCTAGTAGACAATATTTGTATTCAAACTCATGCGCTTTATATCGTATTGCATACCAGCATGCTTATATTAATAAGTTGTATTTGAATTTATGTACCATGTAAGTGGCGACCCAAGATGGGTGACGTATACCTAATTCCAACTCTAATTAGTTAGCAAGAAATATAATTTTAAAATTAAAATAAATATTTTTATTTTATTATTAAAATAAACCTTTTATTTTAAGATTAAAATAAACTTTTTATTTTAATTATAAAATAATTAAGAATATATATTATATATATATATATATATATATACGGTAATATATATAATATAAGCTAGTAATCATACTCCCTAGTCCCTTTTTGGAAGAAAAAACGTGAATCACAAGAATATAATATACATATATATTTATATATATATATATATATATATATATATATATTTGAATCACCATTCCATGATGATAACTCGCTAATCACGTGGGATCCTTTGCAATATGATTCAAAAAAAGGGCGAGTCGTGAATCATAAAAAAAAAAATCGAATCTTATTCACATCAACGCACTAAATAAATAAAGAAAAAAAGATTCTTGATTTTATTTTTATTTTTATTTTTAATTATATTTTATACAATAAAATTATGCTCAATTAAATTGTTCTAAACACATATCAATGTACATATCAAATTAAACAATTAATAATTCGCATAAAGGTTTGGCTCTGATGCCACTGTTAGGTTTGTAATATTCGTGAACGCAATCAAATTGCAAAAATAAGCGGAAACGTGTAAAAATCAGAGTTTAAAATTTTTACAAACCATATACCCGGATCACCCTTTATGCACAATTATTAATTAAACGAAAAAGATGAATAAGAAACATACCCTTGAAGATCCGAGCTTCCTCAGGTACAAGTTCACCTCCAATCCTTTTCGCGTTCAACTTGAATCCACCGGGTTTGGTTCCTTCCTTTGATCAACGTTAGCCACCCAAGTGTTTAGCCTCTAGAGGTGATCCACCAAGGAAGAAGAAGAATTCAAGAAGATGGGTGGTTGGCTAAACCCTAGTTTTTCTATCTCTATAGAAAAGGAGCGTACTCTCCAACCATTGAAATTATAACGTGGTATTGATATCTGATATAAGATGTGACGCCCCCAAAATAGGTATACATCACCCATTCTGAGTTGTCAATACATGGTACAGAAACAACTACAACTTTATTATTACAACAAGAAATCGTGAGTTTGAATACAAATATTATCTTCTGACAATATCTATACTCAAATAAATCCTCATCACATTTATTGATACATTATTTTACAAAAATGGTGAGGACTACTAAACAACTCTCTCTAGAACCTTCATTCCATACCCAGACTGCATCTGCTTATATTCTCGCCTCCTACGAGAAGAAAAATGGAACAAAAAAGGAAAAGGGTGAGCTCAACTAGCCCAAAGAAAGAATATTATGACTAAGATAATATACAACGAATTATCATTAGTCTTCAACAGGAAAAATCTAATAGAATACAATAGACAACAAATTTTAAATCAATATTCGCAGCTGAAATAATAATTCATTAGAAGAGTTAAGTAGAGAATGCAAACTACTATCTTCTATGTATGAATTTAAAAGTTCATCGCTCTATCTTTTATCCCCTCGTAACATCAATCAATATACATCCGAATCAAATATTCATCTTTTGCACCTTGTGAGCCAAAGATATTCATCACCGGTCATGTTCATCTAAACACTGCTCATCTTTGCACTACTACCAAAGATATTCTTCAAATCATTCATCTTTGCACTACAAGCCAAAGATATTCAATAATATCATCATTTAAGACCGAGGATGATGAAAAATATTTTTAAAGAAACGAATCCAAAGAAACAAAATGACAATGATTAAGGATTAAGGATTCGTACTTTATTTTATCCACGCCCAAAAATACCTCTCAAAATAATCACAAAGTGGTGTAAAATTCAAGAATGATCAAAACATGGATACAATCAAAGCTAGTATCCGAATAGATATTTTGACCGAAAAGAAAAAAATTTTCATTTTCGATGAATAAAGTGCAGTATTCGTGAATAAGATCAGATATCGTGAATAGTCTTGATATCGTGAATAGTAACTCTAATTAAAAAGTTCCAAATTTGATAAAAAAACTTCAGATCAATATTTTAACATAATGTTATTGAAGAAATAATATCATTACTTAAAAAAAAAAATATCCCTTACCTCGAAAAGATCAAGATTTCTAAATTTGAAACACCTAATATAAAGCTATGACTTGAACTTGCACCAGATAGTAGCAATACTCAAAGTATACTCAAAATACTCACAAGAATACTCGATAATATAGAGAGAAAAACTTGAGCTTCGTGTGATTTTCAATTCTAACTTAAGCACCCTATTTATAGGAAAATGCTTAGAACACCAAAGCAGAAAATTTAATAAAATATTAATATATATATTAAAATTTCTACGCCAACCTTTCTAGATCTGATCTCAGCTCATTATGCACATGTTGTAGCCCACAAAACAAACAAAAAACGTTTTTCTAATTTTAAATATTTTAAACTTCCAAAAATCAATTATTTCGGAGCTTCGGAGCTTCAATAATTCATAATAAATAGCCCTTTAGCCAGAAAATTCGAATCTCGCGACTTTTTATAGGAAATTCAATTCTCTACAACTTTGTAGAAGAATGTTTTTCCGAATTCGAAACAAAAACTGACCGAATTCCACAAACGGGCGATTTTACAGGCTATAATTAAATTTCAGTCAATAAATGGGGTCCACCGACATGTTTAACATGTTTTAAACATTTATTGCAACAAAAATACTCTTTCTCCTCGTATACTCATATATCCCACATTCGTTGTAAAATATCACCATTATTATATTATTAAAATATAATAATATATTTAAATAATTATTTTATCGTAAAAGATAAAATTTCAATTTTCAACAATTGTCACATTAAAAATTTTCTCCATCTATATCCACATAAAATCAATATTTTTCTCATCATATGAATCAATAATTAATTATTCACAAATAATATTACGTAATCACAATATCGACAACCGTGCAGCTTCCCAAGAAAGAGGGGCTTTCCAATAAGAATTTCTCCTTCTTGGCGCAATTAGGTGACCAAACCTCTCCTTAGACATAAACTTTCTAGACATTGCCAATAATGTTATCTAATAATATTATTCGTATAATATGAATTATTGCTTCGATAATAAAAAATACCGTGTAATGACAATTATCAAACAACAACAATATAAAATATCAACGCAAAGAATTATTAAATCAATAAAATATTTGAATAATAATTATCGTAACCATTATTGAGTAGTGCCTTTTACGTAAGAATCAATAATTGGTGCAATACTGGTGTCTTCTTGTGTTTTAAACCACCGAGTATTTTAACAAATATTAATTCAGTAATAACTACGCCCATTTTTAAACAACTTATTTTTGTCGTTTTTTTTCATCCAATCGCTTTCCGTTATGGGGCCCACACATGGTCGCTACATTGTTTATACGAATATTCTCCGACAAAGATTTAATATTCCACGACCAAAACGAATATTCTCCAACAACAATGAATATTTTATAACCACTGCTTATTTTTGAAATATTTATGTATTTTACCCCTAACTATCCACATTAATCAAATCAACCCTTACTATTTCAAAATAATAAATAGAGAAAATTAAATTTCATTAATAATAAGTTGGGGTCTTACAACCTCCCTCCTTATGAAATTTCGTCCTCGAAATTGACGTAAGATACTGGTGTTTCAAAAGGTGAGGATACCTCGCTTTCATTTCCGCTTTCCAATTCCCGTGTCATTTCTCTATAGCATGATTCCTCCACAAAACTTTAACTTGTGGTATGACCTTTCATGGCGTAGGACATGCTCCTTCTTATCCAAGATCTTGACAGTACCTCCTCATACGTTAAGTCTTGGCTATCTCGTCCTGGCTCTAACTCTATAACGTGGTTCGGGTCTTTCACATATTTACGAAAGTAGGATATGTGAAACACATTATGAACACGAGACATACTTTCGAGGTAACGCAAAGTCTATAGGCTACATTTCCTACTCGGTCAAGAATTTGAAATGGACCAATAAATCGTGGATCGAGCTTTCCTCTCTTCCCAAATCTTGTAACTCCTTCCACGGAAGCAACTCGCAACAATACATGATCCCCTACACTAAATTCCACATCCTTTTCGATGAAGATCCGCATAACTCTTTTGTCGATCTTGTGCCGCTTTGTATCGTTGTCGAATCATTTGGATCTTTTCCGTAGTCATACGTACTCAACTCGGGTCCCAACAATGTTGCTTCACCCACCTCGTCCCAACATACCGGGAGAGGCGACACTTTCGTCCATATAATGCTTCAAATGGAGCCACACCTATACTTGCTCGATAACTGTTGTTGTAAGAGAATTCCACCAATGGTAAATACTTATCCTAACCGCCTTTGAAGTCTAGGACACGAGTCTTAATAAATCTTCAAGAGTTTGAATAGTCCTTTCGATTGTCTCGTCCGCTTTGAGGATGATATGCCGAATCAATCAGAACTGCGCTCATAGCTTTTTTGCAAGCTAACCCAAAATCTTGAAGTCAATCTTGGGTCACGATCCGAAACTATAGATACAGCATGCCATGCAACCTCACAATCTCATTTACGTATATACTACTAGCAAGTCGCTCAAGGGAATAAGTCTCTCGACGGCAAGAAATGAGCGGACTTGGTTAATCTATCAACAATAACCCAAATAGCATTGATGCCTTGAGAAACCGTAGGAAGACCCGTAACAAAATCCATGGTAATATGTTCCCACTTCCATTTCAAATCTCAAGTGGGTGCAACGGACCCTTAGGTACTAGATGCTCGCTTTTACACGTTGACAAGTTAAACACATCGAGATAAACTTTGCAATCTCTCTTCATATTGTTCCACCAAAATGTATGTCAAGATCACGATACATTTTGGTACTTCCAGATGGATTGCAAATGGTGTATTGTGCCTCCATCATAATCTTGTACTTCAAATCGTAGTCGTTAGGGACACAAAGTCCGGAGTGGACTCAAGTATTCCTTCTTCATCAATTCTCGCCCTAATAGCTCCTTCTTGTACTTTCTTCTTCATACGCATCGTTTCGGCCTGGTGGCTTGAGCAACCTTAACTTTTTCTATTAAAGTTGGCTCTATCGCGATACTTGACATCATCGCACTCGCTCTCGCATATAATCTTCTACTCAACGCGTCGCCTACCACGCTCGCTTTTCGGGAGACGGTATTGAATAGTGTGGTCGTAGTCTTTCAATAGCTCGAGCCAACGTCATTTCGCATGTTGAGTTCTTTTTGAGTGAAAAAATATTTAAGGCTTTTATGGTCCGAATATATCTCCACTTTCTCCCCATATAGATAGTGCCTCCATATCTTTAAGCGCTTAAACATCGGCTGCTAACTCTAGATCATGAGTAGGATAATTCCTCTCATACTCTTTAAGTTGTCGCGAGGCATAAAGGCTATGACTTTCCCACGCGTGCATGAGAACACATCCTAACCCTTTTGCTCAAGCATCGTTTGATAACAAATCCATCCGAACCGGATGGTATTGTTAGAAACAGTGCCAAAATAAGTCTCCTCTTAAGCTCTTGGAAACTCTTCTCGCATTCTTCGCTCCAAACTTATTTTGTATCCTTCCGAGTTAGCTGAGTTAATGGAGTAGCGATTCGAAAACCCTTCCACGAATCTCCGATAATAACCACCTTGACCCGTAGTTACGTGATTTTGATCCACCGACTTCGATTGCTCCCAACTTTGTATTGCTTCAATCTTCGCGGGTCCACTTGATACTCCATGTTTTGACACTGACGCGCCCAAGAAATGCTACTTCCTTAAGCCGTAACTCGCATTTCTTCAATTTGGCATATAGTTTGTTTTCACGAAGCCTTTGAGTACCAAACTTCAAATGGTGATCATGATCTTCACGACTTTTGGAATATATGAGGATGTCATCAATAAAGACAACAACAAACCGATCCAAATATTCCTTGAATACTCGGTTCATCATATCCATGAAAGCCATAGGAGCATTAATCAATCAAAGACACGACTAAGAATTACGTAATGCCCGTGCATCGAGTTCTAAAGGCGCCTTTGGAATATCCTCGCCTCTAATCTTCATTGATGATATCCTAACGAAGATCGATTTTGAAAAGAATTGTGCCCTCTTGCAACCGGTCAAACAAGTCATTAATATGAGGTAGAGGATACCTATTCTCGATGGTGACATGGTTCAATTCCCGATAGTCAATCAATACAAAGTCGCATACTCCCGCCTTTCTTCTTTACTGAATAAAACAGAGGACCCCAAGGAGATGTACTAGATCGAATGAAACCGATGTCCAACAATTCCTCAGTAGTTGGACCTTTAACTCCCCGAGTTCAATAGGAGCCATTCGATATGGGTTTTAGAAATGGGCTTTGTACGTGTTCAAGATCAATAAAGAATTCAACTTCACGCTACGGGGTGGAATCGGAAGTTCTTCGTGAAATACGTCGGAAAGTCAATAACAACAGAATATTATTCAAATTTGACGTGTCTTTATTCAAATCCATAACATGGGCTAAGAAAGCTTGACATCCGCTTTTTAATAAACGAATAGCTTTATGATTAGATATACGATGTGATTGATTTTAATGGTTTAGTTGCTTGAATTGCATAACAAAAGGGTTGGTTAGAATATGAAAACTAACAACCTTAAGAAAACAATCAATTTTGGCATGATGAGTAGTTAACCAATCAATCCCTAAAATCACATCAAAAGCAAGTATCTTTAAAGAGATAAGGTCAATGGTGGGTGATGGTGCCAACTTGAATCAAACAAGATTTATAAACGATGGATGTGATGAAAGTTTCTCCTAACGGAGTTTCCACAGATAGGTCAAAGTCTAATTTCTCCTGAGTCAAGTTTAAACGTTGAGCACATGCGCAGAGAGATAAATGAATGGGTAAAGACCGTGATCAAGTAAGGTATAAACTTCGCAAGAATTTATAAATAACTTACCCGTGATCACCTCGTTTGGGTTCCTCGCATTATGACCCGATCACAACAAACGCTTTTCCCTAATCGTTGACTTTGACTTTTCTGGGATGTTTCTTTTGAGTCACCGTCCCAATTGAACTAGGTTTCGCCATCGCATAATCTCGAAAGCGATATGTCCTTCCTTTCCACAATTATAAGATACCTTGAATGTTGTGGGCGGTTTGACCGATATGTCCTCTCTTTTCGCATTTGTAGCATATACGACCTGGTGTTTCTCCTCCCTTAGAACCCGATTCTTTTTAAGACTGCTGTCTTCACATGGTCGTTGTTAAATCTCCTCTTTTTAAAATCTCCTCCCGACTCTCTTCTTTTATTTTCATGGCCATGATTACCACCGTAGTGGTTACCATTTTTGTCCGTCTGTTTCTTTCTCCATTTGGTTATCATTATTCTGCATGATCGCTATCTCTGCACGATCCTCAAGTTATGGTCCCTCGGTTGAACATACTCGTTATCTCGCTTCTAACAATTGAGCCACATTAACAACATCCCGAATAGAGAGAAAATTTATGAGAAATGAGATATTGTCGTATGTCGGGTTTTAAACCTCTCGAAACATCCACGCCATAATGCTCCTCATTCTCCACCAAATGAGGTGCAAACTCGATAACTCGCAAACTTTGCCTCGTCTTCGAGACACCGCCATGTTGTTTTGTTCTAATCGATGAACTCCACTTCCTTCATACGACCAACACTTTCGTGAAAGTATTTGTCATTAAATAGTTTTTTTTGAACGCTCTCCCAAGACATCTTTGAAAAGGTGGATGGGTACGCTTCACGAGACTCCCACCAAATAGAATCGCTTCGCCACGGAACATAAAGGTGGCGAATGGAACCTTCTGTCCTCCGTGCATCCCAAGACATCGAATATCTTGGTAATTTTCTTGACCCATATTTTCGCCATGATCGGATCCGCTTTCCCTTAAATTCGTGGTCCCAACTCTTTGAATCGCTTGGGCGTGTGACAACCAAAGTGAATTGCTATCATTTCCTCCTTTATTTTGAACACGAGTTTCCTCGTCTGATTTTTGCGTGAATCGCAAAAACTTCTAAACATCCCTCGCTCATCATCTCGCTTCGGTGGTGTTGTTCATGGGAGGAACATTGCCACTGTTGACGCTCTCCTCGTTGGTGAGTACAAAGCGCCTCCACTGGTCTCATTTCCATTGTTAATATTCTCAATCGACATTCTCAAAACTGTCATAAAACAAGGGTTAATTAAAGAAATCAATATATCACATAATATCCTTATATAATTGACCAACTAACAAATAAGCTTAGGTAGGTAGGACACACTAAATGAAGGATTTACTCGCCTCCCCTCCTAGTTTTATTCCCCGATCTCCGCTAGAGATCATATCCCTAAGCTCGATACCAACCGCGACGCCCCCAAAATAGGTATACATCACCCATTATGAGTTGTCAATACATGGTATAGAAACAACTACAACTTTATTATTACAACAAGAAATCGTGAGTTTGAATACAAATATTATCTTCTGACAATATCTATACTCAAATAAATCCTCATCACATTTATTGATACATTATTTTACAAAATGGTGAGGACTACTAAACAACTCTCTCTGTAACCTTCATTCCATACCCAGACTGCATTTCGCTATATTCTCGCCTCCGAGAAGAAAAATGGAACAAAAAGGAAAAGGGTGAGCTCAACTAGCCCAAAGAAAAGAATATTATGACTAAGATAATATACAACAAATTACCGTTAGTCTTCAACATGGAAAAATCTAATAGAATACAATAGACAACAAATTTTAAATTAATATTCGCATTGAAATAATAATTCATTAGAAGAGTTAAGTAGAGAATGCAAACTACTATCTTCTATGTATGAATTTAAAAGTTCATCGCTCATCTTTTATCCTGTAACATCAATCAATATACATCCGGAATCAAATATTCATCTTTTGCACTACAGCCCAAAGATATTCATCACTAATGGTCATGTTCATCTAAACACTGCTCATCTTTGCCACTACGGCCAAAGATATTCTTCAGAATCATTCATCTTTGGACTACGGGCCAAAGATATTCAATAATATCATCATTTAAGACCGAGGATGATGAAAATGTTTTAAAAGAAACGAATCCAAAGAAACAAAATGACAAGGATTAAGGATTAAGGATTCGTATTTTGTTTTATCCACGTCCAAAAATACCTCAAAAATAATCACAATTGGTGTAAAATTCAAGAATGATCAAAACATGGATACAATCAAAGCTAGTATCCGAATAGATATTTTGACGAAAAGAAAATTTTTATTTTTTCGATGAATAATGTCGTATTAAGTGAATAAGATCAGATATCGTGAATAAAGGCCAGATATCGTGAATAGTAATCTCAGACACCAAAAGTTTCAAATTTGATAAAAAAACTTGGATCAATATTTCAACATAATGATATTGAAGAAATAATATCATTACTGAAAAAAAAATATCCTTACCTCGAAAAGATCAAGATTTACAAATTTGAACAATCAATATAAAGCTATGACTTGAACTTTAGACCGTAGATAGCAATACTCAAAGTATACTCAAAATACTCACAAGAATACGCTCGATAATATAGAGAGAAAACTTGATTTACGGTGTGATTTTCAATTCTAACTTAAGCACCCTATTTATAGGAAAATGCTTGAACACCAAAAGCGAGTAAAATTTAATAAAATATTAATATATATATTAAAATTTCTACGCCAACCTTCCTAGATCTGATCTCAGCTCATTATGCACATGTTGTAGCCCACAAAACAAACAAAAAACGTTTTTCTAATTTTAAATATTTTAAACTTCCAAAAATCAATTATTTCAAGCTTCTGAGAACTTGATAATTCATAATAAATAGCCCTTTTGCCAGAAAATTGAATCTCGCGAGTTTTTATAGAAAATTCAATTCTCTACAACTTTGTAGAAGAATGTTTTCCAATTCCAAACAAAAACTCAATCGAAATCCACAAACAAGCGATTTTACAAGCTATAATCAAATTTCGGTCGATAAATGGGGTCCAATTGACATGTTTAACATGTTTTAAACATTTATTGCAACAAAAATACTCTTTCTCCTCGTATACTCATATATCCCACATTCGTTGTAAAATATCACCATTATTATATTATTAAAATATAATAATATATTTAAATAAATTATTTTATCGTAAAAGATAAAATTTCAATTTTCAACAATTGTCACATTAAAATTTTTCTCATCTATATCCACATAAAATTAATATTTTTCTCATCATATGAATCAATAATTAATTATTCACAAATAATATTACGTAATCACAATATCGACAACCGTGCGCTTCTGTGAAAGAGGGGGATTTCCAATAAGAATTTCTCCTTACAAGGCGCCTGATTAGGTGACCAAACTTCTCCTTAGATGTAACTTTCTAGACATTGCCAATAATGTTATCTAATAATATTATTCAGATAATATGAATTATTGCTTCGATAATGAAAAATACCGTGTAATGACAATTATCAAAACAACAAAGAATATAAAATATCAACGCAAAGAATTATTAAATCAATAAAATATTGAGCAAGAATTATCGTAACCATTATTGAGTAGTGCCTTTTTACGTAAGAATCAATAATTGGTGCAATATCTTGTGTCTACCTTGTTTTTTAACCAATAGTATTTTAACGAAGATTAATTGTAACAATTACGCCATTTTTTAAACAACTTATTTTTGTGCTTTCTTCATCCAATCGCTTTCAAGTTATGGGGCCCACACATGGCTCTACCATAGTCGCATTTAATATTCCCCGACGCGGTAGGAATATTCCACGACCAAACGAATATTCCCGACAACAATGAATATTTTATAACCACTTGCTTATTTTGAAATATTTGCGTATTTTACCCCTAACTATCCACATTAATCAAATCAACCCTTACTATTTCAAAATAATAAATAGAGAAAATTAAATTTCATTAATAATAAGTTGGGGTCTTACATAAGACTCCTCTTATAAAGATATTAAGTAACCCTATTAAAATAAGGTATTATTTAATTAAACTCTTTTTAATTAAAGGGCTCCCTAATCTTATTAGGAATAATTAATTAAACTCCTTTAACTAATTTTCCTTCCTAATCCAATTAGGAATAAATAAGAGTACTTATATTAAATTAATTCCTAAACTCTTTAGAAATTAAAATAATAATAATAATTGTAATAATATTAATAAGACTCCTCTTATTAATTTATATTTAATATTTCTAAAATATTAAATAATAAATATTAAGCTATTTAATTTATTTTATCACCATAGATTAAATTAAATATACATAACATATTATTACGATTATGCCATTAACTTCTTAAATAATTATTCTTCCTTTTATGGTGTGACCCTTTGTGTTCTCCATATTAAACCATTGTGAATAAATCAATTAGAACAATTCTAATCTTATTTAAATAAATAAATTAAATAATTAATTTATTTAAATAAATAATATTTATTCTACAATAGGGATAAGCCTCCCTAACGATCAACGACTTTTCGGATAATATAGATTTCAACATTAATCATAAAAGAACATTTGAGTAAATAGTTACTCAAATAATTCAATCCTTCCACCATACAATGTCCCAATTAAATATAAGGCATACTAATTACCATCAAGTCTTATTTTATTTAATTATATGTATTTCGATCCTTAAATGCACAACACTAAATAATGCAAATTAGAAACTCCTTTCTAATTTCATTCTCTTTAACCAAGGACTACCGGGTTGTCATTTATCGAATCACATAGGACATTTCTCTTCTTTAATAAAGTGGTAGATTCTTTATCGATCATACATTATCTCCATGTACAACTTATTATACCCAAGTATACCCTTTGATATACCCTAAGGGTCTTAAGGAATAAGTCAAAGTATAACTCATCATACACAAGATACTATGATGATCTCAAGTCCAAGGATCACTCAGACTACTATCACTACAGAATTCCTATCGACAGCGCAAAGTAAAACTCTATTAGGTATTCCTTAATGGCGAGCCAATGCTCAAATTGACTTATTCTCTAATAAGCACCTACATACTTGCTTTGGTGTCTCCACACAAATAATCACGAGATCAATCATCCTCATCCAACGAAAGCAAAGAACGTATGTACTAATCTATCCGGATTCACTAATCCCCAATTTAGTAATTCAATGATTGGAAACTATTTTAGTTTTAAGCTTTCTAAGAATTTAGGTCTCATTAGAATGATTATCATCATTATTCTAAAAGCATTCTTAAAACTATGGGTTTATCATATATTATAAAACAGCATCATGTAGATAATTAAAAGCCTTTAATAAATTAATATTTTTTATTAATAAATAAATAAAATTGTTATAAAATATATGCTTTATCATCAAATATAATTGACTTGTGTGCATACTACTTTCAATTATAACATTGAGAAAGCGGGTTTGATACCAAAATCTTGGTTAGGTAAGGTTTATACCTTATACAAAGAACTCTAGTATCTTAAGTGTATGCTCGGTCGTGGAGACGGAGAGGATAGTCTCTCTCCAACGTGTCCTGTTTGATAATTATCCTTTAAAAGAGGTTGGTGACACTTTATATAATTATCTGAGTTATCATATAAAAATAAATTATTTTATTTAATTGAATATAAAAAAAAGAATTTATATTTTCACAAATAAATTTAATCATTTCATTACAATGTCCTTTCTCACATGATGTGGACCTCGCCTACTATTCACGTGGGAAGAAACTTATAGAACTATCAAATTTACTTGTGAAAATATTAATTCTTTTAAAAAATACATTATCCCTTATATTATATACAAAATGATGTTTTATAATTTTTTAAAACAATGCACTATAAAAAAATATTAATTATTTATCGTCTCATTTTCAATCAACTAAGTTCTTGAAATTTACTGACTAACATGCTTAATAGATTGATTATTTGGAGGAGGGAAGTACTCTCAAAAGAGTTGAGCAATCCATGCTTTATAGATTGATTGTATTCATGCGCATTTAGGTTGTTTATCATAAGGTAGAACTTTTATAAATTAATAATTTTTTTAAAATAATATATTTTTTCCGGTTCCGACTTGGACTAATGGAATAAATTAATAATTTTGATAAAATAATAATTTTTAAAAAGACCCTTATATAAATATATGGTCCCATCAAAATCATAAATTAATAATTCTTTTAAATTACAAATATATCTAGGTGAATCTTATAAAATATAATTATATTCTCGTTATTTTTGTCTTGAAATTCAAATCTAATTGAATTTTATCCTTAATTTTTCTCATCATATTCCAAAAAAGTTCAAGTGTTGCGTTCTCGAATCAGTAATAAAAACTCATGAAGAGTTATCGACGCTTACGAGTCTTCTTTTTTTTCGCTATTGGCTCCAAATATATCAGATCATCCTCACAAGTATGATACATTAATTTAATAAGTATGATACATCGATCAAAAAAGTATGATATAAACATCAATAAAATGCAATAATTTTAATGTAATTAAATTTATGTTCACCGAATAGAAAAATACTATTTAAATTAATAAATTATTAATTTATTGATTAAATAATAACTATCTAAATTAATAAAATTTTATAATTACAACCGTATTAATTTATAGAGGTTCTGTTTTATTGTAAGATGGAAGAGGCAGGTGAGTTGTGGTAGGGCCCTACTCCCCTGGAGTACCTAGCTAGTTATGTCCACAAAATAATTAGTCTGACCTGACCTGAACGCGGAAGAGACTCCACCACCTTGTGGATTATGGTTATGGTTATGGTTCTGGGTCACCGGGTCAGCCTGACACCACTCAAGATCTGAGCCACCGCGCACTTGCTAATTGCTACATACTTTGTACAGTCTGTCCGTCTGGCGTCTTCTTCTCCTCCTATTCAGTCTCCCATGTACTCCATCACTCTCACCGAGCCACCCACTCAATGTGTCTCTGGGTCTCTTTTCTGATTCACAACTCAAAACTTGGCCCACTTCCAATCTCCACTACTTTCTTTTATTTCAATTGTATTTTATTTTTTTGAGAGAGAAAAACATAATACTATCTCGGCCCATTATTTAAATAGTCTCATTTTTAGTAAAAAAAATAATGTATCATTTCCATAAATGAAATTATAAACTGAAATATTGTTATTATTATTGGTATTACATCTTTTTTTAGGTGAAATTCAATAATGTTATTTGATTATCCTATTATAATACTAATTATCAATAACACTTAAAAAGATTTGTAGTCATCTGGGTATTATATTCATATTCATATTTGGGAAAATATACGTCTGCTACAAGTAGATTATATGACGAGATATATGACGATTTTTTTTTGATTATAAAGAATTCATGACACTGTCCGCCATAACTATTCTAGGATACGACGACGGGTAAACGTCGCTATAGCCCAAAAAAACCTGTCACCATTCTCCAACTGTGTATATACATATAACCCTTCATATTTATCTCTTATTTCATTTATTTTTAAGTGGGGCCATTTTATCTGAGAAAGAAGTTTGATTTTATTTCATATACCATGGCCAACAGCCAACAGTAGACCTGACCAATATGAACAAGCATGAGAAGAAAAGAGAACTCCAATTTATATAAATTTATTTATGTTTATTGTGTTACAAACTGAAACTCAAATTTGTTGACTGTCTGAAAGTCAACACAAGAAATCTGTGTTCAAGCAGTAATCCTAGAATTGCTTCATCATACAAGAGATAAACACACAAAGAGGGCACGAAAAATGACGATTGGTAGAAACCTTGAACAAAGATCTAAAGAAAGGAGATTCTGCCAAGAAAAACAGGAAAATTTAAGCTCAGTGACAAAGTCATCTAACAGCAACGATATTAAAGTTGCACAAATGACATAAATTGTTCTATAACATTTGCAAGTCATTACAAATCCCCGGCACAACACAAGAACATCATGACACTATCATACAGATTATTGAATTACCCTCTCCAGTTATCTTTGCGTTGCCTCATCTCCCGCAGAGCATCAATAGCGGACTTGCAACCCACCCTCTCCTGTTGAATAAGCAAGCTTTTCAATGTAAGAATATCCATATGGCACAACAAGGAAGTGATTTTTCATGCCTCTCTTTTACATGCCAAAATAACTCCCTGGTATTGAAGGTTTAGCAGATTACAAAGTGTAAAGACAGAACAAAACACATGGGGACTCTTCTGAATCTCCAGAACTGGTTCAATTCAGTTCAAGTTTCATTTTGTTGTCTAATTCACTGAGAAAAGCAACTTTGAGTTGGTATACAAACCAAATTAAAAAGGGTGATTCAACTATGTACTAACCAACTCAATACTAACTATTCTTATTCTAAGCTACCCTGGTTCTGAGCCTTTGATTTTTACATTTTACAGATGCCCTTCAGCTCCAAGGTCTTATAATATAAAGTAGTGTCCATTATTTCTTTATTATTTTCTCCTTATTTACTTTTCTTCCTCAAGCTTTTTCAAACACCAGGAAAGATAGATTATAATACCTGAACCTCTGGTACATCAGCCCTCATGAATGGATTAGTCTCCAATTCTTCTTCAATGGTAGATGGAACAGTAGGAAGACCTGACTGTCTCTGCTGCTGAGCCCATGATAGCTTTTGGGCTATTCTCGCATTGTCAGGTTCAACAGTAATGGCGAACTGCAAGTTCTTCACTGTATACTGAAGAAATAGAAATCATTACCGTCTTCTTATAGGAAAAAGAATGTACTGAATTGACGGTAATATTAACCTGCATAGGTCCGAACCTAGAACTAAGTTATTTGATTCATTACATAAATTTTGAATTTAAGGGAGCAAGAGACAGAGATAGTTTCATGCTCATAAACTAAACCCAGACACTGGAAAAGATATTAACAGTTGAAACCGAGAACCTATAATAAACTTAATTAAGAAGCAAGTTCAGCTATAACAGTTGTGTAAACTAAACCATGAGACTTCAAAAATAGACAAGCATTCTAGTCTGATATGTATGCCACATGCACAGGTTTGGTTCAGTGGTGAATGGAAAATGGATACCGAATTTCACACAAATAATATCTAAACCAAAAACAAGAGATGATCAAATTTTAAGATGTAGAGAAACTATGACATCCTCCAACCAAGCAGGTCCCTTTGGGTGATATTTGTGGAAGAAAGTTGAATTGCCCTTATATATGAAGAGCTTCTTGGTACATGGAGATAATAAACAAGACACATCCTAATATTTGGAAGTGTAAAGTAGCATCTACAATATTGGGATCACATCAAAGGATGGGTAGCAAGCAAACAAGCTTTTCAAATTGGTTGCTGTTAAGTTTGGTAGATTCATCAAGTGAAGAGAGCTGACTAAGCCACTACTGAATCAAAAGGGGCCATTTTAGTCAGTAGAGTGGGGCATCTTTTTCATGAAGAAACTGTTATTGATGCTCTCCCATACCAAGTTTCCACCGGTGAAGGGCAACGAAAATTCTGTAAGTTCACAAGCAAACAATCTCCTGTCTGCTCCAACCAGAAAAACCTAAAAAGCATTCACATCGAATCTTTCTCAGCCTTGGTCATCTGAAAATCTAACTTTATTCCTTCAGCAGGAGTGCTAAACAAATCCAGAGAGCTACTCTTAGAAGTTCGGTTTATGGTGAATTCAACACAAATAACTATTTATCTGAATGGATGTACATGTCCCATATATTCTCAACAAAATGGGTGCCTCATATCTAGTGGGAACAATACAAATGAAGAATATATCCAAGATGTGTGAATTTGTTTTTACTCTTACTGCATTTACTAGGCTATGCAGAGGTGTAACTACATTTTCATTGATTGTTGGGCCTCCAAGACTAGGAAAATAGAGCATTAAAAACAAGGGAAAGGAAGTAATACTTGTCAGTAAAAGCTTCTCTTTCTTTTTTTTATCACTGAAAAGACAAAAAGTGGTCTTGCCAAAGCATGATTTGCAAGGAGAGAATGATATTAAATTATTAATATACACACAAGTTTTCAGTTAGGTCTATTTTGGTTCTCTTGCATGACTTAAGTAGCTTACACTTTCCAAATTTAAAGAAAACAAAGGAGTTTCCTTTAATTGTGATTTAACAATGTAGGGAGCTGGCCTCGTGAGACGTGGTATCATTTTGGAAAAAGGCACACTCTACATTTTCCGCAAAAGATTGCAATAGAGAAGCAAATGTGATTATAAGCATAACAAAAAATCAATGTACCAGAAAAGAAAATTTCTGGACAGTATACAGATATGTAAAAAATCCAAATACTATTATTTCTTTACCTCATGACCACAGTAAACGTGAGTAGGCCTTGGCAGTGAACCCAATGTCACGCATAGAGATTGATACATTTGCTCTGCTGTGCCCTCAAAGAACTTCCCACAGCCAGCAACAAACTAGATAACAGATAATGTGAATTTTAATTAAGAGCGCAGTATATTATACTTTCATAACTAATGAAGTATGACATACATTGTTTGGTCATTCACTAAAAGCTTAAGGAGCAATCAGTAATATACATACAATGTTAACCATCTCATGTGAGAGAGAGAGAGAGTGAGTGAGAGAGAGAGAGAGCAATATTTGAGCTCACCAGTGTGTCTCCTGTGAAAACAGCAGGCTTCTCTTCTTCTTTGCCAGTAACATGATAACTTATATGACCTTTTGTATGGCTAATGAAAGCAGCACAAAGAGAAAAAAGATGAAATTCATACAGCAGCAACTCAGCCACTAAAAGCAGATGTAGATGTTGTTAATATAATATACCATTTCAAGTAAGAAATAAACCATCAGCAAATGTAGATGTTGTTAATATAATATAGTATAAACAATATACTAGCCGAAAACAAAATTTAAAAGCAAAACAGAGTTGGGAAAAACAAGATAATTACAATAAATATAAAAAATAACATACCAAGGTGTGTGAAGACACAATATGCTGATATCAGCACCTAGTGAAAACTTATCACCATTGTCCACCTTATTAGTACACCCCTTAACATTATCAACAGAGCCGCCATAAACTTTAATACCAGGAACCAGTTGCTTTATATTTTCATTGCCACCAGCATGATCCCTATCATGATATTAACATTTATCCACTCAAATATTAAAAATCCCAATAACAAACACCAAATATCACGCTATAAACTTAAAAACCAAATTCAAAAGCAGATTAAACATTCACTGGAACCCCTTTATCCAAATCATACACAATTCATTAGAAAACAGTAAGAGTTTATAAGTATTAAAAAAACGAAAGTAGAAATGAAGAGCGTATATACCAGTGGTGGTGAGTGGTGAGGACAAGCTTTAGATCAACCCCGTTGTCTTTGGCAACCTGAAGAACCTTTTCAGGCTCAACTGGATCTACCACTGCCCCTTCTTTTGTTGCCTCGTCAATTATTCTGCAACAAATAAGCAATTAACCACTTACAAGTACAAAATTCATATATAATTACTGGAGTAGTTTTTATGTAATTGGAAATCCAAATACCAATAATATAATGAAAAAAATTATCATACAAATAGGAGTAGTTGTCTTCCAAGCAAGGGATGTGAATGATTTTCATCACCCTTTTTCCGGCAGCGATGGGATTAACGGCCCCTGTTTATTCTATTCAATGGGGATAAAGATAAGAACTCAGTTTTTGGAGAGTGACGGTGGCTGAATAAATTTGCCGTCTTTTTATTTAGGAAACCGATCATTTTTTAATATTTCTTCTACAAGTGGTCTCCTATATTATATTAGTTTATGTGTCGGTTTTTATTAATTAATATGCAGATTTTAAGTATGAAAATATTAAAAAATAATATAAAAATATCAGTTTTATTTATTTATTAATATTACATTTTTATATATAATTATAGAATGGTCATTTTTAGAGCAATTATATAGAACGGTCTAATCTTAAATATTTGTGCGAATCAAGACTAATGTAATCGTGGGTAGTTTTTTTTTTTTTAATAATATTATGATGATAAATAGAATATAAAAAATTATTTATAAAATAATGTGTTTAAATGTGATTGGTTGATAGTTTATTACTCATAAATAATATTAGTTTGTATACATATTTTTGTGATCATAATATAATTGTTTTTTAGGTGTTTAATCCATAAAATTACGGTGTCATAAAGATTCTTAATAACATAAAAAAAAAGAGGCTAATTGTAGGACGATTAAGAAAATAATAATGTTAGCGGTATCAAATGACATGATATTGAATATTTTAATAATAACTTTTAACATAGTCAATTATATAAATTTTATTTAATAAATGTTATGGTAACACATTATTTTAGATATGTTTTTTCATATCAATGTTTTATATGATAAATATTTTTTTATAATTACATTGCAAAAAAGAAAAAGAAAAAGTACAATAAAAAAGTAAAGTCAATAAATTAAAGAAAAGGCAAACTCCGTTATGAGATATAAAATTACTAGTAAGTAGTAACTAGTAATTGTCCGTACTTGAAGGCACTGCATAACCAAATCCTTCATGTATATCCGTTTCAACAATCCCACTTTCATTTCCTCTCTCTCTCCCACCACTATTTCCCCGCCCAAATTAATTAGAATGAATATAAACAGTTGTATTTTTCCGCCCAAATTCAAAATGAGTTATATCTAATTAATATAGAAGTTTAACATTTTAATAGTAACACGATATTTTTCCAATTTAATACTAATATGATTGTTTAATTTGTTAAAATATTAAAATTTTTAATTAATAATACTTTAAATAGTTAATATTTTAATAATAATTTTTTATAAAATTAATTAAATTTATATATTGAATGGAAATTATCTTCATGTAGTTTTAAAATGTAAAATTAATCGAGGGAATTATTGAATTATTTTTCTAAATTTGCACTTAGACGTATGGTTATTAGTTTTTGTTTTTGTTTTTTTTACTACCAGGTTGAGTTATTTTATCTCATATTTAACTTGTAATTTATGAGAATACATTTTTATTATTTATTTCTCTATTAAACTCCCAAAAAGGTAATTTACTATTTCATATCTTCTAAATTTAGAGTTATATCTACACAATAATGATATTTTCAAAAATAAACAATTTTAATTATTGATTATAAAAGTCATAAGGATGATAATTAGGTGGTACTAAATTTATGTCACTTTAAAATGTAAAAATTAAAATACGCTGTATATTTAATTTTACAAGGACAGAAATGGAAAATGTAATATGATCCGTGAGGCCGCGATCACCTGAGACTAGGGGCGAGCATGATGCGGTTTGAAATCCAAGTTGCACACGAAATCGCTTAGCTGCGGTTTGAAAAATCTAAACTGCATATGAATCTGCTTGTGATTGGTGCAGTTTAATTTTGAATCGTGCGGTGCGGCTTTGGTTTCAAAATCAATTGAAACAACAAAATTTTATTCAATTTAAATTAACAATTTAGCATAACACAATATTAAAGTTATCAAATAGATAATTGTATGAGATTTGTATGATGATAGTGATCATGTATAAAGGTGTAAATGAACCGAGTTGAGCTGAGTATTGAGTTGCTCATATTTGGTTCACAAAATATCGAAGTATAAAATAAGGTTTGATTGAGGTTCATTTAGCTATCGAGTCGAACACGATCCCGAATTGAGCCCGAACAGTTTGAACTTTTCGAACGAATATGATCCGAGTATCAATGTAAAATTGTAATTTTAGAATGTTCGAGTAATTTATCGAACTTTAAAATTTGCTCATATTTAACTCATTTATATTTCGAAGTGGAGCTCGAATTGAACTTTTAGTCAAGCGAGTACGAATCGAGCACAAACTGTTTACTCATTTTATAGGCTTAATCATGTAGATCGATACTATCCAAATTCAGAATTAACAGCTTCATTTTCATGAGAGGTTCATTACACAAGGTTAACTGAAACATCTCTGCTTTAATAGGATTGTATAATTAATTAATTTTCATGGTGCGATTTGATTTCGATTTTATGCGTGCGATTTTGGCTAGTAATCAAACCGAAACTGTAAATTTAATTTTTCAACCTATATAAAACCGCTATATACGCAAAAACCGTTGTTACGATTTTAATTAGTGCAATTTGTACAATTTTTAATACGATTTTGATTTTAATTTAATTTTAATTTCTCACTCGGCCTTAGCCGAGACTTAGCCGAGCTGCCAAGTCCTCAAGGCCGCGACTAAGGGTGTAAACGAACCGAGTCGGTCCGAGTACTGAGTTTGTAAGACCCCAACTTTTATAAATAAAGATGAATTTTCTATAAATATTATTTTTGAATATTATGGAATAAATTTGATATAATATTATAGTTGTGGGTAATATTTATAAATTTTGCAAAAGTAAGCAAGTTGTTATAAAATATTCGTTTAGTGGGAATATTCTTTTGCTTGGGAATATTCGTATTTACGACTACCAATCGATGGTGGACCCCACAACCAAGTATTAATCGTAGTTAGAAAATGACAAAATTATCTTTCTATAAAAATAACTCAGCAGAGGTGTTACTGTTAAAACCATTGAACTACCCTAGTAGTAAAAGTACAAGAATATGTCTGTGGTTGCATAAGAAGACACTCAGATTGATTATTGATGCTTACGTGAGAAGTCACTTAGCTATACTCAATTATTATTTACGATGATTCACGATCATATCTCTTATATTATTGATTCAATTATTGTCACAAAGATTATCTCAGATAATATGTTATATTGTTAATTGAGACGACAAGTTATAAATGATTAAATAATTGTTGAAAGATTAAATATGTGTTGATTAAAATTAAATGATTTGTGGTAATATTTATTCAATCCTCGATGTATATAAAGAGTCTCAAGTATGAGACGTTTGTGGTAAGTTTGATTATTTTATGGGGGGTATATGTCATCATCTAAGAGTCTCTTCATCGATAATAATTACCTTCATTAATAGTAATTACCCTTCAAGAAATAGTAATTGTCCCTTCAATATTACCAAGAGTTAATCGCTTCTTCTGTTCCAAGGGTTAATTACCCTTCATGAAATAGTAGTTGTCTCTTCAATATTACTAAGAGTCATTTTGAATTCTCTTAAGACACTCAAGAGCCACCCTCGCTTTTTCTATAAATAGAAAGCTTCATTCCTTCATTATTTCAATTAATTTGAAAACTACAGAGAAACTATAGAAAGAAAAGAAGAAAAGTATTTTGCTACTTCATTTTTCCAATATTCGGTTCTTCTAAGGTAGGGAATATTATTTGTTGTACCTGTAAGGGTGTTATTCTTTCTTTATTCACGAAGAGAACTTCATTATTCCATTCTTTATTATTCTCATTGGAATAACTCGTAAAAGTGGCATACCCTATACATAACTTGTATACGCTAGATACCTATACTTGGTGAAATCCTTATATTATTCCATTCTTATTTATTCTCATTGAATAACTCAGATACGTGGTTTACCCTATACTTGGTGACATTCTTCTATTATTCGCCTTTATTATTCATTGGAACATCCCATCCGGTGTGAATTTCAAATTTAACTTTGGTTTCGTTATTATTATTCTCATTGGAATAACTTGTTTCATGCCAATCTGCATTTACGGTGATTTCTTTTGTTATTCCATTCTTTATTATACCCAAATTAGTTAAAACTTTGACTTTTATACTCCATGAATTTAGTGGAATATCCTCGATATTTCAAGGCTTCATCCCGTATTTTTAATGAAAATATTTTTCGAGCATTCTTGAATTTTACTCTACAAAGCAAAGATCATATTGACAATTTGACGTTATTAGTTCCCTAATAAATTAATTCGTGAACTTGGTTTTATTGAATTATTATGTCATTGTCATCATCCTCATGTTATATTATGTTATCTTTGGCTTACGCATGCATTTGAACTTAGTATGATTATGACTGAGGATCATTCGGTATAATCATGGCATGATATAAATGATGTGACAAAAGTCCTCGATTGGCATCGTGAATGCAAATGATGGATAGTTTTGGTATGATTATGACCGGGGTGATTCTAAGATAGTCATGACCATTGATAATTTGATGAAAATCCTTGACCGTGGTATGTGGATGATTAGATATTGTGGTTTATTCATTAAACCGAGTCTTAGTGATAAAAATTGATGAAAACTTTTAAAACCTAAAAGATAGTAGACTTTATTTTCTACTCAACTTTTTTAATGGATCACGATATTCACCGCAGCTTAAACCGTCAGTTCTATTGTATTTTATCGGTTTAACATTGTTGAAGATTATTGATAATTTATTCTCGCATTATCTTAGTTATAATATTTCTTCTTGGGCTAGTTGAGCTCACCCTTTCTTTTTTCAATTCTTCTGTGAAATGAGAATATAAATTTGACGACGAGCCGGGGAAAAGAGTGATGGTCCCAAGATAAGATTAGTAGTCCTCACTATTCATCAAAATAAAGTGACAATAAATGTAATGAGGACTCTTGAGTATGGATATTGTCTAAAATGACAATATTCCTATTAGAACTCTCGGTTTATGATTGTCGTATGTTACACCTACACGGATGTATAATTAAGTTTGTATTTGAATTTATGTACCATGTATAGTGGCGACCCAAGATGGGTGACGATACCAAATTTTGGGGCGCTATAATTATATCGAGCTTAGGGATATGATCCTGGCTAAGATGTGAGACTAGAACTAGGAGGGGAGAGATAGGGAATTTTCATAGAGTATGACCTACCTAAGTTTATTTGGTATTTGATTAATCATTGAGTATAGTGATAATATGTCGTATGTCAATTAACCCTTATTTTGTGGCAAAGTTTGAAAATGGCATCCGAGAATGTTGAGAATAAAGAATGGAGCACGAGACCTGCTGATTCTCCACGGATCAATAATCGGGACAATGTGCAACAGATGGCGATAATCCTCCGTAAACAACAACACCGATCAATCGATTGAACGACTAGACGCTTAAGAGGTTTTAGAATTCATGCAACATCAAAGCTAAAAAACGATTCATCCCAAAACGTAGGTGGAAACATCGAAAACTCTCGGGCACACCGCTAAACAATTCAAGAAGTCGACCACCGGAGTTTAAGGAGAGCCAAAACCACTTCGCTAAGCATGGATAAAGCATTACCAAGATATTTGATGTCTTGGGATGCTCCGAGGAGCAAAAGGTTCACTTCACCACTTTATGTTGCGCGAGAGAGCAGACATCGGGTGGGAATCGGTAGAAACGTACTCAACTCCGGCAGATCAAGATATCTTGGGAGAAGTTCCAGAGTCGTTCAACGACAAATACTTTCTCGAAAGTATTCGCCATACATGAAGGAGGTGGAGTTTATCAAGTTGAACTAAATAATATGACCGTAAATGCAATACGAGGCAAAATTCGCGAGTTATCACGATTTCGTCCCACTCTGTTGATAATGAAGAGAAATGGCGCTAATGTTTTTAAGAGGTTCGTTTGAGATATGTCAATATCTTATTTCATAAAATGTGTTTGATTCGGATGTTGTAAATAAGGCTCGCTTAGTGGAGCGCGATAACGAGTCAACGAACTAAAAGAGAGCAAATTAAGAAATTATAATACCATGCAGAGTAGTCATCGGCGGTGGACAACAAGCGTGGAGAGAATCAATGTTAAATACGTAACCACTTCGGTGGTAATCGTGGCCAAAACAATAAGAATGGACATTTCAAGAAAAGGAGATTCAACAATAATGGAAAGACGTCAAAGACCAAAGACCCGTTGTTAAGGAAGGAGAAAGACCACCTATCATATGCTTCAAATGCGGAGGAGAGGGACACATCGATCCGAATCATGCCACGCCATCAAAAGCATGTTATAATTGTGGAAGAGAATCACTTAGCTCGATTTTGTCATTTCATCAAGACAAATTCAACTAGGATGGAGGCACCAAAGGTCATCCCATAAAACCAAAGCCTAGAGTTTAAGAGAGAGCGTTTTTTTCTCGTGACGAGGAACCCGAATAAAATTATCACGTAAGTTAATCATAAGCTCTTGCATAAGTCTATACCGTGTTAGATACCAGATTCTACCCACTCTTTTATTTCACCTAGTTGTGTTCAACATTTAAATTTGACTCAAGAAGTTAAACTTTGACTTATTGGTTGAAACTTCGTTAGAGAGCCTTCACGTTCGCTTACTATTTTAAATTCTTGTTTGATTCAAATAAACACTTTCACGCTACTCCGTCGATTTTGAAAAACTTTTGCCTTTGATGTGATTTTAGGAATCAATTGGTTAACTACTCATCATGCTTTTCGTAGGTTGTTAGCTTTTATATTCATAACCAACCCATTGTGCGAATTCAAGTAACCAAACTACTAAAGTCAATTATCACATATCAAGCCATAAGTAAAGAGCCCCGAACCTTTCGTTGTTGACTTCCTTGTGTGAATGCAAAATCAAGCCGACTTTTCAGAAATGACATCGTGAATGAAGATGGCAAGTTTATAGGTATCGTTAGAGGTGCTATCTAGGTTAAGGGATAGGTCACAGCTTGTATCAATGTGACGTCTTATCCAAGTCTTGGATGAGAGTCACGCTTTTGAATGATATTTCTATTATTAATAAATTTCTGGCGTATTCTTGAAGACTTCTTAGCCTACTTAGAGCGTGAAATCGAATTTCAGTATTGACCCCAAAGATAAAACCCATTTCTTAAACCCTCAAATATTTCTTCAACTAAAATGAACAGTTTACGTGGTTTATGATGAAAGTCATAATAAAAGCATTGGACTAATGAAAATCATGGGTATACGTGGTATTAGTAAGTGTTATGATGAGTTATGTTGGTTAGTATGTGAAAACATGAAAGTTTCTTAAAAATCACAAGGAGTTAAAAAACCAGATTTTGGTGAAAAAACGAATATGAAATTCAATCGACCAAATCTCCTATTATATTTTGAATTTTGAGTGTGGTTAAGTCCTAGAGTTATATCTATGAGTTACCTAACTAATCCAAGTGGAATCAATGAAAAAGGTGTTGTAGATTTTCGTGGATTGATTTTAGCAAAGGAGTCAAAACTTTAAAATGTCCAAAAAAATTCACTAGCACGTTTTTGTAAGGGCTGTTTCACCACTAAATTTATGTGAAAAGTTCTGGCCTTTTGGGACATGAAAATATATGTTATAAAGTACATCCTGTCCAAAAATGAGCTCATTCGACTTAAAATGAACAAGTTATGCACCATTTCAATATTTAGGTTTTTTCGACGAAAATGCTATAACTCGAGTTCTATAACTCAGATGACCATGAAATTTAAATCTGAGGCTCACATTAACATGTAAGGTCCCGCCAAGATTTGGGAATTTCTGAGTTAAACTTGAGGTAGCAAATTTCTTAAGGAATTAATTAGAAATTGATTTTTGAAAATAGTAAATGAATTTTAAAAATTTCGAGAAAAATATATTTTCATTATGGGACTATATTATGCTAAATCCCGTAAAAAAATATTTTTGGGACTGATTTGGTATTTTTCATGAAAATAGTTTAGTTACTGACATATGAGTTAAATATGTTATGTGAAGAATAAAGTTGAAAATAGGATTTTATGGCTAGAGAATCCTATATGAGTATATATGCATATTTTTTTGAGGATTTGATAATTGGTGATGATATCTTATGATTATGGTATTTTTGAATGATTAAATGCATTATATGGTAAAGCGTAAACAATTGAGATAAATTGTTTATAAATTTAAGTGATTAAAATATTGTTATAATATTAATGATATTAGATTATGAGATTATTAAGTGATTGATAACATGGGGATATTCTTGAATCTCGGATAAATTATATTATAAATGTTTAATATTTATCCTTTATCTCATTTGATCGATTCTTTATATCATTATCCTCACGCTTATATTACGTTGAAAGTCATCTCGTGGCCTATAAAGGCATAGATGGACTTGGTATGATTATGACCGTGGATTGTTCGGTATATAATCATAACCGTAATTGAAAACACACGATTATCTTCGGCCGTAGTGCATGGATAATTTGTGGTCGTGATACTAATGAATACACGATTATCTTTGGTCGTAGTGGTAATGGATAATTTGTGGTCGTGATACTAATGAATACATCGATTATCTTCGTCGTAGTCCAACAGTAATAATAATAACTTAACCAGTCGTGAAATTCACACATGAGCGTGATGTTCCAATGTAATAATAAAGATGGAACCAGATCCTGTGTAAAACACACGATAGGATATTCAATGAATGATAAAGATTTTAACCAGTCCTGTAAAACATACGATGTGGATGTTCCAACGTAATAATAAAGATTTTAACCAGTCCGTGTAAAACACATGCATGGGATGTTCCAAATGTAATAATAAGAATGTCACCAAGTATAGGGTAAAATCACAGATACAAAGTTATTCCAATGTAATAATAAGCAATGGAATAACATAAGGATTTCACCAAGTATAGGTACGCCAGCGACACAAAGAGTTATGTATAGGGTATGCCACTTTTAAAAGTTATTCCAACGTAATAATAATGAATGGAATAATGTAAGTTCTCTTCATGAATAAGAAAGAATAACACCCTTACGGTACAACAAATAATATTCCTACCTACCTAAAGAACCGAATATCGGCAAAGTGAAGTAGCGTAATAATTTTCTTCTTTCTCTCTAGTTTATTCTCTGTAGTTTCAAAGTGAATTCAGAAGAAAATAATGAAGGAATGAGCTTCTATTTATAGGAAAATAGAATGCGTAGTAATTAATCCATGAATCGGTCAGTATTGATTTACTTTAATCGACCATCCATATTTAAAGCAAAATCTTTTAAATAAAATATAATATATTCTAGTTATATAAAAATATTTTACTACGCAAATACTATGCAAAACACTATGCAACACTATGCATAATAAAATATAATATATTTTATTTATAAAATAACTTTAATAAAGTATTCTCATTTTATATAAAAGATGTTTCGCTTTTATTACGTTAATAATAAGAATAAAACAAAAACGTCATTATCGCTATAATAATTCATATTATTAATCGAAACTGATAATGGAATCAAACCGAGTGACTTCTCACATAAGCATCAATAATCAATACTGCAATGTCTACTACTGCAACCACACGACATTCTTATTTTTACTTTACTACTGAAAGTAGTTCAACAAAGATCAACCAGAAAACTTCCGCCGTAATTTTAATAAAATATTTTGTCGCTTTCTCAATCCGACAATAATTACATTGTGAAGGTCCACTCAATGATCGAGCCGTTGTACTAATATTCCCCTCGCTAAACCTAATATTCCCCACCAATCGAATATAATATAACCACTGTGCATACTTTGCAAAATTTATAAATATTACCCACAACTATAACATTATATCAAATTATTCCATAATATTCAAAAATAATATTTATAGAAAATTCATCTTTATTTATAAAAGTCAAGGGTCTTATAACCTCCTTTAACATGAAATTTCACCCTCGAAATTAGGGTACGACTGCTGGTATGTCAAGAGGTAAGGATACCTTGATTTCATTTCGATTCTAACTCCCAAGTCATCTCCTCAACATCGTGGTTCCTCCACAAAACTTTGATTTGAGGTATAACCTCGGAGCGTAGAATATGTTCCTTCTTATCCAAAATTTGAACAGTGAACCTCTTCATACGCCAAATCTTCCGCTATTTCGTCCGGTTCTAACTCAATAATATGGTTGGGTCTTTCACATATTTACGTAATATGGATATGTGAAAAACGTTATGAACACGAGACATATTTGGCGGTAAAAGCGAGTCTATAGGCGCCAGCCTTACCGATCGAGGATTAAAAAATGGATCAGATGAATCGAGGATTAAGTTTTCCTCTCTTTCCAAATCTTGTAACTCCTTTCCATGGAGCAACTCTTAACAACACATGATCTCCTATATCAAATTCCACGCCCTTTCGATGAAGATCAACATAACTCTTTTTTATCGATTTTGTGAGGTTTTATACGTTGTCCGGATCGTTTGAATCTTTTACGTAGAGTCATATGTACCAACTCCGGTCCCAACAACGTTGCTTCACCCACCTCATCCCAAAGATCTTCGAGAACGACACTTTCTTCCATACAACGCTCGAATGGAGCCATGCCAATACTTGCTTGATAATCTGTTGTTGAGGGAAAACTCCACCAATGGTAAGAAACTTGTCCCAACTCCTTGAAATCAAGGACACGAGTCTTAATAGATCTTCAAGAGTTTGAATAGTCCTCTCCCACCGTCTCACGTTCGAGGATGATATCCGAGCTAAATCGTAAGTCTGTGCCCATAGCTTTTTACAAACCAACCCAAAATCATGAAAGTGAATCTTGGTCTCGATCAAAACTATGGATAATGCAGATACCATGCGATCTTACAATCTCGCTATGTACATACGAAAGAAGACATTCAAGTGTATAAGTTTCTCGATTCGGAAGAAAATGAGCAGACTTGGTCAATCTATCAACAATGACCCAAATCGCGATCAATGCCTTTGAAACCTTAGGAAGACCCCCAGAATCTAAATCCACGGTAATGTGCTCCTACTTCCATTCCGGAATTTCAAGTGGTTGCAATGGACCTTTTGGTACTTGATGCTTCCGCTTTTAACTCGTTGACAAGTTAGACACCTCGAGATAAACAAATATTATCTCTCTCTCTTCATATTGCTTCCACCAAAATGTATAGATTTAATATCATGATACATTTTGGTACTCCTGTGATGGATCGCAAATGGTGTGTCAGGCGCCCCATCATGATATTATACTTTAAATCGTGGTCGTTAGAACACAAAGTCCGGAGTCGACTTCAAGTATTCCTTCTTCATCGATTATTCACTTCCTGATAAAGACCCTTTTGCACTTTCTTCCTCATACGCATCGCCTCCGAATTGAAAGTAGCTTGGCGCCTTTAACTTTATCGATTAAAGCCGGTTCTACTCAGATATTCGCTTATCATCACATGCGTCCACCTGAGTCTTTAACTCTATCTCCATCCTTTGCAAGTCTCACAAAATGGGCCTTTGTGGTTGACAATAACGCGACTCGTCTTGCATACGATCTTCTACTCAACGCGTCACCTACCACGCTCATTTTTCAGGATGGTATTGGATGGTATGATCATAATCTTTCAATTCCAAGCCAGCGTCGTTGTCGCTTTCACGATGCATTATCCCGATTATTGATATGTGGTGAATCAACGATCTTTGTCAGCTCCATCATATTCTCAACATTCTCGTAAGTCATTTTCGACATCTGCCACAAAACAAAAGGTTAATTGACATGTAACAAATTATCTTTATATTCTAATCGCCAATAAAATAAGACATAAACTTAGGTAGGGTCATACTATGAAGGTATTCTCCGCCTCTCCTCCTAGTACTTTTCTCACATCTTAGCAGGATCATATCCCTAAGCTCGATACCAACCGCGACGCCCCCAAAATTAGGTATACATCACCCACCTCTGGGTAGATCGGATACATGGTATGTAATTTAAATACAACTTATTAATATAACTCGGTCAGATACAATACTGACATAAAAATCGAGTTTTGAATACAAATATTGTCTACTAGATATTATACAAACTCAAAAGGAGTCCTCATTATAATTATTATCACACTATTTCACGGAATAAGTGAGGGATTACTAATGCTATCCTCTCGACCATTACTCCGCTCCCCGACTCGACCAACTATGTTCTCATTTCACGAAGAGAATAAAGAAAGAAAGGGTGAGCTCAACTAGCCCAAGAAGAAATATTATGACTAAGATAATGCGAATAAATTATCAATAGCCTTCAACAAAGATGTTAAACCGATAAAATATAATAAACATCAAGTTTAACTGCAATAACAAGCAATCCATTAAAAGAGTCAAGTAGAAAATAAAATCTACTATCTTTTTTATGATTTAAAAGATTTTTTCATCATCATTAAAGTTTGAGACTCACTTTTAATAAATAATCCACATCATCGAATCACCCCCATTCTACGCGCCAAGGATATTCTTTAGATCATCAATGCCACAATTATTCGCACCACTTGCCGTTAATAGTTATGTATTCATTAATGGTCACGATCATGCCAACAATCGCCCATCAACGCACTACTACCATCGAGGATTTTACCACATCATTTGTAATATTACGGCCATGATTACAATCAATAATCCCTCGGTCATAATCATACCAAGTCCATCCACGCTTCTACAGGTGCTACGTATGACTTTAAAAAAAAAATATAAACATGAGGATGATGACAATGATATAAGAATTCAATAAAACAAGTTCAAGAATTATTTTATCCAGAAATTATTAACGTCCAAATTGTCAACACGACATTGTTTTAGAAGTAAAATTCAAGAATGATCAGAAGAATATTTCCATGAAAAGATATCGATGAAACGCAAATATCAAGGATATTCTACTAATTTCATGGAGTATGAAGTCAAAGTTTTAACCAATTTGGGGTATAATAAAGAATGGAATAACAAAAGAAATCACCACGAATGCAGATTGCATGTATGACAAAGTTATTCCAA
Organism: Panax quinquefolius; assembly: GCA_020205615.1. NCBI lineage: Eukaryota > Viridiplantae > Streptophyta > Magnoliopsida > Apiales > Araliaceae > Panax > Panax quinquefolius. The sequence continues at coordinate 10,081,337 of CM035171.1, forward strand.
TGTAATAATAATAATCTTAACCAGTCAGTGAAATTCACACCGATGGATGTTCCAATGAATAATAAAAGATGGAACGGATCCGGTGTAAAACACATGATAGGATATTCCAACAGAATGATAAAGATTTTAACCAGTCCCGGTAAAACACAATACGCATGTGATGTTCCAACAGAATAATAAAGATTTTAACCGTGTCCGTGTAAAACACACGCATGTGATGTTCCAATGTAATAATAAAGAATGTCACCAAGTATAGGTAAACTGGTGTACAAAGTTATTCCAACAGAATAATAAGCAATGGAATAACATAAGGATTTCACCAAGTATAGGGTATTTGCCAGTGATACAAAGTTATGTATAGGGTATGCCACTTTTACAAAGTTATTCTAATGTAATAATAATGAATGGAATAATGTAAGTTCTCTTCATGAATAAGAATGAATAACACCCCTTACGGTACAAACAAATAATATTCCTACCTTAGAAGAACCTAATATTGGCAAAAGGAAGTAGCGAATGCTCTTTCTTTTCTCTATAGCTTTCTCTAGAAGTTTCGGTGGAATTCGTAAGAAAATAATGAAGGAATGAGCTTCTATTTATAGGAAAATGGGAATCGATAAGAATTAATCCATGAACTATCTGCATTGATTTACTTTAACTGACCATTCCATATTTAAAGCAAAAATCTTTTAAATAAAATATAATATATTCTATTTATATAAAATATTTTACTATACAAACACTATGCAAAACACTACGTAACACTACGATAATAAAATATAATATATTTTATTTATAAAATAACTTTAATAAAGTATTCTCGCTTTATATAAAAGATGTTTCTATTTTTATTACGTTAATAATACCATGAATAAAATAAAACGTCATTATCGCTTATAATAATTCATATTATTAATCGACAATAATGGAATCAAACCGAGTGACTTCTCACATAAGCATCAATAATCAATACCGCAAGGCTACTATGCAACCACAAGTATTATCGCATTTTTACTACTAGTAGTAGTTCAACAAAGATCAACGATAAAACTTCCGCCGTAATTTCAATAAAATATTTTTGTCTGCTTTCAATCCGACATAATAATTTTGCACAGGTCCACCAACGATTGAGTCATTTGTATTTAATATTCCCGCTAAACCTAATATTCTCTCAATTATCTAATATAATATAACCACTGTGATACTTTTGCAAAATTTATAAATATTACCCACAACTATAACATTATATCAAATTATTCCATAATATTCAAAAATAATATTTATAAAAAATTCATCTTTATTTATAAAAGCTCTGGGTCTTACAGGTAGAAACTATAGAGAAAAGAAGAAAAGTATTTTGCTACTTCACTTTTCCAATATTCCGCCTTCTTGAGGTAGGGAATATTATTTGTCAGTACATCTGTAGTGGATGTTATTCTTTCTTATTCACGAAGAGAACTTCATTATTCCATTCTTTATTATTCTGCTGGAATAACTCAGTAAAAGTGGCATACCCTATACATAACTTGTATATGCAAGACGTACCCCTATACTTGGTGAAATCCCTTATGTTATTCCATTCTTATTTATTCGCTTGGAATAACTCAGATAATGTGGTTTACCCTATACTTGGTGACATTCTTCTATTATTCCGCCTTTATTATTCTCATTGGAACATCCTCGCTCAGTGTGAATTTCAAATGACACGGTTCCGTTATTATTATTCTCATTGAATAACTGCCTACATGCAAGTCTGCATGCATTGGTGATTTCTTTTGTTATTCCATTCTTTATTATACCCAAATAAGTTAAAACTTCGACTTTTATACTCCGCTTAATTTAAGTGGAATATCCTTGATATTTGGCGCTTCATCCCGTATTTTTAATGAAAATATTTTTCCGAGCATTCTTGAATTTTACTCTACAAAAGCAAGATCATGTCGACAATTGACGTTATTAGTTCCTAATAAATTAATTCGTGAACTTGTTTTATCAATTATTATGTCATCATTGTCATCCTCATGTTATATTATGTTATCTTCGCTTACGCATATAGATTTAACTTAGTATATTTACGCATGTGGATCATCAATGTAAATCACGGCATGATATAAATGATGTGACAAAAGTCCTCGAAAGTGGCTGTAGAATGCAACCGATGGATAGCTTTTTAGTATGATTATGACTAGGGTGATTCGAAGATAGTCATGACCATTGATAATTTGATGAAAATCCTCGACCGTGGTACAGGATGATTAGATATTGTATTTTATTCATTAAACCGAGTCTTAGTGGATAAAAAATTGATGAAAACTTTTTAAAACCTAAAAGATAGTAGACTTTATTTTCTACTTGACTCATTTAATGGATCAGCATATTCTAGCGCAGCTAAACCGTCAGTTGTCATTTTATTTTATCGCCTTAACATTGTTGAAGACTATTGATAATTTATTCGCATTATCTTTAGTTATAATATTTCATCATTTTGAGTCGAGCTCACCCTTTTCTTTCACCGTTTCTTCGTGAAATGAGAATATAGCCGGGATGAAGCTCTGTGGAAAAGAGTGACGGTCCCAAGATAAGATTAGAGTCCCTCACTATTCTCCGCTAAATAAAGGTGACAATAATTGTAATGAGGACTCCTTTTCGAGTATGGATATTGTCCTAAATGACAATATTCCTATTGTAACTCTCGCTTACGTATTGTCGTACGTTACACCTAATACGTATGTAT